>CM060683.1:32328500-33528500 GCA_030686995.1 Artemisia argyi
CATCTTCTTCACCATGATAACAGTGTATGTTTGTGGTTGTGAGGTTGAGTGGTTGTGAGTGGTGGAATCGTGACCGGGTGGCCTGATCTACAAGTTGAGGTGATAAAAGGTGGTGGCCGGAAAAAGATTCCGACAGCCGGAAACTGATGGTGTCGCCGGAAACGGAAACTGCTAGAGAGAGAGAGAGAGAGAGAGAGAGAGAGAGAGAGAGAGAGAGAGAGAGAGAGAGAGAGAGAGAGAGAGAGAGTGAGTGAGTGAGATGTGTGTGTGTGTGTTTATATTGTGAGGATGAGTTGTTAGGTAGGGAAAATTAGGTAGGAAAAATTTGGTGGGATAAGTTGCTAGAGTGAGTGTGTGTGTGTGTGTGTGTGTGTGTGTAACCATTGCATCTCGACTCGTTCGTTTAACATCTCTTGTATAACCATTGCATCTCGCGTCGTTCGTTTAACATCTCTTGTATAACCATAGTCGTTCGTTTAACATCTCGTGTCAAAAAGAAAAACAACAAAAAACCAAATTTAAAATTAGTGATAGCTTCTATTTAATAGATTCTATTTTTTTTTTAATTTTCCTTTTAGCTTATTAATAAGCAATTTCATCATTTTCATAATTTTCTTAATTTCCTGTCACCTTAAAGCATTTTCAATAATTTTCTTATATCAATAATATTTGACGGTTTATCCCCAATCACATCTCGAATCGTTCATTTAACATCTCATGTATAACCATTGCATCTCGACTCGTTCGTTTAACATCTCATGTATAATCATTGCATCTCGAATCGTTCATTTAACATCTCATGTATAACCATTGCATCTCGAATCGTTCATTTAACATCTCGTGTATAGCCATAGCATCTCGAATCGTTCATTTAACATCTCATGTACAACCATAGCATCTCGACTCATCTGTCTAATATCTCGTGCATAACCATAGCATCTCGACTCGTTCGTTTAACATCTCATGTACAACCATAGCATCTCGACTCATCTGTCTAACATCTCGTGTATAACCATATCATCTCGACTCGTTCGTTTAACTTCTTGTGTATAACCATACCATCTCGAGTCGTTCGTTTAACATCTCATGTACAACCATAGAATCTCGACTCGTCTGTCTAACATCTCGTGTATAACCATAGCATCTCGACTTGTTCGTTTAACATCTTGTGTATAACCATACCATCTCGAGTCGTTCGTTTAACATCTCATGTACAACCATAGAATCTCGACTCGTCTGTCTAACATCTCATGTATAACCATAGCATCTCGACTCGTTCGTTTAACATCTCGTGTATAACCATACCATCTCGAGTCGTTCGTTTAACATCTCGTGTGTATCCATAGCAAGACTTGGATTTTGACCGGTTGTGATCTCGATGTTATCTAATTATTATTTATTTTATAAAAGTATTTATAATAAATAATTTTTTTAATTATATTATAAGTAATTAATTTTGAATTTAACTAGTTATTTTTTAATTTTATAAAACTATTTTTTAAATATATATATTTTTTTAATTTTAAAAAAGTATTTGTAATAAATAAAATTTTTTAATTATATAAAAGTAATTTATTAATTTTATAAAACTATTTTTTTAATATTTTCTTTTTATTTTATAAAAGTATTTATAAAAAATATTATATTAAAGTAATTAATATTAAACTTAACTAGTTATTTTATAAAATTATTTATAATAAATACTTATAATCCCATCGACATGTCGACGGGAATATAAGCGCCAAAATTTCACTAAATTTTGGAACGTCCCGCCAATATAAAAACGACAAAATTACTTTATTCTCCCGTCGACATGTCGACGGGATAAGAAAAAGATGTACCGAAACAGATCTGGTCAAACACTTAGAAAAAAAAACGCAAAAACTAAACCTCCCCTTTCTTCTCCGGCGATTATTGACCCAATCAACACCACCACACCACACCACCTCCACCACCAGTAATCAACACCACCACACCACACCACCTCCACCACCAATCAACACCACCACACCACACCACCTCCACCTCCAATCAACACCACAGACCCACCACAGCTCCACCACCACCACACTAGCACCACTGTGCACACCACCTCCTTCTCCTCCTCCTCATTCGTTTAATTCTTCTCCAACCCCTCATTTGTTTAATTCTTCTTCTTCCCCAACCTCCCCTTTCTTCAACACAGCAGCAGCAGGTAATGTAATTTTTAATTTTTGTTATTATTATTAATTTAATTGCTGTTAATTATTGTTAATTTAATTGTTATTATTATTGTTAACTTTTTTTATTATTATTGATTTTATACAGCAGCAGGTAAAGAGGTCGCGATAGCCGAGAGCGAGAGCCAAGGGTGAGAGCCGAGACATAGCAAGCAGGTAATGTACCTCGTTTTATTTTTTTTATTAACTTTTGGTATTCCGACGACATGTCGCCGACAACAGTTTTTTTTAAACTTTTGATTTGCTCTCTTTTAATATAGCCCGAGCCCTAGACCAAGGCCGTACCGCAGCCGAGACCACAGCCCGAGCCCAAGACTGCAGCTCGAGACCACAGCTGCGAGCCCGAGACCACTGCCGAGAGCCAGAGACAGTATGTTGTTAATTTTTTCATATCCATATTATTTTTTACATATCAGGTTGCATTTAATTAGTGAGTTTTTAATATATTAGCTTAAGTATGTTTGTGAAATGTGAGCGTTTAAGTATGTTTGTGAAATGTGAGGTTTTAGTATATTAGCTTGCGAATGGGATTGCGAATAGGATATTGCGTTTGCTCATTGTGTACCCACGGTGCAAGTAGCACCTTGGGGGACTTGATATTGCATTTGCTTTGGCTTATTTGGTTTTTTGCTTATTTGATAATTCAAGTTAGAGGGTGTTTGTTTCTGCTTATATAACGAGCTTATTGCTTGTTTGGTTTTCTGCTTAAGTTTCATAAGCTAAATTTTTATGGCTTATTTTGAAACTTTTTACCTTACATAGTTTCAAAATAAGTCACGAAAGATAAGCTTATGAAACATAAGCCGAAAACCAAATAAGCCATAATCCCGTTATATAAGCCTAAACAATCTTTCTATTAATTGTTTGGTTTTCGGATTATGTTTCATAATAATTTCAAAAATAAGTCGCAAAAAATAAGTTTCAAAATAAACAAAATAGTTTTTACATAAACTTATATAAACAAAATAGTTTAAAAATAAGTCACAAAAAATAAGCTTATGAAACATAAGTCGAAAACCAAACAATTGTTTATATTCTATTAATTGTTAGACTTATGTGAATGTTTTAGGATATTAGTGATTAATTTCGGAAAGTCCCCATCCGAAGTTAATCATCCTACAGAAAACCCGTCCGAAATTAATTTATGAAAGTCCCCTGTTTGGGACTGCTTTTTGAATTTTTTGTCTCATTTAGGATATGGATGTGTATAATTGATTTACTATTTGAGATGATTTCGACAGTATTTCTCCTTTACTCCTACGAATATGTCTTTAATGCACATATTTGGGGAGTTGAGGGGAAATGCTGCCGAAATTTTCTCAAATAGTAAATCAGTTATACGCATTCATATATGAGATGAATCATTCAAAGAGTGGGTTAGGATTGCCTTCCATAGTTGCACTAGATGAACAAAATAACTAGTAATAATTCCATGGTTATATGTTTTTATGTGTCGATTATTTTGAATGTGTAATAACTAAGATGATCAATATTTTGTGCAGACTCGAACAAATATATCCTCCTGCTTTTTTCGACATTATGATTCACTTGGTTATGCATTTACCTGAAGAGGCTCTTCAAGGCGGGCCTGTTTCATTCCGGTGGATGTATCCATTTGAAAGATACATGAAGAAACTAAAAAACTATGTACGAAATAAAGCTAAGCCGGAAGGTTCAATAGCGGAGGGTTATGTTACAGACGAAGCATTAACTTTTTGTTCTCGGTATTTTCGGGGTGAAATTGGGACAAAATTTAACCGTCCCACTCCATCTGAGGGTTGTCCTCGCCCAACAAGTGATTTTCAGGTGTTCCGATCACTATGTAAAAAGTCTGGTAAAGAGACAATTATTCAGTTAGGTCTCCCAGAAATGAAGAAAGTGATATGGTATGTACTTCACAACAGTCCTGAGATCGACGCGTACATGAACGAGTTCCAGAGGTACGCGTTTTTTTTTTTTTTTTTTTTTTTTTTGAAATTTCTTTTTCCCAAGTTATCTTTTCGATTAATTCTAAAATCATGAACATTTTCAGTGAACATCCTGAAAGCGACATGCAGCAAGAATTTCCTAGATGGTTTGAGTCGAAGGTAAACTTATTATATGTATTTCCTTGTATAAATAACGACTATATTACTCATCTCTATGTATTCTTATCTTTGTTCATAGATCGGTAATCTTTACACAGCCAATGACCCAAGATGTACTCCCGACTTATTCGCTTTGGCTTGTGGACCATCATCGACCGCAACCTCAGTCAACTCTTGCGTAGTCAATGGTGTGAAGTTTGTCGTACACAGCCGCGATGTAAAACGTACAACTCAGAACAGCGGAATTTGTTCACCTGGCGAGAAGGAAGGAGAAATGTATTATGGTCTGCTAGAAGGAATTTTGGAGTTTGAGTATACCCAGTTCAAAGTAGTGTTGTTTCGAGTTAAGTGGTTCGACTTAGCCAAAAGAGGTAGAGTTGAACGTTATAACACTAGAAACAACATGACACAAATTTGGGCATGTAGCACAACGTTTGAAGATCAACCTTACATTCTCGCAACACAAGCAAAACAAGTCTTCTACCTTGAAGATCCTGCCAGACGACCACCCCATTGGAAGGTCGTCCAAGAAGTGAATCACAACACAACATGGGATGTCATCGTGGTAGAAGACGATCATTCCTGTTGATGACGACGATGATTTTATTGATGATGAAGAAGACGATCCTTATGATTTAGTAGATTCTGATCCAAACAATTCTGATGATGAAGTTGAAGTTGCGACTAATATTTATGATAGTGATGTTGATTTAGCAGATTGATCTTAAATTTTTGTAAAACGACACTTATTTCAATGAAATTGTTATGGATTGTTTAAATGTGTATATTTATTTCGAATGTGTATGTATTTGAATGTGTGCATGCTTATGTTAATTTGTTCATGTATTTCTATATGTTATTCAACTTGTACTTTTACAGATGGCAGCAGCAGTCGCCCGTGGTCATGGTGGTGACGGTGCCGGTGACCCACCACCTTCCCCTACCCGTCAGATTGATAGCGGTTGCCGTGGTGGTGGTAAGAAACTTAAACTTGATTAATTGAATTTTGTTACTTGTTATTTTTTGACGTTTTCACTCACTACATTTGTAGGATCGCGTGGACGACGACCTCGACGGGGAGGTAGGGCTAGTGGTGGAGGAGGCAGGGGTGGAGGTCGGGCTGGCGGCATGCCACAGACCCGTCAAGCCAACATGAACGTAGCACTGAGGAAAGCTTTAGAGTTATATGGCCCGCAGTCGATCGAGTTTGAGACTAAGGATCTGGAGACGTATGATCATGTCGGGCCCCACCGCGCATGGTTCAGTAACTACGTTGGCGAGCTGGTTAGGACCTTGCCGTTGCACTATCCCTCCTGGCACGATCTTGAGAAAGCGACTCGGGCTGCCTTCACGAACCGACTCGGGGTCAGTTATTTTATTTTCCTTTTAATTATATCTCTATATTTTAATATTTGAATGTGTACATTTATTTAAATTTGTTTAATTGTGTATATTTATTTAATTTTGTTTATTTATTTATATCTTTATGTTAATATTAACTATATTTGATTGCAGCGATTCTTCGACTTGGAGACCCACAGGCGCAAGCCCGACTGGGAACTTATCAAGAACAGCCTCAATCAATATATACCTAAGCGCTACTCCGACAATAAAGGCATCATGAAGAAAACTTATTTTACCCTGAAGGGTGGGGCTGGGGCGGCGGATGTCATATGACAGAACCCTCCTCCGAACCTTGAGCCGTCGGTGTGGGAGGAACACATGAAGTTCTACCTGAATGAGAAGAACATTGCGCGAGCTACAGTGAACAAGGAGAACCGAAAGAAGAACAAGGTGTACAGCCGCCACGGTTCCAAGTCCTTAGCCGCTATTCGCCACGAATATGTAAGACACATTTTATTTTTATAAAAGTATTTTATTTTTATAAAATTATTTAATTTTAATTATATATTAATTAAAAATTTTAATTATATAAAAGCAATTAATTTTATTTTTTTAAAAAGTATTTAATTTTAATTAAAATATATATAGTGTTTGATTTGTCATTTTTAATTTGTTTGATCTTATATGCATGTGTATATACAGTTTGAGAACAGCAAGGACAAGAAGTACCCATCACTCATCCAGAGCTTTTATGACACACACTGCGACGAGGATGGTGGTTGGTTGCAGGATGAGGCGCGGGCTCAGTATGTAAGTAACGTTTTTTTTTTTTTTTTTTTTTTTTTTTTTTTTTATTATTATTATTTATTTATTTATTTCCCCAAACACGCACTTTAATGATTCATTGAAACATAATCTTGTAATTAACCCGACATATATATTAATTTTCTCAAAATTTTTTCAACTAAATAGGAAGAGATGGTTCGTCTGAGAGATCTGAGAGCGAATACAGATGAGGCGAAAAATGATCCGTTTTTAGGGGGTCATTTAAGCCCGAATCCGAATTTATTTGATCAAATATTGCCCTAAATCGTTCCTTTTGTGATTTTAGGTACTTGGAGAGTGAATTCTGGAAAAGAAGTCATTTTGGACGTTTTTGGAGCATAAAAGTGAAGAAAACGGCAAAGTCTCAATTTTCCATGCTGGAACAGTACATGAAGGCGTCAAGAGTTAACCCATGACGGCGTCAAACCCCAAGAATTAAAATCCGTAGCTCATGACGGCGTCACACAGGGCGTCAGAAGTAGATCAAGGCCGTCCGAGGAAGTATTTGGCGGCGAGATGACGGCGTCACCCCTTTGTTCTTGACGCCGTCACCCCTATTTTCCTATATATAGTTTTCTTGTTTTTCACATTAAAGGAGAAGTTTTGAAGAAACCCTAAAGACGATTTTGGTGCAACTTTTATAGGTTTTTCAAGGGTTCCAAACCCTTGATACCTTGCATTGTAATTGAGATAAGTGTTCTTCTAATTCAATCAATATGTCTATGTGTTGGTTGTCTATATCTTGTTCTTGTCTCAATTCCATTATGCTAGGCTAGATCTCTTTTGTGTTTGCTTAGATCTAATGAAACCTAGATATTGATTATGTGTTGATTACTTGTTTATTCTTGTCTTGGATGAATGATTTTATATGTTAGGCTTAAGAAAACTGGCAGATCTCCAAATGGTAACATGCTTGAACGTCTTAAGAAACATGAACCGAGGCGTACTAGGTCTTTATTGGTTGTATTTAATGCATGAGCCACTGTTTACAATCCCTATAGTTGTGCTGGGCATGGTGTAGGAGGATATAAGAGCTCATAGAATTGGGGAGTTATGTATGCCACCCCATGAATGGTATTAAGGAATACAATCCGTCATCCATGCAATTATAACAAGTAATTAACGTGTAAAAGATATCTAGGGAGTAGTGAAATCTAAGTAAACACATTTTCTCCAATTACTGCTCACAACCTTAGTTTAATTAGTTTATTTTATTTTTTAGTATTTTATTTTGATTGCATCTTAGTTTTGGGTTAGTTGAATAGCAACTAATTCCGCCCACTCTTCCAAAACCCGAGAATTTTAATTGCTTTCATAAAAAATATAAAAACACAAAAATAATCATCCCTCACCTTTAGAACTAGTAATTTAGGCTTTCTAATCCTAGCGACACTATTCTTAAGCTGAACGATCAATCCCCCGGTACTTGTCACTATACTATACTACAACGATCAGGTACACTGCCTGGTGGGGGTTGTAAGCTTCTCGAGATCCCTCGAGAGGTAAAGCCTGTTGCGATTCCCACGCATCAAGTTTTTGGTGCCGCAGCCCGGGGAAATAGTTATTGTCTAGGTTAGAATTTCTTTTTATTAGGTCTACTTGCTAGATTCCTTTCTAGTAAGATTTTGTTTTTATTTTTAGGATTTCTTTAGTCTATCTTTTTCTTTGTGTGTTTGTTCGTAATTTCCATTGACTCTTCCGTTCACCATTATGGAGTACGCGAATCCACCATACCACCAACCACAAAGGCCATTCTACCCTATTGACATCTCGAATTTCAAACAATATCGAGATGAACCCATATTTGATGCATGGACTCGTTTTAAAATTTTACTTCGAAAATTCCCTCATCATAGTTTCTCTTTAGCATCCCTAACCCAAACCTTTTACTATCGTGTCAGCCGATGTGACCAAATGTGCATTGATGATTTTGCCAATGGGGGCCCTAGGGAATTAAGTGCTGAAGAAGCATGGGATACCATAGAAGACTGTGCCCAATATTATTATAGAATAGACAACCCAACAAACAACATCACAAATCAATCAAAAACAAGTTTGAAGGAGCAAACAGGAAGTTTGTCTGGGGATGATTACTCAGGGATACCTGTGTGGATGTCACCTAAAGCCATAGTACAAAACAAGCACATAGGTAATCTTGATACAATGGAGGATGAGGTGGATAATCCAAGCCCACAAAGTACCCCACAAGTCCTACCATCATTTGAGGCACACATACCACCCGTGACTTACCCTGAAGAAGTAGAAAAGACTATAGGAACCCCAATAGAGGTAGAGCCCTTGAACCAAACACCACTTGAGGATATAGGTTTGAATACTTGTAGTGAGAACCTTACTCCCAGTTCTAGGGAAGTTCCTAGTTTTGATGAACCGGAGCCTCAACCAAAACCGTTACCTAATCTTCCATCCTTGGATGAAGATTTAGGAATTGAAATAGGTCCCGATCCACCCATCAAACCATATAGTCAGGGTAGTTTTACGTTGAAGGTAGTAGACCCCAAGCCTTGTAGAGAAGAAGCCAACATAGGAGTGAACCATGACCTTACATACTTACATCACCCATTCATGATTGATCGTAAGAAACATTATGGGTTTAAACCGGGTTTATTAGGTCAAGATGGATCCCCAACTAGTAGTCTCTTGAAGATGATAGAAAATGATCCCTTTCTAGGAGAAAATCTTAATCCACCCATTAACCCGATTGAATTAGGTAAAGTTATGATGATAGGAGCACACCCCTTTGAGCATATAATTCATCCATCACTCTTTCCTCACGAGGCATATTTCCATTCTAAGGGTGTGTATCGCTACTTTCACCCGCACTTAATCCTAAGTGTAGGAAAAACCTCACCTATTTCCGTTAAATAAGGGTAGAGTCAGGCTCGTGACTCGAACAAAAACAAGCGCTTCTTGGGAGGCAACCCATGTTTTGTGTGATTTTATTTGTTTGATTGTTATTTGCTTCCGTATGCGTGTTTAGTTTTTATTGTTGGTTGATCATGTCTCTAAATTAAAATGTGGAAATACTTTACTATGTTGTTTGGCCTAGTCTTAACTCCAACCTAAAAGTATTTTTGCAAAAGATAAGTGTAAGGGGAAACCCCAAATATGTTTTTAAGAAACACACGATCATGATTCTCCACAATTTTAAGTGAGCATGTGTATTCGTATTTGTTAGAGTCAAATGCTTGTATTGAGTCATAATGAAGTTTTGCAGGATTTTCCAGGAAGTAGGACCAAGTTTTTCCAGAAATTTTCCAGAAACTTAACATAAGAATTTCTGCAGGTCCATTCTGACGGCATCAGAGGTTTACTCTTGACGGCGTCAGGAGTTAAAAATCTAAAAATTTTACCGGTTTTGTTTTTCTAACGGAGTCTTATGGTTTTTTGTGAATTATTAAGTTTTATAATCTCCAGGAAATCTGCAAACTTCATTCCACAAGCATTATATCTTACTTTGTTTTCTAGGATTTAGTAACTTATATAGGATGCCGCCGATTTTACGCGAGGTTGTCTTGTCTATTTTCTCAGGTTTTACAGGTTATGTATGATAAGGAGATGATTTATATTCTGGAAGGGAAGCTTTGATTGTTCATTTTCTTGGAGGAAGATTTAACCTGGCCAACCTATAATCCATACCGAGCGAATCAGGGGAGTATTTGATTTCATTCTCTTTACTTTTTCACTTTTACATTCTTTACTTGAACATTGGGGACAATGTTCATCTCAAGTGTAAGGGGAGGGTAAAAAGATGATACCTTACATATGCACTTTCGCTTGAGTTTGTCTTGTTTGATAGTAGATGTGTAATAAAACTATGAGAAATACTTGTTAGTGCAATTTTAGCGCCAAATTTAAATTTTTTTACAACATTTAGGAGTGAAACTTTAGCCATAGCAAGCATCTCATGGATAGGAGATTGTATGACTAGCACATAACCGTATATTCAGAAAAATTTTCCACCCAAATATGTGAGGTTCGCCTTTAGATTCGATAGGAAAAGCATTCATTATTAGTGCTTATGAGTGTACCGGTAGCATTTAGATTCTAGAACTTGCGTTAGTGATGGATCCCGAGACCGCTAGTGAGACTACATTCGTGTGGTAGGATTTACTACATGATAAGAGGCATTAGGATCACCCTTGTGTTAAACCCATATCATAATTACTTGACCATTTAAGTCATATTACTTGACTCCTTAAGTCAACTAATTTTTCCCACACCCTTAGCGTTGTACTCATTTTTAGTACACGATACCCCTAGTACACCCCTCCGAGCATATCTTTTCATTTCTAACTTTAAGCATTTTACTTAAAGGAAGAATTTGTTACACCCCACTTAAATGTACAACCAAATCGCCTTAGCCTTCCGTGTATGCGCTCATTTTTAGTGCATTATTGTTATTTGTTAAACCCTAAGTTAACTTTCTAATTGATTACATGGTTGCTAAGTCGAGTCATATCCTTGTACATATTGTTTTGGGACGATTGGGACTCATGGGTAAGTACTTATTTTATGGAGTAATGGGGAAGAACATCATTTATTACCCCCATATGTACGTTAATCTTAAAAGTGCTCCAAGTGTTTTGATTTTCTTAATTTGAGTCATTAGATTAGTTTAATGTAAAGTATGTAAAAATTCAAGTGTAAGGGGAATGCTCAATCCCCTATGATGTATTATTTTGGATGGTAGGGTAAGAGTGTATGCAAAAAAAAAAAAAAAAAAAAAAAAGAAAAAAAAAGAAAAGAGAAAAAACATACGGACTACCATCCCGTTTCATTCTATGTTCATTTTATGTTTTACTTATTTTTCATTTATTAGCTTAAGTCGAGTCTAGTCTTGGCTTAGCAACGCCATATTGTACATGTAATTAACTAAGATTGTTAACTCGCCACCAGTAAAACTTCCTTTATCCAACAAAATCGTGTAATTCATATCCCTATACCTAACGTTACAACCCTTTAAAAGACCTCTTTGATAGTTTATCCTAGGTGCTTACGCCATGTGGTGGAGGTTTGATCCTTTCCCAAGCCTATGGTAATCTATTTTGCTATGACAGGTAGTGAGAGATATCTTCCATTTCCATAATGTTATATTACTTTATTACACCCAAGAGATGTGAGTATCTAAACACTATTTGTGAGGTGCTAGTGTATGACCTCCGTGCTTGTCTATTGGTCTTTAGTGGAACGATTATTTGTTGTAATTACTTTTATATTAGTGTTAAATGACCCCTAACTTGTCTTTTGAGTAGAATAAAAGCGCATTTGCTTGAGGACAAGCAAATCTCAAGTGTAAGGGTATATGATGAGGCGAAAAATGATCCGTTTTTAGGGGGTCATTTAAGCCCGAATCCGAATTTATTTGATCAAATATTGCCCTAAATCGTTCCTTTTGTGATTTTAGGTACTTGGAGAGTGAATTCTGGAAAAGAAGCCATTTTGGACGTTTTTGGAGTATAAAAGTGAAGAAAACGGCAAAGTCTCAATTTTCCATGCTGGAACAGTACATGAAGGCGTCAAGAGTTAACCTATGACGACGTCAAACCCCAAGAATTAAAATCCGTAGCTCATGACGGCGTCACACAGGGCGTCAGAAGTAGATCAAGGCCGTCCGAGGAAGTATTTGGCGGCGAGATGACGGCGTCACCCCTTTGTTCTTGACGCCGTCACCCCTATTTTCCTATATATAGTTTTCTTGTTTTTCACATTAAAGGAGAAGTTTTGGAGAAACCCTAAAGACGATTTTGGTGCAACTTTTACAGGTTTTTCAAGGGTTCCAAACCCTTGATACCTTGCATTGTAATTGAGATAAGTGTTCTTCTAATTCAATCAATATGTCTATGTGTTGGTTGTCTATATCTTGTTCTTGTCTCAATTCCATTATGCTAGGCTAGATCTCTTTTGTGTTTGCTTAGATCTAATGAAACCTAGATATTGATTATGTGTTGATTACTTGTTTATTCTTGTCTTGGATGAATGATTTTATATGTTAGGCTTAAGAAAACTGGCAGATCTCCAAATGGTAACATGCTTGAACGTCTTAAGAAACATGAACCGAGGCGTACTAGGTCTTTATTGGTTGTATTTAATGCATGAGCCACTGTTTACAATCCCTATAGTTGTGCTGGGCATGGTGTAGGAGGAGATAAGAGCTCATAGAATTGGGGAGTTATGTATGCCACCCCATGAATGGTATTAAGGAATACAATCCGTCATCCATGCAATTATAACAAGTAATTAACGTGTAAAAGATATCTAGGGAGTAGTGAAATCTAAGTAAACACATTTTCTCCAATTACTGCTCACAACCTTAGTTTAATTAGTTTATTTTATTTTTTAGTATTTTATTTTGATTGCATCTTAGTTTTGGGTTAGTTGAATAGCAACTAATTCCGCCCACTCTTCCAAAACCCGAGAATTTTAATTGCTTTAAAAAAAAATATAAAAACACAAAAATAATCATCCATCACCTTTAGAACTAGTAATTTAGGCTTTCTAATCCTAGCGACACTATTCCTAAGCTGAACGATCAATCCCCCGGTACTTGTCACTATACTATACTACAACGATCAGGTACACTGCCTGGTGGGGGTTGTAAGCTTCTCGAGATCCCTCGAGAGGTAAAGCCTGTTGCGATTCCCACGCATCAAATACGCCTAAAGGGGTGGCGTATACAGAGGAGCAGATACTTGCCATGGTTATCAAGGGCAAGCAGCGGGGCCACATTGCCGGACGGGGTAGGGTAGTACCCGGCCTGAGGAGGCCACCGTTACCAGACACCCTGCCTCCACCTCCAGGTATGTACAGTGTCATAATATTAATTATAGATTACTCATGACTCAATTTATGTATTGCAATGGCTGTTTTTAAATTTTGATTATTTCGTTTTTAGGTGTTGCCGAACTATCTGCTGAGCTTGCTGCAGCTCATAAGAAGATTGCTGAGGCTGAGAAGAAGAGCCGGGAAGATTCTGAAGAACGCAAGACCATGAAGGCGCAGCTCGATTTGTTGATGGGTTTTGCCTCGACCAACCCGCAATGGTCTCAGTATATTAGTCAGGTGGATTCTCAGCATGTGGATGGCTCGGGCAGTGGAGCTGGCGGAAGTGGGAGTGGAGCTGGCGGGAGCGGGAGTGGAGCTGGCAGGAGCGGGAGCGATGATATGGATGTGGATGGTGATAGTGATCATGATGAGTGACTTTTGGGGATGTAGAGGTACAAACTTGGGTTATATATTTTGTGTTGTACTTATGGTTGAAACAATATTTTCGCGATCCTTATCTTAGTATTTTCTAGTTTAACCTTTTGGCGATTTGAACATCGCGGGTATTGAAACATTTGTGGATATGGCAGGTAGGTTTAGATATTACCACACCCCGTTTTGTAGACTTTATATGTTTTAATGCATTTTGAGGGTGTTTAGCGATAATTTGAAAGTGTTTTAGCCGATGTCGAATTGTATGTGTTAGGACATGTTGATATTGAGTGGTTATAGCTTATGGTTACAGGTTTAGGTATTACAGGTTTTGGTAGATTTTTCCGGAAAATTTTCCGAAAAAAATCTGGAATATTGCCAATATTGCAGCTTCCTGTTTGCTGTATATAACATTGGTACCGTCGACATGTCGACGGCACCATAAAAAAAATAATATAATTGTTTAATTATCCAGTCGACATGTCGACGGGATAATTATGCAAACATTGACCAACGTGTTGACCCTTCAAATTGTTCCCGTCAACATGTCGACGGGATAATTATACAACGTTGACCCACATCTTTGACCCGTCAAATTGTTACAGTCGACATGTCGACAGGATAGTATAAAATCAATTAACGTTTGATAATTAAGTTGTTAATTAATTATACTATCCCGTCGACATGTCGACGGGAACAATTTGACGGACAACGGATTTCTTTGATTGAAAAAGGACGTGGGACCCACATTGTCGACGGCGGTTGTCGACGGGAATGATGTTCTCGACGGGGCACAGCCGTCGTCATTATCCCGTCGACATGACGACGGGAACATACTCTGCCGTCGACATGACGACGGGAAAGGCCAAAAAAAATCGACGGGAGAAGTGTCGATTGTACTAGTGCACGTTGGTATCTTAGAAAGCATTTCTTCCAGGGACTTTTATCTCTTTCAACAAACAGCCGTACTTTGGGATCCTAGATATTTAAAGCGTAAAACAAACTCGTAAGTAAATAATAAACTTCACATAAAACTTCAAACATCGATCATGTAATGAACAAATTGAATCAATCATTATGCACTTATCTTGATATCGTATTTTAAGTATTCGACACATTCTCACTCCTCATACATACTCTATCGTTAAGAGACATAATATTTATAAAAGGTTATGTATATCGACTAAACATTAAACATGAAAGCAAGATTTACTGACCTCAACACAAGTCATAAAAGGCTATGCATATTACGTTGGTGTTCAAGGCTCCAAGCCACCTGCATAATACACACAAAACACATTCACACATTATCACAAACAGTTGATTTCCAACCTTAAGACATATATACAAAACTCATTCAAATATTATCACAAACACTTGGTATGCAACCTTAAAAGAACAAACATAGTAACTAAAATCTATCCCAAAATATGAAAATAGAATGAAAACAAACCTAATGTAAAATAATCGAATTGATTAGTGACTGTGGATGATGAATAAAAATAAAATCTTTAAAAACATGTAAGAGAATAAAAACTAAAACTAAAATCAAAATATTAAATTCATTAAATTAAGTATCTGTAGTTGCAATCAACGTATCGAAGAATACCAGTTTCATGGCTTTTGTTCAAATGACAGTTTACCGATTCATTGTTTTTGTTTTCAAGAATTATATTATCAGCATTCACATAGCAAATGAATCGTGAATTGTTGCCGTGATTTTTCGTGTGATATGAGTTTGAAATGGCTGGGTGATTGTGTGAAACGGAAGAAAAGCATGAGATATGAGAGAATTGAATCGAATGGTTAGCTCTAAATGATAAAATAATTTATTATGCCTTTAAAACTGTCATTGTTATTTCAATTAGAATCCCATAATTTTAGATAAATTTGAATGAAAATTTGAATAGGTTTAATTGATTTGAATCTTATTTTGGAAATGATGAGTAAGCAGGGTTTTAGTTTTGATTGTATGAGATAAATGAGAAATTATTAAAGAATTACACTTTTGTTTTGAATAGTCTATCACAAAAAAACCAACTTGCTCCATTGGTTAAGAGTGTGTTGAATGGGATGAAAGACCTGGGTTTGAATCTCATTGATGTCTAGTTTTTTAAACTAATTTTGTGATACAGTCAAATTGCCTACATAGATGATACTGCCTAGGTGGATGATGACTCGTATTATCCAGTCATCACTTCGTGCCAAGTGGCATTTAATTGTCATGGTACAGCTTTCAAAGCATCATGTGCAAGTCTAAACTTGTCTCATATATATGTAACGATTTTTGAGAGGCGAAACAATATCTTATCCTGGATGAGTTCTTCACTAACTTAAAGAAGCCTTTGTATCTCAATTTTAGCTTGTATTTGGATGGTACTCGCCTAAACAGACAAGTTAATAATGTAACTAATAAGCGAGAGGTAAACAAATTCTCAACTAAGAAAATAACATAAACATACTCGACTATAGGCGAATTAACAATGTTCTACAATGTTGGTCTCGACGAGTCTTCAATTGTAATATCAACGAAGTCATCCATCTTTTATATTCAACTCACCACTTTCAACAAAAGAACACAAAATGAGTCAAGATATTAGCGCAACTACAATACATGAAGTGTAATATTGTTTGATAATTTTATGGGTCACTTCAATTCTTCAAACATGAAGTGTAATATTGTTTAATATTGTTCCTGTAATAGTAACAAAGCAAATTATATCATAACATTTTTGACAAAGCAAATTATGTCAGAACCATTTATATCATAACATTTTTGACAATGCTATCATAAAAGTTCGGCCTCGACAAATTGGATTTTAGACATAACGATGATGTACTTATTGTCCCCTGTTCTATACATTCGTATTGATCACGGCCGTACCTTCACTTAGAATTTTTTCAAACCCAATATTCGAAACAATCTTCTCAGGTTACTCTCACCTTACTAAACAAAGTTTACATCAAAGGAATGCGCTAAACTATTTTCTTTAGCAACTTATCTAATTGTTTGCTGATATGCTCGAAAGTCAAGTGACCCATGAAGTCCAAGTGACCCATAAAGTTGTCAAAATTAGGCGTGATAAAAACAAATTCGATCAATCACGTAATTACTAATTAGAATGAATGAAGAAACAGAGACAAAGTAATCACTAAAATACTTTAAGAATGAAAGAATAAAAGATCACATTATCATGTAATTACCTTTACTTTGTGTTCAATGATTCCAAGAAACAAAAACAAAGAGAAAGCAATGAAGAGACTTCACAGAGATGTAGATAATGAAAAGTCAGTCTTATTAGTTTACTACGGAGTATTGATTTTACGTCCCCACATACAAGATTAAATAGCAAGGAAACTTTTTAATATGTCAAACCGTATATGAACTGTTGAATTAAGCCAAGTATAATCTGCTAGTTAACAAGTGCTTATACTATGTTCTAATTGCATGATTAGTATGTTTCAGGGGTCTGGCTGGAACAAAAGTATTCTTGAGGGCCTTTCTATATATGGAAGAGGCTAATACCTGGAGGGCTGCATGTGTAACATTTTTGTGTTATTTATATCTCCCATTTGGGTCGTGCTTTAGAAGAGTAACAGATATCATCACCATTAGTTCTCTTAAAAACCACTCTCTCCCATCTCCAAATCAGTCATAAGTTCTTACATTGTAATCTTTTGTTTTTCACTAAGTGAGATTAATATCTCACAAGAATAATCATTGTGTACTTATGTTCAATAAGCAGTAATTTGACATCTAAACATATCACTTATTATCTTTTACTTATTTTCTTTTTTAGTTTTTTTATGTCTTTTAGGTAATAAAGTAGAGGGTCTGATCCTGTGCAAATGGATACTTATAAGAAAGGACGGAACTTAAACATTGTTGGTGGGGGGCCAACTTCAAAAATATTTATTTTTGGGGGGCAGATATAAACTACGCTGAAATTTTTGTATTAAAAATGCTTAAAACCATATATAAAAGGTATAAAATGTACATAGGGTCAAAAATTTTGGGGGGGCACAGCCCCCCTCGGTCTCTTCTAAGTTCCGTCCATGCTTATAAGAAGAGTAAGGAGAAGTTTGGGTAGCTTATGGATACTTATACATAGCTTAAGGACTAATGGCCTATATAATCATCTCATCTGCTTGGGTTATGAAGGCACCATCGAGCAGGGGCGGAGGGAGGGGTGGCTAGCGGGTGCTAGGCCCCCTCCAATAAGCCCAATGATTGTATTAACATACCATTGTTTAGCTCATAATTTAACGTTTAATATACCACTAGCATCTTCCAACTAGCGATTTTTCTATTATGAAAGATAAAGAAAACAACCAACATGCAATATCTACTATCCAAGTGGCCACTGAAGCGAAAATATGAAATGAGACATTTTTGACAATATTTTTTGTTGATAATTTGAAAAATTTAATGGACTTGTCAACAACTAGTTATATCATAAATTTGGATATCCGAAATTTCCGATGATGGTTTTATATTAGATATGTATATTTTATCTAAGTTTTTTGTAATTCGGATATCGGAAATTTCAGATTACACTTTTATGTATCTAAATATCCATTTATCTATAATTTTTGAAAAACTTTTATATAGCTTCCAAAACTGTCATTTCATAAAACCCAACGTTTTAGTAAATTATGATCAAGTTTTCGGATATCCGAATACGTATATTTTTTGAACACCCAAAACCTAAATCAATAAATTTTAGAAAGTTTCGGCTTTGTTTCTCTCCCCTAGTTATATACTCAAAAGCATCAATATATATATATATATATATATATATATATATATAAAAAGAAAAATGACCTTATTTTGAGTTTACTATACTTTTTATCCACTAAATATGTTAGAAAAAATTAGGTTTAGAATCCATTTGTAAGTTTTTGTGATGGTATATTTCTATAAACTAAAGTTGGAACCATTTTTAAACTTCTATTTTTTCGGGTTATATAATAAACTTCGGCCCCCTTAACTACAAATCCTGGCTCCGCCCCTGCATAGAAAACAGAAAATATCATATAAGTACAATGAAAGTACTCTTAAACCGACGATTTAAATGTAAGTAGACGCTTTTCCGGAAATGGGATAAGCCTGACGCATTGAACCAGAAAAACTTGGTTTAATCCGTCCGTCCACAAACTAAATGAAGCATATCTAACATTAAATGTTGTCGGTCGTTTTAATTTATTCAAGAGTTGCTGCCTCAACAGTGAGCTCACGATAACTAAGTAGGGGCGGAGGGAGGGGGTGGCTAGCAGGTGCTAGGCCCCCACCAATAAGCCCAATGTTTGTATTAAAATACCATTGTTTAGCTCATAATTTAACGTTTAATATACTACTAGCATCTCCCAACTAGCGATTTTTCTATTATGAAAGAAAAAGAAAACAACCGACATGAAATATCTCCTATCCAAGTGGCCACTGAAGCGAAAATATGAAATGAGACATTTTTTACAATATTTTTTGTTGTTAATTTAAAAATTTTAAGGAACTTGTCCACAACTAGTTATATCATAAATATGGATATCCGAAATTTCCGATGATGGTTTTATATTAGATATGTATATTTTATCTAAGTTTTTTATAATTCGGATATCCGAAATTTCAAATTACACTTTTATGTATCTAAATATCCATATATCTATAATTTTTGAAAAACTTTTATATGATTTCCAAAACTGTCCTTTCATAAAATCCAACGTTTTAGTAAATTATGATCAAGTTTTTGGATATCCGAATACGTATATTTTTTGAACACCCAAAACCTAAATCAATAAATTTTAGAAAGTTTCGGCTTTGTTTCTCTCCCCTAGTATATACTCAAAAGCATCAATATATATATATATATATATATATATATATATATATATATATATATATATATATATATATATATATATATATATATATATATATATATATATGACCTTATTTTGAGTTTACTATGCTTTTTATCCACTAAATATGTTAGAAAAATTTAGGTTTAGAATCCATTCGTAAGTTTTTGTGATGGTATATTTGTATAAACTAAAGTTTTCAACTCTATTGCCATAAACATGAGTGCCAATTCGACATTGAAAACACGTTTTCATATAACGGGGAATGTTAACCCATCCCCCATTATTGCAACTTACAACATGAAGGCTATCGCCATAGAGGGTCACCCCATAAGCAAATTTGGTCGATCAAGATATTCAATAACTGAAACTGATGCTAAATCAATTTCAGTTGTATTTGATTCATTCGAAACGATACTCCTTGTGGAAGAGTTATGGTTCTTTAAACAAATCTTAGTTGAGCATCGTATTTCGTGGTTATTATTATATATAGACTACAGTTGGGACCTGAGGGACAAGGATATCTATCTTGTCCCTCCTCCGATAGAACATAGTCACTATACATGTTGACTGTTATTTGTAATGGATCAAAAGAATGTATCGTACCCTATGAGATGTGTTAAAAACTAATAATATTACATCTATTCATTTACATATTGTTACGAGTTTTGTGATTACTTTTTAGGTAAAGGAATTTTGTGGATTACTTTATCATTTTATTATTTGTTTGCGATCCTATGTTTAGTTAGACAATGTCACTACTACAAAAATGGTCCTTTAGACCTCCATATAAAGACCCTCCATGAAAAACAAAGGTCTAAATAACAATTTAACCCACTTAAAATCCTTTAAAATCGGTTAGTAAGATTTTCACCCGTCCAAATAAGAAAAAACTAGTTATATCATAAATTTGAATATCCGAAATTTCCGATGATGGTTTTACATTAGATATGTATATTTTATCTAAGTTTTTTGAAATTCGGATATCTGAAATTTCAGATTACACTTTTACGTATCTAAATATCCATATATCTATAATTTTTGAAAAACTTTTATATGACTTCCAAAACTGTCCTTTCATAAAACCCAACATTTTAGTAAATTATGATCAAGTTTTCGGATATCCGAATACGTATATTTTTTGAACACCCAAAACCTAAATCAATAAATTTTAGAAAGTTTCGGCTTTGTTTCTCTCCCCTAGTTATATACTCAAAAGCATCAATATATATATATATATATATATATATATATATATATATATATATATATATATATATATATATATATATATATATAAAGAAAAGAAAAATGACCTTATTTTGAGTTTACTATACTTTTTATCCACTAAATATGTTAGAAAAAATTAGGTTTAGAATCCATTCGTAAGTTTTTGTGATGGTATATTTCTATAAACTAAAGTTAGAAACCATTTTTAAACTTCTATTTTTTTGGGTTATATAATGAACTTCGGCCCCCCTTAACTACAAATCCTGGCTCCGCCCCTGCCATCGAGACATCAATTCTCTCTCAAAAAGCTGTTAATGCTTCTTTATTTCATTCATATTGTTTTATCATCTTGATCAGTCTCTTCACTGTAATCTTTTGATTATTATTGTTTTAACAATAGTCTGATCTTGTGTTCTTTGCTTATTGATAATTGGTAATATGTGCCAACTATTGAGTTATCAGTTAATAAAATATTGTTTGAGGTTTTAGATTATCTTTGATACCATCGTACAACTTATTCTTAATATCATTCAACAAATCATTCGGCTTGTGTTATACACTTATCATCTCTAAGAACGCGATTAACAAGACAGCCACGTACCATCAAAATATCGATAAAAAATTATGAGGTCCGACACAGGAATAGAGATGACAGCAGCCCGAATACCACCACCTCCACCTGAGACAACACCATCCCCACCTCCTCCTCCTCCTCCACCTCCATCACCACCACCTCGCTTCCGTTGGACTATTTCGAAACTCCTTTTATTAATACTTTCTACCGCTTTTTTTATGCTTCTAGGATACCAATTATCGGTGCATTTCGCAACCGAAGTTGGTACCATGAAAGTTGGCCAAGTAGATGTTGCAAATTTGTACGTCGAGTACAAATTCATCAACTCTACTGCCATAAACAAGAGTGCCAATTCGACATTGAAAACACGTTTTCATATAACGGGGAACGTTAACCCATCCCCCATTATTGAAACTTACAACCTGAGCGCTATCGCCATAGAGGGTCACCCCATAAGCACATTTGGTCGATCAAGATATTCAATATCTGAAACTGATGGTAAATCAATTTCAGTTGTATTTGATCCATTCGAAACGATACTCCTTGTGGAAGAGTTATGGTTGTTTAAACAAATCTAAGCTGAGCATCGTATTTCGTGGTTATTATTATATATAGACTACAGTTGGAACCTGAGGGACAAGGATATGTATCTTGTCCCTCCTCCGATAGAACATAGTCATTATACATGTTGACTGTTATTTGTAATGGATCAAAAGAATGTTTCGTACCCTATGAGATGTGTTAAAATCTAATAATATTACATCTATTCATTTACATATTGTTATGAGTTTTGTGGTTACTTTTTAGGTAAAAGAGTTTTGTGGATTACTTTATCATTTTATGATTTGCTTGCGATCCTATGTTTAGTTAGACAATGTCACTACTACAAAAATGGTCTTTTAGACCTCCATATAAAGACCCTCCATGAAAAACAAAGGTCTAAATAACAATTTAGCCCACTTAAAAACCTTTAAAATCGGTTAGTACGATTTTCACCCGTCCAAATAAGAAAAAACTAGTTATATCATAAATTTGAAAATCCGAAATTTCCGATGATGGTTTTATGTTAGATATGTATATTTTATCTAAGTTTTTTGTAATTCGGATATCCGAAATTTCAGATTACACTTTTATGTATCTAAATATTCATATATCTATAATTTTTGTAAAACTTTTATATGACTTCCAAAACTGTCCTTTCATAAAACCCAACGTTTTAGTAAATTATGATCAAGTTTTCGGATATCCGAATACGTATATTTTTTGAACACCCAAAACCTAAATCAATAAATTTTAGAAAGTTTCGGCTTTGTTTCTCTCCCCTACTTATATACTCAAAAGCATCAATATATATATATATATATATATATATATATATATATATATATATATATATATATATATAATGACCTTAATTTGAGTTTACTATACTTTTTATCCACTAAATATGTTAGAAAAAATTAGGTTTAGAATCCATTCGTAAGTTGTTGTGATGGTATATTTGTATAAACTAAAGTTGGAAACCATTTTTAAACTTCTATTTTTTCGGGTTATATAATGAACTTCGGCCCCCCTTAACTACAAATCCTGGCTCCGCCCCTGCCATCGAGACATCAATTCTCTCTCAAAAAGCTGTTAATGCTTCTTTATTACATTCATATTGTTTTATCATCTTGATCAGTCTCTTCACTGTAATCTTTTGATTATTATTGTTTTAACAATAGTCTGATCTTGTGTTCTTTGCTTATTGATAATTGGTAATATGTGCCAACTATTGAGTTATCAGTTAATAAAATATTGTTTGAGGTTTTAGATTATCTTTGATACCATCGTACAACTTATTCTTAATATCATTCAACAAATCATTCGGCTTGTGTTATACGCTCGTCATCTCTAAGAACGCGATTAACAAGACAGCCACATACCATCAAAATATCGACAAAAAATTATGAGGTCCGACACAGGAATAGAGATGAAATCAGCCCGAATACCTCGACCTCCACCTGAGACAGCACCACCACCACCTCCTCCTCCTCCTCCACCTCCATCACCACCACCTCGCTTCCGTTGGACTATTTCGAAACTCCTTTTATTAATACTTTCTACCGCTTTTTTTGTATGCTTCTAGGATACCAGTTATCGGTGCATTTCGCAACCGACGTTGGTACCATGAAATTCGAGCAAGTAGATGTTGAAAATTTGTACGTCGAGTACAAATTCATCAACTCTACTGCCATAAACATGAGTGCCAATTCGACATCGAAAACACTTTTTCATATAACGGGGAATGTTAACCCATCACCCATTATTGCAACTTACAACCTGAGAACTTTCGCCATAGAGGGTCACCCCATAAGCACATTTGGTCGATCAAGATATTCAATATCTTAAACTGATGGTAAATCAGTTTAAGATGTATTTGATCCCTTCGAAATGATACTCCCTGTGGAAGAGTTATGGTTGTTTAAACAAATCTTAGCTGAGCATCGTATTTCGTGGTTATTATTATATATAGACTACAGTTGGGACCTGAGGGACAAGGATATGTATCTTGTCCCTCCTCCGATAGAACATAGTCACTATACATGGTGACTGTTATTTGTAATGGATCAAAAGAATGTATCGTACCCTATGAGATGTGTTAAAAACTAATAATATTACATCTATTCATTTACATATTGTTACGAGTTTTGTGGTTACTTTTTGGGTAAAGGAGTTTTGTGGATTACTTTAACATTTTATGATTTGTTTGCGATCCTATGTTTAGTTAGACAATGTCACTACTACAAAAATGGTCTTTTAGACCTCCATATAAAGACACTCCATGAAAAACAAAGGTCTAAATAACAATTTAGCCCACTTAAAAACCTTTAAAACCGGTTAGTAAGATTTTCACCCGTCCAAAGAAGAAAAAACTAGGTATATCATAAATTTGGATATCCGAAATTTTCGATGATGGTTTTATATTAGATATGTATATTTTATCTAAGTTTTTTGTAATTCGGATATCCGAAATTTCAGATTACACTTTTATGTATCTAAATATCCATATATCTATAATTTTTGAAAAACTTTTATATGACTTCCAAAACTGTCCTTTCTTAAAACCCAACGTTTTAGTAAATTATGATCAAGTTTTCGGATAT
Organism: Artemisia argyi; assembly: GCA_030686995.1. Classification (NCBI taxonomy): domain Eukaryota; kingdom Viridiplantae; phylum Streptophyta; class Magnoliopsida; order Asterales; family Asteraceae; genus Artemisia; species Artemisia argyi. Next base: position 32,352,997 of record CM060683.1, read on the forward strand.
CCAAATACGTATATTTTTTGAACACCCAAAACCTAAATCAATAAATTTTAGAAAGTTTCGGCTTTGTTTCATATTGTTTTATCATCTTGATCAGTCTTTTCACTGTAATCGATTGATTATTATTGTTTTAACAATAGTCTGATCTTGTATTCTTTGCTTATTGATAATTGGTAATCTGTGCCAACTATTGAGTTTATAAGTTAATAAAAGATTGTTTGAGATTTAGATTATCTTTGATACCATCGTACAACTTATTCTTAATATCATTCAACAAATCATTCGGCTTGTGTTATACGCTCATTATCTCTAAGAACGCGACTAACAAGACAGCCACGTACCATCAAAATATCGACAAAAAATTATGAGATCCGACACAGGAATAGAGATGACATCAGCCCGAATACCACCACCTCCACCTGAGACAGCACCACCACCACCTCCTCCTCCTCCTCCACCTCCTTCACCACCACCTCGCTTCCGTTGGACTATTTCGAAACTCCTTTTATTAATACTTTCTACCGCTTTTTTATGCTTCTAGGATACCAGTTATCTGTGCATTTCGCAACCGATGTTGGTACCATGAAAGTCGGCCAAGTAGATGTTGAAAATTTATACGTCGAGTAAAAATTCATCAACTCTACTGCCATAAACATGAGTGCCAATTCGACATTGAAAACACATTTTCATATAACGGGGAATGTTAACCCATCCCCCATTATTGCAACTTACAACCTGAGCGCTATCGCCATAGAAGGTCACCCCATAAGCACATTTGGTCGATCAAGATATTCAATATCTGAAACTGATAAATCAGTTTCAGTTGTATTTGATCCATTCAAAACGATACTCCCTATTGAAGAGTTATGGTTGTTTAAACAAATCGTAGCTAAGCATCGTATTTTGTAGTTATTATTATATATAGACTACAGTGGGGACCTGAGGGACAAAGATATGTATCTTGTCCCTCCTCCGATAGAACATAGTCACTATACATGGTGACTGTTATTTGTAATGGATCAAAAGAATGTATCGTACCCTATGAGATGTGTTAAAAACTAATAATATTACATCTATTCATTTACATATTGTTATGAGTTTTGTGGTTACTTTTTGGGTAAAGGAGTTTTGTGGATTACTTTATCATTTTATGCTTTGTTTGCGATCCTATGTTTAGTTAGACAATGTCACTACTACAAAAATGGTCTTTTAGACCTCCATATAAAGACCCTCCATGAAAAACAAAGGTCTAAATAACAATTTAGCCCACTTAAAAACCTTTAAAACCGGTTAGTATGATTTTCACCCGTCCAAATAAGAAAAAACTAGTTATATCATAAATTTGGATATCCGAAATTTCCGAAAATGGTTTTATATTATATATGTATATTTTATCTAAGTTTTTTGCAATTTGGATATCCGAAATTTCAAATTACACTTTTATGTATCTAAATATCCATATATCTATAATTTTTGAAAAACTTTTATATGACTTCCAAAACTATCCTTTCATAAAACCCAACGTTTTAGTAAATTATGATCAAGTTTTCGGATATCCGAATACGCATATTTTTTGAACACCCAAAACCTAAATCAATAAATTTTAGAAAGATTCGGCTTTGTTTCTCTCCCCTAGTTATATTCTCAAAAGCATCAATATATATATATATATATATATATATATATATATATATATATATATATATATATATATATATATATATATATATATATATATATATATATATATATATATATATATATATATATATAATGACCTTATTTTGAGTTTACTATGCTTTTTATCAACTAAATATGTTAGAAAAAATTAGGTTTAGAATCCATTCGTAAGTTTTTGTGATGGTATATTTGTATAAACTAAAGTTGGAAACCATTTTTAAACTTCTATTTTTTTGGGTTATATAATGAACTTCGGCCCACCTTAACTAGAAATCCTGGCTCCGCCCCTGCCTTCGAGACATCAATTCTCTCTCAAAAAGATGTTAATGCTTCTTTCTTTCATTCATATTGTTTTGTCATCTTGATAAGTCTCTTCACTGTAATCGTTTGATTATTATTGTTTTAACAATAGTCTGATCTTTTATTCTTTGCTTATTGATAATTGGTAATCTGTGCCAACTATTGAGTTTATAAGTTAATAAAAGATTGTTTGAGATTTAGATTATCGTTGATACCATCGTACAACTTATTCTTAATATCATTCAACAAATCATTCGGCTTGTGTTATACGCTCATCATCTCTAAGAACGCGATTAACAAGACAGCCACGTACCATCAAAATATTGACCAAAAATTATGATGTCCGACACAGGAATAGAGATGACATCAGCCCGAATACCACCACCTCCACCTGAGACAACACCACCACCACCTCCTCCTCCTCCTCCACCTCCATCACCACCACCTCGCTTCCGTTGGACTATTTCGAAACTCCTTTTATTAATACTTTCTACCGCTTTTTTTATGCTTCTAGGATACCAGTTATCTGTGCATTTCGCAACCGATGTTGGTACCATGAAAGTCGGCCAAGTAGATGTTGAAAATTTATACGTCGAGTACAAACTCATCAACTCTACTACCATAAACATGAGTGCCAATACGACATTGAAATCACGTTTTCATATAACGGGGAATGTTAACCCATCCCCCAATATTGAAACTTACAACCTGAGCGCTATCGCCATAGAGGGTCACCCCATAAGCACATTTGGTCGATCAAAATATTCAATATCTGAAACTGATGGTAAATCAGTTTCAGTTGTATTTGATCCATTCGAAACGATACTCCCTGTGGAAGAGTTATGGTTGTTTAAACAAATCTTAGCTGAGCATCGTATTTCGTAGTTATTATTATATACAGACTACAGTTGGGACCTGAGGGACAAAGATATGTATCTTGTCCCTCCTCCAATAGAACATAGTCACTATACATGGTGACTGTTTTTTGTAATGGATCAAAAGAATGTATCGTACCCTATGAGATGTGTTAAAAACTAATAATATTACATCTATTCATTTACATATTGTTACGAGTTTTGTGGTTACTTTTTGGCAAAAAGAGTTTTGTGGATTACTTTATCATTTTATGATTTGTTTGCGATCCTATGTTTAGTTAGACAATGTTACTACTAAAAAAATGGTCTTTTAGACCTCCATATAAAGACCCTCAATGAAAAACAAAGGTCTAAATAACAATTTAGCCCACTTGAAAACCTTTAAAACCCGTGAGTACGATTTTCACCCGTCCAAATAAGAAAAAACTAGTTATATCATAAATTTGGATATCCGAAATTTCCAATGATGGTTTTATATTAGATATGTATATTTTATCTAAGTTTTTTGCAATTCGGATATCCGAAATTTCAGATTACACTTTTATGTATCTAAATATCCATATATCTATAATTTTTGAAAAACTTTTATATGACTTCCAAAACTATCCTTTCATAAAACCCAACGTTTTAGTAAATTATGATCAAGTTTTCGGATATCCGAATACGTATATTTTTTGAACACCCAAAACATAAATCAATACATTTTAGAAAGATTCGGCTTTATTTTTCTCCCCTAGTTATATACTCAAAAGCATCAATACATATACATATATATATATATATATATATATATATATATATATATATATATATATATATATATATATATATATAGTTACGTTATTTTGAGTTTACTATGCTTTTTATCAACTAAATATGTTAGAAAAAAATTAGGTTTAGAATCCATTCGTAAGTTTTTGTGATGGTATATTTGTATAAACTAAAGTTGGAAACTATTTTTAAACTTCTATTTTTTTGGGTTATATAATGAACTTCGGCCCCCCTTAACTACAAATCCTGGCTCCGCCCCTGCCATCGAGACATCAATTCTCTCTCAAAAAGCTGTTAATGCTTCTTTATTTCATTCATATTGTTTTATCATCTTGATAAGTCTCTTCACTGTAATCGTTTGATTATTATTGTTTTAACAATAGTCTGATCTTATATTCTTTGCTTATTGATAATTGGTAATCTGTGCCAACTATTGAGTTTATAAGTTAATAGAAGATTGTTTGAGATTTAGATTATCTTTGATACCATCGTACAACTTATTCCTAATATCATTCAACAAATCATTCGGCTTGTGTTATACGCTCATCATCTCTAAGAACGCGATTAACATGACAGCCACGTACCATCAAAATAACGACCAAAAATTGTGAAATCCAACACAGGAATAGAGATGACATCAGCCTGAATACCACCACCTCCACCTGAGACAGCACCACCACCATCTCCTCCTCCTCCTCCTCCTCCATCACCACCACCTCGCTTCCGTTGGACTATTTCGAAACTCCTTTTATTAATACTTTCTACCGTTTTTTTTATGCTTCTAGGATACCAGTTATCGGTGCATTTCGCAACCGATGTTGGTACCATGAAAGTCGGCCAAGTAGATGTTGAAAATTTATACGTCGAGTACAAATTCATCAACTCTACTGCCATAAACATGAGTGCCAATTCAACATTGAAAACATGTTTTCATATAACGGGGAATGTTAACCCATCCCCCATTATTGCAACTTACAACCTGAGCGCTATCGCCATAGAGGGTCACCCCATAAGCACATTTGGTCGATCAAGATATTCAATATCTGAAACTGATGGTAAATCAGCTTCAGTTATATTTGATCCATTCGAAATGATACTCCCTGTGGAAGAGTTATGGTTGTTTAAACAAATCTTAGCTGTGCATCGTATTTCGTAGTTATTATTATATATAGACTACAGTTGGGACCTGAGGGACAAAGATATGTATCTTGTTCCTCCTCCGATAGAACATAGTCACTATACATGGTGACTGTTATTTGTAATGGATCAAAAGAATGTATCGTACCCTATGAGATGTGTTAAAAACTAATAATATTACATCTATTCAATTACATATTGTTACGAGTTTTGTGGTTACTTTTTGGGTAAAGGAGTTTTGTGGATTACTTTATCATTTTATGATTTGTTTGCGATCCTATGTTTAGTTAGACAATGTCACTACTACAAAAATGGTCTTTTAGACCTCCATATAAAGACCCTCCATGAAAAACAAAGGTCAAAGTAAAAATTTAGCCCACTTAAAAACCTTTAAAACCGGTGAGTACGATTTTTACCCGTCCAAATAAGAAAAAACTAGTTATATCATAAATTTGGATATCCGAAATTTCCGATGATGGTTTTATATTAGATATGTATATTTTATCTAAGTTTTTTGCAATTCGGATATCCGAAATTTCAGATTACACTTTTATGTATCTAAATATCCATATATCTATAATTTTTGTAAAACTTTTATATGACTTCCAAAACTATCCTTTCATAAAACCCAACGTTTTAGTAAATTATGATCAAGTTTTCGGATATCCGAATACGTATATTTTTTGAACACCCAAAACCTAAATCAATAAATTTTAGAAAGTTTCGGCTTTGTTTCTCTCCCCTAGTTATATACTCAAAAGCATCAATATATATATATATATATTTATATATATATATATATATATATATATATATATATATATATATATATATATATATATATATATATATATATATATATATATAGTGAGACTTTCTTTCGAGAACTATTTTATCTGCGAGAACTGAGAGAACCACAAAAAACACACATGCATGCCTTCACTAATTGTATTTTTGCACATATGTTCTAAAAACAACACATATGTTTTAAAAAAAAAAACATAGTTGTTCTAAAGAATTTGATAAGAAATTGGAAATACAAAATTTTTCTTTCAAGGTGTGCATGTATGTTCTTATAAGGCGTGCAACGACAATATTGCAGCCGTGTGTAAATTTTTTCTGAAAAAAGATGATGAGTTCATGTTGATATTGAAGAACATAGGTGGATACTTACGATTATTGATGATTTGCATGTATTTTAAAAGGCGTGCATGCATGTTTTTTGTGGTTCTCTCAGTTCTCACAGATAAGATGGTTCTCGTAAGAAAGTCTCCCTATATATATATATATATATATATATATATATATATATATATATATATATATATATATATATATATATATATATATATATATATATATATATATAATGACCTTATTTTGAGTTTACTATGCTTTTTATCCATTAAATATGTTAGAAAAAATTAGGTTTAGAATCCATTCGTAAGTTTTGGTGATGGTATATTTGTATAAACTAAAGTTGGAAACCATTTTTAAACTTCTATTTTTTGAGTTATATAATGAACTTCGGCCCCCTTAACTACAAATCCTGGCTCTGCCCGTGCCTTCGAGACATCAATTCTCTCTCAAAAAGCTGTTAATGCTTCTTTCTTTCATTCATATTGTTTTATCATCTTGATCAGTCTCTTCACTGTAATCGTTTGATTATTATTGTTTTAACAATAGTCTGATCTTGTATTCTTTGCTTATTGATAATTGGTAATCTGTGCCAACTATTGAGTTTCATCAGTTAATAAAAGATTGTTTGAGGTTTTAGATTATCTTTGATACAATCGTACAACTTATTCTTAATTTCATTCAACAAATCATTCGGCTTGTGTTATGCGCTCATCATCTCTAAGAATCCGATTAACAAGACAGCCACGTACCATCAAAATATCGACCAAAAATTATGAGGTCTGACACAGGAATAGAGATGACATCAGCCCGAATACCACCACCTCCACCTGAGACAGCACCACCACCACCTCCTTCTCCACCCCCACCTCCATCACCATCACCTCGCTTCTGTTGGACTATTTCGAAACTCCTTTTATTAATATTTTCTACCGCTTTTTTTTTTATGCTTCTAGGATACCAGTTATCGGTGCATTTCGCAACCGATGTTGGTACCATGAAAGTCGGCCAAGTAGATGTTGAAAATTTGTACGTCGAGTACAAATTCATCAACTCTACTGCCATAAACATGAGTGCCAATTCGACATTGAAAACACGTTTTCATATAACGGGGAATGTTAACCCATCCCCCATTATTGCAACTTACAACCTGAGCGCTATCGCCATAGAGGGTCACCCCATAAGCACATTTGGTCGATCAAGATATTCAATATCTGAAACTGATAAATCAGTTTCAGTTTTATTTGATCCATTCGAAACGATACTCCCTGTTGAAGAGTTATGGTTGTTTAAACAAATCTTAGCTGAGCATCGTATTTCGTAGTTATTATTATATATAGACTACAGTGGGACCTGAGGGACAAAGATATGTATATTGTCCCTCCTCCGATAGAACATAGTCACTATACATGTTGACTGTTATTTGTAATGGATAAAAAGAATGTATCGTACCCTATGAGATGTGTTAAAAACTAATAATATTACATCTATTCATTTACATATTGTTACGAGTTTTGTGGTTAATTTTTGGGTAAAGGAGTTTTGTGGATTACTTTATCATTTTATGATTTGCTTGCGATCCTATGTTTAGTTAGACAATGTTGTTATATTTTAGTGAATGAGTGTTGCCTCTGACAGTGATGCATCATCAAGTAGAATAATTGATAAACGGAAACATTTTTTTGCAAATAATGTTGACATATAGAAATTGAGCTACGTTTTTTTTTTTTTTTTTTTTTTTTTTTTTTTTTTTTTTTTTTATCGCAAGTGAATGTTGAGTTGATGAGTGTGAAAGCCATAAGAAAATTACTTAATAGTTCGACTGTGCTAGGAAAGGTCAGCAATAGGACACTGAATGCTCTAAAGCTTTTTAAGTATCAATGGTACCAAAGCGTTCCATGTGTGCACATCCAAATCAATATTAACAATTATTGTGTTTTTGCAATAACCAACTGCTTAAAAAATATCCTATAAATATACAACAAACAAAAGTACTTCCTTGTAATGAAGATGGCAATAGTCTGTTACGTACTACAAACAAAAGCATCAGTTTAAAAACGTAGCCAATTCGTACGTGGGAAAAATAAATAAATAAACAAACTAAGAGCATGAGCAATGCAAAAAAGCTTTGATAGCTTTTTGCATTTAATGCCTTAAATGCATACCACATTTAAAGCATACCACTTTGAAGAAAGACTTTTAGTTTGTTAAGTCATTCTAAAAAGCTTTTCAAAAAGCTATGTATCCAATGCACATAAAGTCTTTCAAAAAGCTTATTGAAATAGTAAAAAGCTATTCAAGCTTTGTGCATTGGGGATGCTCTAAGTTGTGTCGCTTTTTTGAAGTGAATATATTCTAGGCTTTAATGGGATGGGTGAGAAGGATTTGTAGGGAGGTAGGCTATTATGTGGGTAAACATAAGAGGATATGAGAGGTGGTTTTGTGGGTTAAGGTGTGGGTGTTTGCAACTGGAGATGAAAGTTTTGCGTGAGTGTAAATGTGTTAGTGAGGTACTGAGATGTAGGTTTATGGTGAGAAATGATGTGACCATTATGAGGATAAAGGAGATGAGTGAGTGAGAAGAAAAGGAATGGTTTGACGTTGAGATGGTAGTAAATAGAGAGTGTTTTAGTGATGATAGAGCACAACTGTTATAGTTTGGCAACCTGAAAGTAAACTGGAACACCACAAAAGCAACCACCAGAGGTTTGCCATCGGATCTACTGCACCTGCATCTTTTTCTTTGTTCAGTGCGTATATGGATGAGGTAGCAACATTTGCTTATACCTCATTTACACAGGTAGGGAAATCTAGCCATTTTGTTTCTCCTGGCCTGGGCTGTGCTGCAGTTGTTTAGCACTTTAGGAAGTAAGAAGACAGTTTATTGAGAGGCCTGTCATAATGGTAGGTATCATCCTCGTTATGGGTAGGATTTTCTTCTAGGATTGTATACTTGTCTTTTCTATGTCCTTAGTATTACATTATCACTAATACCTGAAGCTACTTATATTTGATAAGTGAATCCATTTGATGTCTGAAACCGATAAATGATTCCTGATTTAACATATTTCTTCACTTTGTTATTGTCGTGTATGAAGATTTTCTGTTACATTTCTCATAGGGATACAAGGATAACCTGATTTTGAGAGATGTGTTGTGATTGTTGTCTGTGCATCTCTGAGGGAGATGATAAAGCCAACAGTCTTATCACCTATATTTACTGGTGCGTTCTACATATACTTGTAATATATTAAAATAAAGAGCTAGATTGCGTTGATTTGGGTCTTATCAATCATCTTATAAACTGTAGGCACCTTGTCGATTAGGAATATTTTCGACACTTCTGGTAACATTTTTAAACTATGCTCTCTTTGTAATTTGATTAACATATTGATCGATTTCTGTTTAGGTCCAACTTTGAATCCACAAAATAGTGTGTGCTGTGCACAAAGCCTCAACCAAAAGAGTGCTTAGGATTGTTGTTATTTCTTTGAATGGCAGGGATGCGCGTGGAATTGGGAGCTAGACGATGACGACATGTTTTCAGTCAAGAGGTATCATATGTTGTGGAAGTGAAGTGCTTGAATGTAGGTGTTGCAAATTTTTAGACGGTCTGGAACACATTCATTCCAAAAAATGTAACCCCTGGTGCTTTTCCTAAAACCTATTACTAGCAAAATATTTATTTTTCGTACCTGAGACACATTAAAACTTTTATGCATGATTATTTGGGCTTGAGAAACGTGAGATATATTGGAAACGAGAACTTTATTCCTAGATTGACCCAGCACAACCTAGAAAACTCGAATCGTATTGTACTTGCCAAATTATTTAAATTATTTTGAGTTTGAGAAAAACTCTGAAGTTTATGCTTGATTTTATTGGAAAAATTATTTCGTGAACAATGGCGCAAGTTTTGTAATTTTTCGAGTCCGTTTGCTATGTCGTTTGGACCCCGAAGCGTTTATCGTGAGAAGTTTACTACGTTGGCAACTTTGGTCCCTTAACTTACCCTTTTCATTTCACCCTACACTTTCATTTCATTCAAAAACCACCCTATACTTTTATTTAGTATATATACCCCTATTAATACCATTTTCTCATTTTAAAATATGTAAACACACACACACACACACACACACATCACAATTTCTCTCTCTCTCTCTCTCTTTGATTTAACCGGCCGCCGCCCCACTCGCCGGACACCAGTAGATTCCGGCGACCACCCACCTGAATATTTTCCGGCCACCCTTTTTGTTACACCATCTTATAGATCGGGACTCCCCCGACACCACCGTACCACCCCTGCGACCCCAAACACCCCGTACGCGCCTCTACGCGCCTCCTACCGCCGCGAAATCACCACCGAACACCACCACCACCTCTCTTTCTGTTTCTCTCGACGGTAAAACACCACCCCCACCACTTCTTTTTCTTATTTTTGATTTTTAATCAAAACCCTAGTTTTGAAAATCTTTATTAAACCGATTTTGATATTAAAACTTTTATAAAAATTGTTTTAAAAATGTTTTTAGGCTCATAACTCGTGTGAATCTTTCTTGTTCTCGTTTGGCCGCGACTCGGTCTCGACTCACCGAGTCAACTAGTGACTCGGTGAGGGTTTTGATGTTTTATTGTTGTTTTGGATTGAGATGACGAAGGGGAGTATATAATCTTGTTGTTGTTAGAATTTTGAGGGTCCTTTTGGTTTTGTTCGCTCGACAGCCGAGAGCCACCACCACTGAGGCTTCGGGTGGTGGTGGGGGAATGATATTATTATTGTTGTTGTTGTGGGGTTGTGTTTGGATGGGATTCGGATTGGTTTGGTTGAGCCGAGAAGGAGTAAGGCTCGGTTTGGATTTGGTTTGGTTTCGGTTTGGATTTGGTTTTGACTTGGGTCGATTTTAAGTTGTTATTATTGTTGTAGTTTAGTGATTTTAGCTCGGGATTTGGTTACTAAGTCTCGGGATTGTGTTATTAGTTAAACGGTAAAAATAATGATAAAAACGGATAATAATGAATATGAAACCTAAAATTTATTTGTTATAGTTAAGCGGATTTGATATCGGACATGTTTCCGTGTTTTTGTATTGTGAGCTTGAATTGGACGTACTGGATTTACAGCCTTGGTTATTTGGATATTGTGGACCATTTGGTACACGAGACGGTAGGGTACGTTAGGCCCGTAAAGACCTTAATGTACCTGGAACCCGAACAATACAAAATGGTCGATAAAACCTAAACAACTAATGGACTACGTGAATGATATATCCAATCATATTAATAATATATTAACACTGTTTAAATAAAAGAGTCATTGGCTCGGGAAAACATTATATAAACGGGCCGGTCATGCCGAAATTTTATAAAAATTCTTTATAAACTTCAAATTATTTTACCAAACGTTATTATTTCAAAACCCTTTTTATTTCAACGTTATTTTGGGAAAATGGATAAATCCGAGACTTGTTGTAACGTGTTATTATTTATTAGAGTGTGTCTTCCATTTTCATTTCTTTTCTTTCCATTTCTTTTTGCGACTTTCTTTGAGATATTCTTTCGTCTTTCTTGCGTATTTGGTCGTTTCGCCGACTTATTCTTTTCTATCTTTCTACCACACGAGACTTTTCGAAATCTATTTCTTTCAAATGCCATTGTATTTACAAAAACTTTTATTCAAGCATTGTTTATTGAAATATTCGAGTATAGTTCTGAGTTATGCCATTTATATTGGTTAGGTTGTGCTGAGGTTCATTTGCTGTGACGCATTATTGATTGGCTGCTATATCTCGTTTCCTGTTACTGCTATTATTAAGGTGTGATTCATAGCCCTGCTTTTTATATTTTAATTGTTTATAAACCCATGGGGTGAGACACATGCTTTAAATGTTTTCTGAGCACAAGTATTTTTGGTATGCTTTTCCTGAATGCTATACTTTCGTGACGATGTGCTAAGTAGCTTATCTTGCCTGACAAGACCCTCAGATCATGAGCCATTAATCACTTGCGAGTCAGCACGAATATAGGGATATAGGCCTATAGGAATTGACCCTCCCACTCCTTTTGCCAGATAAACAAATTATGGTGTACTATATTCGATTTTGCTGGGTAAATGGCAATTACCTGGCCTGGGGGGCACTTTATATTATGAAATTCCGCGGTTACACTCTGTTCCTAAGTTTTTAAAAGAAAGAAAAGAAGAGAAGAGACAAAAATGGGCAGAAAAGAAGAGGAGAGTAATAGTATTTTTACTTTGTATATCGTGTTCCTGAGTTAGGAGAGAAAAGAAGAGATAATTGATAATTTTATGATTATACCCTTCATTGAATATAAAATTTATGTTTTATATTAGGTTATTGAAGTAATTTTATATATTAGAAACTTCCTAATATAACTTCCTTCCAAATCATCCCACATTTGGGAAGAAAGTTTTGGAGACAAATTTATCCAAATTTACTCTCCTCTTCTTTTCTCTTCTCTCCTAAAAAAACTCAGGAATACAAATTTATTATGTTTCCTTCCCTCTTCTATTCTCTTCTTTCAAAAATAAAACTCGGAAACGTAGTGTTATTGTTTATTCCAGTAAGGAGTTACTGATGATTGGTTTGGTTAACGTTTTGCATGTCATGAGCTTAGCATCATCAACCGTATGTATGCACGTGTTGCCTCTACATATTGGGTGTTACCTTGATTACCCTGGTATTTGCATTTGTTTCTTATATCATATGATTAAAACCTTGTGCTTAACTTTATTATTTTAAACCTATGGATTGCACTCAACCTTTGTGTTGATTTTTAAGCATTTGTTTCTCAGGTACTACTACTAATTAGTCTTGGAGCTTTAGGACGTGGGCGTGGTGGAGCGGCTTGGATGAAGGAGTCTTTCTGTCAACGCAACTTTATCATCTTTACTATCTTTATTTTCATATCATTCGTAAAATCTTGGTGTGTCTTAAATATTTTCCGCTGCTAAACTTTGTTTAAATTTCCGCTGCAAACTCTATTTACTTTTTCCGCTGCTACTTGACTTAAGAGTCCTTGTACTCTAAATAGTTTATAATTCGAATGATATGTTTTGCCACATTTATGAACGTCCCGTGTTGTGGTCGTTAGCTATAAATGGGTCTAGTTTCTATTTGTGTAGCGCCCCCAGCATGTCAGCTGTCGTATTTGAGTTGGGGGTGCTACAAAAAAAGATCAACATTTTAACATGGAGAATAGTGCAAGGCAGGTTACCGGTAAGGGTGGAATTAGATAAAAAGGGCATTGATTTGCACTCGGTGTTGTGCCCTGTGTGCGATAATGCTTGTGAATCTATACACCACGAGATTGTACTCTGCAGTGAGGTGATGAAGGTATGGTCGTTGGTGTTTGGGTGGTGGAAACTAGGCAATGTGAATGTGTTCACATGATATGATATGCTTAATCATAATGTCGGTGGGGGGATGTCATCAAAAAATATAGCAATATGGCAAGCGATTGTTTGGACAACAGGATAGTTGATTTGGAGAAATTGTAATTGTCGGGTGTTCGGGAAAATGGTCGAATCACATGTGAAAGTTTTACAAGAAATTTAGTTGAGGTCCTATGAATAGATTGTGCAAAGATCGAGCAAATATAAATTAAGATGGGACGTAGGGCTGGTGGATCCAAGATCATGTACCGTTTAAATGTTGTGTGGGTTTAGAAAGGGGTATTAGGTACTGTGAATGCCAAGAGTATAATGGCTTGGTGTAAATTGGTTAGTTTAAAACAAATAAGTCAAGGTTGTGGAAATCAAATATGTAGATGTCCCTTGCTTTGCTACACAAAGTGTGGGAAAGGTTGTGAGGCCATGGATTTCTTTCCAGGCTTAGTTTAAATTGTTTTTGTATATAGCAGTGATGTGGTTGGCCTAGAAGGTTTTAGTACTTTGTGTTGTAACATCTTGTTGTACATTGTCTTATAGTTAATTGAAATTGCCTTGTTCGAAAAACATGCACATGATCCAAAAGAACTAGCAGGGTACTCGCGCATTGCAGCGACGGGTATCCTGAAATAAATTTTTTTGATGGAATTAATAAAATGTCACGGGAAGTTATTCCGACACCTAAATTTGCCTCGAGAACAAAATAATAAAAGATTTGGTAAACTACACTTCCCACCCTAGCATATATTTACAATCTAAGGGTGCAATATGGTTCACACAAGGTCCAAAACACTTTCTTATATAAACCTCATTATATGGTTTGACACCCTTTCTCTCTCAAACCAGCCGCACCTCATTTCTTCTTCTTCTCCAGTCGTTTTTCCGGCCAAACAAACACCACCGTCGGCCACTTAAACTCACCACCACCACCACCACACTCCTTACAACCTCTCCATCATTTTGACGTACATCACGCGCCTAGAAACACCTCCCAACACCACGATTAACACAATCACAGCTCGATTTCATCACCAAAACCATCTCTCTCTCATTTTGTTGATACCGGCGGTCGAAGATAGGAAAACCCACCACCCTTTTTGTCATTTTAGCGACGGTGGAGGATAAGTACATGAATTTTCAAGAGTTTTTGATTAAATAAAGATTAAAACTAATAAATATGAAGCTAAATATTTGTTTGGTATCATTTTCTTTCTTTTTGTTGTTGTCGTTGTTATTGAGTCGCGAAAACAAAGGGATGCCGTGAGCTTCAGCTCACGGCCTTGTGTATCAAGTCGAGTTTTATTGAGTCGAGTCTTGGTCACAGGTTCGTGTCTAGGTTAAGATAGAAGGTTGTACATTGTGTTTAAATGATTGTATTATTGGGTGTAGGGGTGTTTTTAATGTTATTAATGTAGAATGAGGGTTGTACATTGTGTTTAAATGATTGTAATATTGGGTGTAGGGGTGTTTTTAATGCTATTAATGTAAAATGAGGGTTGTACATTGTGTTTAAATGATTGTAATATTGGGTGTAAGGGTGTTTTTAATGTAGAATGAGGGTTGTATATTGTGTTTAAATGATTGTAATATTGCGTGTAGGGGTTTATTCAATGCTATTAATGTAGAATGAGTGTTGTACATTGTGTTTAAATGATTGTAATATTGGGTGTAAGGGTGTTTTTAATGCTATTAATGTAGAATTCTAAGAAAAGTGGTTTGAATTTCAATTCATGCTAGTTTTTATTGTACACAATGCTTTGGTTGTTGTAATTATGAAAATTCCTTGCTTTAAAGTGTTGTAAACCATGCATCATTTTTTGTACATCTTAATTTTTTGGAGAGAGTCATTCCTCTATTATAAGTAGTATAGATTATGTTGATAATATTTGCTTAGTTAGTCCAATAGTAGGTGAGGTTTAACAAAGCAGATCTGTGTATGTAGCTTTGTGGGTTTAAATAAAGGAATCAAAACAAAACTCAAACTCAAACTCACTTTCCTTTGAAATTTATTAATTTCTGTATGTAAATTTGATCATAATTTCACATTAAGGGTTTGGTCGTAATGGGCTTGGACAACAAATGCAAATAGTGCCTTCACAAGCTGAATCACTTATTCTTCGTCCTTTTGACACGCGATTTTGGAAGGTTGTACCACATATAGCAGTTTGGCAAAGTTTAGGTTTAAAATCAATAACAAATGATGTTACATCTGGACCTGCCATGGAACCCAAATATTACAAAACATTAATTAGAAACACTAATAAATAAATCTTAATTGGTTAGTATCTGTCACATAATGAATTAGAGATACAACTGTGGACTCAAATCAATTATTCTAAAGAAAAATTAAATATTATAATGTAAGAAATTAAATCAAGTGTTTGGTTAAACCACCTTAAAAATTACATGCATCATCTTAATTAGTGCTAACGTACATTTTTTTTTTTTAAGTTTACTATTCAAAAGGTAATCAAAATGATCTATATATTGCAATAATCTAATAATCCAATGGCTAAAAACCCTTCCTATAGTTTTTACCATTAGAGACTTTTCACAATAACCATACTATATATATATATATATATATATATATATATATATATATATATATATATATATATATATATATATGGAAGGGATCAGGTGCGGATTACATTTTAAATATGGATAGTGCGGATAATATCACAGTAACATTAAAAAAAATAATTCAAAAAAATCTGATAAAATTAAAAAATAAAAAAAGAAAAGAAAAAAAAAGGACAACAACTTATTAAGAATCGCTGAAAAAATTTCAGAAAAAAAATCATTTTCATGGTTAAAAGGTATAATGATTTTATGAATTTTGTTATTATCACCGTAATTATCCTGCCTTCTTAATATCAAAGTTAATTTTTTTTAATATCACTACAACTTGTAGGATCGAACATATGTTGATTCTTGTGATTCGGGAGGTCTTGGATTGTGGAAGATGAAGGTAACCATTGTAAGAGTATGAGAGAGAGAGAGAGAGAGAGAGAGAGAGAGAGAGAGAGAGAGAGAGAGAGAGAGAGAGAGAGAGAGAGAGTGGGAAGTTCTAGTGAGAGAAACACCTTTGAGGTGTGTGTATATTATTAGAAACAACCAACCATTCCCTTGTGTGGGAAAGGGTATATATACAATTACAACATACGCCCTCTTTTGGGCTGTGGATCAGGTGTACAGTGGGTAAAGACCCGTCCGTCCTCCACAGTGTGACTATATCTATTCTAATATATACAAAGCTAAGAGCTACGCTAAGTATGTAAATACATGGGGTGACCGAACCTTTTTCTTAATCCTAACAATCTCCCCCTAAGGGAGGCCACCCCAGAAAAAATTAATTGAATCTTAGCATTCTATAAGTTGATCTTTAGCTCTAGCTTGTATCCATTGATTCTTCAAAGTCATTACTCTTTGTGCTTTCAGCAGTGGACTTTTGATGACTTGTTTAATATCTTGGATGTTCCTTGACGATTCTCTGAGTTTATCATCCAAATGTTTGTCTCCAAGTCATCTGTGTACAATATCATCTCCATGTGACGTAGACATCTTTGTAACTATATGCTCACACTTTTCAGGATCATGATCTTCATCATCAGAGTTGTGGAAGCATAGATGAAGCCCATTCAATGATCATGATTTCTTGATTAAGATGTCGAAGTGTGAGCATGGGGTGATGGATCAGCATCTTTTCGCCAATCTACTGCAACCGTCAGAAATTCCTGCAAGCAAACAGTTAGCCACAAATCATCTGGTACTTACGGGTTTGGAATTAGAGATCATCTACAGCATAGTGTGAAGACTCCTGCTAACCCTTACCAAGACCGTTCCCAATCGGCAACCCCCGAGAGGATTTACACGATCTACCTAAGTAAATCAACGACTGGGTGAGTCACTGGAGTTCACTCCACGACTGTAGACCATTGGTAACCGCCGCGACCACTAAGCGTAATCCACAAGGAATTACCGAAGTGACCTGCTTTCAGGGCTGTTTGATGTTGACCCTGGCAGGAATTTCCATTCAGTCACTGAAAATCACATCTGTAATTTCTCATGAATGTTCTGGTAGATTGCTAAGATCTACGTAGGACTCTCAAATGTGCAACTGGTGTCCTTGATAATGAACCACCAGTGCAAAAGTATTCAGTGTTCCTATTGAGATCTTTTGATGCATCTCGTGGCTCTAGACTCAATAAGTGCATAATTTGGTTTTCTTATGCGGAGACTAGGGAGAGGTCTCCTGCTTCAATATCAACCATCTCTAAGAGATAAGTTGATAGATTACACCGGTTCCCCGTGAGAATGAAACAAGTCCTTGTAAGAGAACTTGAGTGGCTAGAAGGTTTAGTGCAGTGCGTCACTGGGTCCATGACGTCTTGTCTTCAATACCAGTGTGACCTTAGTAACCACAAGTAGCATATGAATTAAACCCGGTTTCTGCCCTAAGGTTGAATAATTGGAGGGCTATTTCTTTTCACCCTTTCTCATTTCATTTATTTTTAATTCTTCAACCCCTTCTTTCTCCTTTCTCACATTACTCATTTTTTTTCATAATCATACCTAAGGACTTTCTAATACTATCTATTGGGTATTGTCCTTGGGTGGATCCCTCCGGCTCTGGCGGATCATAGGACGATTTTCCTAACCTTAGCCACCTTATAACTTCATAACTATCCTATGTTGCCATTTAACCAAATCATTGAAAATTCTCTCCCCGTGTTTATGATTAAGAAACACATTTTATTAACACGTTGAGAGTTTCACCATTTTCAAATGCTCCCCCTTTAAGATGTGCTTAGATGTTTTAATTATAAATTTGCACATGTCGGGAGAAGTTGCACTTTTGAATTGATCCACCTTCAGTGAACATGAGCAGGCATTCGAGACACGCTTACATCACTAGTTGGACTAGCTTGAAGTTATTACCCGGCCTAATCAAGTCCATAGAAGGTTTCTCGAAATGGTACACTCTACTTAGACAAGTCCTCTTCGAGACACGCTTACATCACTGGTTAGACCAGCTTGAAATTATTACCCGGCCAGGACTAGTCCTTTCAATTCATGACATTATATGTTCCGTCAATTCATTGGTTAAGCCTGAGATGCACTCACATGAGATACCATGTCCTTTTAGTCACCACAAACCATTTGATCCCCCTCAATATGTGCATTGATATACAAAAGAGTTTAGCACATATGGGAGAGCTTACATTTAAGTCCAAAAATTCACATTTTAATCAGATTTCCTATTTAAATCACATTTTCTCATCCGATCAAAAATTTCAAACCAATGAGATTTGTGATCCCAAGTGATTTAAATACGTTTAAAGATTTTGGGAGAAAAATGTGGTCAGATTTACGAATGACTGATTATGAGACGATTTCGTTTGCTCCCCCTTAATCCTTGAGAGAGGATGTTATGTGTTAGAAATGATGAGTTTATAAATGATTTAGAGTTTAACGAGAAACTAATGAAAAATTCATATACTAACACATAACAATCATGTTATTCACTACTTTTAATGCCAAAGATCATGTGTTGATGATATATGATTTTTGAAATCATTCTCCCCCTCAATCGGTGACGCATTTTCAATTTATCATTTTATACAAAAGATTAATTCTTTAGTATCAATTGAGTGGCAAATTTTAAACAAAATTTCAAGTTTGTTTGATCTTCAAAAACCATGGTACCACCAAGTTTGGAACAAATACTTTCCCGAAGAATCTTTGAAGGAAAAGTATTCGTGAAATAAAAAAGACTTCTCTTCTTTTTCAAGAAATGATGCACTGAAGCGTACATCAGATCGGAGAAAACATGGGTAGAAAGTAATCCATGCCCAGGTGAACTTCACCCGGTAAAAGGAACAACCGTCTTTTTGGCGACGTGTTTTCCCCATTGTGAAAAATGGGTTGCTATCTGAGGTAATAGCAAACCATGATTTTAAGTCCGAGTTACAGCCTGAAATGACTGCAAGCCATATTTTTAAGAATGTTTTGAGAAATGACATGTTTTAAAAAAACATTATTTGAAAAAGAAAAACTCTTGCTCAAGCATATGTATGATTCCGTGTCATTATTGAATGACATTTCTAGAAACGTACATAATATTGATTACACAAGAGACATGTCGTGAGAGGAATATTTTTTTGGATTTTTTTGGTAGTTTTTCAGATTTTTATGGTTTTTATAGGTTTTATATTTTTCTATTTTCTTTTTGTTTTAAGCTATGTACAAAGGATATTATGCAGTTTAAGGGGATGTTGACATGAGTACCGAAAATAGGATATCGGTCTGCACGTAGTAGAAGTTAGTAGTCAACATCTCTTAAAATTTCACCACCAAAGCGTTCGAGGCTCATGAATAGTCGTTAGAACTTGAGCCTTCTCAATGTGAAGCTTTGATAGCTCAACAACATATCATCTCACACTTGAATAGTACTTCTCATCTTTCTTCCCACTGAAGGCTGAAGTAATGCGTACCAAAAAGTATCCAGAGACCACTTCCCCCCAAGTAGTTGAAATGATGCAATCAGTCTCATTATATGAGGCTCAGAAACCCGAAGTACACACACAATCAATTGTGTACGTCTTTGTCATCAGAAACTATTTCTTACATCTCTTCCCCCACGTAGTTAGAATAATACACCAAAAGAACGAGTTAAAACACTGATCTTCTCTGCGGTTATGACATTTGTCTTCCCGGAATAAATTCATTTAAGTAGAAGTGTAAAGCTCACCACGTGTACTGATGAGTGCTCAAACACTCATCATTTTTGTCGTATTTAAACTGCCAAAACATCCAAAAACGCTCAAATATGCATCAAAATACTGAAAATATCCCAGGAATTGTATTTTATATGTTTCAGATGCAAAATGAGTAAAAACAATGAAAAATGAACAAAGTTTGCACAATTGGCAGTTTCAGTCCCTCAACTATTAAAAATTGACAAAACTAGTCCCTGAGCATGTGTTTTGAAAGAAAAGTCAACCTAAGGCATTTAAAACTCAAAAGTCATCAAATATTGTCCTTGGGTGAAAACTTTTGGAAAATTACATATTTGGTCCCTATACTTTGCAAGTTTGACAAAATCAGTCCCTGGGAGTTCTTAAAATGGAAAATCTTATTTGTGGTCCTTGGAATATGGATAAGTGGCAAGAAACACCCCTTGGAATACTTTGGAGGATGTGCAAATTTGGTCCTTCAATTTTCAAGAATTACCAAATTGGTCCTTGTATTTTTGCTTAACTAACTAAAACCATTTGAACCCTTTGTGTAATTTATAAACAAAACAAACCCACCCAATAACTAACCCAAACCAAAAACCTGATCCACCCAACACTCCCCCCAGGCCCAAAAATAACCAAAGCCCACCCAACCCCACGTTTTATTAATAAAAACGTGCAGGGTCAAACAACAAAGTCAACCTCCTCCTTCCTCCCACCTTTTGCCGCCTAACCTGACACAGAAACCACCACTGTACCTCTTCCAACATTTATGTCTCCCCCTCCTCTTCCCAATACCACCTCAGCCACCCTACACCTCCTAAACGTCAAACCCATGTGGTATATTGCTTTTCCCACTTCATCCAGGTCACCAATCCATGACCTCCATTTGGGCGCCAAACCTTATCAAAGGTTGTGATCACTTCTTTTAAAATCCAATGGTGGGAAATCGTTCAAGAAAGCACAAAGGGCATCCAAGGCTGTTTTTATCACTTAGAAGAAGCACAAGCAAAGAAGGAAGCCCTAGTTTTTTTTAGTATAAATAGGATGTATTGTAAGCCATTAGGGCATATCTTTCTTAGTAAATTTCTGTATTTCAATTTAGTTTCATCTTTGTATTTTCAAAAGTTTAAGTTCAATGAAAGTTTCAGTTTAGTTTATGCAAATTAGTAGTTTTATTCAAATTCTCAAGTTCTCAGTTACTTTACTTAATTTTGTTTGATTAAATCTCAGAAGATTGTCTTAGTTTTATTTAACTCATGTGAAACAAAACAAAGCAAAGAGAATCAGAAAAGAAAAGAAAAACAGGAAATTCATGGAAAATCACAAGTAAAATTATAAAAATATAAAGAAGAAAGAAGAAGAAGCAGTTGCAGAAGCATGAAAGGATTGTGGGTTAGTGCTCAGGAGAGCATAGGATAAGGTTCTTGGTTCTGGTTCACTTCAGCTTGCACTTTGGACAACTTGTAAGATTTTTCCATATTCATGTTAGCTTAAGCTGCTACATTCAGAAATTGTTGTTGATTTTTTTTCTTTTTCAATTACTGTTCCAAATGACTGTGTTTAAGTAGTTTATTGTAGTTATAATTAGAGTAGTACTTTTCTTTTGTCAATTCATGTTTTGAACCATACTTGCACACCCACTGTTCCATTTAAGCTTAAATTGCCAAGTTCAGATTGCTTCTTGTTCATTAGTGTTTCCTGAGCAAATATGCTTTTCTTTAATAGATAATAGCTTATAAGAAGTTTAGAAATCACCTTTGAAGTTTAAAATCTTGTTTTGCTTTGAAATTTAGTCTAAATCAGTTTATATAGGGGTGTTTGGTTCAGCTGTAATCAGTAAGCCTTGGTATGTATTTGGGGGTGTTCTTTGTTTGAACATGTCACAGTAGACTAAAAAAGATCATTCAAGGCTTAAGAGATAGACCTTATTCACAAAAAGTCAAAGAACCCTTTCAAATGAATTCACACAGAAACCTGGTGTGATTTGGTGAACCCAAATCCATATTTTGGATTGCAAACTTGTTAAATTTGCTTAGTTTAGGTTCATTCAGTCACAACAAATCATTTTCAGTCTATTAGGAGTGATCAAAAGTCATTAAAGTCAATTGTTCAAGAATCTTCAAAAGTCAAAGTTTCTTAATTGGTCAGAAAACTCAATTTTTAGGAGATTTTTCCTGAATTTTGTAATGGGATTTAGGACTTGAATTTTTTTTTGTGCTTGTAGTCTACTACCTAGTCTACCAAAACCTGTAATTTTTTCATTTTTAGGAATTTTTGTTAAGCTTGTGCAATCATTTGTTTGGACCTGCAGGGCATGAATCCTCCCATGTGCACTGTCTCATAAGCTACTTTCAAACAACCTACATCTTGTTCAATAGTTAGAAGTAGCTTGTTAAATTTGTTATTTTCATAAGCCCTTCTGGCTAGTTACATGATTAAATGACTGCTTGTTCTTTTCTAGCTTATTTATGTGCTTAATTTGCCTTATGCATGTTGACTCATCCAATTCTTCACACTCAGTCCTCAGTGTATGTGAGCATATTCACAAGCTCTTCAAAAGCTCATTAGTGAGTTTTAGCCTGTGATTTTTTGTTTTTTTGGAAAGACCTCATGCCCAGATTGTAGGTTTTAAACTTATTTTGAGCATATCAGCTTATTAAATAAGCTTACGTGTGGCCTGCTACTCATTCCATTTTGGCCACCATTCTGAGTGATCAGTGTTGGTCATCCATCTTCACAAGCTCCTTGCAAGCTAGTAGGTGGGACCCACAGTGTGTTTTTAAGTTTTTAGGAAGGCCCTTGTACCAGGTTTTAGGATTCCAAGCTTGTTATAAGCTTCTGTGCCCTTGCCATTAGCTTTTTATGCCTTGCAAATTGCTTGCAGGCCCGTTTGGGTTAGTAGGGTTTGAACTCGCTTATTCTTTGTTCTCTGCCTTTCCAGTATGATTTTTTAGTAGTTGAAGCTTATTTTAAGTTCACCTAGCTTGTTTGTAGCTTGTGTTACCTCTGGTCTTCAGTGTATAGCTTTTTATATAGCTTTCTAAGTCCACAAAATCCATTTTTACCCATTTAAGTTCGCTGTTGAGCTTATTTGAGTACACAGAGCTTATTTTTAAGATCCAAGAAAAGTATCTTCACAAAAAGTTCATAATTTCAGTAGTTTATTAGATTTGTAAAAGAAAAATTAAGAAAACCAAAAATAATTAAAGTGATAGCTTCTATTTAAGCCCCTTTGGCTTATTTTCTGCTTATTTATAAGCAACATCTGCTTTTAAATTTTTCCTAAGCTTCTTATTACCTGTAGGATTTTTAGTATTTTTTTCAGATTTTTCTCATCTCTTTTAGTATTTTTTATAATTTAATCTAGTTTAAATCAATTAAATAATTAGTAGTAATTAATTAAAAAGTAGGAAAAATAGATTTTCTGTTTTAAAATTAGTTTTATAATATTTTAGATTTTTCTAATTAATTTTCATTTTTCTAGTTAAATTTCATAATTATTTGTAATTTAGTATAATTTAGTTAATTAAAAAGTAATTAATAATTAGTAATTAATTAATAGTAATTAATTAAATAGTTGTAAAAATAGTTTTAATTTTCCAAAATTTTTTTTATGTCATTGGGATTGTAAAAATATAATTTTCACATTCGTAGGACTTTATTTGCTCACGTTTCACGTTTTATTTAGCGCACCCGCGTTTTATTAATTTAACTTTTACGTTTTTAATCCCAGCTTATGTTTTAAGGTTCCCTAATTCCCTATTATGTTTCCCGTAGTATCTTAGGTAGTTTTTAAGCGTTAATTTTCATTTCCATTGTAAATTCACATTTTGGTTACGTTTTTGTTCGTTAATTCTTAATTTCCGTAAGTTTAACATACCACAATACCAAATAACCTTTCTCAACCAAACATACAAGATTTTAATCTCGATCTTTTCATGAAACTTTCCATTCACACCTCGTTGGGGTACGACCTGGGAAATCACTTCCCGGTCTCACAATTTTAATATCACTTTCACGAGTTTTTGCGAGGTAATCTTTTTCCTAAAAGGTTTACTCGTAATTCTCTACGTCTAGTTGTCTCACGATAACTTAGACCTCACGTTTGTTGATATATTGATAAATTGTTTTTGCACACCAAAACACAACGAACCAAATGGCGCCGCTGCCGGAGAGGCTGTGTGTCGAAAGTCTCGATAAGGTTTAGACGATTAGTCTCGTAGAACCTTCGCAAGAAGTTACGCTTTTATAAAACTTATAAAAAACCAAAAATATTTTTCTTTTGTTTCTATATATGTATTATATCTATATAAGATAAGAAAAACACAAAAAGATTTTCCCGTTTCTTTGTTTAATAATAACAACATTAAAATCTTACCACCGCAAATCAAGGCAGAACACCTACCAACTGGGGGTGTGACCATAATAAGTTCCCAAACCAAAGATCAAAACTTGCCTTTGTATCACTTGCGTTTTGGAAAACTTTTAATCGATAAGCTTACACTAAGAGGAGTCGAAACGGTATAGGGCGATCCAACGAACTTCGCCCTAGTGAGAAATCCATTCTTTTCTCCCGCTCCTTGTACGTTTATCTTTAAAGGTCGACCTTGCGTTCTTGATTATTGGTTTAAGTTCCCTTGTCGTTAAAGTGTTATTGTTTTAATTGAGTTTGTTTTTGTGGTGCATGCGCACCCGTTCGTCTACGTCAACAAGTCATTTGCAAACACTTAACAACATTCCAAGAAGAAGGCGTAATCGACGACGTACCAATCCAATAGTCGAACCCAAGATTCGTACTATTCCTACCATGGCGGCTGAGCCCACTATGAATGAGCTTCTCCAAGCACCCATCGAGGGTTACAGAGATGCTATCGTTGTTCCAGCCATCGTGGCTGACAACTTTGAGCTCAAGACGCGGTTGATAAACCTTGTCACCTCGCGTCAATTCTACGGTTTCGAAAGGGATGATCCTCAAGATCACATTCGATGGTTCAATAAAATCACATCCACCATCAAATGCAAAAATGTCCCTGAGGAGGCAATCAAACTTCTTCTCTTCCCATTTTCCCTCGATGGGACAGCCAAAAATTGGCTTGACAAACAACCCCCTCGATCAATTGAAACATGGGAAGATTTGGTTAAGAAATTTGTGAATGAATTCTTTCCTCCTTCGAAAACCACGACCCTCAAGAATGAGATCATGAAATTCACGCAGAAATTCGATGAATCATTCGGTGAGGCATGGGACTGTTATAAGGATATGCTTCGTAAATGTCCTCATCATGGTTTCTCCGAGTTAATGCAACTCGACACTTTCTATAATGGTGTGAGCCAAATTGATCAAGAATCTCTAAACGCCTCCGAGGGAGGTAATTTCTTGAATCGAACCACAAAGGATGCTTTAGTGATCATCGAGAATAAGTCTAAGGTCCGCATTCCACGAAGCAAGCCCGTTGTTTCCCAAGTGAATGTTAGTCCTTCTACTTCATCACCCGTGGCTCAATCTAGCACCGATGCTAGGCTTGACAAACTCACGGAAGCTATTCATGCTTTGGTTCTCACCAAAAATAAGAAAGTTTCTCCTCAACCTGCCGAAGTCAAAAAGGTTGAAGTTTGTTTTACTTGTGGTGGTCCACATGCATATTACAATTGTACTGCCACCGATGGCAATCCATTTTAAGTTAATGCGATAGCCGGTAATTCTAATCAAGGGGGTAACCAATACCATCCTCAAATAGAGCCAAACTACCGTGCTAGCAACCAAGGTGGTCCACCCGGTTTTTCTCAACCCAATAATCCAAATCGATTCAATCAAAAACAACAAAGAAATCAAAATGTTCAAAATCAATTCCATGCCCCCAATAATCAATTTTCAAATCAAGGGGGAAACTTCAATCAAGGTTTTCAAGCTCATAATCACCATGCTCCTAATGTTGCTTCAAATGAACTTGCTAATTACATCAAAGCAAATGAAGCTAACATGAGGGGAATGAAAAACCAAATCAACACTTTGAAGAATGATTTTCAATCTTCAATGTCAAGACAAGGAAATGAGCTTAAGAATGAACTTCGAAACACTAATCACAAGATTGAACAATCTCAAAGTAAGATTGAGAACATGTTTGCTAGTCTTATGAATCAAATGAATCAAGCTTCTACTTCGGGTACTCTTCCGGGAAACACCATTCCCAACCCGAAGGGTGAATTGAAAGCTATTTCCACTCGTAATGGTAAAGTAGTAAATGGACCCTCGACTCCTATTCCTCCACCTTTGAAGGAAACGGAACGAGAACCCAAGGTTACAAAGGATAAAGTGCAACCCTCAAGCTCACGAAGTACCACACATATCCAACCATTGGTTGATCCAACTTCAATTCCCGAATTTTCTTTTCCTAAGAGCATTCCAAAGCCTTCGATCCCGTATCCTTCAAGGCTTAGTGATCAAAAACTCCGTGAGCAAACTAATGATCAAATGAAGAAGTTTCTTGAGATATTTCAAAAGTTACACTTCGACATAAGTTTCGCGGATGCTCTTCTCTATATGCCCAAGTTCGCTTCCACTTTCAAGAGTCTTTTAAGTAATAACGAAAAATTGTTTTTTATGGGGTAAAAGGGTAAAAGAGAAATTGTTTGAACTCACTAAAACTCGTTTGAATGAGAATTGTTCGGCGGTGCTTCTAAAGAAACTTCCTGAAAAATTAGGAGACCCCGGGAAATTTCTCATTCCTTGTGATTTCCAAAAGCTAGAAGAATACTTCGCCTTGGCCGATCTTGGAGCTAGCATAAATCTAGTGCCTTTCTCTATTTGGCAAAAGCTTTCACTTCCCGAGCTTACACCAACACGAATGACTCTTGAATTAGCAACCCGAACGGTTACGGTTTCGAAGGGTATTGCTGAAGATGTCTTAGTGAAGGTTGGTAAGTTCCATTTCCCTGCCGACTTCGTGGTCGTTGATTTCGAAGCCGATCCTCGTGTTCCCCTCATTTTGGGAAGACCATTCTTGAAAACGGCTCGTGCATTAATCAACTTCTTCGAAGGTGAAATGACTCTAAGAGTTGGCGATGAAAAATTAGTCATTAACATTGAAAACACTTCAAAAGATCTTCTCGACCTTGAACGAGAAGCAATTAACCAAATTGATGTCATCGATATTGGTTGCGATGAATACTTTGAAAAAGTATTAAATGTGCAAGGATCAACGGATTCTACCATCGATGTCTCTTCCCCCTCTCTCACTCCTTTTGAGGGAGGTGACTTCATTTTGGAAGAGATTGAAGCTTGTTTATCATGTGATTCTCGTATTGAGCATGATTCTATCAATCCCGAGGAAGACATACTTCTTCTTGAGAAGTTGCTTAATGATGATCCATCATTTCTTCCTCCAAAAGAACTTCATAACGAGGAAGTCAAAAATGTTGAAAAACTGATGACTTCCCCGAGGTCGAACTCAAGGAACTTCCGCCTCATCTCGAGTATGCATTTTTGAAGGGTAACGATAAGTTTCACGTCATAATTGCCAAAGACTTGAATGAGGAAAATAAAACCGCTCTTCTCAAGGTTTTAAAGTCACACAAGCGAGCCATTGCTTGGAGACTTTTCCGACATCAAGGGTATTAACCCGGAATTTTGTATGCAGAAGATTTTGATGGAGGATGACTTTAAACCGGCGGTGCAACAACAAAGAAGGGTAAATCCAAAAATCCATGAAGTTATCAAGCAAGAAGTCATAAAACTTCTTGATGCCGAATTGATTTACCCTATATCAGATAGTCCTTGGGTTAGTCCGATTCATTGTGTACCCAAGAAGGGTGGTATTACGGTTGTTAAAAATGATGATAATGAGTTGATTCCTACTCGATTGGTAACGGGTTGGCGTGTTTGCATTGACTATCGAAAGTTGAATGACACCATCCGTAAAGACCACTTTCCTCAACCTTTCATGGATCAAATGCTCGAAAGATTGGCGGGAAACGAATACTATTGTTTCCTTGACGGTTTTTCAGGTTATTTCCAAATTCCCATCGATCCTCAAGATCAAGAAAAAACAACTTTCACGTGTCCGTATGGAACATTTGCTTATCGACGCATGCCTTTTGGCTTCTGCAATGCTCCGGGCACGTTTCAAAGATGCATGATGGCCATTTTTCACGACATGATCGAGAAAACAATGGAGGTCTTCATGGATGATTTTTCGATCGTTGGGAATTCATTCGAATCGTGTCTCACCATTAGACAAAATGCTTCAAAGGTGTGAAGACACCAATCTTAGTCTAAATTGGGAGAAAAGTCATTTCATGGTCAAGGAAGGCATTGTCCTTGGCCATAAGATCTCTAAGAGCGGGATTGAGGTTGACAAGGCTAAAATAGATGTCATTGCTAAACTTCCTCCTCCCACAACTGTTAAAGGTGTTCGGAGTTTTCTGGGTCATGCCGGCTTCTATCGTAGATTCATTCAAGATTTCTCAAAGATAGCTAGGCCTATGACCTGACTTCTTGAAAAAGAGACTCCGTTTGTCTTTTCTGCTGAGTGCATCGAAGCTTTTCAAACTCTTAAGAGAAAGCTTACCGAGGCACCAATTTTAGTTGCCCCGATTGGGACCTACCTTTCGAACTCATGTGTGATGCAAGTGATTTTGCAATAGGTGCGGTCTTGGGGCAACGAAAAACCAAAAACTTTCAGCCGATTCATTATGCAAGCAAAACCTTGACCGAAGCTCAAGCTCACTACACCACAACGGAAAAAGAATTACTAGCCATGGTGTATGCGTTTGAGAAGTTTCAGCCATACTTAATCTTGACTAAAAGCATAGTGTACACGGATCACTCTGCTCTCAAGTATCTCTTTGCCAAGCAAGATGCAAAGCTGAGATTGCTCCGTTGGGTTCTCCTCCTACAAGAATTTGATATCATCATTCGTGATAAAAAAGGAGCCGAGAACCTCGCTGCTCACCATCTTTCCCGATTGGAAAACCCTCATCAAGGTGTTCTTGAGAAAAAGGTAATAAATGAAACGTTTTCTCTCGAGACACTTAATGTGCTTTCTAGTCGTGGTGATTCTAGTACCCCATGGTTTGCCGACTTTGCAAACTACCATGCGGGGAATTTCGTTGTTAAAGGGATGTCGTCCCACCAAAGAGACAAGTTTTTCAAAGATGTGAATCATTACTTTTGGGACGATCCCTATTTGTTTAAAATTTGTGCGGATCAAGTTATTCGTAGGTGTGTTCATGGCCAAGAAGCCACGAAAATTCTTAAGGCTTGTCATAATGGACCTACTGGGGGTCATCATGGCCCGAACTACACCGCTCGAAAAGTATTTGATTTCGGGTTTTATTGGCCCACAATTTACAAAGACGCCCATGATTTAGTCATATCTTGTGACTCGTGTCAACGTCAAGGAAAGATAACACAACGGGATGAAATGCCACAAAATGTCATCCAAGTTTGTGAAATCTTCGATGTTTGGGGCATAGACTTTATGGGGCCATTCCCATCTTCACGAGGGAATAAGTACATACTCGTGGCCATTGACTATTTGTCAAAATGGGTCGAAGCCAAAGCTCTCCCAACCAATGATGCCCAAGTAGTTGTAAAGTTTTTAAAATCTCTCTTTGCTAGGTTTGGAACCCCCCGCGCTATCATTAGTGATCACGGTACTCACTTTTGCAATGACCAATTTGCAAAAGTCATGCTCAAGTATGGTGTCACTCACCGACTTGCTACCGCTTATCACCCACAAACGAGTGGGCAAGTGGATGTTTCAAACCGTGGTTTAAAAAGAATTCTTGAAAGGACCGTAGGCGAAAACCGTGCATCTTGGTCGGACAAATTAGATGACGCTCCATGGGCCTTTCGCACGGTTTATAAAACACCCATAGGGTGTACCCCTTACAAGCTCGTGTATGGAAAAGCGTGTCATCTACCGATTGAGCTCGAGCACAAAGCTTATTGGGCTTTAAAGAATGCTAATTTCGATCTCAAGTCCGCGGGTGATCATAGGAAAGTTCAACTCAATGAACTAAATGAACTTCGTGATCAAGCATACGAAAACTCTTTAATCTATAAAGAGAAAACAAAGAAGATCCACGACTCCAAAATCAAGAACCGCGTTTTCAATGTTGGTGACCGAGTCCTTCTTTTTAACTCTAGACTGAAGATATTTTCGGGTAAGCTTAAAACCCGCTGGACTGGGCCTTACACCGTTGCCAAAGTTTTTCCATATGGTACCGTCGAGTTGTCTCAAAAGACGGTCCAAATTTTAAAGTAAATGCGCATCGGTTGAAGCATTATTTTGGAGGGGACATACCACCCATGGTTGTCCCGGACCTCCAAACTTTCCCCATGGACCAATGAATTCGGGGATCGAGTCAAGCTAGCGACTCGATAAACAAAAACAGTAGCACAAACATGGGTTTTCACCCATGTCTCTGATTTCTTTCTACTTTCTAACACCCTAGTGTGGGGGAGTGGCCATCCCCTGTAGCCGTTTGCAATGTATATATCTTTGAAAAAAAATGTGTGTTGTATGTATAAATAAAGTGAAAAATGAAAAATGACGTTCCCACAGTTAGCTTCTAATATTATCTTTTTACGTTCAAAGATTCGGCATAATAGCCGGGACTTTCAATATTGAGGACAATATTCAATTCTAAGTGTGGGGGAGGGGAAAATTCTAGCGAATTTTATCAAATTATACTGTCTAGTACCCTCGTTTTTGGCCTAAAATTAAAAAAAAAAAAATCACTTTATTTCAAAATTTTTGTGGTTATCAGTCCACCATGTCTAACCGACAAAAGGATTGGCTAATCCAGGAGCAAACGGCTCTTGGTAAAGATATATCAAATTCGTTGACGGCTTGCAATTTGCCCAAAATTGTATGGTATCTCAACTCGCCATATCCTAAAAAGTAAAAGAGTTGGCTAGCCCGCAAGATTATGGCTTGTGGTAAAGGCAGTGGAAAACCATAATTGGTAATCAGCTCACCAAGATGTCGACTGTGTCCATCAAGAGTTGGCTAGACCAGAAGCAAACGGCTTCTGGTAAAGAAAATCAAAACCGTTGAAAGCTGGTGGTTTGCTCAAAATCATATGGTTATCAGGTGGACCATAGTTCTTACTTGAACCGAAACATTTGGCTACTCTAGAAGTAATGAATTTTGGTAAAGAGACTTCAAATCCATTAAGTTTTCATAAAATATTGCTAGGGACTAGCAATAGTTTAGTGTGGGGGATTGATGAGTGCTAAAACACTCATCATTTTTGTCGTATTTAAACTGCTAAAACATCCAAAAATGCTCAAATATGCATCAAAATACAGAAAATATCCCAGGAATTATATTTTATACGTTTCAGATGCAAAATGAGTAAAAACAATGAAAAATGAACAAAGTTTGCACAATTGGCAGTTTCAGTCCCCCAACTTTCAAAAATTAACAAAACTAGTCCTTGAGCATGTGTTTTGAAAGAAAAGTCAACCTAAGGCATTTAAAAGTCAAAAGTCATCAAATACTGTCCTTGGGTGAAAACTTTTATAAAATTACATATTGGGTCCTTATACTTTGCAAGTTTGACAAAGTCAGTCCCCGGGAGTTCTTAAAATGGAAAATCTTATTTGTGGTCCTTGGAATATGGATATGTGGCAAGAAACACCCCTTGGAATACTTTAGAGGATGTGCAAATTTGGTCCCTCAATTTTCAGGAATTACCAAATTGGTCCTTGTATTTTTGCTTAACTAACTAAAACCATTTGGACCCTTTGTGTAATTTATAAACAAAACAAACCCACCCAATAACTAACCCAAACCAAAAACCTGATCCACCCAACACTCCCCCCAGGCCCAAAAATAACCAAAGCCCACCCAACCCCACGTTTTATTAATAAAAACGTGCAGGGTCAAACAACAAAGTCAACCTCCTCCTTCCTCCCACCTTTTGCCGCCTAACCTGACACAGAAACCACCACTGTACCTCCTCCAACATTTATGTCTCCCCCTCCTCTTCCCAATACCACCTCAGCCACCCTACACCTCCTAAATGTCAAACCCATGTGGTATATTGCTTTTCCCACTTCATCCAGGTCACCAATCCATGACCTCCATTTGGGCGCCAAACCTTATCAAAGGCTGTGATCGCTTCTTTTAAAATCCAATGGTGGGAAATCGTTCAAGAAAGCACAAAGGGCATCCAAGGCAGTTTTTATCACTCAGAAGAAGCACAAGCAAAGAAGGAAGCCCTAGTTTTTTTTAGTATAAATAGGATGCATTGTAAGCCATTAGGGCATATCTTTCTTAGTAAATTTCTGTATTTCAATTTAGTTTCATCTTTGTATTTTCAAAAGTTTAAGTTCAATGAAAGTTTCAGTTTAGTTTATGCAAATTAGTATTTTTATTCAAATTCTCAAGTTCTCACTTACTTTACTTAATTTTGTTTGATTAAATCTCAGAAGATTGTCTTAGTTTTATTTAACTTATGTGAAACAAAACAAAGCAAAAAGAATCAGAAAAGAAAAGAAAAACAAGAAATTCAAGGAAAATCACAAGTAAAATTATAAAAATATAAAGAAGAAAGAAGAAGAAGCAGTTGCAGAAGCATGAAAGGATTGTGGGTTAGTGCTCAGGGGAGCATAGGATAAGGTTCTTGGTTCTGGTTCACTTCAGCTTGCACTTTGGACAACTTGTAAGATTTTTCCATATTCATGTTAGCTTAAGCTGCTACATTCAGAAATTGTTGTTGATTTTTTTTCTTTTTCAATTACTGTTCCAAATGACTGTGTTTAAGCAGTTTATTGTAGTTATAATTAGTGTAGTACTTGTCTTTTGTCAATTCATGTTTTGAACCATACTTGCACACCCACTGTTCCATTTAAGCTTAAATTGCCAAGTTCAGATTGCTTCTTGTTCATTAGTGTTTCCTGAGCAAATATGCTTTTCTTTAATAGATAATAGCTTATAAGAAGTTTAGAAATCACCTTTGAAGTTTAAAATCATGTTTTGCTTTGAAATTTAGTCTAAATCAGTTTATATAGGGGTGTTTGGTTCAGCTGTAATCAGTAAGCCTTGGTATGTATTTAGGGGTGTTCTTTGTTTGAACATGTCACAGTAGACTAAAAAAGATCATTCAAGGCTTAAGAGATAGACCTTATTCACAAAAAATCAAAGAACCCTTTCAAATGAATTCACACAGAAACCTGTTGTGATTTGGTGAACCCAAATCCATATTTTGGATTGCAAACTTGTTAAATTTGCTTAGTTTAGGTTCATTCAGTCACAACAAATCATTTTCAGTGTATTAGGAGTGATCAAAAGTCATTAAAGTCAATTGTTCAAGAATCTTCAAAAGTCAAAGTTTCTTAATTGGTCAGAAAACTCAATTTTTAGGAGATTTTTCCTGAATTTTGTAATGGGATTTAGGACTTGAATTTTTTTTGTGCTTGTAGTCTACCACCTAGTCTACCAAAACCTGTAATTATTTCAATTTTAGCAATTTTTGTTAAGCTTGTGCAATCATTTGTTTGGACCTGCAGGGCATGAATCCTCCCCTGTGCACTGTCTCATAAGCTACTTTCAAACAGCCTACCCTGAAAATATACTGCCATAGAAATCTGAAACGCTCGATTGCTCTGTTCTATTATAATTTCTACCCAGCCAAAGAAAGTTACAGATCTTCGTATCTGCCATAAAACATAAAAGATATCTTTAAAAATATTGCTACATTTAGTAGTTGCGTTTGATTTTCTTAGTCCAACAAAAAAAATTTACATGTGACGAAATTTTTTTTCACATGTGACGAATTTTTTTTTTCACACGTGACAAAAAAAATTTCGTGAAAATTTTCAAATTTTTTTTCACATGTGACGAAAAAAATTTCAGAAAAAAAAATTTTTTCAGGAAAAAAATTCGGAAACTTATTTTTTTCGAAAAAAAAATTTTTGAATTTTTTTTTTCGAAAAAAAAAATTTTCGAAATTTTTTTGAAAATTTTCGAAATTTTTTTTAAAATTTTTCAAAATTTTTTAAGAAATTTTCAAAAAGTTGATTAACTAATATTAGCCACTAGATTAAAGTTAAAGGAGGATAAAATGAGTGGCTAGGATTGCTTCTCGCGTTCTCACAAAATTTAAGCTTCTCATTTGAACGCTTCTATGTATATATATATATATATATATATATATATATATATATATATATATATATATATATATATATATATATATATATATAACCCTGAAAATTCAAGAAAAAAAAGAAGTTGCCGAATAGACCCTTGTGAATAATAATTACCATGTTAGCAAGCCTTTTATAGGTTTGGTGTAGGAGCTTGCTCAGGCTTGAGTCCATTTGTGCAAGGGCGAACAATGTCTATTGCATACCGATACTTCTTTCTGTGTCACTGCTGCAGCGTGGATTCCCAACTATAGGATAAGTCAGCAAAGACTTCTTCATCACTGTGCTTGAGTCCTTCTTACCTAACGTTTTACCATTTTCACTTCTGTAGCAGAACAAATCCCTTAACATTGCACAATTTGAAAATGTAGATAAATTATCGTCACCTACACGTTGGTCTGACTTACAATTCGCCTCATGGAAAATAATCATGGCAAACAAATTGACCTAAATCTTACTATAGAAAAAGGGTTAACAGATCCCAAAGACATAGCCTAGTTCATCCTGGCACTTAACACACAAACTACATCCATATTTAATGGTATCGGAACGCGTTAAACTAAGTATAACACGTTTCTTTCTTTTCAATATATATCTTACCTCATCCACAACATAATTACTGTCGGTGTTGTCATTGCATTTCTCCCATTCCAATAACCCTTTCCTTGTTCTTTTACGATTCGACTCAAAACATCTCAGCTGAAACAAACTAAGACGTGTTATCAGCAAAAGTCGTTATCTGTTTGTGTAAGTACTAATTAGCTTTAGTAGTTCTTACAGTTGATGTAATGCCTCACTGATGGATTTGCTGATACGGCGGACAGATCGCGCTAAAATAACTCACAAAGAAGCGGGAAAATAAATCAGTGTTAGAAGTTCAAATCGGGTACTCGTATCACATAACAAAATGCTTAGTAAACAATTATTTGATGTCAAATTTAGATGATGAAAGTACATTACTTTATTGGTGACTCTACAGGAATGTGGTCTCCCTTCAAGTTTTCAGCTGTGGAAGAAATTTTGCAGATATTAGAGTTGTCGTAACCTGGAAAAGAAAAGCTCTATAAATTGATACGCGGATTTCACTCACCGATTGGCACCAAGAACCCCACCGAGCATCATAACCACTCAAATATAGACAGAGAATCTTCCACCAACGTGTCCAGGATGGTGTATTCTGTGGTTAGTCAAAAAAATGCAAAACAGAGGTTAGTATAATTATACATCTCAAAATATTGCTCAAAACCTTGCTTTTAAATAATTTGAAGGGGGTGTTTGTTATAACTTACCGACAATGGAGCAAATAACACAAAAAAATAAGCCTTGTAAGCTGATGGCATGATTGCCGCCATCCTTGCCGATCCATGTGTAACCGAGAACGCTAGTCTTCTGGTATCTTCGTGTATAAAGTAACGAAAATTCAAAAAGATGGATATTAATTTTAGATGGCCAGCATATGAACCAAAACCTACTGATACAATAGATAGTGGCGCACAGACAACTTACAACTTTTAATTGTTTGATCTGACTTGAGCAATTTATGGCCTTACAATATGGTTTTCGTTTAGCATGTCAATCTGTCAAAGAACACTGGTTAGTAGAATTTCTCCCAGCTATGTTTTAGACACCTTAATAAAATAATACAGGTCTTTGGTAACAAAACCTAAGACCTACAAAACATTAAAAGCTGTAAGTTGACTTGCCTGAGGCTAATGATGATCGTCAATTATTCTGATTGCAAGAACTACTGGCAACATTTTCTTTATACCTATCAAGTTAACAAAACCTGGAATATCAGCACTATATAAATAAGCAAGTGTGTGACCCAAATAATTATATTAAAATGGTAAAATAATTCAAGCACACCCCCTAGGACCCCTAATAAGCAAAACCAAAGACACCATTCCCTTTAGGATTCTACTCACAAAAGGATTGGAAAGGGCCTTTTGCAGCCTAATTCATTAAAAAAAGCCTTCGGTTACGGGCACTCTACATTACAAACGAAGATGAGTTCCCAAAACACTTGAGCCGACGCCATCTCCATCCCAAACTTTAGATAATACAAAACACACAATAATATGAAATTACAAACAAAAAATACCTTGAAGCTAGCGCATCCCGTTCTCAACTTTCCGTTCAACTTCACAAATAGATCCCTTCAAACTCCTCATCTTTCCTGTAACGAAAGAGCATAACAAAATAATAATAGATTGTTAAAACCCAAAATTAAACGTAAAACTGAAACCTGTTGGTGGATTTCAAGCAATTTACCAACCTGGCTACAACCCTTCGGTCTCGTTTTCAATAGAAAATCAGAGGCTGGTTGAGTCTTTAAGTCTATCACTACTGATCTTGCAACAACCTATCCATTCAAACCTTCACTTGATGCGTATCAAAGGTAAACATAGGACCTGTAATAAGCCTGAACAAAAATTGACATGACGAAATTAGTTTTTCCACAAACAATGTGGTTACCATTAGCGCAAATAACATAGGGCTAAGACCAAATAACCATCGAGTGGGGTCAAACCATAGGCTGAAACAATTAAACCATACAAACCATACAAGCATCAAGTAACAATCACAGATTTTTCTGAAAAATATCCCAATTTTTCTAGTCGTCTAATGTAAGATAGCATATAACTTTAATAACTACAAATTTCCCTTCCGCAATTAATAAACTAAAAAAATCATTTTTTTAGTGCCGCGACTTTATAATTAAACCATACAAACATCAACTAAGACTCATAATATTTTATTAATGACAAAAGCGAGTGTTTTTGTTCAATATCAATATCAGCAGCTTCTTTCCAGCCTAGTATTGGATGAGTTGCTTCCCCCCACCTGCTCCTCCTGTGACATGACACTAAACAACTTAAAGATTGCACCATAAGTTATTATCAAAATAATTATCAAATGCTAAACACAATTAAACCATAAAACTAAGCACAATTAAACCACCATAAATTCCAATATACTTAAACCC
The DNA here is from genome assembly GCA_030686995.1 of Artemisia argyi. Lineage (NCBI taxonomy): Eukaryota > Viridiplantae > Streptophyta > Magnoliopsida > Asterales > Asteraceae > Artemisia > Artemisia argyi. The sequence goes on from CM060683.1 coordinate 32,390,195, forward strand.
CAATTTTAATACCCAGATTTCAATTTATTCAAAATTACAAAAAATTAATAATAAATGAGATGGAACCTACCTTTCACACCTGTTTTTCAGATGCGATCATTTGTGGGTTTATTTTCCCCCTTTTTTCGATTAACGATAAGGAAGAAAATAGACAGATCGATCATTGCGGGTATGTGTGTGTGTTTTGTGGGTTGTGGTTGATATGGATGGATGGATCTGTGAGGAAGAGTGGTTTGTGAGGAAGAATCTCGAATGGGACTAAAATAATATGTTTTCACTTCTCCTGTCACTACTACAAAAAATGCCATAAACACCCCTTAAGAGAGATTGGTTTTATAAAAACCAATTCCTAAAGTAAAAAACAAGCAAACAATTGAAGTAATAACCAGTCTTTGTAATAAAAAACCGTATAAACACCAGCCCTGTTGAGAAAACCCGGTCTCGATCTGTATCAAAGAAAAATGTTCTATGCGTCTTTACTTTGTTAGGGTAAGGATCCAGTGAGAAGAAAACTTAAAATGAGAAGAATGAGAAATAGCTATAACGTCATATTTGAGATGCATCGACGTGAATTAGATGCATCTCTATTCATTTATATGCATCACAATTAGTTTCGAAAGTGATTTTGAAGTGAAAACGATGCAAAATAGTACTAGCAACAAATTTGACCCGCAGAGGACGAAAAATACATAGGATTCGTCTAACTTGATGAAATGCATCTAATATATGTATATGCATCTAATTTTTATCTAGAAAATATATTATGATTCATCTAAAAGATTAGGGATGCATCTAATTCACATTGATGCATCTCTAATGTGTAGTTATAGTTATTTCTCATCATTCTTATTTTAAGGATTCTTCTCATTTGATCCTTAGTCTACTTTGTTACATAGTGTAATCTTTAATTCAAAATGTTTGAAAGTATTTGCCTCATCCATAAGGCAAAACTTACCCCGCCTTATTTTTTTCCCAAAAAATAAAAAAATTTTGGGAAATACTTTTAAACACAATTGACTAGTGAAAATCAAAAAAATTTGGGAAATACTTTTAAACATACTCTCAATTTTTTAAAAAGTTTCGATCTGTAATCACTTTGGCTCTTCCTTATCCCACCACATCCTCTCAATTCACCCTAACCATCAATAAACAAAGTGAAAATCGATTTGGTTTTGTGTCGTATCTCTATTGACCGATTCTCACATCACTCTAAACTCTAATGTGATTGTATTAATTTGGCGGTTCTCTCGCAGCGGTCTTTTCTTGTTTCAATTAAAAAATCAAGCAATGCATAAAGTGACAAAACTAGTCTATTGTGGTATAAAACTTTTTTTCAATTTCTATTGTGTCAAATTTGGGCTGATTTTAGATGCATTATTTATTTTCCTAATTATTTTTGGTTGTGTTAAGTACGATTCATAATTCATGTAAAGTTATCAAATATATGTGTATGTGTTTTTGTGCTTGGGTAGTATGATATTAATAATTAATTTTGATGTGTTTCGGCCTAGATTGTTTACATACTCTAATCCTAGCCATTGGTCCCTTTCCTAAGTAAATGACATCTAGGGATGAGCATGGTACCGATCCCGTACTGAATTAGTGGTAACGATTTTTTCCCGTGCATAAATTAGTAGTACCGGTACCGTACCAAACGGGATTTGGATAACGGTACCGGTATTAGAAAATCGGGTTTTCCCTGTTTTTTTTGGGAATTTCCCGATTGGGTACAGGTCCCGTACCGAATTAGTGGTCCCGCTTTTTTTTCACCTTATTTCGTAGTCCCGGTACCGTACCGCATATCGGGATCGGTACCGTTTCAGTACAGTACCGGTACCGGTACGGTTCCGGTTCGGTTCCGGATTCGGGTTGAAATGCTCATCCCTAATGTCATCTGTGGTAATCTTGGTGTTCTATTCAAAATGTACACATAACATGGGACACAGAGAGTTACGCTTTAGTCCTTTTTTTAAACTGTCTGTAGATTTCTTTTCTATTATATACTCCATAGTTTTTAATTAGGTGCAAAACGGTTTAGTTGCATCACACATTTTAGCTTTTTGTCCAGTGAACAAATTGTCTTATTGTCTAACTGATTTTATAGTGTCATATCTAAACATGTCTTATAAGTTCTAACTGATTTTGTTACTTCTTATATATTAGAATATTACTTTCACAGTGCAATGCAAACACACTAAAAATAATGGTTTAGCTGGTTCAGGGGACACTAAAAAGCATATGCTTTTTGGATGGACACATGGCTCAAAAATAATGGTTTAGTATTTGTCATAAACGGCTTACTAATATATTGGGTTAGTTATAATTACATTCTTTGGCTTCCCTTTTTGAGTTGGTTAACAACAAAATGATGGTTTAAGGTGTTGATTGCCTTATTCAAATTTGTAATTGTGTGATACATATTTGGAGTTATGACAACGGTTCCAGATGTGGTGTGTTTGTATATATTCTTGAGTTAATCCCGACATTATATATTAGCCTTGTTATATTAGAATAATATTATTGATTGTATCTGGGCCCATTGTTACTCTATTGGGGTATTTGTTCTCCAAAATACTAATTCTTATTGCTTATATCTGCTGATTTATTTCATGCATTTTGCTGGCAAAGTTGTTGGTGACTATTTAGAGCGGTGGGAGTGGGTACGGTAAGGTGCGGGACGGGATCCCTCATGCACGGGAACACTGCCGCCGGCCCTCCCTTACCGCACGGCAAGCTTACCGTGAGTGAAGAAGTCACTTACGGGGAGAATAAGAAAATTGGAACGTTGGAGACTTACTTTTTGACCGTAGGGGATGATGACTAGATCTGGAAGGTTTTTTCCTTAGCTTGTTTCTTCAAATATTTGTTGCTTTTGAAGCTGAGTTTTGAGGAACTGGTAAATGAGAGGCGTGCATATATGATGACAACCAGGGGCGGAACTAGGAGCCAAGTTTAAGGGTAGCGAAATACGAAAATTTGTTTAGGGGTAGCGAAAATTTGTTTCAGGGGTCGCGAAATCGCCAAAAAATGGCCAAAAATCGCCAAAAATGGCCAAAAATCGCCAAAAATTCCACTACTGGGTAAAAGTTCAGGGGTAGCGACCGCTACCCCTGGCTTGCATGTACATCCGCCCCTGATGACAACCCTAACTGAAACAAGTTGTTTATTAGTTGTGTTTTGATATGGGCCACGACCCAATGGATATTTGATATAAAAGAATCTAACTCCATATATAAGTTTCAGTTTATACGAGAGCAACTTTGTTTTTTTATTTATTTTAATTTTAATGGAATTTAAAAATAAAAAAGAAAAAAGAAAAAGGAAGTGAGTGAAGTGGTGCTTCCAAAAATATGAGTGAGTGATGAAAAAAGTGGAGAATGATGTGGCTTAAGGGGATTGGTTGGGAGTGAGTGAAGGGAGAGAGGGTGAGTGAACCACTCCCTCCCCCCTTATGCCCAAGCTATATCAGCTGCTCCAGTCAAGGAAACTGCCAAGGTGTGTATGGCTATGTTGATGTTATTTTATTTTTTATTATTCATGTTATATGATAGGTGAATTTTGACATAGAATGTTGAGTGTAGCTTATACATATTTTGGTTTTCTAAGAGCTGGTTAAGAATGAATGATCTACACATTTTCTATGACTTTTAACTTGTTCTCTGTTACATCTTTTTTCTAAACAATGGCCGATTTGGTAAAAATGTACCAACAAAGTTTAAGTATAATGATTAGGAGGTTTAATGCACCTGAAGTAAACTTCTTTTGACTTCAACCAGGTTGGCGTGTTGACCCGTGTTGTTGTTAGTTAAATATTTTGTCGTAAAGTCTTCAACCAATTTAAATCTTGTTTACTGAACATTTAAACAATTTAAATGTTTTCTAAATCACTCAAAGCAAACACATTGTTACATGTGTCGGAAAGTACGTTGTTTCGTAGTTGAATCTTTAAATTGAAATGCGCAGGGCGACTAGATAGGATGGGTACGATTTGCCAATGAGCAGGGCAGAGGTTGAGCAGGCATAGGCTAAGTTCCTGTGAAGCTTTTAAACGATTTTGCTGTCAAATACAATATGGGTGAAGTTGAGATGGTATTTGTTCGGATCACTGGCGTGGTTGAAAATGGATGCATCCTTAACATGATGGGAACATATCAGATTGCATTGCTGGCAAAAAGCATGGACAAGCCTCTTTATTTTCCACTAAGAGTAACATGGTATGATGTTAAAACATGAAAACAATTATTTAGATTAGAAGGATATGGTACCAACTGCTCACTGTATTAATATCTCCAGAATTCTGCAGCTATCCATTAGATCAGAAGGATATGGTACCCGCCCTTTGCACTATTGGTTTTGGGGTACCTATTCCATCCAAAGTCGAGGTTAAGAGATAGGCGAGAGATTACACCCAAAATAAATATTGGTATATAAATACTTTACATATGAACAATTAATTAATAACAAAAGAAATTCCAATAAATATTTAAGTAATGTTCATTGCCATACCTATATGCATTGTAGCAAAAGGTTTTCTCAACTTCCACTATCAAAGGCATCTGCAAGTGAATGCTGATAAAAGACCATCTGCAAATCCACTATCAAATCCATCGTAGCCTAAAAGGTAATGTGCATTTATCTTGTAAAGAAATATCTACTTATATGTACATTCTTGTAATTAAGAATAAGAATAACTTAATGACTCAACCTTGTTTAGTGACATGTCGTAACGACTCAAACTGGTTCAACGATATGCTTTAATGAATCATGTTTTATTCTTGAACCGGTATGTATAGTCGTGTTCTATGTATAGTCGTGTTGTATTCATATATAGATCTATTAAAAGTGTACAGCCTCTTTTTAGTACGCCATACCATTTTAATCATGATAATTCTGTTCTGAACCAGGCTGATACCCTTATAGAAAAGGATCATATCTTTATGCGTAGCATTATCCTGATCAAAGCATGGTTGTACTACGACAGTCGTCTACTTGGTGCTGGTCATGGGCTTATATCAACCTATGCATTAGAAATCTTAATCATGTACATATTCTTCAAGTACAATGAGTCTCTAACTAACCCGTTAATGGTAATTATCAATCATCTATAATCTGTGAAAAGAAAGCTAGATTTACATACTCGAGTTAATTTATAATTCATGTTTTATGCCTTTTTAGGTCATGTACCGGTTCCTAGAGTACTACAGTCAATTCGACGGGGATCATTATTGTATCAGTATATTTGGTCCTATTGAAAAATCATGGATGGCTAATGTGACTGGTAAGAATTAAGGAATAACGTTAACTATCTATATACTCAGTTGTTTAATTACTTTTCTTGTTTTGAACAGCTTTTAATCCCAAGAACCGTTGTTTACTCGGTGGGGAGTATCTAGGAAACTACATAAGTACCTACAAGGTCCCTGATTTTATACATTTGGATCCAAAGATTCCAACTTTCCCATTGAGGCCTATGAATATCATCGATCCTTTGAAAGAAACCAATAATCTTGGCGGAAGCGTTTCTATAGGTAATTATTATAGTGATAATGCACTTTTAGTAAATGATTATGCACATCAAATTTATCTATGTGTTCTTTTTTGTTAGGTAATTTTTTTTTGCATAAGATGTGCTTTGAGATTCACTGCGAGGCTGGGGGAAATTATGTTACTACCGAGCGAGAATGTAGGAGATGGGATCAAGAAGTTTTTTGAAGCCACTTTCCATAATTCTCAATTGTTTCTTCCCAGAAACAACTTAGTAATTTAGCAGACGTGTTGTTTTTTAGAGTACTGATGTATTTATTTCATTAAATTACTTGTAGGTCCCGTGGAGTAATAACTAATGAGCATCCGTTGGAGAACAAAGAGTTGAACGCGATCATTGGCGTATGGTTTACATTGTGTCGAGATTAGACCTAGATAATTAAGTTGAATTCTAGTGATTTAATTTGATTTGATTTTTTTTTTTCTTTATGTTAAGCTGAATTGATGTTGTCTTTATATACTTTAATTTGTTGTTTTTGACATTTTTTGTCCATCTAAATCAGTTTATATATTTTCGCTGTATTTGTATTTCTTTATTTTGGTGGGTTAAATTTGTAAATTTTGGAATTTATTAAAAGAATTCCAATTTTTTGTTTTTTTAAATATATATTACAATAAAGACAGGTTTTAAGATAAAAACATATCTTTTTAATATATATAAAGACATGTTAGATGTTTTTATAAAGACATGTTGCGGGAGAACCAGTGTCCATTTCCAATAAAACATGTGTTTATTTTAATATGGACACCAGTTCTTAAGGAGAGAACCGGTGTCGATTCTTCTAATAGAGACCGGTTGCATAACCGGTTTTCATATGTTTTGATCATGGAGATACCCCCTTCGGAGAGTGGTTCCAAAACCACTTTCTATGGCTATTTTGACCAGTTTCTATGGCTTTTTGTGTAGTAGTGTGTTACTCTCCTCACAAAGACACTGTAGAAACCATTTTGGCCGGGTCGGGTAAGAAGCAAAGTTTTAACCCGAGCATCCCAACAAATGTATATATGTGATAATTTGCTATACATTAATGCCTCGGTATTAGTGGAATTTTAGAATTGATTAGGCTAGAACAACTATATATTTAACATCTTTTATAACCAAGTGTCGTCTACGCCAATAGTGTTACACCGTATTATGGCATATCAACCGGCAAAACCCGACAATATTAATAATTTTATAACACATAAAAGTTAAAAAAAAAAAAAAAAAAAAAAAAAAAAAAAAAAAAAAAAAAAAAAAACGTGTTGTAGCGTAGTAGATTTCCATGCAGGCCGACATCCACCGTTACTCGTACGTAGGGTACGTTTGTTTCATGCTTTTAAGTTTTAACTCTTACTACACAAGAGTTAAAAAGATTAAACACAAAAGCAATCAAGTACCATATCATGCATAAATGCATAATTCACACCTACAAACGTTGTCATCTTGCTGCTTTTCTTACATTTTGACCTATTATTTGTTCCTATTCACTTTCATTGATTCTTTCAAGTAGCTAGAATACATCGAGACTAAAGACATATTCTAGGATATAACCTCCATTTGGAACCTCTGAAATAAAGTTGTGTTGACTAAGGCGACCCTAATCAAGATTTATTCAATTCCTCAATTGCTATATATACTTAAAGTGTTTATTCAATAATAAAACACCATCATCACTCTTATCATTAGTTAATCAACATATAAATCTATTAACCAACTAACATGAACTTTGATTACGGTCATAATCATTCGGATAGCATGGAAGGTGAGGATACTGCTTTATACGATGAGCTTACACGTCAGATATTGCTTATAATGGACGAAGACGATGAAACACATACGATACAACATGTAAATGGTGTGTCAAGGTTTGAGAGGATGTCAGTGGTTAGTGGTGGCAACTACTTTAGTTGGTCAGATAGTGAGAGGAGTGTTGAAGTGCCTAGTTGGATGGAGAGGTTGTGGGCGCGTAATGGTACTGGGACTGGGGTGTTTATACCTCGTGTGGTGACCGCAAGCAAATCGAGAAGAAGAAGAAACAATAAACCAAGGAGGACTCACAATGGAGGTAGGATCATGCATTCATCAATGGGAGACAAGATTCATGGTTGATTATCCGATATGTATTAGTAAAAGTTAGATGATTATTTATTTTATGGAAAAGGATTTATTTGTGATAAAACACATTGGTGAATCTAATGTTGAAAGTTGAAACCAAGCATATTTTTTGTCTTAACTCATAATTATAAAAGAATCAATTGGAAAAGACGAACGTATTTCTTGTCTAATACGAGTAATATCCATAAGATGGTAAGATGCATGCTCACCAACAAATTTATTACACCGTATGAATTTAGTTTTTAATAGAAACAAATATGTTAAGAGCATTGCTACGTATTTCTACAATTTATCCCTACTAATTTCTTACCTACATAATAACATGACAAGGTAAAACTACGGGTGCGCATGGTTCGGTTTGGGTCGGTTTTTGGCTATAACCAAAACCGAACCAAAATGTTCCATTTTTATAGAACCCAAAGCCGAAACCGTTCGGTTTTCGGCAATTCAGTTTGGGTTGGTTTTTGGCTATAACCAAAACCGAACCGAAATGTTCTGTTTTTATAGAACCCAAAACCGAAACCGTTTGGTTTTTATAGAACCCAAAACACTTTTTCATATAACGGGATGTTAAAACGTAAAATTCACAAGTGATATTTTAAATTTTGCGCAACTTGTGTTAGTGAAATGAAGTGTAAATTGATAGGGTAACTTGTCATTATTCAAACAGCTTAAATTGATATATGCGTGAAATGAAATGAAATGTAAATTTTGCGTAACCATCCTATTATTAGGAGTTAACATAGAAAAATCAAATTTTCCGTAAAATTAATATATGTCATATGTGTGTTAATTTGTTAGGTAAAATTCACAAGTGATATTAGATTTTCCGTAACCTTTGTTAGTCAAATGGAATGTCGATCAATAGATACGGTAACATATCATTATTGCTTACATATGTGAAATGAAATGAAACGTAACCTTTTATATAGACTACTACATTAAGAGTTAACTTTAAAAAATCTATATCACAATTTACGTTAATGCATTTTATGGGACTTATGTGTAGTGTATATGTTTCCTAGGGTTCTAGCTATGCTCATCGTCTACATACACTAAACACAACGACCATAGTAATTAACATCCAACAAGAACAATGAGGTCAGAGGCGCAGCTTCTAGGGGGGGGGGGGGGGGGGGGGGGGGCGGCCGGCCCCCCGAAATTTTTTTTCGCCCCCCCCCCAATTTAATTCGGTTTCGACCCCCCATAGTGTTAGGAAAAAAAATTTTAGATCCCGACCCCCCACTCTAAATTTCCAAGCTTCGCCACTGAATGAGGTCCTATATAGAGACGCTAATGAGACCTCTCCCAATACCACCACCACCATCATCACCTAAGACAGCACCAACAGCACCACCTCCACCCCCATCGCCTCCACCACCACCACCCCCATCGCCACCACCACCTCCACCACCACCCGCCCCCACCACCACTACGATGAGTATCTGCAACTAGATATAAAACAAAAGGCTACCATATAAAGTATGGCTTAACATCGATAACTGTTTTTGTATTTCAAATTATCAACAATTCAGCTCAAATCACCTTACAATTTCCATATGGCATCCAAACTTAACCTTAACATAAATATGCAGTAAATACTACTATTAATACGGAGAACTACTTTTAGTTATGAGCACTTTTTTTTCTAGTTGAAAGTGTAGTTTTTAATTACTTTTTATTGTTTACTCATTAAAAACTTTAGTAAGCAAATGTCATTTTGTTTATATCTTATATACTTAAAAGATTCAGTCTTAAATTTAATGTGCAAGAGTAATTGCGAACAAAAAAAGGTACGGTACAACCTATTTCAAGCCTTCTCTCAAAGCTATATCAAATACATTCGAGGCTTCAATATTCATTCAATTGAATGCTGTCAAAGAGGGTGTTACAAAAGACAAAGGGGTTGCAGAATTTTAACCTCAAACAATACAAACCAGAGTTTTTAACTCTGCAATAAAAACGGTTTTACATCCCTTCGTTTCCTTTGCCATTAAACTACACACAATTTAGCCTATGAAGCCACCACCGCTACGAAGGACCTAACTTCATTCCCCAACACTCACAATCATTCAAAACTTGAAAATGAAGACAATAATCATATGATCTCAGTTAATTTCTTTCGTGTTATTCAAAGAAATATCAACACTTTTAAAGGTCAAACAAACAAAAGTATTATCATCATCGACCATTTTGAAGCTTAACCTCTTTTAATATCCAAAATTTAAATAACGAAATATAACAATTTTGTTATACCCGTATCTTTCTTTCGGTTATCACAACACAAGAACAAGAAATAAATGCAAAATAAAATAACCTAACCGAGATCTTTTAGCAAAGATCTTGAAGTCGAGACTACATATGATGCCTCGAATAAACACGAAATCACAATAAGATTCACGGATATAGTTTGTTTGTATGATTCAAATGGTTTTCATTTGTTATTCTGAGATCTAAAAGATAAAAGGTTGATTCGTTTGGTATATAAAAGGTGGGAGATCTTCATTTGTGGTTGCAACAGAAGAGATGAAGGAGATGGGGATGATATCTTTGGAAGAAAAATTGGGTATGGGGTGGATGTCATTTTGGATGTAAAGTGTGTTCGCAAGAAAAGTGAATACCGATAGTTGGTGTGTGTGTGGCTGCGGATGAATAAGAGGGACGCACGTTATGTTGTTATGGTTAGGGTTAGGTGTAGCATTATATTTGTGTAAGGCATTGTTGTAGGAAAAAAGATTGGTAACAACATAATTCATGCATTCAGACCCGTGCGAATTTAATCAATTACTCAACAACCTAATTCGTGCATCGCACAAGTCCGAATGCCTCGTAAAACAGAATTTGGCAGTTACTTCATCACAATCCATTCAATGTAAGTATCACCATCAACCTCAATGAAATGATATGTAGTAAATTTCTCGTAACCATCCTTTTATATAGACTACTACATTACGTTAATGCATTTTAGGAGTTAACTTAAAAACATCTATCCAGGCTTACGTTAATTCATTTTAGGAGTTAACTTAAAAACATAGATCTAGATTTACATTAATGCATTATATGGGACTTTGTGTAGTATATAAAAGATGTTTCCGATGGTTCTAGTACACTACACACAACGACAATAGTAATTAATAATATCCAACTAGAACAATGAGGTCCTATATTGAGTCGCTAATGAAACCTCTCCCAATACCACCACCATCATCATCACCTGAGACAGCGCCACCTCCACCCCCACCGCCTCCACTGAGATGAGTATCTGCGACTAGATATAACACAAAGGCTACCATATAAAGTATAAGGTTTAGCATAAAAGCTTTGTAAATGTACACCTAATTTAGGATGTAGGATGGGTATTTTTTTTTTTTTTTTTTTTTTTATTTCTATATAAACTATGGATATATAACATTAATGCTCCATGGGTCAGTTGGCACACAATCTTCAACCAAAACATGGGGTCAATTCTTGTTTTTAAAGCATTTGCTTCTTCTTTTGCATGTTCTTTTTTATATTCTAGATATTTGAAATTCTATATATCTGAATTTTGGATATTCAAAATTTCAAATATCTAGAATTTTGAATATCCAAAATTCAGATATCTAGAATTTCAGATAGTGGGTTTCTCAATAAAATTTCAAGAATTTCATTGGAAAATTTAGATTTCAATAATACGTTTAAAATTCATGCATTTTGACCCATGCGAATTTAACCAGTTACTCAACAACATAATTTGCGCATCGCACGGGTCCGAATGCCTCGTAAAACACAATTTGGCGGTTACTCAATCACAGTCCATTCAATCTAAGTATCACCATCAACCTCAATGAAATGATACGTAGTAAATTTCTCGTAACCATCCTTTTATATAGACTACTACATTACATTAATGCATTTTAGGAGTTAACTTAAAAACATCTATCCAGGTTTACGTTAATGCATTTTAGGAGTTAACTTAAAAACATTGATCTAGATTTACATTAATGCATTATATGGGACTTTGTGTAGTATATAAAAGATATTTCTAATGGTTCCAGTACACTACGCACAGCGACAGTAGTAATTAACATCCAACTAGAACAATGAGGTCCTATATTGAGTCGTTAATGAAACCTCTCCCAATACCACCACCATCATCATCACCTGAGACCTTGCCACCTCCATCCCCACTGCCTCCACTACGATGAGTATTCGCGACTAGATATAACAGAAAAGGCTACCATATAAAGTATAAGGTTTAACATAAAAACTTTGTAAATGTACACCTAATTTAGGATGCAGGATGGGTATTTTCAATTTCTATATAAGTTATGGATATATAGCATTAATGCTCCATGGCTCAGTTGGCAAACAATCTTCAACCAAAACATGGGGTCGATTCTTGTTTATAAAGTATTTGCTTCTTCTTTTGCATGTTCTTTTTTTTATATTCTCGATATTCGAAAATCTAGATATGTGAATTTTGGATATTCGAAATTCTAGATATTTGAAATTTGAATATTCAAAATTCAGATATCTAGAATTTCGGATAGTGGGTTTCTCAAAAAAAAATTAAGATTTTTATTGGAAAATTTAGATTTCAATAATACGTTTGTAAGTCATGCATTCAGACCCATGCGAATTTAATCAGTTACTCGACAACATAATTCGTGCATCGCACGGGTCCGAATGCCCCGTAAAACACAATTTGGCAGTTACTCAATCATAGTCCATTCAATCTAATTATCACCTTCAACCTCAATGAAATGATATGTAGTAAATTTCTCGTAACCATCCTTTTATAGAGACTACTACATTACGTTAATTCATTTTAGGAGTTAACTTAAAAACATCTATCTAGAATTACGTTAATGCATTTTAGGAGTTAACTTAAAAGCATCTATCTAGATTTATGTTAATACATTATATGGGACTTTGTATAGTATATAAAAGATGTTTGCAATGGTTCCAGTACACTACACACAGCGACAATAGTAGTTAACATCCAACTGCAACAATGAGGTACTGTATCGAATCGCTAATGAAACCTCTCCCAATACCACCACCACTATCATCACCTGAGACAGCACCACTAGTGCCACCTCCACCCCACCGCCTCCACTACGATGATTATCTACGACTAGATAAACACAAAAGGTTACCATATAAAGTATAAGGTTTAACATAAAAACTTTTGTAATTGTACACCTAATTTATGATGAAGGATGGGTTATATAACATTAGTGCTCCCTGGCTCAGTTGGCAAACAATCTTCAACCAAAACATGGGGTCGATTCTTAGTGCTCCTTGACTCAGTTGGCAAACAATCTTCAACCAAAACATAGGGTCGATTCTTATTTACAAAGTATTTGCTTCTCCTTCTGCATTTTATATTCTAGATATTCCAAATTCTAGATATCTGAATATTGGATATTCGAAATTTTAGATATTCGAAATTTTGAATATTCAAAATTTAGATATCTAGAATTTCGGATAGTGGGCTTCTCAATAAAATTTCAAGAATTTTATTGGAAAATTTAGATTTCAATAATACGTTGGTAATTCAAGCATTCGGACCCGTGTGAATTTAATCAGTTACTCAACAACATAATCCATGCATCGCACGGGTCCGAATGCCTCGTAAAACACAATTTGACAGTTACTCAATCACAGCCCATTCAATCTAAGTATCACCATCAACTCAATGAAATGACATGTAGTAAATTTTTCGTAACTATCCTTTTATATGGACTACTACATTACGTTAATGCATTTTAGGTGTTAACTTAAAAACATCTATTTAAATTTACGTTAATGCATTATATTATACGGGACTTTGCGTAGTATATAAAAGATGTTTACAATGTGTTAAATTAACTATCTGGCTTTAATCTTATTATTGTTGGAAACTTTTGTCCATAATATAAAATTATTGGAAACTTGTATTTTCTCAGTTTCCATGCAGGCCGACATCAACCGTGTGACATATGTGGCCATGTGTGAATTGTGATACGTGCGGTTCAAAATTCTGATACATTATAGTATAAGATTTAATATCACAATTCACAACTACAAACGTTCTTGTCACTAGTATAAGATTTTTATTATTGATTTTTTTCAATTATTTGTTGTCACAAACATTGTTTTTCAATTATTTGTTCCTATTAATTTCTTTGATCTTTTCAAGTAGTATATAATAAAACCATCCAGAATACGGACATATTCTTGGATATTACGTAGTAATTAACTAGCTCGAACCATTTGGAGGCTCAAATAAGATTGTGCTGACTTTGACCAAAATAATCATGATTTATTCAACTACTTCATTGTTATATATACTTCAGGTGTTTAACTAATAAAAACACCATTATCACTCATTCACTCTTACGTACTACGAGTAGTACTTAACACATATATATTAATCTTTAAAGTTTAAACACCTATATGAACATGGAGTCTTTTAGCATCGAGGACACTATGTTTTACGACGAGCTCACACGGCAAATATTGCTAATTATGGACGAAGATGACGATCAGGCACATATAATGCGACACGTAAACGATGTGTCAAGGTTACAAAGGAAATCAGTGGTTAGTGGTGGCAACTACTTTAGTTGGTCAGAGAGTGGAAGAAGTGTTGAAGTGCCTAGTTGGATGGAGAGTTTGTGGGCACGTAATGGTAGTGGGACTGGGGTGTTTATACCGCGAGTAGTGGCCCCTGTCAAGCCGAGAAGAAGAAGAAATAATAAACCGAAGAGGAATAACAACAACAACAACGGAGGTAGAACGCGTTCATCATTGGGATACTAGATTCATGATTGATTGATTAAGTAAATGTTGTAGTACAAGACTATAGCTTAATTAGATGATCATTCGTTTTGTGAAGTACGATATGTGACAAAAGACATATGTGAGTTTTATGGTTAAAACAAAGCATAATTTGTATGAATTCTTGTTTTAGAATCATTGATATGCATGGTCAAATATGTGACAAAAGACGACATAAAGTAAAATGACTTGCGGTCAAATATATTCATGTTTCCACTCGGGGGATTTTAACGCTTTTTCTTTTAACTGTTTACGAAAGTGTAGATCTAAATTTTGATTTCTTTTAGTACAACATATTTTTATTAGTACAACATATTTTTATTAATTAGTACAACATATGCTAGTCCAGTGATTAAGGAACTACATCGTAAATCAAAGGTCATATGTTCAAATCGTTCCCCTTTGTACCTGTAATCATGGTATTTACTTTTTTTTATATATACTGTAAGACCGGTACGGTTGATTGGGGCTGTCACGTGAATCATCATTTTCTTTTTTCTACTTTTTTTTATATATATAAGTGAGTATGTGTGCATAGCTAACAAAAATTCAAAGCCACAAATAATTATAGTTATGAAATTGTGATTAAGCGTTTCATGTATGAATGAATGAATATTATTTATGGGTCAAACTTTCAAATTATAATAGTCATGAAATGCAAGTTTATAAATGTAAAATATAATATTATTAGATGTAAAAATTAGTAAGACGAGAACTAGAGATTACTTGTATTACGGAGTATTTCTCACTGTAATACCAAAATTTAAATCTATTTTAATTACAACTTTGTAAAAAATGGACAAACCTAATATTAATAAAAATGTTTCTAGAAAAAAGAAAACATGTCATTTTGTGAACAAGTTGTCAAGTTGTAGCAAAATCATAAGCGCACAAGGTGCAGATGGATTTTGCTACCTCGCCGTCCGAGTTGGCATAGGCAACGGCGAGCCGTTGCTCGCCGCCACACCAAACCAAGCTCGCCGTTGCTTGCCGATGGTCACCTCCCCGTGGCCACGGCGAAGGTAAAATCTGACACAAGTAGCAGCTTTTCATTTGTAACGTTGTATAACGTTTAAAATACAAACGTTCGTCCCCCTTTTTTTTTTTTTTTTCCTAACCCCTAAAATCATTATACACTATCCCTATATATATTACATATTTCACACATTTCATTCAAAAAAACCCAAAACATTTCATTCCAAAAAACCTAACACATTTCATTCCAAAGCAAAAACAATGAGTGAATGATCTTATTTCGAAGTTAGTGACTTTGAAGAGCTACATGAGCTAAAGCTGATTATACAAGAGTTCGAAAACGAGCAAGAGTTACAAAATCAAGCAGCCGGTCCTTCAAATCGCCGTACATACATTCGGCGTGAACGTGATGTTGCTGAAGCACGTCTACGGGCCGACTATTTTGGTGATCAACCAAAATATCCTGAAGAGAATTTTCGACGTCATTACCGTATGAGCCGTAAACTATTCTTAGAAATAGTCGAAGGTATTGAAACATATATTGACACTCATGATCCTCTTCCTGCTCATTTTGATTTCTTTAGACAACGACCCAATGCTGCGGGTGTAATGAGTTTTAGTGTGATTATGAAATGCACATGTGCCCTACGCCAATTGGCGTACGGGGTAGCACCTGATTCATTAGATGAGTATTTACAAATAGGTGAACACTGTGCACGTGATTGTCTAGATTTTTTTACTATGTGCATAATCCATTTGTTTGGGAAGGAGTTTTTAAGAAAACCAACTGAGGACGACGTTCGTAACTTATACCACGCACATAGCATGGTTCATAAGATTCCGGGAATGTTGGGAAGCATCGATTGTATGCACTGGGAATGGAAGAATTGCCCAAAAGAATGGCAAGGGCAATTTCACAGAGGTGATAAAAAATATCCAACTATAATGCTTGAAGCTGTTGCGTCTTATGATTTGTGGATTTGGCATGCGTTTTTTGGCGTGGCAGGTGCGAATAACGATCTGACCGTTTTATATAATTCTCCTTTATTCGACGGCCTGATTGACAATATTGGCCTTCAAGTTTCGTTTGAAGTACACGGACGTACATTTAAAAATGGGTATTATCTAGCAGATGGAATTTACCCACAGTGGGCATCGTTTGTCAAGTCCTTTACTGTTGCAAACAACCCAAAACATGCCACATGGAAAGCGAAACAAGAAAGTGCGCGAAAAAATATCGAAAGAGCTTTTGGTGTCCTACAAGGACGTTGGCATATTATTGCCCAACCGGCGCGTGCATATAATGTGGGCAAGTTACGGAGAATCATGTACTCGTGCATCATAATGCATAACATGATTTTGAAAGATCAACATTTTCATATATCCGACGCTGCCGAAATATATATTCCGCCGACACCAAATATCCAACAGTCGTGGGTTGAACGTTGCGCAACGCAAAGAAGAAAAACCAAAGAACTACATGATAAATGCACACACTCAAGGCTTCAACTATGTCTCATCGAGCATGTTTGGCAACAACAACAATGGGAAGAATTTCAACGAAATAATAATAATTAGGTTCGGTTTTTAGTGTCGTATGTGTTGTATTTTTTTTTCCCGTATTGTATTTTTTTTTTCTGTATTGTAACTTTTTAATTTGATGAAATAAAATTAGTATGTTTTTTTATTTTTTAGTATTTGTGAAATGAATTTAATTTATTTAAAGAAATGAATAAAAAATAAGTGTGTAAGAGGTAGGGCCCTAATGAGGAAGTTGAGGTTTGTTGTTTGGTGAGGGAGGGTTTGTTGTGGTTAGTTGAAGTTGAGGTGTTTTGGTGATGTGGCATGGTGAGGCCCGAATGAGGAGCCTCTTGCTCATCTTTGCACATTGTGCTCTAATATCCAAAATAAACATGGAGCTATATATGGAGAGTGGCGGCAACGACAAGCTAGTATGAATGTAATTTTGCATGTAGTTGTACTATCCTGGAAATAGTTGTCAACCACCAATTCATAGCACTTGCTAAACATTAACATATGGAGAATATATTAAATATTAAATCCTATGTCGTTTCAAACTCTTTAAAAAATAAATATATCGTATTTGAGTTTACACGCAGTCGAATTATCTAATGTGCATATATTTGACTTTTTATAAGTTGATTTCTAGAATTCATACCATGTAATTGGATATTTTGTATACTATTTCACTGTTTGACTTTTAATTTGTAAATTATCTAATGTGCATATATTTGACTTTTTAAGTTGAATTCTAGAATTCATAGTTTCATACCATGTAATTCGATATTTTGTATGCAAACTATTTCAATGTTTGACTTTTAATTGGTAAATTATCTAATTTGACTTTTAAGTTGATTGAATTCATACCATGTGATTCGATATTTTGTATGCTAACTATTTCGCTGTTTGACCTTTTCGGTGACATTTACCTGACTGAATACTGGATTAGACTTTAATCCAATTAATTTGACTCTTTCGTTATTGCTTTCAAACCAAATTAAATGCCACCTAAAACTATGACTTATAACTTTATTCAAATTTCATAAAAGAAAATAAGAAATGTACATATACCTAAAGTTTAGACTTTCTTTTTTATTACATATGTATGACTTTCAGTGTTAGAGATAAGATGTGCAACATATTAAAGTTGTTCTAGAGTTTGAATTTAAAAGCTTAAGGTATATGTATAAATGATAAGAGGGTGTAGTTTGTAAAGGAGAATCACTATGGGTATGGGTTTACAAACCCACCATTCTTAGTGGTGTGAGATATGTTTACTTTTATGTGTTCACAACCTTACATTGACGTGTGTGAGATATGCATACTTTTATGTGTTCACAACCTTACATTGACGTTACATCACTTTATACGGAGTAATTTTTTTCATTGCCCGACCACTTTTCTTTTGTTATAAAACCGTTCTGATCACTAATAATTTTTGTAACCGAAATAGACATACCTTTTTTAAAAAATGATATGGGACAATCCTAGATCCACCTAAGGTTTATAAAATTTCAGTCACTCGCTGACGTGGCAGAGTGCTGATTGGTTGGTTTTCTGTGGGTCACAGAAAATCAACCAATCAGCACTCTGCCACGTCAGCGAGTGGGTGAAATTTTGTAAACTTTATGTGGGTGTAACACACCTCAATGATATGATTTGCATACTTTTACTTTTGATTTGCACACTGTAATCTGTGCTATAAACAGTTGTACATTTGTTATATCCTGCTTCATTATATTATACACTAAAATGTGCAAATAAAAAATTGATAGTGTGTCAATCAAATATTTTTTAAAAAAGTAGGAGTTGAATAACTTGTTCATATGGTTAGAAGCACGAAATGCTTGATTAGTGATTTGCCTTTTCATGTTAGTAGTGCTATAGGACGTAAGAGTGGACATCACCTTTTTTAAAACCAAAAATTACCTAGTAAATGGGGAGCAGCCGACATGATATTGCCTAGTTCTTGGATCCATTGACTAGATCCAAATCTTCTTTATTTTTATTCTTAGTTAAGCCCCTATTTTGGTAATTTCCCAATTTGCAGGCCACAATCCATCTTTAACAAGTAGGCTAGTTGACACTTTTGACTAGTTTCATACATAAAACACGGCTATAATTAGGACCCTTGTTATTATCTAATAATTTATTTTTCTTTGACTCATTGAATCTTCCTATTGATTGCTTCAAGTTACACAAGTGGAATATGCATGGACCCCAATTTTAAACATAAATATGATTGAGCCAGTCCAACAAGATTCATGTTCACTTGCTTAGGCCTATAAATACTTCACAAAACAGCGTCATTTCTAAGTTCTAACACAACAACAATCTCTCTTATACAAAAACATGAGCTTAGACTACGTTCATCATCAAGCAAATATGGACATGCATGACGCTGAAGATAGCGCGTTTTATGATCAACTTACAAGGCAGATATTGCATCTTATGGACGACGACGATGAATCATTTGCGAAAAGAACTATAAGGAGTCGTCCCGAGTTTGACAGGAGACCGGTTAGCGGTGGTCAGTTGATCTATGGGAAGTACCAAGGTTGGTTAGAGGGTTCGAGAAGTGTGGAAGTCCCTAGCTGGATGGAGAACTTGTGGGCCAAAAATGGCGGCGGAACCGGGGTGTTCATACCTCATGTAGTGGCTGCGGCTAAGCCTCGGAGAAGACGACATCGTAGACCAAGAAAGAACAATAATGGAGAAAGAATACATTCATCAAATGGACAAATGATGATTCATGGGTGATGATATGATTAGTACTATCTTGTTAGCATTGATTATTTGTGCTTTGTATATAAAGTACTATATATCTTGATTATATTCATAATAAGTTATACGTAGTAACTTATAAGACAATTCTTTATCTAGATTTGATTGGTATAAAGTTTTCTAAGTTCTAATGATGAAACTGGGACAATGATTTCGCGGGTAAATTCCAAAAATCTGTACCATCAAAACTTGATGCATATAATTAGATAAATAACTTGGAGAAAACGGATCCAATCTTAGATCAGACCCGAGAAAGCATATAGAAAAAACCATGTCATGAATTTATACAAGCATTACATTTGCAGAAAAACAAAAAGAGGATTTTGATCAAATAGTTCTTGTGTCTGATCAGTATGTCGATTTTGACTCAATCCTTCCCTAACTCTAGCACTTCTGTCTTAGAATTTGAAAACCAAATTACACGTATTTGCAGAAGCTAGGATCAAGTATAACACATAAATATTAACTAAAACATAAATAGGAATGTACCCGATGCACTTCAATAAACCTTGAACTTGTGTAAAACTAGATCAATGATAAACCCCTTACCGTTTTGTTTATCGATCTCTTGATAATAACTATAGTGAGTTGTTACCTCGTTCTTGTACACACAAATTAAACCGTATTAAGTTTATGCAAGTAAAATCAAATAGAAGTTAATTTGATTCACAAAAAATCGAAACCCTAAGGGATTAGGGGTGTTCGATCGGTTATGAAAAGCAAGGAGAGAAGAAAACAATTTTAGGGTTAAGTGTGTGCACAAAAGGTGAGAAACAAATAACCCTTTTGTTTGTATTTATACTAAAAGAAACTTAGAGACCAAGTTTGATGTAGGTTGGGTTTCCCCTCCCCCCCCCCCCCCCCATTCGACCGGCCATAGGATCTACAAGGATCTTCCGGATCCTTCTTGACATCTAATTTGATATTAGTCCTTCTCGATTACATTTAACGATAGTTAGTCCATACGGTTAATACTAACGACCATTAAGTCCTTCTATTTGTATATATATATATATATATATATATATATATATATATATATATATATATATATATATATATATATATATATATATATATAACTATTAATATATAATTATTTCTTAATACTCATTTGTAATGTGTGCAATCCCGAAGTCTCGGGTTCGATACTAGACATTTACACATTAATAATTATATATAACATTTAACAGCTCCCACTCGTATATTTATTAATAGTAAAATGACATTGGTTGGCGTCTTGCAACACTCCAATGCCCCCAGCACAACCCGAGCTAGGTTTTCTGGAAAAACCTTTAATGATTCATCATTATAATTATCCTTTTGTTTCTAATACTACATTAATAAAGATGTGAGATTCTTTATTAACTTTCTGTTTCTCGTCTCTTTATGATTGAACAAAATTACCAAAACATCTTAACGTATTCCAGATAGACTTTGGGCGTGGCCACGCAAATATTTTGTCAACCCTACGAGGGGCCCAGCAGTATTAAACTTCAGAATAATTTAGAATGAACAAATTCTTTCTTGACTACAAGAATAACCCATGAACTTTGCAACACTTCTGAAAACAACCCTTATAACTCCCTGTTACGGTGAGCGGTAGATTGCTTCACAAAAATGCACTACATCCATGACTCTTATCTGGTATCTCAAGTCTAAGGATAACTTTAAATATGATTCTCACATTAAATGTTAAATCATATTGTTGGGATAAGTCATATATTCAATTCATTGAATATCATGTGAAATTGGTATGACTACGCATCAATATACTTTCAAGTATATCCTAAACCAATACTCAAATTTGTCTTAGTTTAATGATATTCCCATATCATTAATCGACAACGGACAATTTAAAATAATAATTTATTCATTGATTTAAACATACAAATATATGATATATTATTAAGACAATGATAAATAAACATAAACAATATTTTATTTCATTAAAATAATAATTGTACATTACATCCCTTATTCAAATACTAATCACAAATGGGCATGAAACTTTTAGCCAAACGAAGTCCTATGCCTTAAGCATGCTTATAAAGCTTGGTGCCAGGTAGAGGCTTTGTTAATTGATCTGCTAAGTTTTCATCTGTGTGAACTTTGAGCATTTCGATTTCACCTATTTTGACTTGTTCTCGAACATAGTGATGCTTAATCGGGAAATGTCTGGTGCCTTTCATGATTCCAGGTTCATTGGCAAATGTAATTGCTGCTGAGTTGTCGCAATACATTTTTATAGGTCTTTGAATCGAAGGCAAAACCCCAAGCCCTGAAACAAACTTCCTAATCCAAACAGCTTCCATTGCAGCTTCTGAAGCAGCTATATACTCACTTTCTATTGCAGACATTGCCAGTGTACTCTGCTTTCTGCTCCTCCATTAATGACAAAGACATAACTCGTCTGATACTTCGTATCATCCTTATCACCTTTCCAAGAAGCTTCGCAGTAACCTGTAACATCAAGTTCTGTAGATGGAGTACCCCCATAAACTAAGAACATTTCTTTAGTAGCCCTAAGGTACTTAAGAATATTCTTAATAGCAGTCCAGTGAGCTTCACCTGGATTCTGCTGATATCGACTGGTTAAATTCTGAGCAAATGCCACATCAGGCCTTGTGCTTTTCACCGCATACATAATAGATCCCACAGCCGAAGCATAAGGGACTCTCTTCATGCATTACACCTCTGCTGGTGTTGAAGCACAAACTTTGCTACTCAAGCCTTGTTGTTCTTGCATTGGCAAATATCCCTTCTTGGAATTTTGCATATTGAATCTTTTCAATATTTTATCAATGTAAGCACTTTGGCTTAATCCAATTAATCGTTGAGATCTATCTCTATATATCTTGATTCCCAGAATGAATGCAGCTTCCCCTAAATCTTTCATAGAAAAACACTTTCCAAGATATGCCTTAACCTTTTGCAAACTTGAAATGTCTTTTCCCATGATCAATATGTCATCAACATATAAAATAAGGAAAATTACATCACTCCCACTAGCTTTGTGATATACACATGGCTCATCAAGATTTTGAGTGAATCCATACTTTTTAATCTCACTATCAAATCTCTTATTCCATTGTCGTGATGCTTGCTTTAATCCATAAATGGATCTTTGAAGTTTGCATACACGATTTGGGAATTCTGGATTCACAAACCCCTCAGGCTGCGCCATATAGATGTCTTCATCTAGGCGACCATTTAAGAATGCGGTTTTGACATCCATTTGTGTCACAACCCGTAATTTCTGTCAATGCTATTTCCACTACGACTTCTACACCAGGTATTTTTACTATAAAATTTTTGATTTTTAAACTAACTAGACGTGCCTGCGCCACCACCGGTATAGTATGTAAAGTAAAAACTTACATTAATACGCTAAAATACTAATAAAACCACTAATAAATAGGTTTCTCACGAAACCCTAATAATTATAATATACCATAATGAAACACTAAACCCTAAAACACGAACCCTAAAAATCTCTATTATAAAACCCTAACTAATGTAACATATTAAATTACCTAATACGTAAAAACTTAATAATAAATCTTAATATACCTATCGTAGAATATATATTACAATACCATAATACCCTAATAATAAAACTAAATTTACTATAATAGGAATACTTAATTATATATATATTCTAATAAGCGGAAAGTGGTCCGTTCAAAATAACTCTTTACAAGAAGCCCGTTTAACAAAATGCGTCTTTCTATTGGCTACTTCCCCATAATTCACTGTTTGAACCACTGTTCATTGCTAGAACACTGTTCCCGTTCCGTTTTCCACTTTTTGATATTTTCCCTCATCTCAACAAATCTAGACCCTTCCTTCCCAACATCCAGATTCATCCAAAACACAGACAAATTATCACATTGAAAACCCAAAACATATGTTATTATACGATTTCAATTTGGATCATTGGTTCGAAATCTTAGAAAATACCCAAATTCCCAAACCACTACAAATTGCAAAACCACTACAAAACACAATCCTAATAATCAATTCACTCCATTATTATCACTAATTGGTTCGGTTAACACAAATGACTGATCCATCAAATGAGGCACAATCACTGAAGAAGACGTATCAATCGTTACACTAATTTTTTTAAATTCTAATCGTATTATATGTTTTAATAGATGATTAGGTGAAATGGTTTTTTGTTTAATTAGGTTGTTTTGTTAGTAAATTTATGATTTGGGGAGGGCAAATCTTTGTTACGATATGGTATAAAGTAAACCATATAATTTGATATAGTTTTTCGGTGTACGAGTTGTGGCTGTAGTCGTAGAGGTGTCACAACGATGGCTTCCCACTTTGAAGGTAAAGAGGAGATTTTCTTTGAATCTTGAGTAGTTTAGAGTTGTCGATTAACCAGGTCGGATGACGGATTGGAGTCGCTTGGTAGCTATTCTAGGATAGTACTTCCAGTTTTGTTACGACTTCTAGGTGAAAAGAAGGTGATACGTTCTTTTTGCCTTTATGTTCTGTTGATGGTCATTATATTTTTATGTCATGTTTATTATGAAATGTGTTGTGATGTGATATAGTGGAATAAATTTGGTGGTTATTAAGAATAATATGCCATTGATGTAGTTCAGGTGGTGTTTGTTTATGCGCTTTTGGTAAGCTTATGGGCTTATTTAAGTTTTCAAAATCTAACAATGTCAGATTTTTGGGTCAATGAGCTTTTCTAGATTTGTAAGTATAGTAATTTTGTAATACAACGGTAACGGTTCAAGACAGATTTGTGATAAACTTAAGTAACTGTACTTTAGCCGCAATGGGCCGGGCCAGACTAAGTGACATGCTAACACTTTTTTGGCCATTTTAGAATCTCTTTTCGCTAATTCATTATGCTCAATTCATGCCGAAAGTAATTATAAACGAAATATACGGCATAATATATCATTCTTACCTAAGACCCATATAATTAGAGTAACTACTGTTACTAACAATCTTTACTTGCAACAGGTGCAACGCAAACTGTCTGCAAATACTTAAACAATTCGTTGCTGGTAAAGGAACGGATGCTGCCACCCTATTGTACTGGAATTCTATTGGCTTGCCGTGTTTTGACAATACATGAGATGGAACAAGAGTATCTAGAAAATGTTGAGGTATGCAAATCGTTTATCACTTTCTTGAATCTCAAAATTATGTGTATTCATGTTAATTGAGAGATTATATTTGTAGCAAACCAGTCTAGACTACTCTGTTGAGCCTGCAAATGAACAAGGCCTTTCCGTCCTCTTTAAGATGTTGAACCACCAATTGCAATTTAATCACCAATGCTTAAAAGGTACCATTTTTATTGATTGTAGATTGGTACACTCATGTATAAAAACTGCATCTTGAAGCTTGAATTTGTTAATTTAGTGATTGTTTATTCATTTCGTTAATGGTTTTGTGATATGTATGCTTATCAGTAATTAGTTGCTTAAAAGATTTATGGGTTTTGTTTATCATGTGATATGTATACTTATCGGTAATCAGTTGCTTAAAAGATTTAAGTCGGCTGATGCTTTGTTTCTTTCTCATATTTGCAGGAGAACAACACGTAGTTTTGGAGAAAGTTTGTTGCCGAGTACTTTGGTTTTAATGTCAAGAAAAAATTGGGGCTATACAGAAAAAAATGTGTCTATGAAAGTAAGTGGTTTTAAAGGTTTCTAAACAAACTAAATATCACACATAAGGCAAACAGTAAAATTCTTTTTAGGTGCTTCAGAGGTACAATACCCCCTTCTTCTATAAAGGAACCTGATAAAATTGGCCAAGAATCTGATATGTGTTAAGTTTGAATATATACTGTGTAGTGATATTACTGAGTAGAATGATTTAGAGTGAAATGGAGTACAAGCACCTGATATGGCTGGCAGGGCATGATGTATATAGATTAGTATATTGTGACATTTGAATATCGATGTGATTATAGACTAGATAGAGTGCTCTTACATGCCTCTTAACTATATACTAAAAATAAGTAATAAGCATGTTGCTAATTAAAGTTGTCTTCAAATCAATTAACAACAGCATGTCGAAGAAAAAAATAAAGAGATCAACCCTCTGAGGAAATAAATACACACAATAAATCTTTGATACGAGTTTAGACTCTAGATTATGAACATGCCAAAATGTAGGTTAGGGGTTCGGTAGATTAAGGGTTGTTTTAATAGCCTATTTCAACAGCCATTTACCATTGGAAACATAGTATTCAAGGCTCTTTGGATAGCTTATTTAGAGCGGCCCTTAAAGGTGTCTTTACATGTTAAAAATGGCTTTTGGATAAACTACCTCACCAGTCATTTGGTATATCTTTGATAATGTGTAACCCGCGCTGCTTTGATAGGCTATGCAGGTTGTTCAGCAATGTAAAACAAACAAACACAAACCCAACAACTGACATCGGCCTCAAGGAAAAAATGGAATATTTTCTCCAAAGAAAATGATATGCTAACGTACATTGTATTCAGGTATGTTATTTATATACAAGATAAAGATGATATGCTATGAAATTCTTGCTGTGTCGTTCATTGTTTATATTGTTATCTTTAGGTTCCATTTTGTCCAACATGTGACTTTTTTAAAAAAATAAATAAAAACAACATATACATTTTGGCATGATAACATAAGTCACATAGATAATACGTGTTCTTGCAACTAATATGAAGCTCATTAATTTAAACTAAATGATTATGGGGTATGTTCCTTCGAGCTAAAAAATTAGACGTAATCAGAACTATATCATAAATTCAAACACACCCCGTAAAAACCTATTAATGTATTATTAATTTATAACAGGGGTTCATTTGGGATTGCATTTGATATTGATGGAGTTATACTTCGTGGAACTAACCCAATTGGGAATTCACCTAATGTATTGAAGAGATTATATAATCATTCTGGTAATTTCATATTCAGCTTATAAGCAAACACTTCAAACTGCTTATTTTTTATTTTATTTTTTTTAATTGTGTTTGGGAAAGTAGATAGAATAAAGTTAAAAGGTTGCATATCTCTTTTTTAATTGTACTTAATTAGGATAGATTCTACTACAAGTCTACAACTTATATTTGTGGTAAATTCACAGTTAATTGGAATGCCACACATGCACACCATGAAAAGATAAATGTGAAACAAGCATATTACTTATCTATAGAGTTTCTTCAGGTTTGTTTGTTGTAGTCTTTTATTGTGCTATTGTTACTACGTTAGGCAGATTAGCTTATTATCGCTTACATATGTAGTCATTAGTCGGACTTGACTTGAATGTCCATTTGTTGTTTAGTGAACCATTGCCATCCATTTTTGTTTAGTAGGTATGTCAAAGGTATTTAGTAGGTGCTTCGATTGAATTTTTTCAGCTTATATTTGTGGCATTTGAAAACTTTGAAATAAGCAGTCCCAGTTTGGTTATTCATAAGTGCTTATTTGATCAAAACAAATGCCAATAGCAATTCAAATGCTACAAAGCGCTTAGCGCATTTTAAAAAGCACCAAGTCAATGAGCCGAAAAAATATGCGATCCCCATTCCCAAACACCATTTTAGCCTCTTTTATTTGGCCCATTGCGCAAATAAGGTAAAAAAAAAAAATTATGTTCCAGGTGTTCTCATAATTCATGTGCTTACATCAACTGTTATTCCAAACCACAGGAGCCATTACCGGCAAAAGGTGATGAGCTAGAGGGGTGCTACCTTGAAGCTTACTGTTCAAGTATACAAATATATAATAAGGTTATGCTCTTTCAAAGTTTCAAAGATACATTTTCCTGGTAAGACTGGCAAGGATGGGAGAAATATATATTAATTGCAGATGGGGTGGGCTACTACCCAAAGATGGCTACATCAACAACTCGCAATGTAGAACAAGATTATTGCCAGAATGTATGACCTCAGAATGACTCCAGGTACATAGCTACACTAGAATGTTCATTTCTTTGGAAGCATTCATCTGTCACTCTCTTAGGGGACTGTTTATGGGTATTTAGGACTGTTTTCATCGTTGAATTTAGGGGTGTTTGGGATTGTTTTTTGTTTGAGAATCATTAAGTTAATAAAGGGCGCCTGGGATAGTTTTTTACTAATGCATTTAGGGGTGTTTCAGAGTTTTTATTCTTGAATTTAGGGATGTTTATTACTGTTTTCACCGCTCATTTTAAGGGTATTTTGGGCGTGTTTTGAATTTTTTGACTCTATCTAATTGTTAATTGGTATAATGGTTCAACCAATATTCGGTTAATCATATGCAAAACTAGATTGACCAAACAGTAGAAACTTATTTATGTTTACTTATTTTGCAGCGTAATTTTGTAATGGTCCGCTCACAATATCTATAAATGTATCCAACAAGCAACCTTCTAAAGAGAATTTGTATTCGGCTGTGCTACCTGCTTTAAGTGTCGTTTAGATCAATTCCTTGCTGCAATTAAGGTGTCTAAGTAGCAAAGTCCTAAGAAATATTTCAGTGGAAGTAAAATTGTGTAAGTCGGATCTCTACATTCAATTCAAGGCTATTATGTTGAACCGTTGTGATACAAAATGAGCAGCCATTTGTTGTTATTCTCAAGTTTATGAAGAGAAATCTGTATATAAGAGTTGTGTCGGTTTACTTTACTAAAATGCAATTTGAGGAAGTGCTAATAAAAGATAAGCAGCTTCGTTTTAATAACACAACGCCCCCGCAGCAACGCGCGGGCTGCCCCGCTCGTACTTAACTAAACTAAACATGCATATTACATATTAGAATAGTCAAAAGTGTAGGACTAGCACATGCATTCATATATATAGTTTTCTTTCTTGCCTGCCTACATGAAACAACAACCCAAAACACTTTTGGTGCTCTTTTTTTTTTTACAAACCAAATATGACCCTTTAATTACAAACCAAACCTTTGACCCTTTTCTTGTTCCTTATTACACGACACAACCAAAAACCACCATTTTTAAAACCAAGACCCATTTTGTTTTTCTCTTTTCTTCCTTCTTCGCTGCTACTGTGTCACGACCGAAACCCAAACACCAAGCAACCTCGTTGTCACCTCCTTAGCTACTAACACCCTAAGTACCTCACCACCCTCACCACCTTTCTTAAACCCTAAGTAACACCACTACCCCTCGTCAACCTTACCTCACCACCCCATCATTTTCCTTAAACCCTAAGCAACCACACCGCCCCTCACTACCAATCACAATCGAACACACCACCCTTATGTCACCATTAAACCACCACCACAAGCCCCCTACCTATACCCATAGCTTCGCTTACTCATCCTATAGCCACCCTTAGTCATCTTCCTTGGTCACCAAGCTAAACCTTACAACCCTCCACACCACCCTAGCTACTACCGTAGCTTTTCTTACTCACACATAGCATCCATTAGTCACTCCCTCCTCCTCTTGCCACCACACCATCCATTCCTTGGCCACCACTCCAAAACCACCCTATAAATACCCCACGACAACTCCCCATTCCAAAACACACCATCTCATTTCTTCACCACCTCACTTCTCTAAAAACTTGGTCCGACACACAGTAGCATGGAGATTATAGGAAGCCTGGGAGTCAAAACAACTTGGTCTTAAAACTTTATCAA
This sequence comes from Artemisia argyi, assembly GCA_030686995.1. Taxonomy (NCBI): domain Eukaryota; kingdom Viridiplantae; phylum Streptophyta; class Magnoliopsida; order Asterales; family Asteraceae; genus Artemisia; species Artemisia argyi. The sequence continues at coordinate 32,419,539 of CM060683.1, forward strand.
GTCCTTTTCTTACCGTGAGACCCGAAACCCCTCGCGAGTCTAAACCTTCGGTCAAGTAAGTTTTAAACTAGTTTTTAAAACTTAAATACTAACTTAGGATAGTCATTAGGAGTCTTAGGTCATATAGAAAACCTTGCATGAAACTTAATAACTAAAAACCCTAAAACAAGTTAAAAACATGATTATATGCTAAAAACTATTACCATAGGATATAAGCTAATTTAGGTAACTTAGATAAGCTAATAATAGATAAACATTGGCTAGAAAACTTAGTTATTACGTAAAAATACACTTTACATGAATTAGGACTAGTTTCGTAACGCTTACCATGCATGGGGGTATATATCGTAACTTTTTAAAACTAATAACTAAAGGGGTTAAAAATGACATTTTAATATAGTTATACTATAGGGGTATATGTGCAAATAGTTAAAACTTAATATTTAATATATATATATATATATATATATATATATATATATATATATATATATATATATATATATATATATATATATATATAGAGAGAGAGAGAGAGAGAGAGAGTTAGGATCAAATAATAAAAATAAGAAGGATAAGAAGTAATAATAACCACACATTATAGATGCACCTACAAAAATGGATGCATCTACATTCAAATTTTCCCTCTCAAATTAAAATGTGTGGCTAGAATTACTTCTTTCTCTTCTCATTTTAATTATTCTTCTTATTCTTCTCATACATATATATATATATATATAATCAACACCAAAAGTTTGAGTATAGCCTTTAGCTACCAAACCGGCCTTATAGGTGTGTACAATGCCATGCATATCAGTCTTTTTCTTGTAGAGCCAATTACTCCCAACAATGACGGAACTTGAACACTGTTGGTGAGGGGGTCATCTTGAAAAGTATTTATTTTAGGGGGCTGATATAGATTACGCTGAAATTTTTGTATTAAAAATTATTCAAACCATATATAAACAGGTATAAAATGTACATAGAGTCAAAATTTTTTGGGGGGCCACAGCCCCCCTCGGTCCCTTCTAAGTTCCGTCAATGACTCCCAACTAGCTTGGCACCCGGAGGCAGCTCTACTTCTTTCCAGACTTCATTGTCTCCCATGGATTGCATTTCCCCATTCAAAGCAACCTGCCATTTCTCCTTTTCAGGACTATTCATGGCAGCTCTATAACTAGTAGGTTCATCAAGATCTCCTAGTATAGTTTCCTCACATTCTACGTTAAGACATAGACGTTCAGGAGCTTTCACAGTTCTTACAGATCTGCGAATGGGAACCACTTCAACTTCAGGTGGAGGACCTAAACTTTCAGGTTCCACAGGAAGTTGGCTAGTGTTTTCAGAAGGTTTTACATCTTCTTGACCGTCTTCCAGATTATATACTCTCTCACTGAATTATTGAGATATGAGCTCCTTTTCCAAGAAGTCTCCATACCTTGCAACAAAAACTTTGTTTTCAGGTGGGTATAACCCATTGTTTCCTTTGGGTATCCTACGAAGATGCACTTTACAGATCTTTGTTGGAGTTTGTCTGCTGTGGCACGTTTAACATACGCCTCACAGCCCCAGACCTTTAGATAAAACAAGTTAGGAGTTTTTCCAGTCCATAACTCATATGGTGTCTTATCCACCTTCTTTGTTGGAACCATATTTAGAATATGAACCACAGATTCTAAAGCATGATCCCAAAACGAAAAAGGAAGAGTTGTTAGATTAAACATAGATCGTATCATATCTTGCAATGTACGATTCCTTCTCTCAAATACACCATTTTGTTGTGGAGTATATGGAGAAGTAAGGTGCTGGACAATTCCCTCCTTAGCTAAATAATCTATGAACTCTTGACTCAGGTATTCACCACCTCTATCGGATCGAAGAGCTTTAATCTTCTTTCCAAGTTGCAAATCTACTTGTGCTTTAAACACTTTGAATGTTTCAAATACCTCATACTTATGTTTAAGTAAATAAACATAACCATAACGGCTGTAATCATTCGTAAATGTTAAGAAGTAGCTAGCACCTCTCCTTGACACATGTCTAAGTAGTCCACACACATCTGTGTGAATAAGACCAAGTAGATCATTAGCCCTTTCAATCTTATTCTTAAAGGGTTTCTTTGTCATCTTCCCAGCAATACAAGATTCACACTTATCAAATGATTCATCATTGATCTTTCCTAAAAGCCTATCATGTTGCAGCTTTTCCATGCGAGCCTTGCCAATGTGAGAAGTCGACAATGCCAAAGATAAGACGAATCCATACCTTTCTTGATTCTCTTATTATTGATGCTATACATTGAATTATTTTTAACAAAAGCATTATCATTATTATTCATATCAATCTCAAAAATACCATTCACAGCAATAGCATTAAAATAAAAAACACCATTTAAAGAAACTGAAATTCCATTACTAGTAACAGTATGATCAAAACCAAGGTTCAACAAACATGAAAATGAAATTACACCTCTAACAATTGACGGTGCATAATGACAATTATTTAAAGATAGTACTAAGCCCGAAGGCAACACTAAATTAAAAACGCCTACAGCTTCAACTTCTTCATGTGCTCCGTTAGCCACGTGCAAGAATTGTTCTCCATAGGCCAGCTTTCTCTCAACTCTAAACCCCTGCATGGTATTGCAAATATGAATGCCACATCCCGTATCATATACCCATGAATTCAATTTAGGAGTAAGAGTGAATAATTCAATCATAAAGAACGCACCTGATGTACTGGGGTTACCAGACTCATTATTCTGCTTCTTCTGTCGCAAATCATGAATATAGAGTGGGCAATTGCGCTTCCAATGACCCTTTTCATGACAGTGGTGACAAGCCTGGTCCTTCTTGTTTGGAGGATTCACCTTGTTCTGCTTAGGCTGATGCTGCTTCATCTTGGGTTGTGGTTGATAGGCCATGACCTGCTTGCCTTTATCACCTTTCCCTTATCCTTTGTTTACATGGGATTTCTTCTGGATTCTCCCCCCATGAATCGCCAACACTTGCGAGGTAGGAGCCTTGCCTTTGGCTGGTAGACTTTTCTCATAATCAATAAGCAATGCGAGTAATTCTGTGACTTTCTTCCCCGAGCAATGCATGTTGAAGTTTTGCACAAAACCATCAAAGTCCTTGTTAAAGGACCTGTTGATCAAGTGCACTTGCACATTATTAGGGTAACCAAATCCGATTCTGTGAAGTTGATCAAAGTATTCTTTCTTCTCATTCACATAATCTTCAACTGGTTTACCATCACCATGCTTGCAGTTATGTAATTTGTCAAGTTCATCATACAATTCAACTGCAGGAGACTTTTCATAAGACTTTTGAAGTTCATCGAGCATATCTTTAGGAAAGTAGTACTCGAACTTCTTTTGCAATTGAGCATTCATACTAGTGAGCATTAAACAAGCAACCTCATTGTATTTAGCATGCTCAAGTCTCCAAGCCTCTTTAACTGCTTCTGGTTCAGTAGCAGCAGGCTCCTCAGGGCAAGCAGTTTTCACATAATCGAGTTTGTCGGTCGCCCTCAAGACAATCCTGAGCGATCGGTACCAATCATTGAAATTCTTTCCAGTCAGTTTTTCCCTTTCAAGATGACTCTTGAAAGCAGAAATCACAGATGGGTTATCGGGTTGAGCCATATCTACAGATAAAAGTTCAAACATTAGTATTTTCGATAATAAATATCTCCAAGAAAATATAATACCCAAGGCTATATTCATATAACCAACTTATTTTCTTGAAAATCTAGGATCCAACTTTACATAGATTCCACCACATCAGTTGATCTGCTAGTGGTGAAAGTATAAAAGATAGTAATCTGTCGAACAATAATTGGCAAACAAGATTTCCAATTCCTAGACCAATATGGGATTTACATCAAATTGATTCATCAATTTGCCTTGTAAGCATGTTTTATCCCATCTCATGCCTTTAGTTCTAGGTCTCACGCACAACTTAATTAAGTCGTCTACCTTAAAAACTGTAAAATTACTATCTATGGTCTCACGCATTAACAGAATTTTACCTTGTTATTAAAATTTATCCTAGGTCTCACGTTTACTAAATTAAAATTCCAAGTGTTCCTTATAGATAGATGGCATGTAACTTAAATTTTTAGGGTATTCAATTTTGATGTGTCAATCAAAATATCTATAAAAATGCATGCACTCATCTTTATATCATAAGTTTTCAAAACCTTTTTATAACCAATTCTTAAGATTAATACAAAAAGTTTTACTTGAGGTTAAAAAACCTTAAGATGACTTTGTACAAGAATGATTTTAAAAGAAAATCGTTTAAGACATATTCGTAAGTGTGATAACCAAGGCAGACTCTAAGGCTCTTTCCAACCTTCTTACCACGACTATGAATTTGTCTTAAAGAATTTATTTTAAAAACCATGTTGTACAAAACATCAATCAAGCAAAAGTTTATGGATTCAATCTTAAAACTTGTAATAAAGTATGAATCTTGCTAGTCTCGCCTTGGAGCGAATTACCGTGCGAAGCGAACCATTGTTGGCACATAAGACACCGCAATATTCAATCTTTATCAATTAAAGTTTCACCATTATTAGTCCATATTATTTTCTTTATAAAAAATTACCCTTTTATTGCTTACAATCATGTCCAACAATTTAAAAAACAATAAACAAGTAATCAAAGACAAATCAAAACAACTAATAACTATAACAATTATAAAGGTGAAACAATTAGCCACATGCAATCTTGATTAGAAAAGATCCTAACAAAATCAATTCTAGGTTTTTATATGCATATAATCAACTAGGGCCTTCCTTTCTTGATGGAAGTGGAGCCACATACATTGACAAGTCAATTGCGTAGGCCAAAGTCAATCACATACCACATAGCACATAAATTGCTTTTAATATATATTGAGGTCTTCCCCAATTTTAGATCTATCTAAACATGTGACAATTAATAATAAACAATTAATGATCCATGACTAACATGCATATTTTATCATGGATTAAAGCATAACAATTAACACATAGGTCACAAGATACGTTCAAACAACCGGCTAATGACCTAGGGTTTCTAATGATTACAAGTTAATCAATTAAAACCACAAACCCTAATTAGGGTTTCATGGAAATCGACCCCCCTAAAATTAAGGTTAGGGTTTTGAATTTTTCAAAAAAAAAATTAAAAAGAAAAACCCTAGATCAAACATGTATCTAAAACAATTAAAGATCCAATTTTTATTATGTTTTAGTAATCAATTACATGTTATACATGGCTCGTGATGCCACTGTTAGAATTTGACAACCAAAGTACACGTATTTGTGGAAGCTATGATCAAGTATACCACATAAATATTAACTAAAACATAAATAGGAACGTACCCGATGCACTTCAATAAACCTTGAACTTGTGTAAAACTAGATCAATGATAAACCCCTTACTTTTTTATTTATCGATCTCTTGATAACAACTATAGTGAGTTGTTACCTCGTTCTTGTACACACAAATTAAACCGTATTAAGTTTATGCAAGTAAAATCAAATAGAAGTTAATTTGATTCACAAAAAATCGAAACGCTAAGGGATTAGAGGTGTTCGATCGGTTATGAAAAGCAAGGAGAGAAGAAAACAATTTTAGGGTTAAGTGTGTGCACAAAAAGTGATAAACAAATAACCCTTGTGTTTGTATTTATACTAAAAGAAACTTAGAGACCAAGTTTGATGTGGGTTGGGTTTCCCCCCCCCCCCCCCCCCCCCATTCGACCGGCCATAGGATCCGCAAGGATCTTCCGGATCCTTCTTTACATCTAATTTCATATTAGTCCTTCTCGATTACATTTAACGATAGTTAGTCCATACGGTTAATACTAACGACCATTAAGTCCTTCTATTTGTAAATAATTATATATATAACTATTAATATATAATTATTTCTTAATACTCATTTGTAATGTGTGCAATCCCGAGGTCCCGGGTTCGATACTAGACATTTTTTTTTTTTTTTTTTTTTTTTTTTTTTTTTTTTTTTTGGTAATCATGGGTTTCCGACTCGACATTGCAAGCCGACTAATCCCACGGCGACTACCCTTTTTAGATAGCCCGGAGTCGGTGCAGGTGAACCTCCGTGGCCACAAGGGGATTAATTTTCTCCCCGTTGGATTCGAACCCTTGACCTCCTCTTTGGAAGGCTGGTATTCTTACCGCTGAGTCACCCCTTGTGGTTCGATACTAGACATTTACACATTAATAATTGAGTCGAGTTATTTAAAAAACCAAACATTCCTCACATAACAAGGGACTTATTCCCAACATCCATCTAAAAAGAAATCTATGGTTGAGATTAAAAGCATTTTAATATTTCACCCATTTTTTATAATTTAAATATCTCTTAAACCGTTAATCGTTAAACGAAAATAATTACACCATCGCGACGAGCATTTAATTATCTTTCTATAGATAGACTATTTGATATATTTTTGACAAAATTTTTTTTTTCGTTTTTTTCACGTTTTTTTTCGTGACCGAAAAAATCATATATGATATTACATATCATATCATATATGATATTACATATATCATATATGATTTTTTCGGCCACGAAAAAAAAACGTGACAAAAACGAAAAAAAAAATTGTCGGAAATATATCAAATAGCTTATCTATAGAAAGATAATTAAATGTTCGTCGTAACGGTATATTTTTTTTTTCGCTTAACGATTAACGGTTTAAAAGATATTAATATTTGAAAAAAAATGGATGAAAGTGGGTTTTTTAAATTGTTGGGATTAATCTCATCCATTAGATCAAATATACCTTAATAATTATACGTCACATTTAACATTCTTTGTTGGAGACGGTTAAAGAATAATGGATCTTCCGCGTAACATATGTATATTGATGTAACTGCATTTTCCACCACCACCATGGCCAATCCAACCTATCAAGACCATTAAAAAAATTAGCACATACATCACAAACCGAGTGATACACACTAAAAACTATCTAAACCGAGTGATATGATTAGTATTATCTTGTTAGCATTGATTATTTGTGCTTTGTACATAAAGTACTATATATCTTGATTATATTCATAATAAGTTATAAGACAATTCTTTATCTAGATTTGATTGGTATAGAGTTTTCGAAATTCTAATGATGAAACTGGGACAATGATTTCGCGGGTAAATTCCAAAAATCTGTACCATCAAAACTTGATTTATATAATTGGATTGGATACATAACTTGGAGAAAACGGATCCAATCTTAGATCAGACCCGAGAAAGCATATAGAAAAACCATGTCATGAACTTATACAAGCATTAAATTTGCATAAAAACAAAAAGAGGATTTTGATCAAATAGTTTCTTGCGTCTGATCAGTATGTCGATTTTGACTTAATCCTTCCCTAACTCTAGCACTTCTGTGTTGGAGACGTTGGTGTAACGTCTCTGACATCTGGTTAAAGAATTCTGCGTCCCATCTGTGTATTAACAATGGATCTTCCGCGTAACATATGTATATTGCTGTAACTGCACTTTCCACCACCACCATGGCCAATCCAACCTATCAAGACCATTAAAAAATTAGCACATATATTACAAACCGAGTGATACACGCTAAAAATATCTAAAAAGTTGGATTGATAAATACATACCAAGACCATGCCCATCAAGATGGCAGTTGATCCCATCATCATCTCTCTATCCCAATGTTTATGCCTGGTCAAAACCACAGCACAAGTTCCGGTAATAAGCCCACCCAAGAGCGTACCCATGAGTAAAACAGCACCAGAACAGTCATAGGCAATGAGTGCTTCCACACCCGTCGACTGAAACAACTCCCACGCATCTCTTGCAGAGTGGTTGAAGCTTTTCCCATAAACCGCAATCTAAAGTATACAAGATACACGATTTCATATATTGAATCCATATTTATTCAAGAATCGTTACAATAATTTTCATAAAATAATTAAGCACCTGAACATATGCATATTTGTTGAAGAAACGAACAAGGGTCTCCACTAAATGAAACAGGAAATCCACACAGCATAGAAGACACTCGTTATTTCCAATTTTTGACCTGAATCCCCTGATCTGAAATAAACAAAGAAGTTATAGACTTATACTTGAGACATATCAATAAAATTCAGTGATTGGGGATAGAAATCAGTGTATTTACCTCCCAACGCAGTGTTCGAATAGCAGCTGTGAAAAGAGAACCATAACAGATGCTTCCAAACGAAGTTGTTACAGCATACCGTAAAGATTTAAGCAGTGGATTGCGAGGCATTGATGCTGCCTCTCGGCCACCATGGACAAGCACAAGAAACACCATACCCGATACTATAACATGAACAGTATTACAAAGAACAGCCCCAGTCCAAAACAAACTCACTGAGAAAACCTGCATTTATAATTAATGTGTTTGAAAATGGCATTACATAAGGTCAAACTTTTGCAATTACTAGAAAAGTATAAACTCATAAGCAAATCTGGCCACCTCACCACAAGAAGCCACCAGCGCCCACCATCACCTATGCTCGAAGCCACTACACCAGCTGCACCAAAGGACCATAATGCTAGCCAAAGAAGCATGACTAGCATAAATGCACAAGCTACTCTCATAACTTCCGGCAGGTTCCATACCATCTTGACCGCTCCTTGTAGTACCAGCATTGTAAATGGAAGTCTATATAGAGTGCAAGAAATAATTTTATAAACACTTGAAAATATATCAGCACTCAACATTCAACAAGAGACGTTGTTTTGCTATAAGATTTATCTAAAATTATATCTGTTTACGTTAAAAACTTACTTAAAAACAATGGAGACTTATTCTTTTAAGAGTAACAATATATTTTGGAGCATACAGTTAATATGTGTCTCATCCATAGTGTCTATTCAATTGTAGGCCAGCTTTGCTAGAGGATTATACATGATCTTGATATAGATGATGAAGGGGAAATGTGGCAAGTAAGAACCTCATGACATCTGTGAGAACCATTATAGATAGCCTACTGATTCGCCTAATACTCACATCTAAAAATTTTCAGATCAATCAAGGAAAAAAGCGTGACTATAGGTTACTATTATCCTTAAAATCTTAGAACGGTTGTGTTATTTGAAAGAGATAACTTCATATACGGGTGAGGATGCATTCTCAAAAATCAAGAACTTTTCACAGACATGTCTTGGTGGAGGTTGAAATAGTTGTGTCAACAAGGAAGAGCCAACAAATTAGGAAAATTTCGGCAAGGTTTAGAAGTTAGTCGAGACTATTCCTAGTTTAGATGTAGGTCATCGTAGCAAATTCTGTTGCAACAGAGTATATATGTAGCAATAGACGAATTTTCAATCAAGCAGAAGTTATAATAGTTTCTGCAGAAAAAAGTGATCTAACGTAGAAATTTAAAAAAGTGCATCACAAAACAGAGATATCCCCCTCTTAATACTTAACAACATCACTAAAGCAGTTTAGGATAGTACTTTTGGACCGTTCTCTAATCATAGTTTAGATAGATAATATATTCCGATATAAAAGAAATTACCTGTCTATGACCGACATGATATACAAGAACTGCAATCCCGAACCAATAGCAAAAGCAAAACCCCAGAAGTACAGTTTGCCCCAAAAACACAAAACACTAATCACCGCAAGGTAAGTAGTCAACAAATGGACAGAAATTTTCATCATCTGATTAGAACGTGAACCCAGCAACAATAACCAAAGCCATCCAATAACAGTACTAATAGCCCCAGCAATGGCATATATCGGCCAATAGTCCTCCGTTAAACCAGCTTGAGAATCAAGAATCCCGTTTGTAAATTGATCTATGTTAAGCCTATCCTTCTTCGTGTACCTATTGAATCCAAAAACCCCGAGAGCAAGACCTACCAAAACCAAATGCAAAAGAAATATTCCTAGCCAGAAAACATCCCGCCAATGGCGTGAAGCTCCAAGATTTGGCCCCATTGTTAAGGAGTTACCACTGCTTGCACTTAAGTGACTTCTCCCTGCACTCTACAATTCAATATCACCCCTCAATCAGATAAAAATACAACACATGCTATAAACTCCTGCTAACATGAACAAGGATAAACTTCAATTTTTTAGGCCAAAACTAGTGCATTCAAAATTTAAAGTTGATACAATGATACATTGTTACAAATCAATAAAAAGTACAATATACTTCAACAACTAAATATAGTTATCCGATTCTTCTTGAATATCCAATTTACTACTACTTTTTTTACTTAAATCAGAGAATGTAGTGAGTGTTAAAAGTGCATAAATAAGCAATCCTACAAAATTCAGATAAACCGCCACTAGAATATTCATTAGATAACAATAACCAATGATTTTAACTAAAAAAAGTTTAGTCCATCTAATAGCATCTTATTTACCCAAATGTACTGCCTAACGCTATGCGCTTTCAAATTTTGTCTCCATATCATACTTTTTAATGATCTGCCTACATTGAAAAACTTTAAAACATCATCAACAAAAAGTATGATATCGAGACAAAATTGAAAATACGAAAGTATATTGGTACTCCTTCGAGTTCAGGTATCATAACGGTACATTTAGGAAATACAGTTGCTATTAAATGGATTAATCCTATCAACAACAAAGAAAAATCTATACATCCGTCTAAAGTTTCAAATTATCAATGTTACCAATTATTAGTAACAACACTCATCACCCAAATCAAACTTCAAGCAAAAATAACTACTCCCTCGTCTTAAAATAATTTTCCACCAGACAAAAGCACACATTAATAATAATAATAATAATAATAATGATAATAATAATAATAATAATAATAATAATAATAATAATCGATGTTGTTTAGCCAACTTTAATTTTTGCTGTTATAACACCAAAGTTTTGAATTCGGATCTTTGTGTGTATTTGTGACCATTTTACCCCTATTTTACTTTTATAACCATAAGGGTAAAATGGTAATTGTACATGAACAAAATACGCACAAATGTCCGAATTCAAAACTTTAATACACACAAATGCCCAAATTCAAAACTTTTGTGTTTATAATCACAAATATAAAAAATAGCTACACAGAATTCGAAAAAATGTCGAGTTAGATACCTGATAATTATAAATTCTACCATTTGGGTTAATACGGTAAACCTAAACAATTCTAACTTCTATTTTTAGCAAGTGTATAATTCCTTGGAGATATTTCAAAATAGTAAGATGGACAATAATACTGGGACACAAGTATGATCAAACTTAAAACAACAAGAAAAGCAAACCTGTTGAGCGGTTGTCATGGTACCAGTGTCTTCATCAGAAGACGAAAAGGGACTCTGAGTATGATTCATGTCTGATCAACCAACTGATTATTATCAAGAGTTGGTAGAAGTTATGTAAAACAGAATTTCAACGGAAAGTCGTTAGAGGAACAGTTACAGAAATCATAATAAGAAAATGACAGATAGGATAAAACCTCTCCTGTCTGTCGATAATAACAACTTTGATTCCTTTTCTTTCTTTTTTTAATGCACGTTTTCTGTTAAAGTGTTTGTTTTTTTTCTTTAATTATTATGCTTGATAAAATAACAGTATAAGGTATTTGAATTTTTTAAGCGAGCGACATGAGTTGTGTTTTGTGTTCAACTAATCATCATGATCATGCTATGCTATAATGATCATGGCATCATGCTATGCTATATAGCAAAAAGTTGCGAGCTTCTTATATAGCAAAAAGTTACTTTAGTATTTTTTTTTTTTCTATTATTCAGAACTTATAACTTAACTGAAAAACATTATCACTCGATCACACAAGTTATAGGACGCATCTAAACCACACTTTAATCTAATAAAACCCAAATAAAGCACTAAAAAAAAAAAAAAAAAAAAAAAAAAAAAACTGTGCTGGTGGACTTAACAAGGGTGTGGAGTGGAGCCATATGACTGAGTTATGGAGCTATAAATTACCTTATAACTTGTGCACATCAAGTGTTGTTAGTATTATATTGACCGTTAATTTTAAAAATAAATTGTGATACTCTCATGTTTTATAAATCTAAGATATTATGTTTTGTTTTGTTTTTTTTTTTTTTTTTTTTTTTTTTCAAAAAGGTGAATTTGTATTAATAACACAATAATTTAAACATAAGATATTATGTTTGATTAAGTTAATTTCTAATAGAATATAGGTTTCATAATAAATGACCAACTTTTGTTTTTCACACGTAGAAAATTCAACATTAACTCTATGTTCAAATTACATATGAAATGATTTCAATTTTTTAGAAATATGTAGTATCACAATTACTATAATGCTCATATATCATCTTTACACCTACAAAGTATTTGGTTAGAGTAAAATTAACACTTTTTAAGACAAATTAAAAGATAAATAGTATTTAATTAAGTTTAAGTAAGAGTACTAAAGTATTAAAGTAAATGGCTTTAGTGATTTTTAGTGTGGTATACTCAAGTGTTTTCTCTCTAGTCTTTTAATATGGTGGATGTGAATGTGGATGAAAATTCATAGGTCTTGATAGTTTGTGTTTAAATGGTCCTCAAGCATTGGTTACAATAAGATTGTTGGTTTGATGGTCAACTCTAACCATTATTTGTTTTGATCCGATGTGACTCTTCCTCAAGAATCATATCTTAGGTGATGGTCCGTTGTTTTCTGTATAAAAAATATTGATATTAAACTCATTACCTATTTCACAAAAGTTTTTTTTTTTTTTTTTTTTTTTTTTTTTTTTTTTTTTTTTTTTAACTCAACAAAGTGTAAGATTTAGTAAATCGATTGTATTGACTGAATAATATCGTTACATAAGTTTAGTATATATAAGATACAATGGGCCAACTATACACGGGCCTAAACAAAACCTAACTAATCGTCTAACACAAAGACGTTGACACTGAGGAGTAAACATTCGTAGCTAGGCTGACTCCAAAAGTTGATGCGATCAGAGTTGGTTCTTGAGCATTTCTAGTGCCTGGGCTTTGGCGTGTGCCTAATATTTCTTGGCTTGGCAATATCAAAGAAATCGACAATGAACGATGTCTAATGTTATAACAAAAACAAGCTTACAAAAAGGATATTTTATGTCATCATATCATGAAATGAACCTTACCGGAGGTCTAACTGTAAGCAGTCTTCTTACTCTCGAGTTTATCCTGAGATAGGGGTATGATCTGTGTATATCATACCTCTCTCATATCCTGCTCCGGCGAGATTGGGTATGTTGTTCTATATTATGAAATGAATGGTTATAAAACAACAAAAGGGAAATGCTAATTTGAAAGGGCCGGCTAATTTACCTATTCTTTTATTGATCGAGAACATAGAATGCACTATTTTGCGCATCCAACCGTCCAAGTTTGCTAGGTTCATGTAGAAATAGAACGTAGACCTTAATGGATTTAATAGATCACGTCCAAGTGCCCAACTAGACCATGTAATTTGTCCCTGATCACCTGATGGGTTTGAAGTTTGAACAAGGGAAAATTGTCCAGAAATGCATCTAACTTGCCACTTTTTGCTTTTGTATACCACAGACTTTTTTTTTCCTATTGTATACACGAACTTTCTTAATCTTCCTATTGTATACATAAATCTGACGTGGCATTGAGTTAATTACATAAATTTACATGAATCGTCCCTGTGGCTCAAAACAATTACACCATTCGTCCTTGAAACAATTACATAAAAGGTCCGTGTAGCTCAAGAGTTAAAATATTTGCATCGTTAGTCCTCATTAAGTTAAAATATTTGCATCGTTAGTTCTTATTGACTATTAAGTTAAAATATTTGCATCGTTAGTCCTCATTGAGTTAAAATATTTGCATCGTTAGTCCTCACTTCCACCTACCGCCACCACCACCGCCACCCACCACCACCACCGCCGCCCACCACCGCCACCCACCAACACCCACTGCCACCACCACCAAGTCCACCCACCACCGCCACCACCACCACCACCTACCACCACCACCACCTCCGCCACCCACCACCCACACCCACCACCTATCGTCACCACCACCCACCGCCACCTACTAACACCCACCGCCACCACCCACCACTGCCACCACCACCACCTACCACCACCACCCACCTCCACCTCCGCCATCCACAACCCACACCCACCACCCACTGCCACCACCACCCACCGCCACCACCCACCACCGCCACCACCACCCACTTCCACCTCAGCCACCCACCACCCACACCCACCACCTACCGCCACCACCCACCACCACCACCACCACCACCCACCTCCACCTCCGCCACCCACCACCCACACCCACCACCTACCGCCACCACCCACCACCGCCACCACCACCTACCACCACTACCCACCTCCATCTCCGCCACCCACAACCCACCACCTATCGCCACCACCACCCACCGCCACCTACCAACACCCACCGCCACCACCCACCACCGCCACCACCACCTACCACCACCACCACCCACCTCCACCTCAGCCACCCACCACCTACCACCACCACCACCCACCGCCACCACCCACCACCGCCACCACCACCTACCACCACTACCACCCACCTCCACCTCCGCCACCCACCACCCACACCCACCACCTACCGCCACCACCCACCACCGCCACCACCACTAACCACCACCACCACCCACCTCCACCTCCGCCACCCACCACCTACCGCCACCACCCACCACCGCCACGACCACTTACCACCACCACCACCCACCACCCACACCCACCACCTACCGCCACCACCACCTACCACCACCCACCGCCACCACCCACCACCGCCATCACCACCACCACCCATCACCACCACCATCACCACTGCATCCACCCACCACCACTACCCACCGCTACCACCACCACCACCAACCCACCACCGCCACCACTACCCACAACCATGGTTTCATGAGTATTAATTTATTTAGGGATGGAAGGAGTACTAGGCAAAGACTTTTTTTTAAGGTTGATGTGGTCATTTTATGTTTTTTAGGGATGGAAGGAGTCCTAGTGATTAGTTTCACTCCTTATCAAACTAGGTAACCAGGAATGTTTTAGAAGAAAAAAACAATAATAATTACTGGTACGAAATGAGCTAAAGTAATATGTTGAATGTTTAGATAACTAGTTGCATTATATTTTATAAACGGTGACACTTTATATATACATTTCTTCTCGAAATGCCACATTAGGTATGAACACGGATAAAAACATGAGAAAACGTGAGAAAAACGGATGAAGCGGATAAAAACATTAGAAATATGAATGAAAACGTATAAAAACCGACGAACACTGATAAAAACCTATGAAAACATGAGAAAAACGGACGAAAAAGTAAGAAAAACGAACGAAAATGGATAAAAACGTATTAATAGTCAATGAGGATTAACAATGCAAATATTTTAACTCCATGAGGACTAACGATGCAAATATTTTAACGTAAGAATAGTCAATGATGACTAACGATGCAAATATTTTAACTCAATGAGGACTAACGATGCAAATATTTTAACTCAATAGTCAATGAGAACTAACGATGCAAATATTTTAACTCAATGAGGACTATCGATGCAAATATTTTAACTCTTGAGCTACAGAGACCTTTTATGTAATTGTTTCAAGGACGAATGGTGTAATTGTTTTGAACCACAGGGACGATTCATGTAAATTTATATAATTAACTCCATGCCACGTCAGATTCATGTATACAATAGGAAGATTAAGAAAGTTCGTGTATACAATAAGAAAATTAAGAAAGTTCGTGTATACAATAGGGAAAAAAAAGTTCATGGTATACAAAAGTAAAAGGTGGCAAGTTAGATGCATTTCTGGACAATTTTCCCTTTGAACAAACACATACAGCGAATCCTTAATTACTAAACTCACATGCATAAGATATTTTTCATTATGCGTTTGTCGAGTTATATTTCCTAACTACTAGTAATAATATACATTATATACTCCAAAAAACCTATAAACACAATCGGTTTGGTATACTTGTCTCGACTCAATTTACCTTGGAGTCGTAACTTAGAGCTGGACCTATGTTTTTTCACAGGTTTGTTGTTACTTGTCTATACTTAATATAAATGAAAACACGATTGTTTGAAAGCTTACCAAATGAGGAAATTTGTTGATACAATTAATTAATTCTGTAAATAAATTAGCTATTGTTTAATGCACAAATTTTCTTATCTTTCACTTAACCCACATCTGATGTACAAAAAGAGAGATTTTATACAAAATTGACGCTGCTGCATATTGTTATCGTTATGCGAAAGTAGTTATCTTTTGACTCAATACCGAATGATAAAATTCAAATTGACACTAATTCACACAACTGATTAAAATAGTCCATACAAAAAGTAAATTTCAATTTGATGCAAAACAAAAGATCGTTTCCAAAACTTCACATGTCATGAAATAAAGGTGGATTATAAAGCGTACGGAGTATGGTCTATGGTTAATTATCTCCTTTTAACAACGCCTTAAAATTGATTAAAGTGTATTTGTCGGTGATTTTAAAGACATGCTAAAGATACAAGAAAATATCAGTCACTTACTTTTGACCGTTTGTAAAGGAAAGTGAACCTTGATAACGGAAAGTGAGCTACAAAACAAAGCTAAGCAAATTACTTTACAAACAAAAGTTAGATTCGGTTATTAAAGTATGAAACATCGATATAGAAATACTAGTAACATAACTTCTAGTAGAGATAAAGGACGGTGGATGTTATAATTTTTGCACCGAAAAGCAAAATGTACAACTTTTTTGGTGCAACAACTCACCCACAAGAATACAAGATTACAAGTTAAACAATGGTTATTTGTATTTCTTACATAGAAAATTGCCTACCAAACGAAATAAAAAGTTTTCATGAGCTATCAAATAAACATAAAAACATAGCATGTAAGATATTTCTCTTTTGTTTAATTAAAAAGAAGACCATGGCCTCACAAGATCAAGTACCACGACTACGTAACGAAGAATGGGTTGATAAAGTAATCAAACATGGTACATGCTACATGCTACATTGTAGAGGTGGACCAACCTATTATTGTACGTACAAAGCTTTTTCCGCCAAAAGTCATTTAATAATGCAAATCAAGGTTAGTCTCTAATACGTGCACTAATTGGCCCTTCAATTTGGCTAATCCGGAATGTTTGGACGTAATCATGTTCATTTCAGCATATTAACCATTTCATATTTTAAGCCTTTTAAATGACAAATTAATAATTTAAAACTATTCATAGTTTCATACCACTAACAAATCGCACACATATCTTAACTGAAACTTAAATATATAAACTTGATCCGAAAATAATCTCATACCACATGCTACTCTCAAGCTAAGGATTAACTACTTTGTCCGTCTCAAATTATATGTTGATTTAAGATTTATTTTAGTTTGTTAGAATTTGAAAGTATATGGTCATTTTGAGACGCGTCAAAATATAAAAGTGAATTTCTTTCGACCATGTTAACCAATTTTTTAGACCATATATGCTTCAAAGTTCTCTAAAGCATTTTACCAAAGCAAGATTATATCGTTCCCATTGAAGTAATATCGAGCATATTTGTAGCAAGTTTGCACATAGTTTCCGTTAAATTACATAACACATTCTATGTTACTACTAACATTTTCGTAAAAGTACAAACACAACTCTCCACAACGGCTATAAATTCAGGAATCACATACGCGTCAATATCATCCTTCCAAAAACAAATTTGGTTATTAATTACATAGATATTACAAAAGACCATCCTACCCCTACATCGTTAAACCACAAACTTTTTTTTTTTTTAAATATTTCCCTCGACTCACTTTTCAACATTTATTAGGTGAGAATCCAATGAGTTTATTCCCAAGGTCATAACTGACACGTGTCCCTTGCTGCTGCACATTCCCAATTATCGACAACCCAGACGACGTGGGAGCAAAAGCAAAGCAAAACGTCCCAACCGAATCAACCGGTATCAAGTAATTCTTAGCCGGTAAATTCAACTTTTCACCGTTGGTAAAAACAAACCCCAGAGTGGGCACTTCGACATTCTTTTTCTTACTCAAGTCGTAACAGGTGTCGAATAACGCCACGCCGTCGGCTCGCGTTAGACCCTCCTTAGTCCCGTTAACAAATGCGTCACGTAAAACCTCGTACGCGTCTTTTTGTAAACGTGTAATGGCCGTACCAGAATCGACTATTACACCTCCGTTGCCGTTGTCAGCTAACTCAAAAGTCGTTGACGGGATATCTAATAGTTTACCTCCTACACTCATGCCTTTTAGCCCTACGTAATAAAACGTGTCGACTTTATTGTTCCTAATTAACGGCGCCTTAACGGCGTCCATCGCTAACGGTGAATTAAACTCTAACGTTGATGTTTCGTCACTATCACGGTCTACTAAACAATAACTATAACTAGTAGCGTTAATTTGCGACGGAAAAGATAACGGACCGCCACCTAACCCTAACAAACCACCCGCACCCACAAATAACCCTTCGTTATTATGTCCGCAACCAATCGCCACATCACTAACAGTTTTACGACCGTCTAACGTAACCGTTTCAGAAACAAAATCACCAACGGTATAGCTTCCGTCACCGTACGATACTTCGTATAAACAAGTACCGTTACGACACTCGGAAACATCCAGGTTTTGGCAGTCACGAGCGTCGCACGTGATCGGCGAGTAAGACGATGACGTGGCAGGTTCGAAAATAGGATCTGTTTGTTGATAACAATCTGCACATGGTGCACATTGTAGCCAGTTGACATCACTACCTGCAACCAATACAAAAAATATGAGTTTCTATTATTAGTAACAGTGTAACACAAAAAAATTGAGACCGTTTGCTTAAGCTTATTTGTGAGTTTACAAGTTTATTAGTCCGTATATTTTGGCTTATATTTATAAGCCTAGATTCTGGCTTATATGACTATTTCACCGGGTATAAACCCTTTACCAGAAGGAAGAAAAAGGGGAATGATACTTACACAACTTTTTTTTATGCACACACCATTATGCATATAGCATGTTGTAACATGTGCATTAATGATGTAACATTGTAATGTGTACATTGAAAAAGTGGTGTAAGTATCACTTCCCGAAGAAAGAAAAAAAAGTTTTTATGATATATCTTTCTCATTTAAGATGAACACTACTTAATAAGTAACTTTTTAAATTTCGATTATTCTGTGTATCAGTTGATGTATTCTTTAATCAAATCAAGTATTTTTTGAAATGGAAATACATCTTAAATAAGTTTATTATGATATAATAGGTTTTCCGATTAGTTTTTAAAATAAGTTAAAAATTTTAAGCTTATAAAATATAGGACTAATTATCTGAAAATGTATCTTACTTGTTAACATGCACTATCGTTAAGATCAAACTATTTAATACTTATTGTTCAAAAAAAAAAAAAAAAAAAAAAACTAATTTGTTTGAATTTTGATTATTTTGTGTATCGTTCGACATAGTTTGAAATCGAATCAAGTATTTCTTGGAATGAAACACAAAATAATAAAAATTTAAAAAGTTAGTTACGCGTATTAAATAGTCCGATTCTAAGGATGGTACGTGTAACTAACAAGTAAAGATATTTTCAAACAATTAGACCAGATACATAAATAAACAAAATTTTACACTACCCATATATAAAAAAAAAAAATCAAAAAAATGACTAACTACCTGTATCTAAAACCATATAGAACTGACTCGGCGGACGCCCGATTCCAACCCGGCAAAAATACTCCCCACTCCCTTGACTCGTTCCCGACGTAACCGGAACCTGCAACCCCTCCACATCCATCACACTCACTTCACCATTCACAAAAACCGGTTCAAGATCCGTTTTCCTAACTCCATTAACCGCCAGTTCCACTCTCGTTTGAACCGACTTCACTCGGAGCGAGTCACGCCTCACTCTATCTCCCACAACCGACTCGTAAGTTTTGTGTAAAGTTTTTTTAACACTGACACGTGGATGAAGTGATAATGATAAGATATTGTTAGAAGAAGTGACGTCATCAAGCGACGTCGTTTTGGTGAGTGATGATAATGTAAAGAGATTGAGTGTTTTGTGGATGGAGTGGGTGATGTTGAGTGATGACGTGGAAAGTGTGGTGGTGGGTGGTAGGGTGCGGGGGTGGATGGCGGTTAGTGAGATGAGGATGAGGATGGGGATGAAGGGGAGCATGAACCCTAGTTTTGCCATTGGAGAGTGTGTATGTGTAAAAGTGGGAGTGATGGTGATATTTAAAGGATGGGTTAAGTAAAGAAGGTGTTACTTATTTGTGGTATGTTTGTTTGAGTTTATTAAGTAAGTGCTTTAATAAATAAAGTGTTTATTGTTGTTAAAAATAAAAATAAATAAAGTGTTGATTGCTTCTTCCGTTATTCATGCAACTAAATTAATCTCTTTAAGATGCTTCCACAACGCCCCCATAACAAATATTAGTTGTGAACTGTGGTATGAAAATAGGTTTTCCTAATAGCAGCTCTAAAGGCATGTTTGGTAGGGTGAAATGAGCTCAAAGGAATAGAAATGAATTCATTTATCTTGTTTAGTAGGCAAAGAAATAAAAAGGTGAAGATTTACAACTCTTAGAAAGTTAAGTTTACACATAAATTCAAGGAATTCATTTCTTTTACATTTGAAGTGGAAATCAATTCCTTGGAGGATAATAATAATAATAATAATAATAATAATAATGTAATAATAATAATAATAATATATTAATATAAAAATAATAATAAATAATAATAAAAATATAATAATAATAATAATAATAATAATAATAAATCGAAGTTTATAATAAAAAAAAAAAAAAAAAAAAAAAATAATAATAATAATAATAATAAAACTACTGATTTCTTGAGTCAATTCTTTGGTGTTACCAAACACTGAAATTTATATTGAATTTATGTGAGAATTCAATTCTGTGATTTGATTTCTTCACTTCATTTCATTTCTCTGAATTTCACCCTACTAAACGTGCAGAGGGTTGTTAAGGGCTTGATTTTATTACATATGAAATAAGGGAAATGCTAACGTTAACAACAAACTTCACTTTTTTTGTTCAAAATAATACTAACATTAAGACATGAACAAAAATATGTGCCACATTTTTCGCTTATACAATCAATAATGAAATAAATTATAAATGTGTTTGAGAAATAATATGAGCCAATAACTAATTTATGATGATTTTGTTTGGACAATGCATTATTTTTATGAAAAGTTTGTTGTTAATGACAACCCTAAGAGCTGTTGTTAGCAAAACACATGAAATAATGAGTAATCTTATTGGATGACATTTTTTTATAAAAGTGGATGAAATTCCTAAAAATCTAGATACACAACAAATACTTCATTCTCATTAGTTAAATTAGTTTCTTACAAATAATGTACTAAAAATAATCATAGTAACCACAACCATATGAGTTGTCATTAACAAAACTCATATAAAATTTTAAATGTATGATTTACAATATATTTAAACTATATTTTTGGTAAATATGTAACTATGATATTTTAGTATACATCATGTTGTAACTTGTGCATTAATGATGTGATATTGTGGTGAAAGAATAAAAAAATGTGGTGTAAGTATCGTCTCCCTTATTATTATTTTAATAAATGTGTTATGGTTTTCTTTAAACGAGATTTGTAAAATTTTGTTAAAATTTTTGTTTGATGTCGATCTCATCGCTTTAAGAGTTCATATAAAGATTTAAATCGGCTGAGAAACTCTGATTTCATGAATAGTTTTTATATATTGACTGACCTTTTCATACGACATAACTTCAGTCAATGAACACTTGTTTCATTAATTTTTAGTCGATGGTTGAGATTAAATTTATGACTTATTTTTTTTACTTAAAGTCTCTCCTTAACTAATCAACTTTAATACTGATAATCATAATCTTTTAGCTAACAAGTCACTTTAGTATCATTTAGCGCATGTATAGTGTGGATGAGTTTATATGAGATAATGTGCTCTAGTTTATATAATTAGCTAATTATCAAATAGGGTTAATAACTATATTTTTTTTTACTTTTTAGGGTAAGAAGTTGCATATGCTGAATTGTTTGGGTTGGTTGGTTGGTTTATTTCATATTTTGAACTTTTATGGATTGGTCACTTGGTTTTTTTGTTTTTTTTTTTGTTTTTTTTGAAACACACTTGGTTGGTTTATTGCACATGTCGATGAAAACATTGTATCCCATACTACTTATCAAAATCATTTTATATAATAGAGCCACTTTGACGCTAGGAGCTTTCTCAATATATCTCAAATTAAATTGTGAGAGTAGTAAAGCGATACAATATAACTTTGATAGATGTTAACAAAAGCCATAAGATTTCAAGGGGAGTAAGCAACAATTATTGGAGTGCGAAAAGCAGTGGCATAAATCAAGAGACTCGAATGTTTTCTTATTTCTTTTAAAATTACTGTCTTTTGGCTTTTGTTTTTCTTTTTTCAAAATCATAGCATGTATTTTTGCTAATTAAATCGTTAATCCTATATAAATGAAATATTGAAATCCATTTTCACGTGTTTTTCATATGAGTATATGAGGGACTTTAGTAGAGACCGAGGAGGACCACGGCTGTCCCAAAACTTTGAGGTTTTACTTATATTTGCTTAAAGAAAATACAATTTTGGTAATCTCAAATTAACTGATATGGCACTCGACCTTCTCAAAAAATTCACCCAAGTTCCGTCTATTAGTACAAGAAGTATTAGCATGACAGGTAATAATACGATATTAATTTTTTCTTACAAAATAGTAATAAGATTACGTTTAAATTTATATAAAATTACATTAAAGTCAAGCTTTATTGACTGTTAGCATGGATAGATTTTTATTGGTAAGGTAGAGTAGATGATAGTCCTTGCATCAAGGCGGATAGTACGTTGGATGGTGACTTATTAAATTTTCCTAAATTCACTTTATGATTCAACTAATAAGTTGGTATTTTTTTTTAAAGTTTTTTGCATTTTAAGTCTTAAATTTCATTAGTCAAATAATATTACTATAGCATACCCATTTTTTTCCTTGAAATTTGTTGCCTTCACCCAACTTATGTTCATTGACCAAATCTAAATGTTTCTCGATGAATTTTAAAACATAAATTTTAATAAAAATGTAGGAAGGTACTATTTGTCTAAAAACTGTAATCCTAAAGAAACAAAGACTAAAACCACCCGTAATAACAAGGTTGAAGACATGTGCATTGCCAGTTTGCCACACTCAGAAGACGCGTCGATCCTTATTAGCCCCACCCTCGCAAGACGCGTTTTAGGTGCTGGGGAGAACTCGGTCATTTTAACGACCGAGTCGTGGGAGTTTTGGTTTTGTGTGTGTGTGATTTTGGATTTGGTGGGGTATATTTCTGTTTAAGTGAAGTATATTTGGGTGGTGAAATTGGTTGACTTATTACAATAAGTTGATGGTGAATTTGGTTCTAGAGAGAGAAAACTAATATGCTGTTGAGATGTCGGTGGTGACTTTGGTCGTGGTGCTCTCTAATTACGGGTAGCCCCAAGGGTGAGTAGTTAGCAACATTTGTACACAGCTAGAATGTGATGCAATTCGCAGCACATAATACTGCTACTTACCGATTTAAGTTGATTTCGGAACTTTTTTACCTTAAATATGTATATACTCCTCTAGGTAATTAACAACTTAGCTGTTTAATAAAAGGGTCTTCTTGAGGTAAGGCATTGATAAACATGTGGACTAGCCAACCCATTTGAGCTTTACAAAAACCAAGTTCATATAAAGGTAACCGGATTGACAGTCAACCCATTTGACCTATTTAGACATGCATACACATTACGCTCACAGGTTTGACCCGCTGACCTAACATGTGGTGTTCGGAAAGGGTTGTGCCAAGTTGCCAACCCGGACCTGACAGCCCTATGTACAGTGGTGTTTGAGAAGAAACGTAGTAATATATTCATTCATGAAGCACAACTTTTTTTTTTTTTGGAAATAAACATCATTTTTAGTCCACTTATACATGTACTGCAAGTCATACTAGCCACATCAATCAATTATAAATATTATTAGAATTGCAGAAACAAGAATCACGTATGGTAGAGCTTGTATAGCTGCATCTTCCTCGACTTTGGTTTCAGCAAAAGACAAGTTAATCTTGATACTGCATCAAAAATAAAGTTGTGGTACCATGTTATACGTTGAGAACCGCTACAGCTCGTAACCATCATCATCTCCATTAACATTGCGGCCATTGCCTGCAAATAACCAAAATTCTTGATCTTTTTGAGAAAAAAATGTCTTAAAACATTCGTCAAAATTCTTTATGCCCAAGATGATTATATTCTGATACTTGTTAAAGTTAAATCCACCTACCATTTTTCTTACAATATGAAAATATATTTGTCAATTTAGAAGTAAAAATAGCTCATTTGACACTTAAATTTTTTTTATATAGTTTGGGTTTCAGCCTCTTTTATATATGGGAATAGTGAAGCTTATATCAAAATGGGTCAAAATGGCAAGACGCGCTGTGTAGCAGCTCTCAAAATGGGTCAGTTTTTAGTACGAGTATAAATTGGGTTGACCCAAACACACGTTTTAACTAAGGCATTGAAGAATAATTAATAATAAAGACATTTTTACTATAATAATAATCTAAATCTTTTAATCATACAGCTTTAGGGATTGTATGCACTAGAAAATATTGGGAGGGGTGGGGGAGGTGTTCTTATGAGTTTGGCAAACGGGTCAGGTTTTAGTACGAGAAGAAACTACCTGCATTGACCCAAAACCGGCCAGTTTTTACTTTTTTGGCCTGTTTAAGTTTAAGAGTGTCCAAACCATACCATTTAATCATTTACATGTAAATTGGTCTAAATTGCCAACCTTAATCTATATCATGGGATGTGATATACTTTCTCGTACATTACACAAGCTTCACTAGATATCTTAAGCAGGATAATCCAGTAAATGCACAACTCATATTTACAAGTAACAACTTGTGGTGAGAATTTTAATCGTAACCACCATCATTTACTAATCGATTCTATTTAACATTTTTTTGGTGCCACATCTCTTAAGTCTATTGCATATAACAGGACCGAAATGCATGTAAATCCGTAAGCTTAGTGCCTAGCGAGTTCATAAAACATCGTACAATACCATAACTCTAAGTTGATTCTGAATTTCAATTGCAGATGCTCCGATTAACTCTTATAACTAATGTGCTACTAACACTAACTTCCGACTATCGTTTTAAGTTGATCTTGAAAGCTATTATGCCTGTTTGTCCATGGAAGATACAGACCTTCAACGCTCTAAAATGGGCTTCATTAAATCATAACAGTAACAGTTCATTTAATGCACAGTTGTTAATAAACATTAAGTAATTAAGCGCTATTCTAGCCTCAACAGTAGTTATAAGCAAGTATTGACAGGACAGCATTAGATATGAAGATCATACCTGTAAGGCTGTAACAGAAAGCATAATCATACACCAGCAAACGATGCTGTGAACGCAAAGCTCCGAGCAGGGCCTTGTAAATCATTCACTTCATAAAGGTTGCAAAAAGTTCTCAATATGAAATTGTATAGAACCACCTTATTATTTAACTCAATCACCATAAAAGAATCCTCTTTTTGTTCTCCATATGAAATACACTGGACACGACGCATCATCCAATAATCATGAAGTGGCATTATGTTGTTAAGACTAACAAAGTACTTCAATGACCATTCAGGACACTCACAACTCATCTCGTAAATATTCAACTGATGAGGATGAGTATAGTACCTACCAAGAAAAATCAAACAACCACGAGACTCTAACAAATTGGCATCCCAACCACGAGACTCTGGCCCCTCGGTATCCCAATATGTTGTACACGTTAAAGGGAGTTGTATGTGAGTCAAAACAGGCACGTCGTTAGCAATATCTAACTTATAATGCAGCCCAGTTTCACATAAATTCAACCAATGAATAGCATCATTCCAATAAATTACATCATCAAAACCTGAAAACCATTGGGTAGGAAATCGATTGCTGCAAACACTACTCCTCCAATTGCACGTTTCTGAAGAGTAAGTTTGTATTTGAATAGACAAACCAACCGAAGCACACACAACTTTGTAGTGAGGTGATTTGAGAGGATCAAAAGCCATTCTCATACCACAACTAAGATCACCTGGTTCCGAGTTAATTTGGGGGTGTTGTGGAAGCAGTTTTAAAAGATTAATGGACGGATTGTAAACACAAAGCCTATCAGGAGATATTTGGCATAAAATCAAACCATTGCTTGAATCCTTAAAAGAAAAACTGGTATCGCATGCAAATGTGGTTTTAAACCGGGGTGTGCTGGCTGGAATTCTGTTATCCAACGGCACAAACTCATTCTTCTTTAAAGGATGCATATGCACGATAAAGAGACCGGAAGGAGGATCGATATTAGGAATTTGTCTACGATGCTTAATGAAAGAAGGGGATGTTATTAGAGATAACCAACTTTTGGATACGGATTTAAACAAAAGAAGTGAGATTACTGGTAACTTAAGTAAGATTTCTGTTAATAAATCGTCGTTGGACACGACTGCATGTACGGATAAAGGGAGTTCGTTATCACCTGTAACAATCTCCAAGAGTTCTGATGAACCTCCCCCAACCGTTTCCATGGAGAAGCTTAAACCCTTTAAACCCTAATATTACACTTCGATCAAGAAAATATGATAGGGTGTTTTGGTAGGTTTTCTTAAAAACTTATATAATGTGTATATATAAGCACATAATTAACCGGCTAGGTTTTAAATAAATAAAGAAAAGGAAACCTAATTATTAATCGCTTTAAAATTATAATGCTAATCGCATTACCTCTTAAGAAGATGATAAGTGATTGTTTTATACAACTCCAATAAAAAAATTATACGTAGAATAGTGTCTTGTATTTTTATTTAAGTAGTTATTTGGTTTCAATTTTATTTTTTTTTAAATTCCGTTTGATAAATGTTTTTTGTTATACTATCAATTCCTAGTGGGTTAAAGTGTAATAATTAGTGTATGTAATTCGAATTCCACTGAGATTAATTGTACCCCTTCATCTTTATAAATACATTCTTCTTTGTACTAATGTTGTAACTTAAATATACGCGATTTTTGATTTAATAAAGTCTAAATTTTCTTTTATATTCATATTAAACAATGCCCACTGGGCATTGTTTAGCAAACCCCAATAAACAATGTAGCGTTGGAGGGATATTGTGTGTGCGCTTCTTTTCTTTGTCGATGGTCTTGTGATCTTGCAGTAGGGTGTTGTCGACTTTTCTGGTGATGAGTGCTTTGATTGATTCCGCACTAAGCTTTACGGTTTTACAACAACATCCTATAACAACATGCTGACATCTGTTTTATAAGTATCTTAAAGTGCTTATAAATTATAAGCACTTTAGAATTAGCAATTCCAAACACTTCCTTACTTGCGGATGCACAACTGCACAATCCTATTAATGTTTAGTAAATCTATTTTGTCCATAGAAGTTAGTGACCTTACTAGCTACTCCGCCTTAGGCTAAAGGGGTTTCGTTGAATCACACCAACATTCCTGTAAGTGAGCATATAACAAGTGTAAATAACGAACCAGCGGAAGATGAATTACGATGAAAGCTATTTGAAAGGATCTGAACCCAAATAATAAAGTGTAAGGAGCCTTAAACATAAACATGAATTGTACAACTTCTCATGCATAAACATATTTATCCTCATAACTCATGTCGTGATTAGTACCTAATGATAACTGATAGGAGTATCTAACAAAATTCTATAGACGCCACGTCTCTTTTCCTCTATTGTACTATGTATCTTCATGTTCAGCAGTTCAGGTCCTGAAATGCTTATTAATTAGTAAGCTCAGAGCCAATCGAGTTCATACAATGCCAACAATGACCATTAACAAAACTCTGTACAAGCAGTGTGTATTAATAATACTAATTAACTTTGGACCATTGTTTTAAGCTAATTTTGAAAATTATGCCTCATGGACAGACTTTAGAAGCTCAAAATTGGCCTTATTAAATCATAATAGTAACAGTTCATGTAACTTCATAAATGAAAATTGTAACATGAAAACATAAGATATGAAGATCATACCTGAAATAGAAAGCATAATCACACACTAGCAAAAGAGGCAGTGAAGAGAAAGCTAGCACTAGGGCTAAATAATTTCGTTTCACAGAGGTCACAACAAGTTTTTAACATGATCTTGTATTGAATAACCTTTTTATTTAACCGAATCATCATAAAACAATTAAAGGACAAGGTGAATATGAATATGTACACCTATATTGTTGTTAGATAACAAAACCAAGTACGCAGCTGAAGATAGCAGCGTGTAGTTATTGATAAAGGCAGAAAATTGGGACTGAAAACCTTGAAAAACAATCAGCCAAACATTGGTACACACACCTAACACCTTTAACACAAAACCATCATCATCATCACCTCCTAACTAAATGTAATAAAGAAAAGCCCTGAAGTTATCATCCTGGATAACCTTTTAACAAACAAAATTCACTAGAAGAAATAATCAAGCATCTCCAAGCAAGACTTGCAAGTTTTACATAGACGTGGAGCGCAAAAAATCAAGCACGGATCAATTTTGGATAAATAATTAAAAACAGAATCTATATGGGTCTTAACTCAATGCCTTGAATCATAATACCCTTGAGTGTCGTGTTATTGGAGGTTCTAAATTCAACACCTGGAATCACTCCCGTATTAGTACCTAACTGGAATTCAAATACTTGCACTTCCATCCAACAACCATCACTCCTCTTTTGTGGAATGCCTTTCATATTTGGTCTATTCAATGGATTGTGGGTGTTTTCATCGACCTTTCCTTTAATAATAAGTGGGATCTCAGGAGCAACTAAATGGATATACCAAAAATCATTCCAATCTTTTGAACCTAAATCTTTATCCCTCACCATAAGAGGAGCCGCAAGTTTGGATTGGTCTCTAGGTAACGCGTAAATAAGGTAATATGCATATGTTTCTTGAGGTGATACTAGCCGGGATTTAGTTCCGCTGCTGACACTAAATTGATTATCATCACATAAAAACACGTCTCCAAACCTGCCAAACAATTAGATAACTGTCTTTACTTGTAATAGAAAGCTAGAATTGGAATAGATGTAAAGAATAACATAATTTGAATTTGAAACTAAGATTTTGAGCAGAGTTAACGAAATTTACACTGTTGTTTTTTGCGAGAATTACTGTGCTGTTTTTTCCTAGTATAGCGTCTATAACAAAAAATGGTTTTATTGTCATTTTATAGAATAGTCAATATACCTAATTGCTTAGGGTATTTAAAAGACAGAGAAACATATATGTGCTAAATTTGCAGATGGGTACCCCCCAAATTTTAAGATGAACGTCCAGAGTCGCAAGATGGGTAAAAAAAATAGTGATTGTCAACTAGGTATACAATCCTATGCTCGATAAAAGGTTTCTCATTATCAATGTAGTATAAGCGAAAAGTGCCCATATAAAACACGATATTTATATCTACAACTGGCAGAAAGACATGGACGAACCTTGATCCGGGTAAACTAAACCAGGTCGACCAGTAGCCGTTTACTGAAGCCGCTCTTGCTGATAGCATATGACATTTCTTCCCATTTTTATCCACAGAAAACCACTATCAATCAACATAGATACATAAATACCAATTGTTTAGCAATTCTGTAGTTTTCGCCTTTAGAACAGGTTGAAACATGTTCATAGGCTCCACAAACAACAACATATGAGAAATATATAAATGATTTAAATGTTTGAAACAGGTTTCAAAAACAAATCTTTAAATCAAATTTACCTCATCATTGTTGATTAGAAACCCTTTGCTAAGTATAAAGTAGAGTTCCTTCTTGGTTGTCCATTGCTCACTATCTTTTGACCACTTGATTATGTCTTCGTAATCATTTGGCAGAATATTTTCCCAATATGTGTCTTCGTCTGATATTGGTTGCGTATCCACCATCTCATCCTCTAAAACTTCATTTCCAGCCTATAAAACAAGATGCATATATTGAACATTAGCCACCATCGAAGAAAAATCCTATTCTCTAGAGTAAGTGAGCCACATATTATTAATGTAGATGAAGAAATCGGTATTTGTCAGCTTTACTTTTTCCAGGGGTCGAAACTCGATGCCTTCTACTACTATATGACTTTTATGATAGTCAAACATAATTTCAAGATCAACACTTGTCCCATCACTAATAAAGTAATACAATTCAGCCATCAACCAATCATCTTCTCTCTTATTTGCAAGGTACACAGTAGAATAATTTCTCTCCCCTGCTAATTTGTATTTGAGGTCTATACGTCCTCCTTTTCTCTGCTGTGTTTCTGACGAAAATTTGAAGACAATGTTCACTATGTATGTGATTCTTGGTGACAACATTCGAGTTCTGACATGTGTATGGAATTTGTCCCCATTTGTTGAATAGCTCATTGAAAATCTGCATGAAAAAGCAGCAAACAACGATCTATTACTACTGGTATACTTGTGAAGTAATCTAAAAAATATGGAAAAAATAGGAATGAGTCGGAGGAGCTGGGTACAAGTTACCTTGAATTACAGCCAGACTTATATCGAGAAATGTTATGATCATTTGCATTGTGAATCAAACAATCTGTTATGGATATCATTACACAGTGTTCTTCGTTGTCATTCAATGAAAACCACTGCCCATTAATTGAATAAGTTGGATTAGTTATGCTAATGAAGAGATCTCAGGAGCAAAGATAAATTTTGTTTTTCTTTATTATAGACATAGCTAGTTACCGTTTTGCCTCCATTAAGAAGGACCCCTTTGCAGAGAAGTATGTTAAGTTCTGCTTCGGATGTGTAGTTCAAAGGAGGTACCATAGTCCTTATTATCCATTCCTTGCCTTCGCTAGCCTCTTGGCTTTCAAGTGCCATTTCAAGTTTTTCCACAACTTCTGCCATCACTGGTCGCTCTTTACGACATTTATGCAAACATCGATATGCGATATCTGAAAATGTCTCCAAAGCTTTTGGGTCCATTAGTTGTCTAATATCTGGAAATACAATCTCATCTATCTTATTCTGTTTGTACTTCTTTTTCCACATAGGCACTAAAATATTGAAGTGACCAGCCTTACTATATTGAAAGCATAGTGCCCCACACAAGACTTCAAATAAGACTACGCCAAAAGAGTACACATCCGACTCTTTTGTTAGAGAGTAAGTCTCCATAAATAGAGGATCACAGTACCCAGGAGTACCTAATGCATTTGTGACAACAAATGAGTTTTGCTGATTAGCAGGCCCTATTTTCGACAACCCAAAATCAGAAACCTTCCCATTCCATTGGTCATCGAGTAGGATGTTGGCACTTTTAATATCACAATGAAGAACTCTTTGGTGTGCACTGTTAGGATCGTGAAGGTAGCTTAGTCCCTTTGCAGCATCAAGGCATATTTTGATACGTTGCCTCCATGTTAGAGTAGTGTCCCCTAAATGACGATCGAGACTTCCATTAGATGCATACTCATACAAAAGGATCATTTCATCCTCTTGGTTGCAAAATCCTAATAGAGAGATGAGATTTTCATGGGTATAACATGAAAGCATCGTGATCTCTTTTAAGAATTCAGGGCCTCCTTGCCCTAGTTTACTGTCTAAACGCTTAATAGCAACCATGTTTCTCCCCTTTGAGTGAGACACCTCTCCTACATACACCTTACCAAAACCACCCCTTCCGATAACTTTGCTGTTATCGAAGTTGTTAGTAGCGGATTTGATCTCTTCCAGTGGGATTTCAAGATGTTCAAATTCCTTAATGAGAGACGCCATTATATATCTGTTGATGTATAGAAATTCAAAGGAAATGGTAATGTACCAATTCAAGAAAATATACATATCAAAGATAATCATCACAGGTAAGTGAGATGCATTAAAATAATTAAAATAATTACTCAAAGTTATAGTGAATTATAAGTTGAATCTGGAAAACTATTTCTCAAGAAAAAGTTAGTTCAATTTCGTAATGTAATTGAAATGCATAAAACCTCCTAAATCGCATTATCACAATTTTAAGAACCACATGTTAGTATGTTATAATCCGGCAACCAAAACCAATTAGTTTAGCGTTTTGACCAATGAAAGAGGATGTGATACATGGTTTAACATCTCCAATCTTTATTTATATATCTTAAAAAGGGTCAATCCGTATCACATGTTATTGATCAACAACTCAAGTGAATGAAACTAAAAGGAAAATTAGTATTCTAAGGCACATTATAGTAATTACAATTAGGAATGGCAATAGATACAATATGAAGCTTGATTTGATAAACTACCATTTCCAAGTTCCATGCATTCAACTATTAATGATTTGAGTGTCATCAACTATTTAGTTAATTGTAATTTACTACTAGAGACCAACGGGAATTCTTGTTAAACTCGGATACAAGTTAAAAGGTGCGGAGTGCACACTCGTTTGAGCCAACATGATGACAAGAAGCGGTGGTCAAGGGGCAGCATCCCTCGTTGTAGGGTCCAAGGAGTAGAACTGATTGGTCTCATTTGAGCATACAATATCCTCACATAATTTTATTGTTTTCCCCTACTCTGAGTGTCGTATTGTCTTATCTGAATAGAGCTTTCGTGTAACCCATGGTCAAAAAACTTTATCTGGAAGGTGAATTCTACACAATTCAATCAATTATCAAAATTATCATCGGCTCTTTAACCCCTATATTTAACATAAACTTTCATCCATGTCACCGATTTGTTCGGATAGATGTTCATGTCAAAAGTTTTTTTATGTCTATCTAATAACCTTTTATAAATAATAATAAAGTGCTTAATTTTGAATGTTTATATAAAACTATTTATCTACTCATTTCACACTACAATAAGCAATTCCATATAACCATGTTAATATCTGCTAATAAACATGCATATAAGCACCTACAAATATATTTTAAATAAAAAAAAATCACAAATACATACGAATTCCCATATCACAAGTGCCACAACTGTGTTTGTTTAAGCTTATTTGTTGGGCATTTGAGCTTTTTTGACTCCGCATATATTTCATAAGCAGGAGCGGACCAAAGACTCTAAGTAATCATGTGCACATTTTTTTTCCGAAAATAAAGTAAAGAAAAATGAACTAAAATGTACGATTTCATTAAAACTAGTAAACAAATTAAGAATACATATATTTCTTTTGATATATTAGTAGACTAACTAAACACAACATGTATTTGTGTGACACAAAATTTCAGGACAAGTTCATTTCGGAGAAATCATGAACTTTAACGAAAATTTTACGCTATGCGGCAAACATCTATCTGTTCTCCTGAACCCCAGGTCCACCCCTGTTCATAAACCCACTTGTCACCGGCTTATTTTTCTTATTTTTCATCTTTAAGTTATAATAAGGTCATAACTCATAAGTCAATATATAAGCCGGAAAAGATGATAAGCCAAGTCAAAAGTCTAGTGGTAAGTGCTTATGCGTCCGACATATGAGGTCTGTTAGTTCGAATCCCGCTTACTGCAAACTCGACCATATTATCTACAATTATGGACCCCTAAACTAAAAATCACTAAAATGGGAAAATAAAGAAAACGCACCTGATTGATGAATGTGTTCGAGGGTCCTAATGAGTAAGCAGAAGACGGATATCTCGGATTGGGTGTCACACAGTTCACAAGTTCACTTAAGTTTAACTGTTTATATAACGTGGTGTTGTCGGTTTGATTTGGAGGGATAAATGATTGGAAAATGTTTGGAAATTACTTGAACGCGTCTTTGATTACTTTTCTAAATAAATTACTTATTACTCCGTATCTTCTATTTTGTGATCGTGTAATACACGAAAAATATCTTTTGTTGCAAATTTTATTTTTTAAAAAGTGACTTCCGTGTAGAAATTTTCTTTTCTGTTACAAACAAAAAATAATTGCCACACGATATAGAGGCTCAATTTTGCTAACCATATGGGCGAGCTAGCTATATCATAGAGACTGTCGGGTATTTACATTTTGCGATGACGAATATCATGCAATAATTTAAGCAAAAATGTTTTCTTTTTATATGTGGTTAGAGCCGTCGTGTGAATTTTGGTACTTTTGTGCCAGGATTGCAAAAGAGGCCATCTGAAACGAAATCTTTAACAAGTTATTCGATTCTTTTTTTCTTTGCAACTTTTGTATCCATAACGTGTCTTTGCCAATCAACAAATGTGTGTTTGATAACCCACTATTCGAGTAATATTAAGGGGGCGTTTGGTTCGTCGTAATCCGATGTAATTGTAATTTGATTACATTACGTAGGCTGTTTGTTTCGCAGAATGAAAGGAATTGTAATTCAGATTACATTACGTAGCCTGTTTGGTTTGCGTTGTAATTGTAATTCAGCCATTACAATTACATCAATAGAGGTAATTCAGATTACATAGGATATTGGATGGAAAGTTTTGAATTACGTTGTAATTCAGAATTATTATTATTATTATTATTATTATTATTATTATTATTATTATTATTATTATTATTATAATAATAATAAATAATATTTATTAAAATAATATATATAATAATAATAATAATAAAATAAGATAATATTATAATAATAACCATATAAAAAGAATAATTATAATAATAATAATAATAAATATTTATTATAATAATATAGAATAATAATAATAATAATAATAATAACAATAATAATAATAATAATAATTATATTTATTATATTTATATAATAATTATAATAATATTTATAAAAATAATAATAATAATAATAATAATAATTATTATTATTATTATTTTAATAATAAAATATAATAATAATAATAATAATAATAATAATTAATATATATATATTAAAATAATAATATTTATATAATAATAATAATTATTATTTTTATTATATTTATATAATAATTATAATAATATTTATAATAATATTTATTATTGTTATTATTTTAATAATAAAAATAATAATATAATAATAATAATATTTTTTTATTTCTATTATTTTAATAATAATTATTATTATAATAATATTTATTATTATTATTATTATTATTATTTTAATAATAATAATAATAATAATAATAATATTAATAATATATTTTTTTATTTTTATTATTTTAATAATAATAATAATAAAATGTTGTTATTATTATTTTTTATAATAATAATAATAATAATAATAATAATAAATTATTAATATTTTTAATATCTATTTTATTATTATTATTATTTATTGTTAATATTTATTGTTATTATTATTATTATTATTATTATTATTATTATTATTTAATTATTTATTATTATTAAGGTTTTTTTTTTTTTTTTTTTTTTTTGAATTACAATTACGTTGAGATCCAACCAAACAAATTGACAGAATACATCAATTACAATTACAACACATTACAATTACAACACATTCCAACTCTTTAAATTACAATTCATTCAAATTACAATTCCTTCTACAGATTACAATTCCGTTCAAAACATACTGCGAATCAAACGCACCCTTACTTTTCTTAATTTTTTATATTCAAGTGAAGCATGGGCTAAGAAACAAGAAAATTAAACATAACACTGATCCTACATTGCTGGCATTAAAGTTTGATTTTCTATAACTGCTTGAATGGTTTATGTGGACGTATGGTCCGGACTGGGCCAGACCCGGCAGACAGCGGTCCACTCTACGCCTAAACCCTAATCCATGCCTTATAAATATAGGGCTGGGATTCCATTCACAATACAACATAACGGGTTACCCTAAACCTAACTCTTATAAGCCATATCGCACCGATACTAACTTGATCGTCGGAGGTGGATCCCGGGGCTACAGCCTCGGGTCCACTCCTAACGGGTTCTCTTTGTTGACAGGTATACTCAGGGCTCGAGAAGACGACGAACGGCTCAGGGAGAGTCGTCAAATCTGGCCCGCGCCAGATTATGCATCAACAAGTTGGCGCCATCCGTGGGACCCCGACAAGTTTCGTGTTCTCACATCACCGGAAAGCAACCATCGAGTTCAAAGGCCGGTATTCTTTCTTTATTTTCTGCTAGTACACGATGCGCATATACAGAATAATATGCGATATTCAATAAAACCTAATAGTAAGGATATTCATTCTTTTGGTAAAAATATACGGCGGATCTCACAACCTAAATCAAACCTTTTGTTCATTAAAGACATGACACGAAAAGATAAGGCAAAACCTATTAGTATATTGTTTTCTTTTTCATTGAATTGGTCTTCTGTGTTCCACGAATCAAAA
The DNA here is from genome assembly GCA_030686995.1 of Artemisia argyi. Lineage (NCBI taxonomy): Eukaryota > Viridiplantae > Streptophyta > Magnoliopsida > Asterales > Asteraceae > Artemisia > Artemisia argyi. Next base: position 32,455,869 of record CM060683.1, read on the forward strand.
AGAAGTGAGAAACAATATAGTATGCAAGCCAATGATTATCATGCATACTAGTGGGTTTTTATGCATGCAATATTAATTGCATCCACCGATTCTTTTACTTCTTATACATGCATCGGTAATAAATCCTTTTGCGGGTTTTGATCGCGTGATGATCCACGTGATCAAGAACAAGCAACGTGTTTCGTTGTTTACGGGAAGTAGCAAGCAGTAGACGTATATAACAAGGACTGGTATGTTTATTTATTTGTCTTATCTCTTTTATTATAAACGATTGAACGTATATCACCTTGGTATTCGATCGCGTTTGAGCTACAACATATATCACTACGGTAGATTTACAACAAGTAAATCTCGCAATATCTTTTAAAATTTGGTAAACACGATTTTATCTATAGCCACACTAAATCAGCACGATCGGACCTACTTTATCTTTTAGCCGCGAACAACGCAGTCACGATAAATCTACCCGCGTTAGGCCATGCGTCCGGAAATCTTCGAAGATTGGCGCCATGAGCGCACTGTCACGTACAGGCACCACGATGCTAGCCAATCGCCATGAGCGCACTGGGCAAAAGCCGTGGTCATATTATGTTCATCTGCGATCATCCACGAACGTTCGAGTCTATGCTGTCACGATACATCCATCTGTGTCTGTGCGCGCAATTGAAGCTATTAGTCGCGGTCACGGTGTGTCCATCCGCGCCATTGTTTTAAAAAAAGAAAAAGATCAATAAATCGCCATGAGCGTACTGCGTTCGTAGATTAGCTACGTACTACTTCTTTTATATAGTTTGTAAAACCTCACGATAGGTGTAATTCGCACTATTACTTCTCTTATGTGTTAATTTCACATGCTATGTGCTATATATTGCTTAGCGCTAATCTTTTACTTCATTAGTTATTTATATGTTGCGATTCGCGGCATATACTTCTAATATTTGCATTAAGTGTTTTTCAGGATTTGAATAACTAAGTTTAAATGCTCCTACATGAGTAGCACCATCAAACTTGGGGGGCTACCAGGGTATATAATACTACTGTTTCCGTAGAAGTCACACAGGCATATTTGGAAGCAAATCGTACGTAATAGGTATTGCAAGCTCGGTACAAAGACGGATTTAAATATTCGCACCATCTTGCCATAGGGGAGATGTCCTCTTTCGGTTGTAAAGACGAATGTAATGTTCGCGCACAACACGCACCTCTGTCGGGCACACCGCGCATCCTTGTAGCGCATAGCGCACACTTCTGCCACAGAAGCACGTCTTCTGTCGTACCATGCTGCATCGCTACTGGTACAAACAGTACGCCCTTACCCAGGATGCAGCATACGAGATTCACCTTCACAATTGTGAGACAATCACAATCGCAATCCCAGTGCGCACTGTCGCATGTGGGTTGCGCAGTATAGTGCGTCCTATGTGCACACCTGAGTTGCGCACACATGGGCCATACCGTCATGGTTGATTGGGCCTACGTGGCCATGAAAAGAACTTAAGTCTAGCCTAACATAGCCATACATTATGTCACACTAGACTTGGGGGGCTTGTGGACGTATGGTCCGGACTGGACCAGGCCCGGCAGACAGCGGCCCACTCTGCGCCTAAACCCTAATCCATGCCTTATAAATATTGGGCTGGGATTCCATTTACAATACAACATAACAGGTTACCCTAAACCTAACTCTTATAAGCCATATCGAACCGATACTAACTTGACCGTCGGAGGTGGATCCCGGGGCTACGGCCTCTGGTCCACTCCTAATGGGTTCTCTTTGTTGACAGGTCTACTCAGGGCTCGAGAAGACGACAAACGGCCCAGGGAGAGTCATCAAATCCGGCCCGCGCCAGATTATGCATCAACAGTTTATAAAGCTAAGATATACATATTTTACAGGTCTAAAAAAATAGTCTTATTATTGGGCTTTACTAAATATTTGAGGTCTTATAAAAGTTTTTGGCCCTGTGCGGTTGGGCAGCCCGTACAGGCTAATATCCGGCCTTGTATGTGGTGTAGATAGTAAGGTTGCGTTTAGTTGGAGAATAATTCTCTTATTTTCTATCTCTAGTTTTGTAAGAAGTTAGAAGGGAAATTTATATTCACAAAACACTTGAAAATATAGAAAATGCGTTTAGTTGATGTTTGTATTTTTCTATTTTGAAGAAAGTGAGAGAGGGCTGTGGGTTACAAAGGAAAACATTTAAAATTTGTTTTGGAAATTTCCTTGTTAAGTTAGGAAATATGATATTTTGTGTTTTGCAAAATATTTTGTTGGAAAACGCTAATTTGAACACGATCTCTGTTTTCCTTGGTTTTCGACAAAACATTTTGTGAAAAATAAGGGTGTTTTTCCCCAACTAAACGCACCCTAAGTTTAACAAAAAATGTGTTTATGAAGAGTAAGTTTGTATTTAAATTTGTAGTGAGGTGATTTGAGAGGATCAAAAGCCGTTCTCATACTACAACTAATATCACCTGATTCCAAGTTAATTTGGGGTGTTCTGGAAGCATTTTTAAAATATTAATGGACGGATTGTAAACACAAAGCCTATCAGGAGATATTTGGCATAAAATCAAACCATTGCTTGAATCCTAAAAAGAAAAACTACCATCGCAAGCAAATATGGTTTTAAACCGGAGTGTGCTGGCTGGAATTCTGTTATCCAATGACACAAGCTCATCCTTCTTTAAAGGGTGCGTATGCGCGATAAAGAGACCTGTAGGAGGATCGATATTAGGACTTGGTCTACGGTGCTTAATGAAAGAAGGGGATGTGATTAGAGCTAACCAACGTTTATATATGGATTTAAACAAAAGAAGTGAGATTACTGTAACTTAAGTAAGATTTCTGTTAATAGGTTGTTGTTGTTGGACACGACTGGATGTACGGATAAAGGGAGTTCATTATCAATGGTAAGAACCTTCAACAAATCTGATAAACCTCAACCAATAGTTTCCATGGAGAAGCTTAAACCCTCTAAACCCTTATATTACACTTCGATCAAGAAAATATTATTAGGGTGTTTTGGTAGGTTTTCTAAAAAAAAACTTAAAGAATAATGTGTATATGTAAGTACATAACCGGCTAGGTTTTAAATAAATAAAGAAAAGCTAATTATTAATCGCTTTAAATTATAATGCTAATCGCATATACATCCTAAGGGAATGTTTGGCACAGTGGAATGGAAAGCAAAGAATAAGAAAAAGAACCACTTAGTGTGTTTGTTTGACAAAGGGAGTGGAAACAAAGGGTTACATATCCGTTCTCTTTCAACAGTTTTGATTCTTCATAAAGGGTCACATATCTGTTTTGATTTGGTGATCAACACAATAAAAAAAATTATTTTTTATTTTTTTCCTTTTGAAGTCTGCGTAATTCCAAAAAGGTGTATATTGGCGGGAACACCCTGATCCCGGGTGCCTTTTGGCTACAGCCATTTTCCAACCTACAAAGAATAACTCCGGCAACTCTCCTAGCCTAGAAGAGCACCACCTGGAGTGAGACGAGCCGAGACTCGACCCCTGATCTCTAATTCCCAAAGTCTCTCCAGTGTGCCCATAGGTTTTACAGAGTCAGGTTCCTATCTGAAGCAAATGCCAAGGATGGGACCCAAAACCGGGTCTATTGACTCAAGCACGAGAGCTCTGCCCATCGGACTATTGCTCCAGTGGTTGTAGTATGCATAATTAGCTTGGTTTAACATTCTTTGTAAATGAGGATAAAAAACTTTGTTCCAAAAAGATAATCTACACGTTAGTGTATCATTCTCTGTGCACGCCAAACACAAGAAAACATTTTCGAGCCAATCTCAGCACTTCATTCCCTACTTTTACCGAACAATGGAATACCTTATTTATTTTTGGAGTCATTCTCTTTCTTTGCAATTTCATTCTCTACTGGTTTTTCATTCTTTGCAATTCAGGCATACCAAACGTGCCCTAAAAAGATGATAAGTGATTGTTTTATACAAGTCCAATAAAAAAAAAAGTACAGTAATACATAGACAAAAATGTTAATTAATTAAGTAGATAAGCCTCCCTAAATAAATTTACCCAACAACTCCATCACTCTTAGAATAGTGTTTCGTGTTTTTATTTAAGTAGTAGTTATAGTTATTTGTTATAGATTTTTTTTTTTTTTTTTTTTTTTTTTTTTTTTTTTTTTTTTTTAAAGTAAATGTCTTATGTATACGTGTATCTAAGGGGATGTTTATTTAGCACTTAATCATCTTTTAGCTAACATGTGCGAACCACAAATCATAATGAGGCGAGTTATATTAAATACCAAAGTTTTCTTACATATCAAGGGACTCATCCCACCATCCATATAAAAAGAAATCAATGGTTGAGATTAAAAACATTTTAATATTTCACCCATTTTTTATAATTTAAATATCTCTTAAACCGTAAATCGTTAAGCAAAAATAATTACACCATCGCGACGAGCATTTAATTATCTTTCTATAGACGGGCACTTAATATTTCACCCATTTTTTATAATTTAAATATCTCTTTCTATAGACGGGCACTTAATATTTCACCATTTAATTATCTTTCTATAGACAGACACTTAATATTTCAGCCATTTTTTATAATTTATATAGACGGGCATTTATTATTTTTCTATAAAAAGAAATCAATGGTTGAAATTAAAAACATTTTAATATTTCACCCATTTTTTATAATTTAAATATCTCTTAAACCGTTAATCGTTAAGCGAAAATAATTACACCATCGCGACGAGCATTTAATTATTTTTTTATAGACGGACACTTTGTTATACTTTCGAGAAAAAAATCATTTTTTTCACATTTTTTTGTGGCAAAAAAAAAATCACATGTGATATTACGTAATATCACATATGATATTAGTGTAATATCACATCTGATATATCACATATGATTTTTTCGGTCACGAAAAAACACGTGAAAAAAATTGTCGAAAATATATCAAAGTGCCTATATGCAGAAAGATAATTAAATGCTCGTCGTAACGGTATATTTTTTTTCGCTTAACAATTAACGGTTTGAAAGATATTAATATTTGAAAAAAAATAATGAAAATGGGTTTTTTAAATTATTGGGATTAATCTCATGTATTAGATCAAATAAAGATAGAGGGAAAATAGAGGGTGAAAATTAGTCCCTTAGTATGTGAATAAAGTTTGGTCCTCAAATGATATTAATTCAATCATAATTTAATAATTCTTTTTTTAAATGAGCCACCAAAATTCTCTTAGCTAAAGGCATAAAATTTCATCTCCTCCCAGAGACGTGGACCCCATGTATGACCTACAATCTTTATAAGACACTTAATTAAGTAAACATGTCTTAAGTCTACTTGGTTAAATAGGGTTAAGCTTACACTTGAACGAAGATTGCTTGATGTGGAAGACAAACAAAAATCATACATGCAGCTCGAATTCCGATTAATTGTACCCCTTCATCTTTATAGATAGATTCTTCTTTGTATTGATGTTGTAAACTTGGTTAATAAAAACGTTGGAGGGATATTGTGTGTGTGCTTTTTTTCTTTGCCTATGGTCTTGTGATCTTGCAGCAGGATGTTGTCGATTTTTCTGGTGATGAGTGCTTTGATTGATTCTGCGCTAAGCTTTAAGGTTTTACAACATCTTATAACATGTTGACGTCTGTTTTATAACTATCTTAAAGTGCTTATAATCTTAAGCAATTTAGAATTAGCAATTCCAAACACTTCTTTACTTGCGGATTGCACAACTGAACGATCCTATTAATGTTTAGTAAATCTATTTTGTCCATAGAAGCTAGTGTTGGGATACCTTACTAGCTCCTAAAGCCTTTAAGTAAGCATAGAAGCTAGTGACCTTACTAGCTACTCCGTCTTAGGCTAAAGGGGTTTCGTTGAATCATAACAACATTCATGTAAGTGAGCATATAACTAGTGTAAATTACGAACCAGCGGAAGTTGAATTATATTGAAAGCTATTTGAAGGGATCTGAACCCAAATAACAAAGTGTAAAGAGTGTTAAACATAAATATGAATTGTACAACTTCTCATAAACATAATTATCCTCATAACTGATGTCGTGATTACTACCTAAATTTCACAGACGCCACACCTCTTTCCTCTGTTGTACTATGAAGTGGCGGAACTTGAACATTTATTTTTGGAGGGCCGGATTTATTTTGTGAGGGTCGAATCGGAGATTTGTTTGTATTATCTATTGGAGTTTATGGATAAACATTAATAGGTGCATGTCTAGTTTCGAACCCGAGATCACGGGATTGCACACGTTACGGATGAAAATTAATGGACAATAATTATTTTATATTAAATGTTAGATATATATAATTATTTAAACACTATAATTGGCTAGAATTGACTAACGGGCAAAGAATAAGGACTAGAATGTAATTAGAGGACAAGAAGGATCCGGAAGACCCTTCCTTGGGCTATGGCCGGTCGATCCATCAAAGGGAGGGGATTTCCCTTGCCTTAACTTGCTCACCAAGTTTACATTCACTATATATACAAACCTTAGGTTATTTGTTTTTGGTGATCTCTTGTACACACACATAGCCTAAGTTTTGTTTTCCTCTTTTTCTTTGCTCCTAAAACCGATCGACCCAAACCCCTCTAAAGGGATTAGTCGATTTTTGTTTGACTAATAATTTAGTGTTTATTTGATCTTGCAATCACATTAATTCGTTATTAATTCGTGTATACAAGAACGTGGTACTAACACACTATTGTTAGTATCTTGGATCGATTAACAAAATGGTACGGGGTTAATCATTGATCCTTATAAACCCTAGTTAGGGTTCATCACATGTTCAAGATTATTTATTGATTCTTGTTTTGCTAGAATCACAAAAGGTACATTCCTATTTAATTTATGTTAATCTTTTATATGTTATAGATGTTCCTACGCTTCCGCATATGTGTTTACCTATTTTATGATTATCATGATTCTCATATTCTAACAGTGGTATCACGAGCTTGCTATAACATGTAATTGATTACATAAAACACATAAAAACGAATTTTGATTGTTTTAGATACATGTTAGGTTGTTTTATAGATCTAGGGTTCTTTAAATTTCCTAAACCCTAAAAATTTGGGGGGGGGGGGGGGGTCGATTACCTCTTTATCCAAATTAGGGTTTGTGGTTTTTTTTTAATATTAATTGGATTAGAAACCCTAGGTTGCCTACATGTTTATGTGTTATTTGGGCGTATCCTATAACCTAATTGGTAATTGTTATGCTTTGATCCGTGACAAAACATGCATGTCATGGGTTATTAATTGTTTTTAATTGTTAAGCCTTGTCACATGTTTTAATAGATCTAATTGGGGAAGACCCCATTATTATTAAAATCAATTTATGTGCTATGTGGTATGTGATTGACTTTGGCCTACGCAATTGATTCGTCAATGTATGTGGCTCACTTCCTTTAAGAAGGAAAGGCCCTAGTTGATTATATGCATATTGAAACCTAGAATTGATTATATTAGGATCTTTTTTAATCAAGAATGCATGTGGCTAATTGTTTCACCTTATAATTGTTATTTTATTAGTTGCTTGATTTGTGTTTAATTACTTGTTTTATTGTTTTATTTTGTTGGACACGTTGTAAGCAATAAAAGGGTAATTTTTATAAAGAAAATATGGACTAATAATGGTGAAACTTTAAGTGATAAAGATTGAATCTTGCGGTGTCTTATGTGCCAACAACGGTTCGCTTCGCATGGTAATTCGCTCCAAGGCGAGACTAGCAAGATTCATACTTTATTACATGTTTTGAGATTGAATCTATAAATTTTTGCTTGATTGATGTTTTGTACAACATGCTTTTAAAAGTAACTCCTTTAAGACAAAATTCATAGTCGTGGTAAGAAGGCTTGAAAAGAGCGTTAGAGTCTGCCTTGGTTATCACACTTACGAATACGTCCTTTTAAATTCATTTTTGTAGAAAGTCATCTTAAGGTTTTTAAACCTCAAGTAAAACTTTGTGTATTAATTTCAAGAATTGGTAATAAAAAGTTTTTTTTAAAACTTATGATATAAAGATGAGTGCATGCATCTTTATACATGATTAGATTTTCACATCAAACTAAAATACCCTAAAATTTAAGTTACATGCCATCTAACTATAAGATACACTTGAAGTTATTATTTAGTAAACGTGAGACGCATGCTAAATTTTAATGACAAGGTAAATTTCTAAATGTGCGTTAGACCACACATGGAGAATTTGCAGTTTCTAAGTTTGACGACTTAATTAAGTTGATGCGTGAGACCTAGAACTTAAGGCATGAGATGGGATGAAACATGCTTACATGACAAATTGATGAATCAATTTGATGTAAATCCCATAATGATCTAGGAATTGGAAAAGTATTTGCCAATTATTGTTCGACAGATTACCATCTTTTATACTTTCACCACTAGCAGATCAACTGATGTAGTGAAATCTAAGTAAGTTGGATCATAGATTTTCAAGAAAATATGTTGGTTATATGAATATATCCTTGGGTATTATATTTTCTTGGAAATATAAATTATCGAAAATACTAAAATTGAATTTTGTAAATTCTTTAAATGTATTAATGCAACATTAAAACCGTAAACGTAAGTTATTCGTTTATCAAGTAAATTGATCTACACCCATATAGGTTTTCTGGTTAGAGTCAATTTTACTAAAAGAATAAACCAAGTCTTCTTTCTATAAGAGAAATGCGAGACTTAATCCTATTCCTTTTCATGAATGAGAAAAGTATAATAGGATGATTAGAATTGTCTAAATTCTAAATACATAACTCATAGCAAACTTTAATAGTTATGATTATTAGCATTTTATGAGTTATTTAATTAGAATCTAGACTTGTTACTGCAACAAAAAAAAAAAAAAAAAAAAAAAAAAAAAAAAAAAAAAATTATTTTTATCAAGTTGTTTTGCTTGGACCATTTAAATATACTACATACAACTGTTGGAATGGTAGATCTATACAGGATGAAATTGCATGCCCAGTTTTTTCAAGTTAAAAGTTTGGAATGTGATGAATCACATTTACGTAGTAGAATACATTCTTTTAGAACCTATATATAATTGTTGGAATGAGTTTTCTTAAAAGATGCAGGAAAGTAAATAGTACAGTATTTCCTTTTCACTGATTAATGAAACATTTACAATGTTGTCAAATTCAGTGGGAGTATTGTGTTCTTATGGCTGAATAAGGGATTATTGTAATGTTCTCTAATTCAGTGGGAGTTATAAGACTTATTATCTTAATTGTAACTCAGATTATCTTTTGAATGTCTCAAGATAATTACTTTCCAAATATAGACACTAATATTTTCAAGGATAGTCATGTGCTTTTCCTTGATTGATTGAGTAAACTCTATATCTGCTAATTATGCTAAATGACACAAATTATATTGTTCACATTAACAAACGCGTGCGTGTTGTTTATGTGGTACATGATGTTGTTCCATGCACAAGTGGGAGAAATCTACATTGTGTGCAAGTAGAGCTGGCATAACAGGTGCACACGACACGAACACGACACGAACACGATAAGACACGGACCTGTTAAGCCTTGACACGAACACGACACGATAAGCTAATCGTGTCAGATCTTAAAACACGAACACGAACACGAAAATTAACAGGTCACACGAACACGACACGATAAGACACGATAAGAGGTCTTAACAGGTCTTGACACGCTAAAACACGAAATCTTAACAGGTAACAGGTCTTTAACAGGTCTTAACAGGTCTTTAACAGGTCTTTAACGGGTTTTAACAGGTCTTAACAGGTCTTATCGTGTCTTATCATGTCTTAACAGGTTACACAAGGTCTTGACACGAACACGACACGTTATCTTATCGTGTCATCTTACACGAACACGAACACGACACGAAACACGATAAGCCCAAACACGAAACCTGTTAACTTCGTGTCGTGTTTTCGTGTTTCGTGTCGAAATTGCCAGCTCTATGTGCAAGGTACAACACATGAGAATATGATTTAACGGACTCTCTTAACTGCAAAGTAAGAGACTATAGTTCCAATATGATTAATATACATCTAATCTGAGAAACACTTGGTGTTGAAATTTAGTAAACATGAGACGCATGCTAAATATTAACAACTAGGTGAATTTCCATGTATGCGTGAGACCAACATGGATAATTTACTGTTTCTAAATTAGACATCTATTAGAACATGTGTCAATAACAATACTACTTCAACTTTAATATTTATGTATTATTGGAATGACATAAATGCATGAAGTAATATAATACTACTTCAATAATTATGTATTCTTAGAATGACATAAATAAATGAAGTAGTGTGTTAACTTGAAAATGTTATTGAAACCAAATGGTGGTGTTCATGATTACTTTAATTATACATGTTTATACTTTATTGTATAGTTATAAACATGAAGTCTTTTAAGTATTACAAGGCTTATAATAAAGTAAGATGTTAGCTTGTTATGGTCTTTTAATTAAGACATATACAAGAAGTCATTAAGTTGATCAATGATTAATAACGTATAGTGGGATTATAACAATTTTATGTTTTTATGAGACATAAACATGAAGTGACTTGGTCAAAAGTACTTGTGTGATAAAGCATGCAATTGGTTTGGAAATACTATTATATATATATTGTTAGATCTTCTTACAATATTAATTCTAAGTGAAATACCACATTTTTATGGTATGTTCAGTTACAGAAATCAAACTCTTATTAGATTGTTTGATTGAAGATAACTATGACTTCTTTTCTTCCTAAAGTTATCAAGGTTAGAAAATTGAGTATGGATTGAAAATACTCAATTAGACTCCTAGAAGATTAATAAGACACTATTGAATTATGAAATGTGATGAATCACATTAAGTCTTAAAATTTGGAGTCCTGAATTTGTTAATCTACTTATGTGAAGGTTATTAACAAAAGAATGTCAGGAACTGTCAATGTGTATTTGTAATGTCCTAAAAGAGAACGTTGAATTGTTGCTCTAATTGCTAAGTATTTATATAATACTAAAGGCAAGTTGGAGTATTTTATCTTGAAAAGATATAATTACAAGATACATAATCTTTTAAAAACACACTAGTGAAAATCATGATGAGGCTAAACATGTAAATGACAAACCTCAAGATGTTGGAATTCTCATTCATAGATCCACTTGGATATCTCAGATATTTAATCAATATGCTGATGATTATATGATGTAATATTACCAAAATAATGAATTGGGTAAATTACTCATATTATGAATGTTATAGATGTTGTTCATAAAGATATTCAAATTTAAAATTTGGTTTATCTTAATTCTTAATGGTTAGAGAACGAAGATGAGTTTATTCAAAGATTATGTAACCCTAGTGTAACACCCCCAATTCATGGATGCAGCGGAATTCAAACTGGGTGTTACTCGACGGCACAATAGTCACAATAATAGAAAACGAACTCTAATTGAGTCGTTTTTAAAAGACTTATCATTCAAATTATATAAATATCAGAGATTACAAAAATGAGGTCCCAGATGGTTCCATGTTTACAAATTACATTAATTAAGTCTTTGAATGATAGTAAAAATTTATAGCCCTCTTGAATATCTGTGCCTTCCCATGCCATCCTTGATCGTCATGAACCTGAAATACATGCTTAAGAGGTCAACACAAAGGTTGAGCGAAATTCGTAGAGTTTAGTTAAATTGTTTGAACACAATAATCGTAGTGTGAGCTATAGACTCACACCCATAGTTAGAAAACAAAAGCCGTTATTATTGCACTAAGCTCATGCAACTAAAGCATTAACATCGAACCACAAATTGGCATTATAGAAGCCCTATCAAGGTACTTTTGCCATTATACAGCTAAATCTCAAATATAGTGCATTTGTGTGAACTCGTAGTTGTTCAACACAAATGGGATCCGTCAATCCCAATAGATCTATTCACAATATTCGCGCTCACTATAGGTGGTGACTAATGGTTCATGATATAGGGACTTCGAACATGGCAATCGTTACTTAGTGACAATAAAACATAGTCGGGTAGCATACAGTAGAAAGCATTGTGTTCGGGTAGAAAAATAATAGCATGTATCCCCCCCCCATGGGTTTGTAAATTAGTTAAACAATAGAAAGTGGGGCTACGAACTCACCTTAAGTAAGATAGCAAGTTGTGAAGGTAATGGTTGGATCGTGAAGGTTTCTACGAGCAACCTATAATAGAATGTTGCGACTTAGGATTTGAGTAACGAATATAAAGAAGTGCCTATATATATATCTTGCATTTAGTCCATGATGTGGTATGATGTATAGTGTAAGTCTTTGAAAGAAATGATTCATGAAACATGTATGTTTTATATATCGTTTACTACCGTTCGGGCCGACATAATTCAGAAGTCATGTTAGTAAACGTTCGAGGAGCCAGGACATTTTAATTCATAAATCCACAACTCATCTTGACGGCTTACATAATGAACTCCTCACATGAGGCTCCCTACTATTGTAGTAGTTGATAAAGTATATATATATAAGTTTTGATCCGAAAAATTACATGTCCAATATTTGAATAAACTTAGGAAAGTTTATTATTACATGAAGATTGTTATTAGGGTAAGTTTCTTATAACTTGTATGATCATTTTTCTTTGTAATATCTCATGGTTCTTTTAAGTGAAGTAGATCCAAATTGCTTGTTCAAGTTATCGCCAATTCTTTGGTTCATGTTTTCGCCTAAGTAAGCTTCTATGGTCATTTAGTCATGGCCTTGCCATGACCTTTGGTCATTGTTCCATGGTCTTGAGACTCAACCTTGGCTCTAGCCATGGTTGTGGTCTTGATTCTAGGTCATAAGACCTCTTGTTCTTTTTAAAACATAATCAATATATAGTGACTTATATATATATGTAAATAGCTGTTAAGAAACTGAGAAAAATCTCATTCCTTATTGATTTTCTGGAGACGTGCCCTGAGTTACTGAAGAAAACGTGATTCCGGACAACTTTCGTGTTTTAACTTTTTCATGAAACGGACCAGAAAGGCCTCTTTTTGCGTGTTTTATGTTTCTGTAACAGAAGCTATTTGGCAGCTTTGCCGCAAAGTTTTGGTAACTTCAAATCGTCATAACTTTTGACTCGTATACTCGTTTTAGGTGGTTCAAATTGCTATGGTTTCCTTGTTAGGTCCTCTACTGTAATATGTAATGATCCAATATCATAATTTTACCATTTTGATCAAATTATACCAAGAAAGTCACTAGTTTACTTGTTTAAATAACTTGTCTTAACAATCATATACAATAACTTGTTTTACTCACTTTTATACATCATGGACATGAATACAAGACATAATATAGCATAAATGATATGTAAATAACATGATTATGATATTTAACAAGAAGCATGTTAGGGTTTGGCTTACAACTTTTGGCTTTCAAATAAGAAAGGTAAGTAGCATGTAAGGAAAAGAACTTTGATAGACTTTAACTTCAACCCACTTCACTTCATGCAATCTTTATACTCTTGTATTCTTGAAAGATAGATGATGAAAGTTGAGGTGACTAGAGTGGATTCAAACTCAAGAGAAATCACCAAAGTATATGAGGTTTGGAAGTGTTTTGATTACCTAAAAGAAACTAGGGTTTCTATATTGAAGAAGTACTTGAACCTTGCTTGAAATTAGAAGGAATTAAGCTAAGTGTGGTATGTTTTGGTGTGTGTTGATGGACGGAAAACAAAGGGGAGGGGGGGGGGGGGCTTTTATAGGTCCATGAGGAGGTTACATTTCATGACTAGTCAAAGGCTTTCATGGCAAGATTTACACATGTAAACATCTCAAGACCACTTAGCTTAGGATCAAGCCACACCAAGGGTGACTCCCCCACCCCCTAATGGTGGTTCACAAGGCTAGGGGGTGAGTTGGCTTTGGCTTGATATTATCCTAAGTATTTGGATGAGTTTTCACTCCGGGAAATGCCAATCGTAAATGATTAAGCCTCAAAACGTAAAACCGGGTGTCATAAAAATATGGAACTTGAAAGTATTGTTAAACATGTCAATATGTTCCATAATAAAATTTAAAATGAGTGGTAGGTTCCATTGGGGTGGTAAAACCCTGCTAAAACTGGAAACATGGGTCTAAAACGCGTAATACGTAAAACGTACGAATATTGCGTAAAATTGAGAAAAGTAAAATGTTACTTTTCTAATAGGATATAAATGATTTAAAATGACTTATAATGTCTAGACTGGGCTCAGTCTAGTGTCGGTTGGTATTAAATGTCTTTTAGACATCAAACCGTAAGCCTAAAAATCAAGGAATGACTTATAAAATCAAGGAATGATTTTTGGTCAAAGGAGGAGGGAAAAATATGTTGACTTATTCCAAAAATGTGAAAACTCAAATAGTCTTAGAAACGCGGTGCAGGTATAGGCTAAGGTTACGGCTGAGTAAAAACGCTTAAAAGTGAAAATTCCAGTTTTTTCACAGCCGAGGTTTATTTGGTCATGATTTATTCTCAAATAAATCATGAGTGTATCAAATATTTTTCTGATACGGGGAAAATTAACGTGGTCGAGTTTCGTTGTGTGTAGAATTTTTGAATGACGTTTTACCCTAAAACGTGTAATTCCTTATTAACTTTCGCGAAAATGATCTGATGAATGTCAAACTTTTAATTTGCCATGGAAATGATTTATCACTCGAGGCCAAGAAACAAAAATCAAATTTTGGGAAAAATGAATAGTAAAATTTCCGGGAATAGTAATTAACCTGAAAATGTGAATTGTTACAGTCTCTACCCCTTACAGGGAACTTCGTCCCGAAGTTCTATGTGTGTTATACGTTGGAGTGGTGTCGATGAAGAGGTGTGGTTACTTATGAGGACTAGAGTGATGTAGGTTGATTTGTCGTTTCAGTGTATGGCGTAGGATGAGGTTACGTATGAGAAGTTTGTTTCTAAGAAAACATACAGGTGACTGCTCCCAGCATAACATGATCCCTCCTGAATTAGACATAGGTGATCAGGCTATGTATAATTTTGGACCGATAATGTGATGTTCGGTTTAGTCACACAATATTGTGTTTCTTAGAAGTTTTTAGATGGTATTCAATCTTGTAAAGCTGATGAGGGTGCTTGTGGTGTAACTAAGGATGATTTGAGCTTTAAAAGTGCATCAAGATCTGTCAATGAGCTTGTGGTTGCAACGGTTGTGAAGATAATGATGGTGAAACAATAAAGTGGTAACAAAATAGCTTGAAGTAAAATTTGTGGAATGGTTTATAGGACAACTGGGTAAATCTTATAGAATGGTAATAGTCTACTAATTAGTCAAATTGGTTTGGAGATAGAAAGTACAATAGATGAGAATTATCACAAAGAGTTGTTTATTGAACAGTAAGTATTCTTAAGTCATAAAACTCCCATTACTAGGGATGACATACACGTAGTACAACATAGTGCATAAATAAATATGACTGCTAAGTTCTAAACTTCATTGTTCTGCAGTGTTGTTGAGATTCTGATAAGCTCCTTCTCCTCTTATCATATATGCTCACCCCTGGTTGTGTTCAACTTGTTGACCTTGGTTTTGGGGACATCGGTTCTTGTAATGTCCACTTTCTCCACACCCGAAACATATAACTATCGGTTGTGTGGTGCTACCGGTAGCTACAGCCTTGACTCTACAATCTCTGGCAAGGTGTCCAGTGTTTTGACAGTTGCGACACTTAGCCAGGCAAGGACCAGAGTGATGGAAGTTACACTTATTGCATAGTGGAGCATTCTCGGTATACCCTGCGCCTCTAGTTGGTGCAGCCACATAAGCCCTTGCGGCCTCTTGTCTTTTGTTTTGCTGGTTATGATGGTTGTTGTTTTGAGTTTGGTTGTTGTTGTTTTTGTTGTTACTTCCATGGTTACCATCCCATGGTCGCTTGTTGTTGTTGTTCCTATTGTTATTGTTGTTACTGTAGTTGTAGTTGTTGGTGTTGTTTTGTCTTCGGGTTTCTGCCGTACGTACCACTTGATCCATGAGGCTGCGAGACATCCGCATAGCTTCATCAAGTTCCTTGGGATTTGTTGAAGTTACATTCCCTTGTATACTTGGTGGAAGTCCCCAGATATACCGTTCCAACAATTTCTCTTTTGTTGAAACCATTGTTGGACACAGTATCCTCAATTCTTGGAATCGACGGTTGTAAGTTATGATGTCATTTCCCTTAACAGCATGATCCCATAATTCTACCTCTAACTTCTGTATTTCACTGCGAGGGCAGTACTCTTTGATCATCATCTTCTTCAAGTTATCCCAAGATATCTTATAAGCATTTTCAATGCCTATTGGTTGAGATATTAAATTCCACCATGATAATACTTGCTCTAGCAGGGTACTAGTGGCATATTGAACTTTATCACTCTCGATACATTTGCTGACCAAAAATACCGATTCCGCTTTCTCAAACCAGCGGGTCAAACCTACGGCTCCTTCAGTACCTTTAAACTTTATGGGTTCGCATTTCAAGTAGGAAATGAATGAGCAACCCTTAGGTACTGAAGCAACATTTGTCACTGGATGGATAGTTGGGCTTGGTCCTCCAATGTTAAGGCTGGCAATTCAGGCAGCTTCTGCAGCTATAGAAACTTCTGCAGCAGTGGCGGCTTCAGCGGCTGCTGTAGGATCAGCAACTGCTGCAGCATCAGCAGCTGTAGCATTTTCAACGGCTGCTGCAGCACCAGTAGCTGTGGCGGCTTCGGCAGTTGCTGCAGCACCAGTAGCTGTGGCGGCTTCGGCAGCTGCGGCGGCTGCTGCAGCTACGGCTGCTCGTTCCGTTGTGAGTGCTGCGTTGACACTGTCTTTAACTAGTTTGCGAATAGCAGCTTGAGTCATTGCTGGTGGTGTCTTCTTCTTTGGCACCATGATTCTATTGTTCAAAAGATACGTCGTGAGTAGAGAGTTGTTAAATAAGCATGATTTTTGATGGGAAATGATAGAATAATTACGTTGAAGATTTAAAGGCATAACACATGATAGTATAAAACAAGAGTTTTATTTGTACAACGTTGGTTGATTTACAAAATCGAAACCTATTACAAGCTTCTTCAAATTTACTAACTGATACTTTCAGTTTAGTAATTACAACGTTTTTACTATCGCTAGTTATTACATAGATTTCGTAACATTTACTAACTGAGTCTAATCAGTTTAGTAGTACAAAAGTTAACTAGTATCATCACACTAGTCTATTGTGGGTTAGAAGGTCCGAGCAGCTCTGATTGATCGGCAACTTCTTGGTTTAGTGTGTCATAGAGGTATGAGTCGATGAAGTTTGAGAAGCTGTAGTTTCCATGCTGACTTTCTTGTTGGATCAATGGAGGTCGAGATACGATCCATAATGAGTGATCCAAATCATCACATGTAGGGATATCAAAGGGAAGTGATAGTGGTGGTGGTAATGGCTCTAGTACATATTCATACTCATTATCCTCCTCGGAGTCTGCCTCAACCCAATTTTGTTCAAAATAATTAAAAATATTCAATGCAAAATTAGTTGGCATTGGTTCCTCCTCTTCTTCGTCGGTTGAATCTTCGAAAGGTTCTTCTTCGTCATCAGAAGCGAAGGCATTTACGAAGTCAAATCCGAACTCGGGTGAGGGTGGTAAGACTTGGAAGTTATTAGGTAGAGTGGGCACATAATCGGGAGAAGTGGGTACGCACATGATTTCTACGAGAAGAATTACAATGTTAAAATAATTCTAACGTTGATGGGGAGTGCTCAAAATATGGCAAGCATATATATAGCAATATACTCATATGTTTATGTAGCATAACATGCATAATAAGTCCATAATCGTCTTGAGGATGGAAGGCACGAAGAGTGGAAGGCTATAAAAAGTTTTTGCTTGTAATTGTGTTTATAGTTTAGGTCTCAATTAGACCCATTTCTCTATAACCATGGCTCTGATACCAATCTGTAACACCCCCAATTCATGGATGCAGCGGAATTCAAACTGGGTGTTACTCGACGGCACAATAGTCACAATAATAGAAAACGAACTCTAATTGGGTCGTTTTTAAAAGATTTATCATTCAAATTATATAAATATCAGAGATTACAAAAATGAGGTCCCAGATGGTTCCATGTTTACAAATTACATTAATTAAGTCTTTGAATGATAGTAAAAATTTATAGCCCTCTTGAATATCCGTGCCCTCCCATGCCATCCTTGATCGTCATGAACCTGAAATACATGCTTAAGAGGTCAACGCAAAGGTTGAGTGAAATTCGTAGAGTTTAGTTAAATTGTTTGAACACAATAATCGTAGTGTGAGCTATAGACTCACACCCATAGTTAGAAAACAAAAGCCGTTATTATTGCACTAAGCTCATGCAACCAAAGCATTAACATCGAACCACAAATTGGCATTATAGAAGCCTTATCAAGGTACTTTTGCCAGTATACCGCTAAATCTCAAATATAGTGCATTTGTGTGAACTCGTAGCTGTTCAACACAAATGGGATCCGTCAATCCCAATAGATCTATTCACAATATTCGCGCTCACTATAGGTAGTGACTAATGGTTTATGATATAGGGACTTCGAACATGGCAATCGTTACTTAGTGACAATAAAACATAGTCGGGTAGCATACAGTAGAAAGCATTGTGTTCGGGTAGAAAAATAATAGCATGTATCCCCCCCATGGGTTTGTAAAATAGTTAAACAATAGAAAGTGGGGCTATGAACTCACCTTAAGTAAGATAGCAAGTTGTGAAGGTAATGGTTGGATCGTGAAGGTTTCTACGAGCAACCTATAATAGAATGTTGCGACTTAGGATTTGAGTAACGAATATAAAGAAGTGCCTATATATATATATATATATATATATATATATATATATATATATATATATATATATATATATATATATATATATATATATATATATATATATATATATATATATATCTTGCATTGAGTCCATGATGTGGTATGATGTATAACGTAAGTCTTTGAAAGAAATGATTCATGAAACATGTATGTTTTATATATCGTTTACTACCGTTCGGGCCGACATAATTCAGAAGTCATGTTAGTAAACGTTCGAGGAGGCAGGACACTTTAATTCGTAAATCCACAACTCATCTCGACGGCTTACATAATGAACTCCTCACATGAGGCTCCCTACTATTGTAGTAGTTGATAAAGTATATATATATAAGTTTTGATCCGAAAAATTACATGTCCAATATTTGAATAAACTTAGGAAAGTTTATTATTACATGAGGATTGTTATTAGGGTAAGTTTCTTATAACTTGTATGACCATTTATCTTTGTAATATCTCATGGTTCTTTTAAGTAAAGTAGATCCAAATTGCTTGTTCAAGTTATCGCCAATTCTTTGGTTCATGTTTTCGCCTAAGTAAGCTTCTATGGTCATTTAGTCATGGCCTTGCCATGACCTTTGGTCATTGTTCCATGGTCTTGAGACTCAACCTTGCCTCTAGCCATGGTTGTGGTCTTGATTCTAGGTCATAAGACCTCTTGTTCTTTTTAAAACATAACCAATATATAGTGACTTATATATATGTAAATAGCTGTTAAGAAACTGAGAAAAATCTCATTCCTTATTGATTTTCTGGAGACGTGCCCCTGAGTTTTTGAAGAAAACATGATTCCGGACAACTTTCGTGTTTTAACTTTTTCATGAAACGGACCAGAAAGGCCTCTTTTTGCGTGTTTTATGTTTCTGTAACAGAAGCTATTTGGCAGCTTTGCCGCAAAGTTTTGGTAACTTCAAATCGTCATAACTTTTGACTCGTATACTCGTTTTAGGTGGTTCAAATTGCTATGGTTTCCTTGTTAGGTCCTATACTGTAATATATAATGATCCAATATCATAATTTTACCATTTTGATCAGATTATACCAAGAAAGTCACTAGTTTACTTGTTTAAATAACTTGTCTTAACAATCATATACAATAACTTGTTTTACTCACTTTTATACATCATGGACATGAATACAAGACATAATATAGCATAAATGATATGTAAATAACATGATTATGATATTTAACAAGAAGCATGTTAGGGTTTGGCTTACAACTTTTGGCTTTCAAATAAGAAAGGTAAGTAGCATGTAAGGAAAAGGACTTTGATAGACTTAAACTTCAACCCACTTCATTTCATGAAATCTTTCTACTCTTGTATTCTTGAAAGATAGATGATGAAAGTTGAGGTGACTTGAGTAGATTCAAACTCAAGAGAAATCACCAAAGTATATGAGGTTTGGAAGTGTTTTGATTACCTAAAAGAAACTAGGGTTTCTATATTGAAGAAGTACTTGAACCTTGCTTGAAATTAGAAGGAATTAAGCTAACTGTGGTGTGTTTTGGTGTGTGTTGATGGACAGCAAACAAAGGGGGGGGGGGGGGCTTTTATAGGTCCATGAGGAGGTTACATTTCATGACTAGTCAAAGGCTTTCATGGCAAGATTTACACATGTAAACATCTCAAGACCACTTAGCTTAGGATCAAGCCACACCAAGGGTTACTCCCCCCCCCCTAATGGCGGTTCACAAGGCTACGGGGTGAGTTGGCTTTGGCTTGATATTATGCTAAGTATTTGGATGAGTTTTGACTCCGGGAAATGCCAATCGTAAATGATTAAGCCTCAAAACGTAAAACTGGGTGTTGTAAAAATATGGAACTTGAAAGTATTGTTAAACATGTCAATATGTTCCATAATAAAATATAAAATGAGTGGTAGGTTCCATTGGGGTGGTAAAACCCTGCTAAAACTGGAAACACGGGTCTAAAATGCGTAATACGTAAAACGTACGAATATTGCGTAAAATTGAGAAAAGTAAAATGTTACTTTTCTAATAGGATATAAATGATTTAAATGACTTATAATGTCTAGACTGGGCTCAGTCTAGTGTCGGTTGGTATTAAATGTCTTTTAGACATCAAACCGTAAGCCTAAAAATCAAGGAATGACTTATAAAATCAAGAAATGATTTTTGGTCAAAGGAGGAGGGAAAAATATGTTGACTTATTCCAAAAATGTGAAAACTCAAATAGTCTTAGAAACGCGGTGCATGTATAGGCTAAGGTTACGGCTGAGTAAAAACGCTTAAAAGTGAAAATTCCAGTTTTTCACGGCCGAGGTTTATTTGGTCATGTTTTTCACAGTCATGATTTATTCTCAAATAAATCATGAGTGTATCAAACATTTTTCTGATACGGGGAAAATTAACGTGGTCGAGTTTCGTTGTGCGTAGAATTTTTGAATGACGTTTTACCCTAAAACGTGTAATTCCTTATTAACTTTCGCGAAAATGATCTGATGAATATTAAACTTTTAATTTGCCATGGAAATGATTTATCACTCGAGGCCAAGAAACAAAAATCAAATTTCGGGAAAAATTTCGGGAAAAATGAATAGTAAAATTGAATTGTAAAATTTTCCAGGAATAGTAATTAACCTGAAAATGTGAATTGTTACACCTAGTGGTTTAAATCTTTGTGTAGAAGTCATATGGACAAAATTGTATACATATGTTAATGCTAGTCTTATGACAAGATTATTAATCATATTTAAACAATTAATTATGATTGAATACTCTTTCCTAAGCACATTAAAGATACAAAGATGGTAATTGTCATATTTATATGAATGAAATTTGACAATGAATATCAAAAACTCTTTCTTGAATGATTACTTGAGCGATGACGATAAGTAATCAAAAGGAGTTTATGAATTCAATAAATCTTTGATAGTGTACAAAGTGCAATAATCCATGAATGGATAAATGCATGCATCTAAGAGATTACTCTTAAGTTTAATTATTAAATCTATGTTTTGATTTATAATTGAAATAAGATAATTTCTAAGTATTCCTGAAAGCTAGTGGGAGTGTTATGTTTTATTTACTAAATCATATATGTTATAGAGTAACATTCCATATAAGTAAAAGGTTAGACTTAGTTTGAAATGAAACTTTATTTGAAAGATTTAAAAAATAAAACATACAACCTTGGAACTAAAGTTTATTATTTAATAAACATGTGTAGTAAATAAATCTAATTGAAAGATATTTGATAACTTGTGTAATGAATATTTTAATGGAATATGTTTTGACTTAGAATAAATGATCCTCAACCTGGAATTGCTCCTAAATTCTAAGTATAAACAATATGGCAAATTGTTGCGTAATTGTTATAGTTGACAATAAATCTTGAAAGATTGAAAGGCGTCAAACATTACAAAATGGATATTAAGTTTACGGAATTAAAAAAAAAAAAAAAAAAAAAAAAAAAAAAAAAAAAAAGCATATTAGGATTTGTATACAATGATGCTGATTTAAATTGAGACGACACTCAATAACTAGTCATGGAAGGATTTCATGAGAACTAGTTGCGCTCAACTAAGAGCATAGTTGCATTATACATTAATGAATTAGAATACTTTAAACTTTAAATTATTTGAAAGTTTGATTGTCGTAAGTTGGTGATTGAGGATATCACACCAGTTATGAAATATTGTGCAACTATATCAAGATAGTTGGATGTACACATACAAGAATTTTACTTATTGAATTCTTGAAATGAGTATTCTCAAAATTCGGACAGATCAAAGTTAGATGAAATAATACCTTGTCAACAAGTATGATTGTTATTACTTGAGGCATAATTGTCTTCAAGTTATTACTTGAGACAAAATTCATTAACTATAATTATCATGCATTGATCAATTTAGTATTTGGATAAAGGATATTAAGCAATTATTATTTATAATGAATTAAAGTACTTAGTATGTTTGTTTTCATTAATAATAAATTGTGTCCTATATTAGCATGTTTAAATCCGTGAATAACTTATGTTATTCTAAATTGTCCGTTGTCGATTAATGATATGGGAATATCATTAAACTAAGACAAATATGAGTATTGGTTAGAATATACTTGAAAGTATATTGATGCGTTGATATACCAATTTCACATTATATTCAATGAATTGAATATAGGACTTATCCCAACTACATGATTTTACTTTATGGATCTTTTCATTAAGTAAATCATGAAAATAATTATCCTCAGACTTGAGATACCAGATAAGTGTCATGGATGTAGTGCATTTCTGTGAAGCAATCTACCGCTCACCGTAACAGGGAGTTATAAGGGTTGTTTTCAGAAGTGTTGCAAAGTTCATGGGTTATTCTTGTAGTCAAGAAAAAATTTGTTCCTTCAAATTTGTTTTGAAGTTTAATACTGCTGGACCCCTCGTAGGGTTGACAAGATGTTTGCGTGCACACGCCCAAAGTCTATATGAAATACGTTCAGATGTTTTGGTAATCTTGCTCAATCATAAACAACGAGAAACAGAATTGTTAATTAAAGGATGACTAAGATCCATATCTTTATTAACGTAGTATTAGTAACAAAAGGATAATGATAATGATGTATCATTAAAGGTTTTTCCAGGAGACCTCCCTCGAGTTGAACTAGGGACATTGGCGTGTTGTAAGACGCTAACTAATGTCATTGCACTATTAATAGATATCCAAGTGGGAGCTGTTGGAGTTTATTGATAAATATTAATAGGTGCATGTCTAGTATCGAACCCGAGACCACGGGATTGCACATGTTACGGATGAGAATTAATGGACAATAATTATTTTATATTAAATGTTAGATGTATATAATTATTTAAACGCTATAATTGGCTAACGGTCGTTACTTAATGGAATTGACTAACGGGCAAAGAATAAGGACTAAAATGTAATTAGAGGAGAAGAAGGATCCGGAAGACTCTTCCTTGGGCTATGGTCGGTCGATCCATCAAAGGGAGAGGATTTCCCTTGCCCTAACTTGCTCACCAAGTTTACATTCACTATATATATACAAACATTAGGTTATTTGTTTTGGTGATCTCTTGTACACATACATAACTGATGCGTAGGAATCGCAACAGGCTTTACCTCTCGAGGGATCTCGAGAAGCTTACAACCCCCACCAGGCAGTGTACCTGATTATTGTAGTATAGTATAGTGACAAGTACCGGGGGATTGATCGTTCAGCTTAGGAATAGTGTCGCTAGGATTAGAAAGCCTAAATACTAGTCCTAAAGGTGAGAGATGATTATTTTTGTGTTTTTATATTTTTTTAGAAAGCAAGTAAAATCTCGGGTTTTGGAAGAGTGGGCGGAATTAGTTGCTATTCAACTAACCCAATACTAAGATGCAATCAAAATAAAATACTAGAAATGAAAATAAGCTAATTTATACTAAAGTTGTGAGCAGTAATTGGAGAAAATGTGTTTACTTAGATTTCACTACTCCCTAGATATCTTTTACACGTTAATTACTTGTTATAATTGCATGGATGACGGATCGTATTCCTTAATACCATTCATGGGGTGGCACACATAACTCCCCAATTCTATGAGCTCTTATCTCCTCCTACACCATGCCCAGCACAACTATAGGGATTGTAAACAGTGGCTCATGCATTAAATACAACCAATAAAGACCTAGTGCGCGTTGGTTCATGTTTCTTAAGACGTTCAAGCATGTTACCAATTGGAGATCAGCCAGTTTTCTTAAGCCTAACATATAAATCATTCATCCAAGACAAGAATAAACAAGTAATCAACACATAATCAATATCAAGGTTTCATTAGATCTAAGCAAACACAAAAGAGATCTAGCCTAGCATGATGGAATTAAGACAAGAACATGATATAGACAACCAACACATAGACATATTGATTGAATTAGAAGAACACTTATCTTGATTAATCATGCAAGGTATCAAGGGGTTAGAACCCTTGAAAAACCTGTAAAGTTACACCAAAATCGTACTTAGGGTTTCTCCCAAAACTTCTCTCTTAAATGTGAAAAATTAGAAAACTATATATAGGAAAAGGGGTCTGACGGCGTCAAGACCAAATAGGTGACGCCGTCACCTCGCCACCAAAACAATCCTCGGACTGCCTAGATCTACATTTGACGCCATCAAGAACATTGCATTTCCAGGTCGTCACGACTTTAACTCTTGACGCCCTACCTTCATGACGCCGTCAAAACTCTTCTGGGTCGTCATGGACTTTTACTCTTGACGCCGTCAGGAAACTCCTCTTGACGCCGTCATTCACTGTTCCCAACATGGAAAATTAAGACTTTGGCGTTTTCTTCACGTTTATGCTCCAAAAACGTCCGAATTGCTTCTTTTTCCAGATTTCAATCCCAAAGTACCTAAAATCACAAAAGGAACGATTTAGGGCAATATTTGATCAAATAAATTCGGATTCGGGCTTAAATGACCCCCTAAAAACGGATCATTTTTCGCCTCATCATATACCCTTACACTTGAGATTTGCTTGTCCTCAAGCAAATGCGCTTTTATTCTACTCAAAAGACAAGTTAGGGGTCATTTAACACTAATATAAAAGTAATTACAACAAATAATTGTTCCACTAAAGACCAATAGACAAGCACGGAGGTCATATACAAGCACCTCACAAATAGTGTTTAGATACCCACATCTCTCGGGTGTAATAAAGTATAAATTACAATATGGAAACGGAAGATATCTCTCACTACCTGTTATAGCAAAATAGATTACCATAGGCTTGGGAAAGGATCAAACCTCCACCACATGGCTTAAGCACCTAGGATAAACTATCAAAGAGGTCTTTTAAAGGGTTGTAACGTTAGGTGTAGGGATATGAAATACACGGTTTTGTTGGATAAAGGAAGTTTTACTGGTGGCGAGTTAACAATCTTGGTTAATTACATGTACAATATGGCGTTGCTAAGCCAAGACTAGACTCGACTTAAGCTAATAAATGAAAAATAACAAAAACAAAAAATAAACATAGAATGAAACGGGATGATAGTCCGTATGTTTTTTTTTTTCTCTTTTTCTCTCTTTTTTTTTTCTTTTTTTTTTTCTATTTTTTTCTTTTCTTTTTTCTTGATTTTTCGATTTTTTTTTCTTCATACACTCTTACCCTACCATCCAAAATAATACATCATAGGGGATGAGAATTCCCCTTACACTTGAATCTTTACATACTTTACAATAAACTAAACTAATGACTCGAATTAAGAAAATCAAAACACTTGGAGCACTTTTAAGATTAACGTACATATGGGGGTAATAAATGATGTTCTTCCCCATTACTCCATAAAATAAGTACTTTACCCATGAGTCCCAATCGTTCCAAAACAATATGTACAAGGATATGACTCGACTTAGCAACCATGTAACCAATTAGAAAGTTAACTTAGGGTTTAACAAATAACAATAATGCACTAAAAATGAGCGCATACACGGAAGGCTAAGGCGATTTGGTTGTACATTTAAGTGGGGTGTAACAAATTCTTCCTTTAAGTAAAATGCTTAAAGTTAGAAACGAAAAGATAGGCTCGGAGGGGTGTACTAGGGGTTTCGTGTACTAAAAATGAGTACAACGCTAAGGGTGTGGGAAAAATTAGTTGACTTAACTAGCCAAGTAATATGACTTAAATGGTCAAGTAATTATAATACGGGTTTAACACAAGGGTAATCCTAATGCCTCTTATCATGTAGTAAATCCTACTACACGAATGTAGTCTCACTAGCGGTCTCGGGATGCATCACTAACGCAAGTTCTAGAATCTAAATGCTACCGGTACACTCATAAGCACTAATAATGAATGCTTTTCCTATCAAATCTAAAGGCGAACCTCACATTTTTGGGTGGAAAATTTTTCTGAATATACGGTTATGTGCTAGTCATACAATCTCCTATCCGTGAGACGCTTGCTATGGCTAAAGTTTCACTACTAAATGTTGTAAAAAATTTTAAATTTGGCGCTAAAATTGCACTAACAAGTATTTCTCATAGTTTTATTACACATCTACCATCAAACAAAGCAAACTCAAGCGAAAGTACATATGTAAGGTATCATCTTTTTACCCTCCCCTTACACTTAAGATGAACATTGTCCCCAATGTTCAAGTAAAGAATGTAAAAGTGAAAAAGTAAAGAGAATGAAATCAAATACTCCCCTGATTCGCTCGGTATAGATAATAGGATGGCCAGGTTAAATCTTCCTCCAAGAAAATGAACAATCAAAGCTTCCCTTCCAGAATATAAATCATCTTCTTGTCATACATAACCTGTAAAACCTGACAAAATAGACAAGACAACCTCGCGTAAAACCGGTGGCGTCCTATATAAGTTTCTAAATCCTAAAAAACAAGATAAGATATAATGCTTGTGGAATGAAGTTTGCAGATCTCCTGGAGATTATAAAACTTAATAATTCACAAAACCATAAGACTCCGTTAGAAAAACAAAACCGGTAAAATTTCCAGATTTTAACTCCTGACGCCGTCAAGAGTAAACCCCTGACGCCGTCAGAATTGACCTGCAGAAATCCTTATGTTAAGTTTCCGGAAAATTTCTGGAAAAACTTGGTCCTACTTCCTGGAAAATCCTGCAAAACTTCATTATGACTCAATACAAGCATTTGACTCTAACAAATACGAATATACATGCTCATTTAATCTTGTGGAGAATCATGATCGGTTTGTTTCTTAAAAACATATTTGGGGTTTCCCCTTACACTTATCTTTTGCAAAAATACTTCTAGGTGGAGTTAAGACTAGGCCAAAACAACAAAGTAAAGTATTTCCACTATTTAGTTTAGAAACATGATCTACCAACAATAAAAATAAAGCATGCATACGAAAGCAAATAGCAATCAAACAAATAAAATCACACAAAACATGGGTTGCCTCCCAAGAAGCGCTTTTCTTTATTTAAGAGTCTTGTAGCTAGACTCAAGGTCATGGGTTAACGTGTATCGCTTATGCTCACATAACCAAGTGTGAGCCATCTAGTAGTCACCTCATCTTTCTTATAATTATCTCCTAACTCTAAGCACCCGCGATAGTATCTTTTATTCTTTTCATGAGCATACTTAAGTCCTTTTATCTTATCATTTTCACTTAACATTTCTATAGGCGGATACCTACTACACTTTTCCATGGAGAAGTCCTTGAACCTAGGGTGTGTGCGGGGCATTTGATAAACAAAATCTTCATCCCCATCCGAGAATGTAATTAACCCTTCTATGAGTTTTTCATCGAGGTTGGTCAACCGTTTGAAAGTTTTCTCCTTTGTATTCTAACTCATCTACCATGATTTTATTATATTCATTGCGCGAGATTATGTTCATTGGGAGAGATGAGTTAAGATAGGCGTTAAAGCTCTTAAATCCGATTTTACAAGGAAATTGCATGTTGAATGAGCTATCACACTCAATCCTAGTTCTAGGGTCAACATACCTAAGAGGGTTTATTTCTTCTTCCATCCTATTCTCATTAATCACATTAACATCATCAAGATCCTCATCGGAGTCTGAATAGTAGAAAGGACTAGCCCTACGGTCATCATCATGATCAGACTCTTCTAACTCAGAATTATTGTCAAAGTGGTGGTTGGGTGAGAGGTTAGGTGGGTTCTCATTTTCTGCTAAAGGAAGTGGGGCGGGCATTTGGAAAATCCTACGACGAAAAACACGAATAGCAGGAATCAAACGATCAATGTTATTGCTATCCATCGAAACAGTTTACGAACAAAGACACAAAGAAATGAGATAGACTAGAGAAAACCGAAAAATAAAAATAAAATCTTATTAGAAAGGAATCTAGCAAGTAGACCTAATACAAAGAAATTCTAACCTAGACAATAACTATTCCCCGGGCTGCGGCGCCAAAAACTTGATGCGTGGGAATCGCAACAGGCTTTACCTCTCGAGGGATCTCGAGAAGCTTACAACCCCCACCAGGCAGTGTACCTGATCGTTGTAGTATAGTATAGTGACAAGTACCGGGGGATTGATCGTTCAGCTTAGGAATAGTGTCGCTAGGATTAGAAAGCCTAAATACTAGTTCTAAAGGTGAGGGATGATTATTTTTGTGTTTTTATATTTTTTAGAAAGCAAGTAAAATCTCGGGTTTTGGAAGAGTGGGCGGAATTAGTTGCTATTCAACTAACCCAATACTAAGATGCAATCAAAATAAAATACTAGAAATGAAAATAAGCTAATTTATACTAAAGTTGTGAGCAGTAATTGGAGAAAATGTGTTTACTTAGATTTCACTACTCCCTAGATATCTTTTACACGTTAATTACTTGTTATAATTGCATGGATGACGGATCGTATTCCTTAATACCATTCATGGGGTGGCACACATAACTCCCCAATTCTATGAGCTCTTATCTCCTCCTACACCATGCCCAGCACAACTATAGGGATTGTAAACAGTGGCTCATGCATTAAATACAACCAATAAAGACCTAGTGCGCGTTGGTTCATGTTTCTTAAGACGTTCAAGCATGTTACCAATTGGAGATCTGCCAGTTTTCTTAAGCCTAACATATAAATCATTCATCCAAGACAAGAATAAACAAGTAATCAACACATAATCAATATCTAGGTTTCATTAGATCTAAGCAAACACAAAAGAGATCTAGCCTAGCATGATGGAATTAAGACAAGAATATGATATAGACAATCAACACATAGACATATTGATTGAATTAGAAGAACACTTATCTTGATTAATCATGCAAGGTATCAAGGGGTTGGAACCCTTGAAAAACCTGTAAAGTTACACCAAAATCGTACTTAGGGTTTCTCCCAAAACTTCTCTCTTAAATGTGAAAAATTAGAAAACTATATATAGGAAAAAGGGTCTGACGGCGTCAAGACCAAATAGGTGACGCCGTCACCTCGCCGCCAAAACAATCCTCGGACTGCCTAGATCTACATTTGACGCCGTCAAGAACATTGCATTTCCAGGCCGTCACGACTTTAACTCTTGACGCCCTACCTTCATGACGCCGTAAAAACTCTTCTGGGTCGTCATGGACTTTTACTCTTGACGCCGTCAGGAAACTCCTCTTGACGCCATCATTCACTGTTCCCAGCATGGAAAATTAAGACTTTGGCCGTTTCTTCACTTTTATGCTTCAAAAACGTCCGAATTGCTTCCTTTTCCAGATTTCACTCCCAAAGTACCTAAAATCACAAAAGGAACGATTTAGGGCAATATTTGATCAAATAAATTCGGATTCGGGCTTAAATGACCCCCTAAAAACGGATCATTTTTCGCCTCATCAATAACCTAAGTTTTGTTTTCCTCTTTTTCTTTGCTCCTAAAACCGATCGACCCAAACCCCTCTAAAGGGATTAGTCGATTTTTGTTTAACTAATAATCTAGTGTTTATTTGATCTTGCAATCACATTAATTCGTTATTAATTCGTGTGTACAAGAACGTGGTACTAACACACTATTGTTAGTATCTTGGATCGATTAACAAAACGGTAAGGGGTTAATCATTGATCCTTATAAACCCTAATTAGGTCATCACATGTTCAAGATTATTTATTGATTCTTGTTTTGCTAGAATCACAAAATGTACGTTCCTATTTAATTTATGTTAATCTTTTATATGATATAGATGTTCATACGCTTCCGCATATTCTCATATTCTAACATTATCAACTAAATTATCCCTAAAACCTATAATATTTATACTAGTTGGTGCAACTTTTGGGGGGCCGGGACCCTTCCCTGCCCCTTAAAAGTTCCGCCCTTGCTATGTATCTTCATGTTCAGGTCCTGAAATGCTTATTAATTAGTAAGCTCAGTGCTTATCGAGTTCATATAATGTCAGCAATAACCATTAACGAAACTCTGTACATAGATTCTGAATTTACGTTGCATGCGCCTATTTAATATTACAAGCAATTTGATAATAATACTAACTTTAGACAATTGTTTTTAGCTAATTTTGAAAATTATTATGCCTCATGAACAGACCTTGGAAGCTCAAAATAGGCTTCATTAAATCATAATAGTAACAGTTAAGTTCATAAATGAAAATTGTAACACAAAACATAAGATATGAAGATCATACCTGAAATAGAAAGCATAATCACACACTAGCAAAAGACGCAGTGAAGAGAAAGCTACTAGGGCTAAATAATTTCGTTTCAAAGAGGTCACGCCTAGTTTTTAACACGATATTGTATTGAATAACCTTTTCATTTAACCGAATCACCATAAAACAATCCTCTTTTTGTTCTCCCAAAACAATACACCAGTAGCGGGAACAAATCCTCCAATGTTTTGTAAATCCCCCAATGTCATTAAGGTTAACAAAGTACTTGAACGACCATTCAGAACACCCATTGCTCATCTCGTAAATATTCAACCGATGAGAATCGGTATTGTCCATACTAAGAAGAAGCAAACAACCACGAGACTCAAATAACTTACGATCCCTAGCTACATTCCCATTCAACAACAGCATGTTTGTTAAAGCAAGAACCTCATTCACATTATGTAACTTATAATGCATAGCCTTGACAGGAAATATAGTTAACCAATGAATAGCATCATTCCAATATATACCATGTTCAAAACCAGAAAAACAATGGGTAGTAAATCGAATGCTATAAACAGTACTACTCCAATCATGTGTCTCTGAACAGTAAGTTTGTATTTGAATGGAAGAAACAACATCATCGTCATTAATGCCCGTAGCATACATTACTTTGTAGCAAGGTGATTTGAAAGGATTGAAAGCCATTTTCATACCACAACTAATATTACTTGATTTCATGTTATGAGGGCGTTGTGGAAGCATCTTAAAGAGATTAATGGATGGATTGTACAAATAGTACTTATCAGGAATATTAGTATAGCATAAAAGTAAACCATTACACGACTGCTTAACAAAAACATTACTGCAAGCAAGTTTAATGATGTTTTTATGCCGAGATGTGCCGACTGGAATTCTGCCATCCAACGGCATAAAATCATATCTATCTGTTTCGAAAGGATCCCTGATAAAGATGTTAGATTATGGACATTATTTTAGTAGTCGTATGTTACGATCGAACTCGAGATCACGGGATTGCACACTTTACGTATGAGACTCGATGTTTAAATAATTAATATAAAATGTTATATTTAATTATTTAATTCACAATAAACGACTAAAGAGCGTTAGATAATTAATGAAATTGGCTAACAGTCGGTAAATGTCAACGGGATACGAAGAAAGTAGAACAAGACAAGAGAAGGTTCTAGAAATCCTCTCTTGAGCTTGTTTTGGTCGAAACTATGGAATCCCACATCGGAAACCATAGCAAACTTGATATCTATCATAAAGTTATAAATACATCCCCATGTATTCATCCTTTGGAACACTTGATTTCAATAGAAGGCTAAACTTCTTCTTTTCCTCTCTTGTTCATAGGACAACGAGCGAAACCCCAAGAAAAGGGATTTGCTAGTAACCTTGAACATTACAAAGTGTTTGGTAAATTTATTGTGATCAAGAACTAGCATTCACATCGAATCGCTAATAGTACGTGTGTACAAGAACGTGATACAATCACACTATTGATTGATTCTTGGATTGAATTACAAAAGAGGTAAGGGGTAATTCTTATAATCCACATAAACCCTAATTAGGGTTCTTGAGTTGAAGATTGCATTTGATTCTTGTTCGGGCTAGAATCACTACGGTTTGTCTACTATTTATATTTGATTAATTAATTACATATTATATGGTCTTGTTATAATTGCTTCCGCTATGCTCTCTTGATGTATTTGGTTTATTTTATATGATTGTCATGATATTATAATTCCAACAGTGGCATCTAGAGCCGTTATAATGTGTAATTAATTATCGAAACGCATAAAAATTGGATCTTGATTCATTTAGTTACATGTTTTTAGGGTTTTTAGATTCCTAACCCTAATTTTTTTTATGGGTCGATTTAGACCTTAAAGGGTTTTAGGGTTTTGGTTTTGATTTTCTAATATGATTAGAAACCCTAGGATGTCATGTAATTTGTTATGCGTTTTAGTAAACGATCTTGGTGCAATATGTTAATTGTTAAGCTTAATCCATGAAAAGTGCATATTTGCATGGATTTTATTGTGTGATAATTTAAATGGTTTAAATTGGATATATATATTAATTGTTAAGTTATATCGCAACATGTAAATTTATTAATAGATGTCGAATTGGGGAAGACTCCAATATTAAGTAATCAATTATGTGCTATGTGGTATTTGTTTAGTTTTGGCTTACGCAATCAATTTATTGATGTATGTGGCTCTTTTTCCTAGAAGAAGAAAGCCTTGATTGAATAAATACGTAATACACCTAGACTTGATTATTAATAGGACTATTGAATAAGATTTGCATGTGGCTATATGTTTTATACATATTTAATTGTTATGATTATGTATATGTTTAGTTGTTTTATTTTTTATTGTACATTACTTGTTTTTGTTTATTAATTGTGTTAGACATGTTTATAAACGAAAAGGGTAATTTTTAAATAGAAAAATAATACGGACTAAATAATGGCGAAATTGTTTTGGTTTTTAAGAGTTTAAATTTCAAAGAATTGGTTGATTGATGTTTTTGTACGTAATGGTTAACTAGGCCCGACCGAAGTTTACACACTACAAGATGGGTATAAGGATGGCTTCGCATTAAATTGTGGCCTTAGATAGACAACATTCTGTCTTAACGCTCGTTTGTGTGTAAATTAGATTTACCGAACAACCATTACATGTACACTGTCATCTTAAGGGTGAATTAACCACAATTCCACAATGATTATCCGAAACACTAAGCCTTAGGGCTTATGCAAAAGTACGATATAGTGGACGATAATTGTTGGTAATTCTTTAATTGGTGAACCCGATACCTCAATCAAAACTTTGTTGTTTTACTCTTAGTAAATAGGTAATAAAAATGTTTTATAAAACCAATGTTATGAAGTTGTATGCATGCTTCTTCATACATTATTTTGATCACGTCAAAATTAATACTCTTATAAAATTAAGTCAAATGCCATCTAATTAAGAACACTTGAAGTTGTAATTTACGTCATGTGAGAACCTGGCGAGATTGCAATAGAGAGGTAAATTTCATAAATTCATTGCTAGCAGATCAACTGATGTGATGGATTTGTGAGTTTGCAGTTTTTAAGTTAGACGACTTAAATTGAGTAGGAAGTGAGATCTTGGACTCAAGGCATTAAGATGGGGATCAAACATGCTTACATTACAAATGTTTTGTGATTGTAAATCCCATAAATCTAGGAATTGCAATATGATATTGGCAATTATTGTACGACAATTACCTTGTTGAATACTATCATTACTAGCAGATCAACTGATGTAATGGTACTATGTCAATTAGGATCCTAGCTTTAAGAAAATACTATGGTTTATATGAATATATTTACCAATGTGTATTTTATTTTCTTAAAGATCTAATTATCGAAAATACTGAAATTGAATTTTGTAATTCGTTTTAATGTATTAATGCAACGTTCAAACCGTAAACGTATTTTGGGCTTTGGTAAATTGATATCATTCTGTTTTCAAACAAATGTTTGATTAAGAATAATTTACTTAAAAGACAAAAGAAGTCTACTTTCTATGAAAGAAGAGTGAGATAAAATCCTATTTCTTTTCATGAATGAAAAAGGATAATAGGAATATTAGATATGTCTAAATTCTAATATATAACTCATAACAAATTTTTAATAGTTAAGAAAATTGCGAATATTTTCCATAGGGATTTCATCATCCTCATTTGGTGATTAATTCTTAGTAACAAATATGATATTTGGTTAACAGAAAATTATGTATGACATTTTATGAGTTATTATAATTAGAAGCTAGACTAATTACTGTAAAATGTTTAAAAACAAACTAGTTGTTTTAACTATTTTAAAGGTGCTACATACATTGTAGGATGGTAGACCTATTAAGGAAGAAATTGCATGCCCAATTTTTCAAGTTAATAGCATTTGGTGGATAGTCCATCATTTACGTAGTAGAATACACTTTTAGTACATAAGTAATTGTTACGTATGGACATTCAAAGGTGTAGGAAAGTTAAAAGCACAGTATTTTATTTTACTGGATATGAAACATTTACAATGTTGTCAAATTCAGTGGGAGTATTGTGTACTTAATACTGAATAAGGAATTATTGTAATGATCTTTAATTCAGTGGGAGTTACAAGCTTTGATATCTTGGTAGCCAAAGATAATTACTTTCCAAGTGTAAACACTCATACTTTTAAGGATAGTCTTGTACGTTTCCTTACTAGACATTGTTGTTTTACATATACTTGTTATGCTAAAATCTATGACACAATCATATTGAACACATAAACAAATGCATGGCGTGTTGTTTATCAACTATATGAGGTTGTTCCATGCACAAGTGGGAGAAATGTTATCTTTAATGTTTGCAAGAAACAACTCATAAAGATATGATTTAATGGATTCTCTTGACTACAAGGTAAGAGAATAATGTTCTAATATTAATTCTAGAAACACTTGGTGTTACAATTTATGTTATGTGAGAGCTTAGCTAGATTGCAACAACAAGGTGAATTTCATATTTCATTACTAGCAGATCAACTGATGTAATTGAACTATGAGAATTTGCAGTTTCTAAATTAGAATAATGTTCTGATATGAATTATACTAGGCTAATTCAAGAAACACTTGGTGTTACAATCTATGTTATGTGAGAGCTTAACTAGATTGCAACAACAAGGTGAATTTCATATTTTCATTACTAGCAGATCAACTGATGTAATGGAACTATGAGAATTTGCAGTTTCTAAATTAGATACCTATTAGAACATGTGTCAATATGATATCAAGACTACTTTAATTTGTATATTTATGAATTCATGGAATGACATAAATTAATAAAGTAATCTAATGATGCTTCAATCTGAATATTTATGTGTTCTTGGAATGGCATAAATAAATGAATAAATAATGTTGTTTACATTATTGTGAAGTAATATATTAACTTGAAATTACTATTGAAACCAGAAGATGGTGTTCATAATTACTTTAGTTAAACATGTTTATGTTTCATTGTAAAGATATAAACATAAAGTCTTTTAATTGTTACAAGACTTATAATAAAGTAAGACGTTATATTGTTATGTTTTTTAATTAAGAAATATACATGAAGTTATTAAATTGTTAAATAACTTATAACGTATAATGGGATTATAACAGTTTATGTTTTCTTGTAAAGACATGGACATGAAGTGACTTTGTAAAAAGTACTGGTGTTATAAAACATGTAATTGGCTTGAATATTATTATACCATTAAAATGACTTAGTTGGTAAATAGACAAGTCAAAAGGAATATGGTTATCTTAAATATTGTTAGATTGTCTTACAATATTAATACTAATGAAATATCAAATGTTTATGGTATGTTCAGTTAGGAAAATCAAACTCTTATTAAATTGTTTGATTAAAGATGACTATGATTTCTTTTCTTCCAAAAGTTATCAAGGTTAGAATGTTGAGTATGACTTGGACATATTTAATAAAACTCCAACACAGAAGATTAATAAGACATTATCATCTGATGGAATGTGATGAATGTGATGAATCACATTAAGTCTTAAATTGAAGTTCTAAATTTGTTTAACTGCTTATGAAGAGGTTATTAACAAAGTTAAGTCATGAACTATCAATAAGTATTTGTAATATCCCAAAAGAGAACATTGTATTGGTTCTTTATTTGCTAAGTATTTAAAGATAGTCTTTAAATTGCTAAAAGCAAGTGGGAGTGTTAATCTCTAAAAGATA
This sequence comes from Artemisia argyi, assembly GCA_030686995.1. Taxonomy (NCBI): domain Eukaryota; kingdom Viridiplantae; phylum Streptophyta; class Magnoliopsida; order Asterales; family Asteraceae; genus Artemisia; species Artemisia argyi. The sequence continues at coordinate 32,492,622 of CM060683.1, forward strand.
AAATTACAAGATACATAATCTTCTAAAATACACTAGTAAATATCATGATGAAGTTTGTCATTTAAATGTTAAATCTCAAGATGATGATGAAGTTTGATATTTAAATGTTAAATCTCAAGATGATGGAATTATCATTCATAGAATAGCAATATATCTCAGATATTTGATTAATATGCTGAGGGCTATGATTTACAGGATTATTGTAAACCTGATAATCATTATGATACATTACCAAATATGAAATTGGGTAAAGTATACATGATATGAATGATTAAGATGCTGTCCATAAAGATAATCAATTTTAGAAACTTGGTTTATCTTAATAGTTAGACTAGAAAATGAAGATGAGTTTCTTCAAAGATAAGGTAACCTTTGTGGTTCAAATCTTTGTATAGAAATCATATGGACAATATTGAGCACGTATTTAATGCATGTCTTATAACAAGATTATTAATCACACTTAAGCAATTAACTGTGATTGAATATTCTTTTCTAAACACATTAAATATATAAAGATTATAATTGTCATATTTAGTTTCATTAATATGAAATTGACAATGGAATATCAAAACTCTTTCTTGTATGATTACTTGAGCGAGGACGATAATTAATCAAAAGGAGTTTATGAATTCAAATAAATCTTTAGAAGTGTACAAAGTGCAATAATCCATGAATGGATAAATGCATGCATCTAGAAGATTACTCTTATGTTTAAATTATTTAATTCATGTATTGATTTATAATTAAAATAAGATAATTTCTAAGTATTCCTAAAAGCTAGTGGGAGTATTATGTTTAATTTCTTAAATCATATATGTTGTAGAACATATAAAATGTAACATTCCATATAAGTTAAAAGTTAAGTCTTAGTTTGGAATGAAATTTTAAAGATTTAGGAAATAAGACATACAACCTTGGAATGAATGTTTATTGTTGAAACATGTGTGGTAAATGAATATAATATAACATGATATATTATTTAGAAATTCTAAATAGTTATGTATGACATGAATAAAATCTAAGTATGACTCAAAGATTTTTCATGAACACCATGTTTTGTTGTATCATGCTTGATTACAAGATGATTTGGCAATATTGATATCTAATTAAAAGGTTATTAGATAACTTGTGTAATATTCTAAATGAATATATGTTTGATTATAGAATCACATCCTAAATCTGGAACAGCTTCCAAATTCTATAGATGAACAATTTTCAATTGTTGTGAAAATTATCATAGCCAACAAACTTGAAAGTTTGAAGGGCATCAAATATTACACAATAGATATTAAGGTTTACGGAAAGTTTTAATAGTATATTGTTGTTGCATACAATGATGCTAATTGAAATTGAGATGACACTCAATACTAGTTATGGTAAGGATTTCGTTCTTTGCTATATGTACTAGTTGTGCTTACTAAAAGCATAAGTTGCATTATACATTAAGAGAATAAGAATATTTTAAACTTTAAAATGTTTGAAAGTTTAATTATCATAATTTGGTGGTTAAAGATGTCTCACATTTTTATGAAATATGGCATTATCAAAATAGTTGACTATGCACATATAAAAATTTCAATAGTTGAATTCTTGAAATAAGTATTCTTAAAATTCTGATAGATCAAAGTTGGATGATTTATGTCTTGTCAACAAGTATGAATGTCATTGCTTGAGACATAATTCATCAACACGAGTTATCATGCATTGATCTATTTAGTATTTGGATAATGGATGTTAAACAATTATTATGATAAATTGAAATACATGGTACGTTTAATTTATAATATATTGTATCCTATATGTGTATGTTTAATCCATGAATAAATGTTATTCTAAATTGTCCATTGTCAGTTAATAATATGAGAATATTATTAAATCAAGACAAATCTGAAGGTTGATATAATATACTTAAAGTATATTGATGTGTAGTCATGCCATTTCAGATGATATTCAATGATACCGAATATAGGACTTATCCCAACTACATGATGTTACTTTATGAATTTGGTTATTAAGTAAATCATGAGAAGTTATCCTCAGACTTGAGATGCAAGATAAGTGTCATGAATGTAGTACATTTTTGTGGAACAACTTAACGCTATAAGTAACTGGTAGTCATAAGGGTTGTTTTCGAAAGTGTTACAAAGTTTGTGGTTTTTGCTTGTAGTCAAGATAGAATTTGTTCCTTCAAATTTAGTTTTGGAGTTTAATACTGCTGGGCCCCTCGTAGGGTTGTCAAGATGTTTGCATGGCCGTGCCCAAGATCTTCCCTAAATATGTTCAGATGATTTGGTAATCTTGATCAATCACTAACAACGAGAAACAGAATGGTTAATTAAGGAATGACTTTGATCCATATCCTTATTAACATGGTATTAGAAACAAAAGGATAATAATAATGAGAAATCATTAAAAGGTTTTTCCAGGAGCCTTACTCGAGATCGTACTAGAGGCATCGGCGTGTTGCAAGACGCTAACCGATGTGATTACACTATTAAAATATGTCCAAGTGGGAGCTGTTAGATTATGGACATTATTTTAGTAGTCGTATGTTAGGATCGAACTCGAGATCACGGGATTGCACACTTTACGTATGAGACTCGATGTTTAAATAATTAATATAGAATGTTATATTTAATTCACAATAAACGACTAAAGAGCGTTAGATAATTAATGAAATTGGCTAACGGTCGGTAAATGTCAATGGGATACGAAGAAAGTAGAACAAGACAAGAGAAGGTTCTAGAAATCCTCTCTTGAGCTTGTTTTGGTCGAAACTATGGAATCCTACATCGAAAACCATAGCAAACTTGATATCTATCATAAAGGTATAAATACATCCCCATGTATTCATCCTTTGGAACACTTGATTTCAATAGAAGGCCAAACTTCTTCTTTTCCTCTCTTGTTCATAGGACAACGAGCGAAACCCCAAGAAAAGGGATTTGCGAGTAACCTTGAACATTACAAAGTGTTTGGTTAATTTATTGTGATCAAGAACTAGCATTCACATCGAATCGCTAATAGTACGTGTGTACAAGAACGTGATACAATCACACTATTGATTGATTCTTGGATTGAATTACAAAAGAGGTAAGGGGTAATTCTTATAATCCACATAAACCCTAATTAGGGTTCTTGAGTTGAAGATTGCATTTGATTCTTGTTCGGGCTAGAATCACTACGGTATGTTTACTATTTATATTTGATTAATTAATTACATATTATATGGTCTTGTTATAATTGCTTCCGCTATACTCTCTTGATGTGTTTGGTTTATTTTATATGATTGTCATGATATTATAATTCCAACAAAAGAGACCGGACGTAGGATCTATGTTAGGGATTTGTCTACGATGTAGAATGAAAGTAGGGGATGTTATTAGAGATAGCCAGCATTTGGATACTGATTTAAACAAAAGAAGTGAAATTATGGGTAACCTAAGTAAGATTTCGACTAATAGGTCATCATTGGACACAACTATATTTACTGATAAAGGGAGTTCGTTAGATGCACTCACATCATCACTAGTAAGTATCTCAGATGAACCTCCGGCAACAGTTTCCATGGAGAAACTATGGAACCCTATAAAGTATAAACCCTAGTATTAAGCCAAAAATATACGTACACAAAAATCTTAAGTAGATAAGCCTCGAAAATAACTTACCCAAACACCCTTTTAAAATAGTGTTTTGCATTGTTTATCTAAATGGTTATCTATTTTAAAAATGTCTTAGTTTTTGAAATAAACTCTGTTCTAAAATAAACAAATATCTTAAAACAAGCAATTCTAAACACTTGTTTACTTGTGGATTGCAGAAGTACGTCGTGCTCCTTTTAAATCTTAGTAATTGCTACTTTGTTGTCGCAATGCTTCTTCTTATATACTATAAAGATAGCATCTAAGTTCATCTTTTTTGGCTCGAAATTGATGTAATCTCCATCAAATCAATCATGACAATTTGTTGTTAAATATATAATTCGGTGCAAGCATGAGCTTATCACATGTCCATGTAACTTTTGTTTGAAAACGGATTTCTATTATCATGATCAATTTATGCATTCATTTCTTAGTTTAATATGATTTGGTAGCTTATTCGATTCATTTACTACATGAACCTTCAATTCTTTTCTCATCTTTAGTGTTAAAATGAAAAATAATACTTCATTCGTTAAGATCTTGGCGACGCGTCACCCGAAGAGAAAAGTCTTCGCAGGCTGCCTTTCATCTGTCGGTCGCAAGTGTTTTTTCGTATTTGTTTTTATTTTTTTGTATTTTGATCACCTTTCTCTATTTTAAAGTGTCGGTCATAGTCCTAAAGTAATCAATATGGTTATAAAATATCGTCATTCTTACCTTTTAAAGTTAACTTTCAGGTGGCTACAGTTGGTTTGGCTGCAGCTGAAAACCCATGGGGTCTTGTTCTTGGAAGGATCTTGTAAGTTCATATATTTAAAACATAAATATTGACTTTGACTTTTTGACATGTCTTGTTAACTGATTGTTTTCGTGTGTTAGAGTGCAAGGTTTATGTCCGATTGCTGCTGTCCTTGGAGGGAAGAGCTTGGCAAGTTCGATATCTGAGAGATTTGATTTTGAACATATTGATGTTCTGTTCATTTGATTCTAATTTGATGCTGAATAAAGCATTAGTAGGACTTTGCATTGTCTTTGGAATAAAATCATTGTTTTCAATGGTTGAGTCATGATTCTATGTACCTTAAACAGTTGGTATTCATAATCTATCTTATGAATACATTAAAAATGTTATTACATTAATAATTTAAATAATCAAATAAAATGATTTAGGAGATTGTCGAGATTAAATAATAGCCTTTTCGTGACTTTTACCAGTTTGACCCATTGTGGCTAAAAAATAATGTAGTAATAGACAAGCAAGACTAAAATCATCTGAGTCATGAGTAAATGCTTAAAATTTTCCACCTTTCGTTTATAAATTCAAAAACTGGATCATAAAGTAGTCACTTCAGTAAAAGATGCAAAGAACCAAATCAGGCAATTTATCACATTCCAACACCGTAACACTTGCAGTATCTTCCAAACAATATACTGAATCAGGCAAATAACCTATCAATGAACTGAAACTGGCATCAAATGGTTGTAAATCTGACCACAACCAATTCCTATGAGCTATATATGCAACCAGCTGGGCAGGGAAATGGAGAAGCACAGAAAGATGTGACGGTGAACTAAAAGCATGATTTGTATTACTGCTAAGATTTGATCATAACGCCCCTTTAGCATTTTACAATTACAAGGGGATCATTTACAAGTAGAGAACGGGAATAAAATAATATAATATTACCAGCCAAACAGGAGAATGAAGAATATCTTGATCACAAAAGAACCAAAATGAGATATAATGACTTACATGTCGAATGTAAACGAGAAATAACTAGTTATGTGTAGACAAGAAAAAAGCAGATATAAACATATTGATACTCATGCAGCTTCAAATAAACATTTTTACCATCATAACCGTCGTCAATTACTATTTGATAATAACTAACCAAATTCCAAGATGCCACATCTCTTTCCTCTATTGCATAATGAATCTTCATGTTCTGAACCTGAAAACCATGATAATCAATACGCTTAATGCCTAATAAGTAATAAGTTCATAGAACGTCAACAATAACATAAGTATGTACGTTGATTCTGAATTTAAACTGCATGCTCCTATTAACACTTGTAATTACTGTGCTACTAATACTAACTTACGACCATTGTTTTAAGTTATTATGCCTCTTTGCTCATGGAAGATACAGACCTAAGAAGCTCCAAAATGAGCTTCTCTAAGTCATAACAATAACAGTTCATATAATACTCAGTTGTTAATGAACATTGTGACATGACGACATAAGATACGAAGATGATCATACCTCATATAGAAAGCATACTCATACATTAGCAAAAGATGCAGTGAACAGAAAACTACCACTAGGGCTAAATAAGCTCGTTTCACAAAGGTCACGACATGTTTTTGACACGATATTGTATGGAACAACCTTTTTATTTAATTTAATCACCATATAAGAATCCTCTTTTTGTTCTCCCAAAACAATACGCCAGATACGGGAGCAAATCATCCATTTTCCAACAAATTGCACTATAACGTGACCAAGATTAACAGCATACTTGAACGACCACTCTAAACACCCACTGCTCATCTCGTAAATATTCAACTGATGAGAATGAGTATAGTCCATACCAAGAAAAAGCAAACAACCCCGAGACTCAAATAATTTCCCATCCAACGACAAAGGGAGTCGTATGATTGTTAAAGTGGGAACCTCATTCACAATATCTAACTTGTAATGCAAATCATCACGTTTAGAAAGAATTAACCAATGAATAGCATCATTCCAATAAATTACATCATTAAAACCTGAAAAACATTCGGCAGGAAATCGATTGCTGCAAACACTACTTCTCCAATTGCACGTTTCTGAAGAGTAAGTTTGTATTTGAATAGAAAAACCAATCGAAGCATACACAACTTTGTAGTGAGGTGATTTATGAGGATTAAAAGCCATTTTCATTCCACAACTAATATTACCAGCTGGTCTCAATATATGGGGGCGTTATGGAAGCATCTTAAAGAGATTAATTGACGATTATATACACAGTACTTATCAGGACCAAGATAGCATAAAAGCAAACCATTGCACAACTGATTAACAAAACCATTACTGCAAGGAGCTGGTTTAAAGATGGTTTTAAACCGAGATGAGCCGGATGGAATTCTGTCATCCAACTGCACGAAATCAAATCTATCTGTTTCAAAAGGATCCCTGATAAAGAGACCTGATGGAAGATCCATGTTAGGGATTTGGCTACGATGCATTATGAAAGCAGGTGATGTTACTACAGATAACCAACGTTTGGATACGGATTTAAATAAAAGAAGTGATATTACTGGTAACTTAAGTAAGATTTCGATTAATAGGTCATCGTTGGACATGACTGCATGTACCGATAAAGGGAGTTCGTGATCATCAGTAACTATCTCTGATGAAACTCTGGCAACCGTTTCCATGGAGAAGCTAAAACCCTCTAAACCCTAGTATAAAATAAGCACATAACATAATTTATTTTAGGGAAAATTCCATAAATACCCCAAAAGTACAAGGGTCTCCACCCTAAATAACCCACAAAATCTTGTTTTCTCCAAATACCCCAACGGGAGAAGGTCGCCCTTAAAATTTGGGCGGATGTTATACAATTGTGCCAAGTGTCCCTAGGGATGTCCCTACCACGTACCACTTATACTAGGTACTTTTTTGGGCGACTGGGCCCACATTTCTTGGGCGACCTGTCTTTTTTGTCTTTTTGTAAAAAAATTATTAACTACATTTTGGTCCTTGTGGTTTGCTTGGTATTTCATTTTTGTTCATCTATAAACAAAGTCATTTCTACTAAAATTCAAAGAACCATTACAACATGAACATCAATTTTCCCCAGATCTAAACTTTGATAACATGAACAACACTTTTCTCCTTCTCCCACCTAATTCTCAAATCTAGATCTAAACTCATCTCAGTATCAAATCACCTTCAAGAATCGAACATCAAATAAATCTAATCCCATCATCACACGATCGAATCAAACACAAACACACAACACGATCGAATCAAACACAAATAACCTACTTGACTTTCATAGTTGCATAATTAAAAGGGAAATGTCCCAAGGTAAATGGGTCGTGGTATATTAACTAGGAAACTAAGAAATTGCCTTGTATCCCTATGAACAGGGACTATGGGACTAGTCTGAGTAAGCCAACAAGGTTACTACTTTGTTCACATATGCTACATCTAGGGGTGGAAATGAGCCGAGCCGCTCGTGAAAAGCTCGGGATCGGATCGGTAAAAAGCTCGAACGAGCCGAGCCTAAACGAGCTCGAGCCCGAGCTCGAGCCTAAATAAAAGCTCATTTAATAAACGAGCCCGAGCTCGAGCTTAATATATAAAGCTCGTTTAGGCTCGCGAGCCTAAACGAGCTTTAGAACATTAAATATATAAATTAGAGATATAAAAGGGAATATTCACACCACATACCCTACTTTTACTCATGCCCCATCTTTGCAGTCACCACACACCCAAAACACATTCTTTCTTTCTCCATTTGATACCCCGGATCCACAACTCCTAAACATAGTCGAATCACATAAATCCACAACCATACTTCTCATCTCATTTCACCAAACAATCTAAACATAAATAAAACCCTTTGCCTCCTTTCTGAGACGATCCGAACACAATGAAACAAACCAGTCCATTTATAATTCAGTTTGGCTTCAAGATCTTCTATAGATCTAAGGTAGGGTATTTGTTTTCGTGTTTTTTTGAAGGAAATAAAGAATGAATTAAACAACTTTGTTTTTGCTCGTTCTTTAATATTTCGAATGACAAAGGAAGGAGCTATGCTCTTCATAGATCGATGATGGGTTTAGTTCTAACAGTCACGATCTTTAAAGATCTATAAATATGTAGAACAAACTGAGATCCTTTTAAGTCATTTCTGTTTGGTTCTAGGTTTGTGTTTTGAGTTTATTTGTGGTTGTTGTTTGGAAATGGGATTAGGATAGTTATGAATCAATCTATTTTATGTTGTTTTTGTTAAGATTGTGATATGTAATTGGAACAGATAAAAATGAAGAACATAGCGCATCTTCATTGGAATTTTTATGATTATTTGATTATTTCATTATATTTCATTATATTAGAGGAAAAACACAATTATACCCATAGATCTCTTTGTAATGATATTCATACCTCCATACAAATATAAACACCGTATATTAAAGTTACATTAAATTAAACATATGCTTTCTGAAAATGAGTATTTGAGTTATCACAAAGACGAACAAAGAATTTCTCAATCCAAAATAACAGTATTTTAAAATCGTAGAACCCAATCATTAACGAGCTTAAAATAAATAAACGAGCTCTATATAAACGAGCTCGAACATGAGCCAAACAACTTTTTTTATAGGCACAATCACAAACGAGCCGAGCCCGAGCCGAGCTCGAGCCTTATATATCATATCACGAGCCGAGCTCGAGCTCAAATCTTAAGGCTCGAAATGAGCCGAGCTCGAGCTCGAGCTTTTTAAAACATAAACGAGCCGAGCTCGAGCTCTGGCAGGCTCGGGCTCGGCTCGGCTCGTTTCCACCTCTAGCTACATCATATGTGAATTAAGAGCATAATATTTTGACTAAACGGAATTTGGATTCTATCGATTGCGCTATCCAATGTTTCCCACTATTAATATCAATACTTGATTCATTTAAGAGCATAATATATCAAACACCAGCAGCTAGACGGATCATCCTTCGCGATCTTTCCATATCTGACTCATGCCCAACAGGATGGTTCGAGGGATCCGGCTGGATTTCATGCGACATCTGCAACATTAATAATAATAGTAAGTATTTAAACCATATCTTTTTCACATGCCCACAATGACTCGACTAAAGGTTACAACTGATAATAATGAATACCTTTTCTTAAGCGGAGATGACAACAGTTTTTGAGAAGTTTTTGAGAAGGATGGGATAGGATTTAGATTCGGTCTGTTGTTGGTGTTGTTCGATTTGGGTAAAGTGTTGTTGTTTGTGTGTTTCTCAGATCTGGGTTTTTGGATGAAGATCTGGTTTTTTTTATGAAGATCTGGGTTTAGGATGTGTCACATGTTGTTTGTGATGAACTTTTCTTGGTGAAATGTAATAATGTTTTTATAATAATGTATGTTATTTAAAATAGTTTTAAGAAAATAATAATAACAATAATAACCACATGAACCAAAAATGAAATACCAAGCAAACCACAAGGATCAAAATGTAGTTAATAATTTTTTTACAAAAAGACAAAAAAGACAAGTCGCCCAAAAAATATGGGCCCAGTCGCCCAAAAAAGTACCTAGTATAAGTGGTACATGGTAAGGACACCCTTAGGGACACTTGGCACAATTGTATAACATCCGCCCAAATTTTAGGGGCGACCTTCTCCCGTTGGGGTATTTGAAGAAAACAAGATTTTGTGGGTTATTTAGGGTGGAGACCCTTGTACTTTTGGGGTATTTATGAAATTTTCCCTTTATTTTAAAGAAACACGGAAAGTCTTATAACTTATTTGTACTTTAAAGTTAAACACTTCAGAGGTATTTATCGCTTTTAAGTGATTTTGATATAAGTCCATGAAAAAGTTTCATATGAATCCAATAAAAAATTTAAAGAGAAAGTTTAGCATAAAAGCCACGTATATGTATTTACCCAAACATATCTAAGTGGTTATCTTGTTTTGAATTACATAGATAAGTTGTTTAAATAAAACTCTATTCTAAAAAGCATGTTGACATCTATTTTAACCACTAGAATACCTGCATATAGAGCTGGCATAACAGGTCCGACACGGCACGACACGACACGAACACGATAAGACACGGATCTGTTAAGCCTTGACACGAACACGACATGATAAGCTAATCGTGTCAGATCTTAAAACACGAACACGAAAATTAACAGGTCACACGAACACGACACGATAAGACACGATAAGAGGTCTTAACAGGTCTTGACACGCTAAAACACGAAATCTTAACAGGTCTTTAACGGGTTTTAACAGGTCTTAACATGTCTTATCGTGTCTTATCGTGTCTTAACAGGTTACACGAGGTCTTGACACGAACACGACACGTTATCTTATCGTGTCATCTTACACAAACACGAACACGACACGAAACACGATAAGCCCAAACACGAAACCTGTTAACCTCGTGTCGTGTCGTGTCGTGTTTTCGTGTTTCGTGTCGAAATTGCCAGCTCTACCTGCACACGGCAAATAGTAGTATATTTGTAAATTTATGATTTTTGTGTGACCCTAGATACAACAATTAAAATTTCAATATGTAGTTATTATAAAAGAAAAAAGAAAAAGAAAAAAAAAATATATGAGTTAAAAACTAAAAATGATAGAAATTTAAAGAATAAAATATATTTAAACTATTTAATGATAGATGTTGTTATCATTTTTAGTTAAAAGTATATTGGTAATTAAACTTTACTCATTTTTAAGTTTTTATGTTTTCAAAAAAATGATTTTCTCTTTATATATAATAGAGAATAGAGATAAGCACTTCAAAATTAGCAATTCCAAACACTTGTTTACTCATGGATTGCACAAGTGCATGTTCATGTTAAATCTTAGTAATTGCTGCTTTGTCCATGGAAGCTAGAGACCTTAATAGTTCCTAATAAGGTTGAGCATGGAAGACCCAAAACCCGACCAACCCGACACTGTTAGTGTATTATTATTAGTCTATTGTCTAGAATAATAATAGACTAATAATAATACATTAACAGACACAACATGATATGAACCGAAGGACCATCAATTCGGTCTCGATTGATGGTTTATAGGGTTTAGGGTCTCGGGTTGGTTCGGTGCAAAAATGACTAAAACTGTCAAAAACCCGGACCGACAGAACCAAACACCCTTTTGCATTATATTTGAGAAAACCGAACCAAACACGCCCTATGGAAAACCAATAGTCGATTGTTCTATTTTCTTTTTACACTTTTTCATGCAGCCAAAACACAAAACTCATCCTAACCTTATGTGACTATCCTACATTAGAAAAGAAAACCCCCTAAATCCCTAAAACATCATCATCAAGAACTTAAAATCATCATCAAACATTCAAATATCGACACTGCTGTTAGGCCTGTTTTGTTTAGCCCATTTAGCTATTGGGTTACTTGTTACTTCTCTATTTAAACTTTCAATATATGTACAAATCTATTACTCTTTTTTCCTAAAATTATTGTTCCTTGAGTAAATTACACCGTTCGTCCATGTGGTTTGCGTTGACTGGCGTCGTTAGTCCCATGACCAAAAAAACTGCACCGTTCGTCCTTAACGGGCAAACGTTTGGCGTCGTTAGTCCCTCCCCCACTAACGCTTGTTAAGTGTTGTTACACCTGAAGTCTCATGAGGGTATACTAGTCATTTCGCAAACCAAAAGGACGAACGGTGCAATTTTTTTTTTAAATATGTTCGTAAGTTCCGTTTTAATACGTTTCTAGTGTTTTTTTTCGTTTTCGTCTCTTATTTTTACGTTTTCATCCGTTTTTTTTTCCGTTTTCGTCCGTTTTTTACGTTTTCGTCAGTTTTTTTTCGTTTTCGCCTTTTTTTTTACGTTTACGTCCATTTTTTTACGTTTTTGTCTGTTGTTCTAACGTTTTTATACGCTTTCATCTATTTTTTTACGTTTTTATCCATTCTTAACCCTTTTTTTCGGTTTCCTCTGTTTTTTTATGTTTTCATCCGTTTTTTTCGTTTTCGTCTGTATTTTTACATTTTCCTCCGTTTTTTTACGTTTTCATCCATTTTTTTTCGTTTTCGTCTGTTTTTTACGTTTTCCTCCGTTTTTTTTATGTTTTCATCATTTTTTTTGTTTTCGTCTGTTTTTTTACGTTTTTGTCCGTTTTCGTCTGTTTTATTACGTTTTCGTTCATTTTTTTACGTTTTCGCCCATTCTTTTACGTTTTTGTCTTTTGTTCTAACGTTTTCATACGTTTTCGTTTATTTTTTATGTTTTCATACGTTTTTATCCATTCTTTATATTTTTAGAAATTTGATTTTTTTTGTTGTGATTTAGCATACCCATATTTTAAAACAAAAAAAAGGATGAAAAACCGAAAAAAAACGGATAAAAACGTAAAAAAACAGACAAAAAAGAAAAAAACGAATGAAAATGTAAAAAACAGAGAAAAATGTAAAAATACAGACAAAAACGAAAAAAACGGATGAAAACGTAAAAATACAGACGAAACCGAAAAAAGGGTTAAGAATGGATAAAAACGTAAAAAAATGGACGAATGCGTATTAAAAAAAGTTGCACCGTTCGTCTTTTGCACCGTTCGTCCTTTTGGTTTGCTAAATGACTAGTATATCCTCATGGAACTTCAGGTGTAACAACACTTAACAAGCGTTAGTGGGGGAGGGATTAACGACGCCAAACGTTTGCCCGTTAAGGACGAACGGTGCAGTTTTTTGGTCAAGGGACTAACGACGCCAGTCAACGCAAACCACAAGGATGAACGGTGTAATTTACTCTTGTTCCTTTTTGACTTTTTCGGTCTTTACTTTTCAACTTTGACTTAAAGTAGTTTTTTTTATATTACATAATATTATATGCAAAATATATGAACGGATTGAGTTTTATATTTTCATTGGTATAATTTTCATCAAGTATTGTATAACACAAACAAAAAATATTTATAGTTAAAGTTGAGAAAAAAAAACCAAAAACGTTAAAATGAGACAATAATTTTAGAACGGATTGAGTATCAATTAATATGCAAATTGGTTTGTTCGTTGTTTTCTACATGATATCGGAGCCTCGAATAAATTATAGTGGTTAGCCATGACCTAACATAGTGGTTATATACGTCATACCACTGACATGATCACATGAATCTGATGCCCATAGATGGCGAGTTAAAGAAAAAGACATCAACCTAGATGGTATGTTTATTTTGTTCTAAAAGCCAACAGCTTCCAGCATCTTATAGTTGCATATAATTTTTTTTCGAAAGGATATAGATGTATATCAGTATATATACTTGGTTTTTTATGCTTTCATTAATTTGTCAACTCATTTTGTAGAAGTATATCAATTGACATTGGTAGACGTACCGAAAACTTTGTTATCTCCACTAGACGACTAGAGTAGTTATGAGTACGTATTTATTTCACTGTTTCTGTAACCTGCTCTGTTGATGTAATTATGTATGAGATCTTAGTAAAAAATAAGTTACAAGACTATTAAGCCATGTCTGTCGATTATAATTTTAACTACATAGTTTAAACGTATCCATTATCTTAGCAAAACCCTCACTGTTACTAGACCATGACAACACAAAGCACAGAAATACATCTAAACGTCTATAGCATATTTCGGTGCATGCATGCATAGGAATATACATTCAGCTAACATTTCGTCTTATTTCATTTTGCTACATTCTAAAATAGAAAAGGGAAACGTTAATGGACATAAAAACAAAAAGCAAGATAAATCGTTTGTCGGCAAGTTACTAGTTACATATGTATTGTGATTGTGATTGTGATATACAACCTTCACTACAAGAAAAAAGGGCTATAGTGACGACAGGAAAATGGTCACTAAAGGTGGAAAAATCGTCACTAAACCAGATAAGTCACGAAAATCAAGGTCGTCACTATAGCTCCGTCACTAAGTTAATAGTCACGAAAATGATATTTGACACTAAATTAGTGACGACTTTCGAACTAAAGTCGTCACTTATGGGTGTGTGACAACCCATTTCGTCACTTAATTTCATCACTACAGTGGCTAAAGTCGTCACTATTTGTCGGAATTAGTGACGAAAGAAAGGCGTCATTTTTTGGGTGAACTTAACGTCCAATAGTGATGAAATACTTCGTCACTTTCCAAAATCCTATATCCCGATAATGCAGTACCTACAATAGAAACAAGTAATCTACTATTCTACTGTCAAAAATAGTAATACCCTATTAGCACAACATTAACAACATCAAAGTGGTCTTAAACTCTTCCACTCTTATGCACAACTATGTGACGAAAGAAACCAAAACAATCTCAGTACTATTCAACAGATTCCAAGATCCAAATACAGGAAACTTGGATTACGACCTACTATACCTCTCAACTATTGACATGATTCAGATCCAAAACAATCGAACTAACAAAAACATTGAGACATGACGACACGACTTTACTACCAGCAGTAACAAATAACAGCACTCTAAACGGGGTTGACCATCCTAGTTCTTGGACTGAAACGAGTTGCTTGTGGGCCAGCTGCAGCTCCTGCTCCATCCTTATCAGGTTCATCATCATGATTTCTTCCATTCTTAAACTTCTTACACCCTTCCTCAGTATCTGCTTTCACACTTCCACGAACTTCAGCATCCGATTTCTTCTCCTTTCCTTTAAGTTTCTGGCCAACTGCTTTTGTTGGATTAACAATCATATCCATCACATCCGTCCCTTTGCTGCAACAATGAACAGAGTTCAAAGATACATGAAATATTTCCCTTATATGAAGCCAGAGAAGACCCTCAGGTAATGACTCTCCACCAGGCTTTGCTGCTGGCAATACATGTTGACATTCGGGTATGGAGAGACCTCGGAAGCGAATTCCCTGAATTAAACAGAAAAAGAATCAGTTTTAATATGAATATTATCAGCTTGTTGCAGCTGCTACTTTTTATAAATAGACAAAGGTTCACCGATAGATGGTAAAATATATACCTCATCTGGGTCAAGTAAGGAAGTCTCCCACAGCAGACCTGTCATTCCTCTCACCCCACCAAGTACCTTTTAAATTCGTGAAACACGATAGCAGATATTCAGATATGAAAATGGTTCACTTAATAGATCTTCAAAGTTTAAATAATTCCAACTAAGAAAAAAAAACGAAAGTGTATAAACACAAACAGATATTGAAAAGCATTGACTTACCATATCAACAGGAATGTTACCCAATTGAACTTTGCCATATTCTGACTTAATTTCAGGCGGCCCTGCACAAGAAATGAACATTAATTACGATGCAACAAGCCACATCAGATTGAACTCAATTTCTATGACCATACAAGTACAAAGTAGAAAGTAACAAAAAAACATTAGAGCATCCAGAGATACCCAATAGTATCTTTTTTACTAAATGCAAATGATGTTAGGAAATGTACCTGTTGTTCGGGAATCAATTCCTTAAGGTGCGAACGGATGTCCTACATGAAAGGAAGACAAAAGAGATTATTAAGACTCTTAATCATCATCAACAACAACAACAACAACAACAACAACAACAACAACAACAACAACAACAACAAGAACAACAACAACAACAAACCCAATCCTGCCGGAGCAGGGTACTAAGACTCGTAATCAAATAATCACATATTAAGACGTCCAAGCAAATATAACTAAATTACAGAAACGAGCAAACAACATCAGACAGAGACTAATTACACTTCTCTTTATAGCTGTATAGACAGTACATCATAATTATCTTAAAAAGTCCATAACACTATATGGTACTAGTACGTAGAGGTAAAAATGAAAGAATCTGAAGGCGTTCCATTTTCATTTCCCTCGTACAGAGCATTAAATTTAAAATGAAAAATTGTCCCCTATTATAAGAAAGACTCTAATCTAAAGTCATAACCAGAGGCAACACCATGGGAAAGTTGAGTGAAAGGTGGCATAAAAGCAGAATCCGATTCAATAAAAAAGAGAGAATCAGATGATATATATTCTCTTTAAAATTAATGTAAGGGAGTTCAAAGCATCAAATAAATTTGTCGGCCGTTATTTAATAGCATGTCAGTTGAGAAGGCAAGGTATGAGAATGACTCACCGTGATGATGTCTCATTAGCATCCGTGCTGTCAGTCTTGCGCCGACTGTTCCCCACCTTTAAAAGCTCGACAATTTTATCAGAAGAGTTTACCTGAAATAAGAGAATAAGAATATTATCGATGCTAGATAGTAAATAGCTTCTGCATCTCTAAAACACAACTTTAGTAGCTAGATATTTGTAACTACTTATCAGATTTAAGCTGCTAAGATATTCTTAACATATAAGAAACATCAATTGAAAAGAGAAACATGCAAAACAGAGTGGAATGTGAAGACGCCAATTAGAAACTGGCCTCTTAAATTTTTAGAAGCTTTAAACTACACAAATTGCAAATGATAGAGAAACTAATGTACAACAAACTACAGAATGGAATTAATGCATAACATAAATTGTGAGAATAGTATCATGACAAGGATTTTTTAGAAATTGGTAGCATTAATAAGCAACCTTTAGTACCCCATTGTGATTCCTTGACACTCCTACATGAGTCAGGTCATGCCAAATCAACTAATATAAGATAGAAATATAACCTTGATACATCTAAGACCAGCTACAATAATCCCCTGTTCTCTGGATCCTCTCTGAGTTCCATATGGCCAGATGATTTTTCGAGCAGATCATAGATTACCTATATTTGAATATGTATCTCAAGTTAACATTGTTCCAAGTGTGAAGCCCATAACACCTTATTTGAATATATGTGTACTAATGATCGTCATGCTAAAAAGAACAAGACCTCGAACTAAATAAGAGAAAGAATCTAAGATCACCTTTCATAGCAGCAGCCTTACTGCTCTCGATTTAAGTGGCAAATCAATAATAATCGGTCAACTTTAGTACAAATTCAGTGAAGTTGACTGAATTTGAATTTATGTCCAAATAAGCTCGAAGTCAACTTTATGGTGCCCAAACGGTACGGTACGGTGAGCCATTCGAACTTTCCTAATATTCAACTTAATTTGAGCTAATCTAGTCGTATCTCCAAACCACTTAATTTATTAAACAACCTTGATTCAATGACTGGTCCATAAAATCTTTAAGCAACACACATATCTACTAAAATGTACCTAACAATAATATTTATAGAGTGTAATAAGAGGGCTTATCTATCATTATTAGCAACAAATAAAAAGAATCATCCATTGCGTTAAAGAAACTAGGCAAGCTACCGAATTACCTACAACAAAATGCCAGTCCTATTGTAACAAGCTACCAAATTATCTACAACAAAATGCCATTTCTATTAATTTTGCTAAACATTTTATCAAACACTTGGTATGCAGCGATTTAGTAGCCAATGATCCAGTAAATTTCATCAAACTTAAGTCAAAATAATTCGCTAAACATAAACTTTTCGAACTCAAATCAGCAATGTCAGTTTAAATGGACTTGATCCGAACTGATCCTTTAAACCTAAAGTTCATTGACTCAAATACCATATAACAAAGGATTTAAACCTACTCCAAACAAAAAATACCTAAACTAGTAATAATTTCAATGCAAACTAGCTTGTAAACATTAATGACTAGGCTCACATCAGGTCATTAACTCTTGGTTAGAACTTTCATCGAACACTTATTTTACATGGAATAATTCAGCTCAATAGTAAGTCCAGATAATAAAGACTTGCTACATTAATTAGGTTAAAGTGATTCATATCAAAATCAACAGATCACTGGAAATTTTATGATAATAAAGACCTACATCGAGATTATATTCAGCGGCAGAGGTGCTCGACTGCGGTGAAAAGCGACGGCGGAGCGCGATGGGGAACCGTGGCGACGGCGGAAAGCGCGGCGGCGACCATTGACTGTTAATCGTTAACCGTTGTGTAGGAGAAATGATGTAGGAGAAATGAGAAATGAATGTGTAGGAGAAAGAAGACTAAATGATGTAGGAGAAAAACTAATTCGGGTCGGGTTGGATCCGCGCTTTTTTTTGAGAAATGAAAGTTGTGTCTCAAGTGTGTACATTTTTTTTTAACATTGACTAGGCTTTTCTTTTGGTTGACCGAGTGACGAGTTATTTTCGTCACTTGAGTTAGCTAATAAGAGTATTTGTATATTTTCTTTCCTAAAAAGGATATTAAATACTACCTCCGTCTCACAATAAGTGTCCACTTTGAATTTTCAAAGTCTTTCTCATTCAACTTTGACCATAAATATTTTTATTTGTGTTTTGTAATACTTGATGAAAAATATATGAATGAATTGACTTTTAAATGTATTTTCATTGATATAATTTTCATCAAGTATTATATAACACAAATAATAATATTTATGGTCAAAGTTGAATGAGAAAGACTTTGAAAATTCAAAGTGGACACTTATTGTGGGACGGAGGGAGTACATGATTTTTTTTTCTTTTAAAACTTTTTTAACAGATTTTTTCTTTTAAAACTTGAAAAGGAGAAAAATTAAAAATATATATATATATTATTATTGATTTGATAGTGATAAATATATTAATTAATAAGATTGCACTAAGAAAATTATTGAATTAATTCCAATACTCAACTTAGTGACAAAATTTTTTCGTGACTAGATGAGTGACGAAAATTTCGTGACTATATATGCAAGTGACGATATATAGTGACGACAATTATATATCGTCACTAATTAGTGACGAAATATATAAGTCGTCATTAAATTATCGTCACTATAGCCTTTTTTTTTTGTAGTGCTTGTATGTTAGTACTTGTTTGTTATACATGGATTCCAACCAGAGACAACATCTTAAAGTAGTAAAATTGACATTTTAGAGAATACCACTAACTTGGCTACAAAATGTTCATAACAAAACGACGCTATGCTTAATAATATTGTAATATGAGCTACTTACAACATAAAGCGAATAAAACGTTAAAATGTTTGTTGAAGAACTCAATATTATTGTCGTTTGATGTCACAACCACTATATACAATGATACTCTATCAAGACAGTGACATAGAAAATGTCGATACAATAGTTAAGTTAACCTATGAATTATCCATGTTAATTAGTAGTATGATACAAACTTGATAAAATATAATCAAATATCCATTATAATAGTTAAAACTTATTAAGTTACGAACATGTGCTATGTTTCACTCAGTGCCGTAGCCTAGATAACGGAGGCCTTGTGTAAATATGATCAAAGATACGTTGCAGAGATATGGCTTTAACTTCTTATGAGTTCATCATCACACTCACACATTTAATTTGAAATAGAGTTTTAACATATATTTAGAACATAATTTCATATTTTTTTAAAATTATTTATTTATTTTTTTGAAAATGAATTTTGAGGCGTCAAATATGTAAAAGATATATATTTTGAGACCCACCACATCTGACACAACCTTTAATTTGTAGTAATTGTCAAATACTTTGTATATATAATTTATAAAAAGGCATATCAAAACAACAAAAAAACCCTTATTTGAAGTCAAATGGATCGACCCGAACCTGAGTTAGCCAAAAATATTTTACCTGATATCCGACCCTATTTTGCATTCGGGTTATTTGGGTTGATCCAAATATCCCGAATAAGATTATTGACCCGAGTAACCCGGCCCGAATATATAGTCTTAGTCAGATTCAGGTTCAGGTCGGATCCGGGTCAGGTCAGCCTTTTTAATCCCCTAGTCGCAAGTAAATGTTGAAAGCAAAAAGACACTTGATAGCAATATGCCAAAATGACTAATAATGAACTACTCAAAATATTGTAAAAGTTTGAAAGTTCTTTGACGTGTAAATCGATATTATTGTCGTTTGAAGCCACCATACATTATGAACACCCTAATAACTAACGAATGGTTTTCAATCGTTATGTTACGCAATTTATCTTTCTGATGTTGTACATGTGGATAGATATCATACGAAACTAAATTATAATATGATCAATATCGATTATATTAATAAGATAAATAGTAGTATCAAATAATAACGTAACACAAACACCTCGTATTCTTATCCTAAACGAGGTTATTTTATGTTTCAAACCGAATAAACAAAAATCTTATGTTTCAAGTTTTCAAATCTAGTACTCCAGCTTGAATGTCCACTTGTTTTTAACAAAATGAAGAATAATGCCAATAAAGAAATCCATGAAGAAAGCGTCTTTCCTCAGCAACCACTAAAATATAAACATAAACAAACATGCATGTTGCATAAATAATATTACTAGCATTATACTACATTATATTTCTGACCTTATTCTTGTTTATATATAAAGCTCAACTCACTTACTCTTACCAGATTTAACAGATTCAGTTGAGAATTTAGTTGGTATATCATAAAAATCATGAGTTTGTCAATTGTTCAAGTAAGTTTAATCTTGTATATATATAGACTATAGTTTATGTATTCGTTTCTTGATTTTATAATATATACTAGTATGATTTTGATGTATGTATACATATGTGGTATCAGGGGTTTAGCAAATCACTTGCGATGACGGTGTTATCTGAAATTGGTGATAAGACGTTTTTCGCAGCTGCTGTGAGTTTATTTTTGTTGATAAATCAATAAATAAATAATATGAATATGTGATAGTGATATGTAACCATGGATGCAAACATTGAAAGCAATGATTCCAGAAATATAAGTACATCTGAAATCTGTTTTCACATCCACTTTTGTTTTTTCCTGTTTTTCGGTTTTTCCAATTATATGGGAAGTGAAATTAGTTTAACTTTGGGGTGTTTGAGATTGGTTAAAGAAAGTGTATTTGGCGAATTGCAAGTTTAGCGATTTGGATTTGTTTATCCAAATTGCTTGCTGATTATTTTTCAGTAAGATAAGCATTTCCTGAAGGTATTAAGCAATTCCAAACAACCGCCTTTGTCTAGTTTGAGATATTCTGATAGATACAGTTATTTGACCTTTGTAGTCAATAAGGCCATTTTAAGAATTCCTGAAATCACAATCCCTATCCTCCGAAAAGAGTTAAAAGTTTGTATCCAATACTAAATAAATATAGTCTTTTTCAATTGGAAAGGCGACGTGTACTGTAATTCTCTCTTTTGAGAAGCTCGAAATCCATATCGTATCTGATGTTGAAACATGAGTTTTGTTTAGAATCTGATATCCAAATGGAATTGTAAATTTTCTTATATTTAAGGATTAAAAGCTTTTTAGTATAAACCTATTTAGTATAAACCAACTCTATTTGTTCACTCAATTCTGTTTTTAGATCTTGGCAATGCGTCATCCTAGGAGACACGTCTTGGCAGGCTGCCTTTCATCTCTTATCGTAAGTCGTTCTCTTTTCTTGCAACTTCTGTTTTCTCAATGTAATCTTAAATATGCTCAATGTGTTTTAAGTCTTATATAGTCAATGCTTTGACTTTCAGGTTATGACCATTTTGTCTGCTGCCGTTGGAATGGCTGCTCCAAACCTCGTATGTTTCTTAAGCAACATATGCTTTTAAATTACCATACTCTTATTCAACTTAATTTTTGTGTACATGTACGTGAATCTTGTATGATTGTATTCTTGAAGATGTCCCGAACATTGACTAAGCATATAGCCACTGTCTTGTTCTTTGGTTTTGGACTATGGTCTTTGTGGGATGCATATAACGGCGACGGGTAACTCTTTTTCACTTTTTATTTATAAAATCAACTAAATGGAGTATGATTTGGTTTATACTTTATACTATCGTCTATCAGTGAGTCTGAAGAATTGGCTGAAGTTGAAGCTGAATTGGTCAGTATCTCTAGTTTTCCTCCACCAGCTAGCCTTATTTTATCATTTAAATTAATATTGCAGTTTTTTCCGTGATCGGTGATCATGTGTGTAGGATGCCGACACAAAAGCTAATGGTCAAACTACTAAGTCAAGTATTGATGATGACTTGAAGAAAAAGAAGAGGCCGTTTATGACTCAGTTCTTTTCGCCCATCTTTCTAAAGGTATAGATCCAAAACTTAAACCTTTTTCGAAATGATACATTTTCCTAATAGATAGCTAATTGGGCAGGCGTTTTCTATAACCTTCTTTGGTGAGTGGGGTGACAAAAGCCAGGTGAGCATTAATCTTAAGTGATCATAGAACTGCATTTAATCAATATCGTCATTCATTCTATACTTCTATTACTTACTTTTACTCTAAACATGTCAACTATCTTCAGTTGGCTACAATTGGTTTGGCTGCAGCTGAGAACCCATTGGGTGTTGTTCTTGGAGGGATCTTGTAAGTTCATTTGGTCTATAGCTGACTCCGACTTTGACTCTTAGTACATATGGTTAACGTATTTGTGTCTTTGTTAGAGGGCAAGCTTTGTGTCAGACTGCTGCTGTCTTTGGTGGGAAGAGTTTGGCAACTCAAATATCAGAGAGATTTGTATGTCAATTTATTGATTTGTGTCATCATTGGCTTGTTCAGTTGTTTGTACTTTGTACGTTTGAAATAAATTGTTGGAATATTTCGTGCAGATTGCATTTTCGGGTGGAATACTTTTCATTGTTTTTGGAATCCAATCATTTTTCTCAACAATCGAATCATGATTCTTGCTACTGACAATGGTACGTGATCATCATCTTCCTCATATTAAGAAAGAACAAAAAAAGTTCTTTGGTTACAAGTTTGACTTTTGAAATCAAAATCATTACTTTCCACCTTCAAATCGATACGAGTCTTTTTTTTGTTTTTTTTTTTTTGATAATTTGATAATGACATTATATATGCAACACATGATACAAGCTTACAACCATATTGATATTCAACTGGAAACTTTTATCATTATTTACCTTTAGAAAACGCACAGGTTTGACCTCAAAAAGTCAAACTTGTATGTTTTCCTTAGGATGGGAAAGTACTTGTGCTAACTTGATTTATCGACTATCTAACCGTATGCATTACTTACTTTGTTGCAGAAGTTAGGAAGTTCGTGTGTTAAAGAAAAGATATCGTTTAGACTTTTGACAATTTGGCCAAGCTTAAAGAATTGGTGGAAATCACAAAATACTGATTAAAAATAGCACTAATATACTGTCATCAGAAATTGATTATATATCAGTTGCATCTTTATGGTAGTTGATGATGAAACACAATTTGCTGCAACGTGTGACGTTTACGCAGAATTTGATTGGCATGCATGATACATGCTTTGTGACTCCACATAAATCAAAATTTCTCTGTTGCCGTTATTCTTTTGTCTCAAATTCAACATGACTAAGTGCAAGTGCATTCACTTACTACAATGTTGCGTTCGTATACATACAA
The DNA here is from genome assembly GCA_030686995.1 of Artemisia argyi. Lineage (NCBI taxonomy): Eukaryota > Viridiplantae > Streptophyta > Magnoliopsida > Asterales > Asteraceae > Artemisia > Artemisia argyi. The sequence goes on from CM060683.1 coordinate 32,516,289, forward strand.
ATAATGCTTGCTTGTTTGTTTGTGAGTCACACTTTCGTAATGTGATTACATGAATATTTATCAGACACCACATGCAAGATACTGCAGATAACTTTATAGAACAAACAAGTATGATTCATATATATGTATCCAACTCTCTTGTGAGTTTTATCCTTAACTTTTTATTACAAACACGCATTTCCAATATGAGACATAGTATCGACTTGTTTTAAACATGTAGTCATAAATACAATACCAGTTAAACTGATAATTTACTGATAAAAGTCATAGCTTGAGGAGTCAGCAATTATATTCCTGAACCCACCGATGGTTGATGCTAACATTATGAACACTCCGATGAATATTCCCACCTGTAAACACACCAGTATTCAGCTCGAGGAGTGTCGTTATAAGCTTAAAATGTAAATCTCTATTTGTATCAGCAGAAATAATATATTTTTTTTTTCAAAAGTTCTGAGAAGACTAATTTTTGAAATTATAAATGACTGTAAATGATTACCCAATTAACAATCCATTGGGTACCGAATCTTTTGGGTTTCTTGAGTATGAGCCATATTATGCTTGGAAGCTGCAAAGTTCAAATGTTCATGCATACTATTAGTTTGGCTTAAATTCATATAAACAATGATTTAACATTAGTAAGATGACTGTTTTTTTTTTTTATATGCAACCATAGTGTCTACTTTACTTCTATCGAATTTAAGTATTTATAAAGATTAAGTTTAAAACTTACAAAATATGAAGTTGGAGCAAAACCAAATCCACCAAAAAAACCAAGAAGATCACCAAAGAAGGGAAATGTCACAGCCATGAACAATGTGAAAGCTGCAAATTTTTATTAACTTTTAGCTTCAATGAAATACTAAGATAAATTTTAAATTGTTGTACTAAAAAAATTTATTTTAAATTGTTGTACTAAAAAAATTTGGATAATACTTACCAACGTAAGTAGTACGAACAACAAGTCGAAGTGGTAGTCCAGAGGGAACGTTAAGTTTTTTCACCAATCCTTTTTCCATCAAATCAAATAATGGCATTGCAAATACCTGAAAATATATGTCCGGCAATTTTCTCAGCAAATAATAAGTAAACTAGTAACAAATTTGTATCAGCGAGGTTAGTTCAATACCTGATAGCTGCCAAGAACATGAACCACAACCATCAAATTAGCTGCGGCAATGAGCCAAGATGGTTTTTGTAGTGCAACTAAAACGTTATCAGTAACATCTTGTCCAAACGCCCAATATCCAATGATAGCTACGGGAAAGTAACATACGGCATTGACAAAGTAAGCTCCCATAGCGCCTTTCCACATTGCTACTCTTGATGGTTTTCCGGGTCTGGAAGGGATGGTGGCTTGGATTTCAAGTGCGACTGCATGTCCTGCATACGCAAATGATATCTGACCCAATGCATTGAATATTCGGAATATTGAATCAGCCCCACTTGTTTTCTTGTAAGCATAGCTTACGTCCAGTTGTTTTCCTTTGCTTAGGCAACCGGCCCAAGCTATTGTTGAATAACTGCCACATGAAAACCGAAAATCAGATTTGTTCACACGAATAATAAAATTGTTAGCTAGAACAGTTTTCACTTACCATAGTGACATAACAGCAGCAGCCAGTGACACACCAGATACAGAATTAAAATTTGGAAGTTGTGAGAGAAAAAAATGTGTGGAACCAAATATGATGATCCAATAAGAGTGTCTTAGCCTAGTGCAATCAGTGCAGACCATTTCCATGAATTTCTGAAGGCAAGTTCCACCAGTCACCATGTACACTATGTTCACTCCTACTTGTACTATCAGCTGCTGTGGTAATACTACCCAAGGTCCGAGTTTCTGCCCAAAAGCGTGCCTGGCTAGGTCAATGTAGCGATCATAACGAACCCCTTCCGAGGACTCATGGAGTTGGGTCAAGAGCCAAAATGTGTGCAAGGTCAAGGCCCATGATATGATCATTACAGCCATCCCCGGACCCCTGTCACATAAAGCTCGTTTAGCCCTTTTTAGTGTTTTGCAATATGAATTGGTTTGAAATAATACTAGTCCTTAAAATAAAGAGCGAAATAAGTACCATCCAAGGTAGGCCATAGCATAAGGCAAGCTAAGAACACCTGCACCAACCATAGCGGTGACAGTGTGAAAAGTAGAATACCACCATTTTGCATCCCTTTTTGGCCCTTCTTCCCATTCTCCCTCAAGTGGAGCTTCCTACATACATATATAGAGTAACAAGGCGTCGTCGCACATGAGTATAAAGTAAAGTTTTTGAGTCTCTTATAAGCTAAATTGGTAAGCTAATATATCTTCCAGACTTCTACAATGGTTCTCAAGTTAAATAGCAAGATACTGTCACATATATCTATACTACCTTATAATGTATTTAGGACATCTATATTTAGAAGTTTTAAAATGTTTAAGACCAAAAACATTTCTTTAATAGGAAAGATGCATGTACACCATTTTAATGCACATAATTTTCAGACTTACAAGACAAGAAGCATAGTGTACACCACTTTAATGCACATATTAAAAAAAACACCACATTAATGATATTTAATGTAATCAATTAATTAATTGGTCAATAAATACAATTAATACAATTATTAAAACACCCCTTATATCACAAATACAAATTATCAAGTATATTGTACAACCAAATTAAACACAATTCCAAATGTCACTAATACAAATAATAAAACACATTATACAAATATTCAGGCCCGAACGGGCAATGGGCTAAATGGGCTTGAGCCCGAACGAGTGCGGGCCAAACAGGGTTGAGCCCGAATGGGCACGGCCTAAACGAAATTCTTGATATCCGTAAATTTATTATCAAAAAGAACATAATAAACTAAACTACATGATTCACCGAAAAATTTAATTTCAGGGTACCCGCCGCTGCAACGCGTGGGTACCCTGCTATAGTTTATAACAAGCCAACCCACACCATATCTTCGGTCATCCCCATCACCAAAATACTAAAACATGTTCTTAGAACACTAGTATCATATTGTAGTGTTTAAGGTATGTAAGTAATATGTGTTCTCAAACCTCATACATGCATGCGCATAGTTATAGTACTTTGTTCTATTAATAAACGTCGTATAAACAAGTTTAAAGTAGCGTGTGATACAAGAGTAAACTAACATATATAACTAGCTCTACCAATTGGAACATAACGACTAACATATATCGCACGAAAGTATAGTATCCATGGTTACTAACCTTTGGAAGTGGAGGAGAAGAAGTAGAAACCATCGGTGCAACGAAAGAGAAAGTGATTTTCGACCCTGGAACACACCTAAACAAGTAAATGGCAAGTCTTGCAAAGATGTGGGAATGCTAAGTGATGTCTCATTATTCACCAAAACCATCATCATGTTTAAGTAGTTGTGGTGGAGCTCTCACTTCTCAAAAAGATTTCATGTTAAATTATTATGTGGAATAAAGCTAAGCATTCTCGTCCCAAAAGTAGTAATATATTGTAAATTAATTAAGTAATACGGTTTCTCTAATCATCGTACATTAGTTTAACGATTTGAATTAATGCGTCTAGATACAATGCATGGTTCTTATATATGGTACTTCGATTAATGAAGTAAGCATGCTTTTAGTACGTTTATGACACCGAAAACTTTACCACAAGCATGTGAAATATCAACAACGACTAGGCATTCAGACCCGTGCAATGCACACGGGCTCTATCTAAATATTCATAACGTATTGTTCAGCACTAATTTTCGTCATTTTGATCATGGATGGATTTTGTTGGTTAATAAGTTTCTAAGTTGTGTTTGTTAGCATGACATGAAAAATGTTGATGCCGTTATTTCGTTACTTTTAATTGAGGTCAAGTCAAACACTCAAAATACAATATATAACTCGGGTTGCCTCATGACCCGTGCGATGCACACAACTTTTTTATTTGTTATTATAATTTATAAATGACTGCGAGCCAAAATTATGTAATTTTTCCATTCTATTTATTATTCAAGGTAATATTTTTAATATGTCGTATTTTGTTATTTTAGCAAACTCTGAAAGCCCGTGCGATGCATATGGGCTGTATAGAAGTTTTCAAAGTTTAGTATCCGTCTTTTATTTTTGTCATTTTATATCCGAGATGTATTTTTGTCATCATATATATAAGTTGTCATTGTAGCATACATTTTGTAAGCATGATACATATTTAAAATAGTTTATTGACATGTAATCTTTTAAGTTGTATTTTTTACGTAATATTTTTTGTCTATTTATTTTGGTATTGACTGTATCGTTTTTTTTATTGGAACTAACTAATATTAATACATCCGGCTAAGTTATAACTATGTCTTATGATAGTCAACAATGCCCGTGCAATGCACATGGGCTGTATAGAAGTTTTCATAGATTTAAAATACGTGCTATGCACATGGGCTGTATAGAAGTTTTCATAGCGTAATATTCGGCATTTATTTTCGTCATTTTATATTTAAGTTGTCATGGTGTCACACATTTGCTAAGTTTTATACGTATTTAAAATACTTTATTGAGTTATACATGAGCTGTATATAAGTTTTTATAGCGTAATCTTCGACATTTATTTTCGTCATTATATATCTAAGTTGTGATGGTATCACATTTCCAAGCATGTCACATATTTAAAATAGTTTATTGACATTAAAATAGTACATGTGAAGAGATTCTTTTTAAGATGTTATATTGAAAAGAGTCTCTTCACATGTAATATTTTAATATGTATAAGTTACACAAATTATTTTAAATATGAAGCGATGACATTAATGTTGGAGACCTTTTATATCATCCACATGCGATGCACACAGGTTTGGACTGCCTCAGAACCCATGTGATGCACACAGGTTGGATCTAATTATTTTTTTCGTAATGTTCGAGACTAATTTTCGGTTCATGTTTGAAACTCTCATTTTTTGTGAAAGACGGACTTTGTTGTTCAAATAAATTACATTATTAAAAGTGAACTATAAAACAAATTTTCTTTTTAGCAAAACTATAAAAACATAAAACATTAAAGTAATTAGTATATTCAAGAGTATAAATTATAATTCGTATAATAAATTATAATTCGTATAGTAAAATATTGCATGTTGAATTAGTAACGTACTATTAATATGAATGCTAAGTATTCATTTATATTGACACTGGTAGCCATGACATTGTTCTTGTTGTTGTTCATTGGCATTTTGCATGTTTTGTTCTTGATACAATTTTCCTGACTTCTCGATCTCTTTTTTTAATGTGAAGAGGTTGATTGTAAAATGTTATATTTAAATGAGGCTTTTCATATGTAATCTTTTAATATGAGTAAGTTACATAAATTATTTTTTTATTAATGCATTATTATAACATTTTTCCATAAACTATAATATCGAATTTGGAGCATTCATTAGTAACTCACTCTAAGTATTTACAGTATGACGACATGAATAACATGATCTCAAACTCAAATGAATAATGCTTACCTCGTGATAGGTGTAGGATAACATTTGAAATACAATTTTCTTCTCCTTTATATATGATGAGTGTGTAAATACTCATCATTTTTACCTTTTTCTGAGCTGCCAAAACATCTAAAAACACTCAATATTGAATCAAAATAGTGAAAATATCACAGGAAAGTGTTTTACATGTTTCAAATGCAAAATAATCAAAAATAGATGAAAAACGCACAAAGTTTGCAAAAATTGGCAGTTTCAGTCCCTCATCTTTCAAAAGTTGTCAAATCTAGTCCCTGGCTGTTCTAAAAACTTGAAAAAGTCACCAAAGGTCCTTTTAAATCAAAAAGTTACATAATTAGTCCTTTGGTGCAAAGTTTCACAAAATGTCAAGTTTAGTCCCTGAACTTTGAAAATTGTCAAAAATGGTCCCTGGGATATTAAAAACTTTGAGAAAAACAAATTTTATCCTTGCACTAATCTTTTATGGCAGGATTGGTCCTTGGTGGAAAAGTTTGGTGAAATTACACAAATGGTCCCTGAAGTTTGAAAGTTTGGCAGTTTTAGTCCCTGGTGCAATTAATATGGAAAAATCAATATTGGACCCTGAACTATTCATAACTTGGCAAAACACAGCCTTGGAAACAATTTGGAAAAATGCCAAAACTCACCCTCCAACTTTCGGTGAATTACAAAATAGGTCCTTGTGAAACTAAAAACCAAACCGGACCTTATTACTACTATTACCCAAAATAATAAAAACCAAATCCAATCCATAAATCCCACCCAAGCCCACTTTCCTTTCTTTTTGGCCCAATCCACAACGCAGCCCACCAACACCCCAAATAATATAAGTCGGGGTCAAACATTTGACCTCGGTCAAACCTAGTCAAACAACCATCCCCACCAGCCTTCCCTCCCCCACACCCAACTTGCAGGTCCCATCACCACTACCCCATCACTTCCACCGCCCAAAACCACTTCCCTACACCTTATATCACCTCACATTTAATGCACCACCCCTCCCCTTGCCTGAAACAGTTCAAATCCCACACACCAATTTTCCCGCCAAAAACACGTGGCAATTGATCAGGGCTTTAGCAGTGATCCAAGGGCTTGGAATTGATTGGGAAATGCTCAGAGAAGATAAAGGAACCCTAATCCTTGGCTATAAAAGGAAAATGAAGCAAGATGAAGTGTCGGTCTCAATTTTTAGTATAATAGTAGTCGTATAAGTGTAATAGGCAATTATAGTTTAATTAAAAGCTTTTAAGCAGTGTTCTAGGTTAATTCAGTGTAATTTCAATCTTTTCAAAGCAATATAATCAAGTTTCTTCAATCCTGTTTGTTTATGCAAATTTCAGTTTCAAATCATCATTTTGGATCATAGTCTGTTAGTGTTTGTGTTTGAATGATGGACTCTTAAGCTCACTTAGGATCCCATAAAGCTTATTGAAGCTTTTAGAGACCCTAAAACTCAGTATTAATAGAAAAAATCAAAAATATAAAAAAAAAGTCAACCATAGTCAACTGTTCTTGTTTTAAGTTTGATTTCAGGTTTGGAGAAGCTTTGAAGAGCAAGATTGGAAGTGACATTAGCCTATCTAAAGATAGGCATCAGTGGAAAATCCCTTGTTCATGCTAGGGATGATTTGTAAGAATTTGCTCATTTAAATTTTTCCTCTAAAAACTTAGTTTCTGATTTCTTGCTTGTATCTGATAATCTGTGTTTGTTTGTGCTTATTTGAGTTCTGTTTAGTTAATTTGTAGCTTAAAATATTTAACTTGTTAATTAGATCTTGTAATATTTAAAATCTTAGTTTAACAATCAAATTAGTTAAGTAGTATTATTGTGTGTTTTTGGGTAATCTTTGTTTCTAAGCAGTCATTTAAGGATAATATCTCATAAAAAGTTGAATTAGAAAAGCCTCATAAGCTCTCACAGCTCTTTGCTACTTAAAACCTTAGACAGTTAAGTATTAAGGGGTGTTTGGTTTAACTCAGTAACATGGGTTCTTGAGGTTGTTTCATGGTTGTTGTAGTTTAGATAGACTGCATTAGGCATAGTGTAGTTAAGTAAAGTCTAAAATAGAAGTTTCTATTTGCTTAAAGTCAAAATCAAAGCTCATACCCCTTGATTTGATCACTGTTGGATCAGTTGATTCCACAACACTTAAAATCATTGCACAATTGCTTAAGGTCCATTGATTTAGCTTCATTGTGGTTAGAAACATCATAACAAATCAGTAAATCAAGATCTAGATTCACATATGTCAAAGTATCACAATATCTCAAAAAGTCAAAAGTGCAAATTCAGTTTTTTCTCCAAAATGGCATGAATTTCCATGAATTTTGTGTCTGGTTTTGAGCCGTGAAACTTGTTTAGTGGTTAGTCTATCAGCTTAAGTTGAGATTTGCATAGTTGTTTGATTTTTGTGATTTTTTGTGTGGGTTCCACAAGCCCTGGAACACACCTGCAGGGAAGAAGGCTTCCCCTGCACCAGCAGACCTCCACCATACCACCACCTTTGGTGGTTGTTGTAGACCACCTCAGTGGGCCCCAGTGGTTCATTTTTGGTTTTGACAACCCCCTCCTACCAGGGTACAAGAATTGACCCTTGGTTTGACCTAGAAACAAGTGGACCCCACCTGGAATCCACCCCAAAGTCTGTCCCAATTCTGTGTTGAGTTTCAGTTTGCATAAGTGCTTATTTCATTCCCAATAGCTTATTAGTGATCATTGCTTGTTATTTTCAGCTTATTTAAGTTTGTTTAGCTTAATTGTACCTAGTTTTACCATTGTGGACCCCACCTATAGTCATTTGTGCTTAATTGCTTGCTCAGTCAACAAAAGTCAACTACTTAAGTAAAGGGGGTGCATACTGCTTATTTTTAAGCTTTGTAAAAAGTTGTTTCACAAAAGTATCTTATTTTCATCTTATATTTAGCTGTTTAAAAGAAAAACTCCAAAAAAGCAAACATAAAAATAGTGATAGCTTCTATTTAATAGAAACTATCTTTTTCATTTTTCATTTTAGCTTATTTATAAGCATTTTTCCATTTTTATAATTTTCTAAATTTTCTAGTACCTTTAAGTATTTAAAATAATTTTCTTAAATTTTTAGTAACAACAGTAGGTTTTTATAATTTTTCTAAGTTTTATAAATTAGTTAAGACTTTTAGAAAATATATTTTTACTTTCTACTGTTCATTTTCCATTTTTCTTATTTTAATTATTCAAATTAGATTTAAAGTAATTAAAAGGTAATTAATTAGTGGAATAGCCTAAAACATAATTTTTAGAAGTTTTTTTTTATAATTTTGTAGGATTCCTGTGATGGTTAAATAATTTTATAAATTTTCTCATAATTTTCTAAGTTAATTTAGTATTAATTGTAATTTAAATTAGTTTAATTAGTTTAATTAAAGTTAATTAGTTTTTAATTAATAATAAAACCATAAAAAGACAAAAATATTTCTTTTTATTTTTTATACTTTCTTCAAGTTCAATTTTAAGTTTAGAAATTGTTTTTGCAAATTCTTAGTTTAATTTGTAATCCTTGTAATTTTTAGTTAATTTAAATTAGATTTAAATTAGATTTTAATTAGTTTAATTAATTAAATAATATTTAAATAGTAAAATAATCATTTTTATAATTTCATTTTCATTTTCAATTTTCTTTTAATTTTAAGTTTCAAAAGTTTCAAAAGCACCCCCTATAGTTTGTAATTTACCAAATCCCACTTTTCTGTCTGTTACGTGATCCAAATTGTAAATTTGTGCATATATCTGTATATCTGTTATTTGTGAATATTATATCTGTGTACAAATACCAAAATATCAGTAGCAAAATCAATTCCATATCATCTGGACTACTGTCCTCAGTGCCACTCACTCCTAAACAATTTCAAATAGCACCATTTCAATCTCGCTGGGACTTAACGACCCGGGGACACACTATACTATCACCGGAGAATTGGAACGAGGCTGTCTTTAACTTGTTGACCTTGGTCAACAATATCTGACCATTTCGGGACCAATCAAAATTTGGCGCCGCTGCCGGGGAGGTTGTTGCGTGTTTTAAAAAAATCGTTTTAAGTTTAGTGGTTTTCAAAACCCTCCCTGTACAAATTTCACACAAATTTGTAAAAAGTTTTTGTAAAAATATTAATCATATCAAAAAGTTCATTAACACTTTTCCTAAAGTGTTAAAAACACCAAAAAAATCAAAAACAACAAAACAAACTGTGAAGTTAAATTACTTCGTTTTCTTTAAGATTACAACCTGAAACAGTTGGTTTAAGGTAAGTTCTGACATTAAATTGTGAACTGAAGAGGAAACCTATTTACTTCCTCCCGCCAGCCTACGAGTAATCTTAGAAGAACGATTTCGGTTAACGAATCAGTTCCAAAAAAATATTTCCCAAGTTTTCTGCACACACACCCATAAGCCTCAAACAGTTTTTCAAATTAATAAATACATAAAATCCTACCAACTGGGGGTGTGGACATAATAAGTTTCCAAACTTAAGATACAAACTTGCCTTTATATCCCTTTGAGTGGTGTACCTTTTTAAAGAAGTCATTCACTTGTGATAATTGGTTTAAGTTCACTGTGGTTTTGCCTCGATCTTGTTTTGAAAAATTGTTTTTAGTGCATGCGCACTCGGTCACAAACAAAACGTAAACTTCAGAAAAACGTATCCGAGCTACGTTCTGATACACAAGAACCAAAGACCGAAATGGCCGCTGTGCCACCACCACCATTACCACCCCTTGACCCTCCCAGGGATGTGCCAGCTCCCGATCTCCGAACGATGGAGGAGTTGTGCCAGCCTACCATGCAACGGCGGGGTGGGCCTATTGCACCACTCACTATTGAGGCTACAGACTTTGGCCTCAAGCACCACATGATCCAACAAGTCCAGAATTCGTGTCAATTTCATGGATTACCAGGTGACGATGCTAACAAGCATCTTGACAAATATTTTACGGTCACTCAAAGCATGAAACAGCATGGTGTCACCGATGATGCCCTCCGGCTGTATCTCTTCCCCTATTCTCTCACTCATCATGCCACTGCATGGTTTGACCGACTCCCAAAGAATTCTATTCGTACCTTTGATGAAATGGTAACCAAGTTTTTAGCAAAATATTTTCCACCTTCCATGGTTACCAAGTTACGAAATGATATCAGCAACTTCCGGCAACGTCCCGATGAGTCTCTTTTTGAGGCTTGGGAACGTTATAAGCTAGCTATTGATCGGTGCCCTAACCACAATATGTTGCAAGTTACCATCATAGATACCTTCTATAATGGTCTGACATTGAGGCACCGGGATATTCTCAATGCCGCTGCTGGTGGGACCTTTATGAAAAGGCGTCCCGAAGAGTGCTATGATTTGATTGAGAACATGACTGCCCACCATAACTTTTGGGATTCCTCTGCGGAGAGGGATGCATCATGTAATTCAGTTACTCCTTCATCATCATCTCCTGAAATAATTGCTCTTACCAAAAAGATGGATGATATCTCTACGGCTGTGTTGAGAATGAACCAAACGATGCAAAATCAGGTTCGAAATCAACAAGTGAAAGCCGTGGCCCGAAGTTGTGAAACTTGTGGGGGCCCACATCTTTATTCCGAGTGTCCAGCTACTGCTGGCTTTCCTCAAGAGAACGTTTATGCTGCTCACGGTTCCTACAATACAAGGGGTAATTCTTACCAACCGCAAGGGGACCGTAATCTCTTAAGCTATCGTTCCAACAATTTTCTTGGACCTCCCGGTTTTAACCAAAATCAAAACCGTAACTCGAATCAGAATTTTAACCAAGGTCAAAACTCAAATTTCCAAAACCCGAACCAAAATCAAGGCCAGTTTAATCAAAACAATTTTCAAAATGGCAATCAAAACCAAGGTTTTCAAGGAAATTTTCAAAGAAACCAAAATCAAGGAAATTACAATCAGGGTAATTTCAATCAGAGAAACAATTTTCAGGGTAACAACAATCAAAATCAAGGGAATTTTCAAAACAACCGTGTTCAAAATCCTCCTCAAAACGTTGTTCAACCCTCGTCTTCCTCCGAGGAAGTGCTAAAACAATTCATGAAAGCACAAGAGGAAACGAATCGGTTATTGATCAGCAAGATCTTTAAGCTTCAGAAGTCTTTAAATGATCGACCCTCGGGCCCGGGTACACTACCGAGCAACACGATCGCTAACCTGAGGGGCGATGTCAAAGCGATCACCACCCGAAGTGGGGTATCATACAATGGACCCTCGATTCCCTCTACCTCTTCTTCTCCTCCTATTAAGGTAGCGGAACGTGAACCTGAGGTTACCACGGACACGGTACTTCCTACTAATAACGGAGGTATCAACAACGTCCACCCTCAAGTTGTCCCGGTCCCGGCTTGTAAGCCGAAAGTTGTATTTAATCCTCCTGTGAGTTCTGATGAAATTCCAAAGAATGATCCTAAGCCTTCAATTCCATATCCTTCACGTATGAATGATCAAAAGAACCGCGAAAAAGCTAACCATCAAATGGAAAAATTTTATCAAATTTTTCAAGAATTACACTTAGATATTAGCTTCGCGGACGCTCTTTTTCTCATGCCTAAGTTTGCTTCAACAATCAAAAATCTTATAAGCAACAAAGAAAACTCTGTGAGATGGCAAAAACTCCTCTTAATGAGCTTTGCTCTGCAGTGCTCTTGAAAAAGCTTCCCGAAAAGCTTGGAGATCCCGGGAAATTTCTCATTCCTTGTATTTTCCCGGGGATGGTTGAATGCTTTGCCTTGGCCGATCTTGGCGCAAGCATTAACCTGATGCCTTACACAGTCTGGAAAAGACTCTTTCTTCCTGCTCTCACTCCGACCTGCATGACACTCGAGCTTGCAGACCGTACTATATCCTGTCCTCTCGGCATTGCCGAAGATATCTTCGTGAAAGTAGGAAAGTTCCATTTTCCGGCAGATTTCGTGATTGTTGATTTCGATGCTGACCCAAGAGTTCCTCTCATTCTCGGGAGGGGATTCTTAAGAACGGGTTGTGCTTTAATCGATGTATTCGAAGAAGAAATCACTCTACGTGTCGGTGGTGAAGCCATCACATTCAATCTTGATCAGACTTCAAGATACTCCTCCAACTATGACGCTGAAACGGTTAACCGAATTGACATCATCGATGTTGCGTCTGAGGATTATTCTCAAGAAGTCCTTGGTTTCTCATCCAGTGGCAGTACCACTCCTTCTACTGATCCTATCATTTCCGACTCTTCGCCTTCCCTCACTCCGTTTGAGGGAAGTGACTTCCTTCTGGAAGAGGTCGAGGCTTTTCTTGCTCAAGATAGCTGAATCCCAAGTGGGGTTGATGAGAACTATCTTGACCCGGAGGGGGACATTCTTCTCCTTGAAAGATTGTTAAATGACGATCCTTCACCCTCTCCGTCTCCAAAAATACTTCATAAAGCGGAAGTAAAAAATGTTAAAATAACTGAAGACTTTCCCGAGGTTGAGCTCAAGGACTTGCTTCTCATCTAGAATATGCATTTCTGGAGGGTGAAAATAAATTACCCGTCATTATTGCTAAAGACTTGAAAGATGAGGAAAAGGCTGCACTCCTAAAGGTTCTTAAAGCAAACAAACAAGCAATTGCTTGGAAACTCTCCGACATTAAGGGCATAAGCCCGGACTTTTGTACTCATAAAATCTTAATGGAGGATGACTTTAAGCCAGCAGTGCAACAACAGAGAAGGGTAAATCCCAAAATCCATGAAGTTATCAAACAAGAGGTTCTTAAACTTCTTGATGCGGGGTTGATTTATCCTATATCTGACAGTCCTTGGGTTAGCCCAATTCATTGTGTTCCTAAAAAGGGTGGCATTACCGTTGTCACCAACGAGGATAACGAGTTGATTCTAACTCGGTTGGTCACGGGTTGGCGAGTATGTATTGACTATCGAAAGTTAAATGAAGCCACCCGTAAAGACCATTTTCCTCTCCCTTTTATGGACCAGATGCTTGAAAGACTTGCGGGGAATGAATATTACTGCTTCCTCGATGGTTTTTCGGGTTACTTCCAAATCCCCATTGATCCCCAGGATCAAGAGAAGACTACCTTCACATGCCCCTACGGAACTTTTGCTTACAGACGTATGCCTTTCGGCTTATGTAATGCACCAGGCATGTTCCAGAGGTGCATGATGTCTATCTTTTCCGAAATGATCGGGAAAACCATGGAGGTATTCATGGATGACTTTTCAGTCATCGGGGATTCATTCCAGTCTTGTCTCTCTCACTTGGAACAGATGCTTAAACGTTGCAAAGAAACGAATCTAAGTCTCAACTGGGAGAATAGCCACTTTATGGTCAAGGAGGGCATTGTCCTCGGCCATAAAATTTCAAAAAACAGGATTGAGGTTGACAAAGCCAAAATCGATGTCATTGCTAAATTACCTCATCCTACCACCGTTAAAGGTGTTAGGAGCTTTTTGGGTCATGCCGGCTTCTACCGTAGGTTTATCCAAGATTTCTCTAAGATTGCCCGGCCTATGACCCATCTCCTCGAGAAGGATGCTCCTTTCATCTTCTCTCCTGAGTGCATCGAAGCTTTTAAAACATTAAAGAAAAAGCTTACCGAGGCACCGATTCTTGTTGTCCCCATTGGGACCTACCTTTTGAGCTTATGTGCGATGCTAGTGATTTTGCCATAGGTGCGGTCTTGGGGCAACGAAAAGCAAAATACTTTCAGCCTATACACTACGCAAGCAAAACTATGACCGAGGCTCAAGGTCATTACACCACCACTGAAAAAGAACTCCTAGTTGTGGTGTATGCCTTTGAAAAATTCCGGCCATACTTAATCTTGACCAAATGCGTGGTGTATACGGATCACTCGGATTTGAAGTACCAATTTGCAAAGCAAGATGCAAAGCCGAGGCTTCTCCGTTGGGTTCTCCTCCTCCAAGAATTTGATATCATTATCCGTGATAAAAAAAAGGAGCTGAGAACCTTGCTGCTGATCATCTCTCACGATTAGAAAACCCTCATCAGGATGTGTTCGAGAAAAAGGAAATAAATGAAACATTTCCTCTCGAGACACTCAATGCGGTTGCTTTTCGTGGTGACTCTACTACCTCATGGTTTTCCGACTTTGCAAATTACCATGCGGGTAACTTCATCGTTAAGGGGTTGACGTCCCAACAGAAAAATAAATTCTTCAAAGACGTTAAACATTACTTCTGGGACGACCGCTATCTCTTCAAAATCTGTGCCGATCAAGTCATCAGGCGATGTGTATACGGACAGGAAGCCGCTGATATTCTCAAGGCTTGCCATGTTGGACCCACCGGGGGCCACCATAGTCCTAACTACACCGCCAAAAAGGTGTTTGATTCTGGTTTCCATTGGCCCACGATCTATAAGAATGCCCACGAGTTAGTCAAAGCTTGTGATGCTTGTCAGCGTCACGGGAATATTTCACAAAAGAACGAAATGCCACAAAATGCCATTCAAGTTTGTGAAATCTTTGACGTCTGGGGCATTGATTTTATGGGGCCATTCCCATCTTCTCGTGGAAACAAATACATTCTCGTGGCTGTTGACTACTTGTCAAAATGGGTTGAGGCTAAGGCCTTACCCACTAACGATGCCCGAGTTGTTGTGAAATTTCTGAAATCCCTCTTTGCTCGCTTTGGAACTCCACGTGCCATCATTAGTGATCGCGGTACTCACTTTTGCAATGATCAATTCGCAAAAGTCATGCTTAAGTACGGTGTTACTCATCGTCTTTCTACCGCGTATCACCCACAAACAAGTGGGCAGGTGGAGGTTTCCAACTGTGGTATAAAATGGATTCTTGAGAGGACAGTAGGTGAAAACCGTGGTTCCTGGTCAGATAAACTAGATGATGCACTCTGGGCCTTCCGTACAGCTTACAAAACACCCATCGGGTGTACTCCATACAAGCTTGTATACAGAAAGGTGTGTCATTTACCGATCGAGCTCGAGCACAAAACCTACTGGGCCTTGAAACATGCAAACTACGACCTTCATAAAGCGGGTGATCACCGTAAGGTTCAACTCAATGAATTAAACGAACTTCGTGATCAAGCCTAAGAGAACTCTTTGATCTACAAAGAAAAGACAAAGAAGATTCACGACTCTAAGATTAAGAACCGCGTTTTCAACGTCGGTGACAGAGTCCTTCTTTTCAACTCAAGGTTAAAGATCTTCTCGGGGAAATTAAAAACCCGATGGACTGGACCATTCACTATTGCTAAAGTATATCCATACGGGACTGTTGAGTTATCTCAACCCGAAGGTCCCAACTTCAAAGTGAATGGTCATCGTTTGAAACATTATTTTGGAGAGGACATACCACCCATGGTTGTCTCGGATCTCCAAACTTTCCCCATGGACCAATGAATTCGGGGATCAAGTCAAGCTAGTGACTCGGTGAACAAAAATTAGCAACATATATGGGTTTTCACCCGTATTTCTGACTTCTTTATGCTTTCTACCACCCTAGTGTGGGGGAGTGGCCGTCCCCCACCTGTTGAAAAGTAAATATGTATATAAGTTCCATCAAAAAAAAAAAAAAAAAAAAAAAAAAAAAAAAAAAAAGTGATTGTATGTACAGATAAATAAAGTGAAAAATAAAATCGATATTTCCATAGTTAGATTCGAATATTAGCTTTTTCCGTTCAGAGATTCGGCATAATAGCCGGGACTTTGAATATTGAGGACAATATTCAACTCTAGTGTGGGGGGGGGGGGGGGGAAATTCTTACGAATTTTATCACAAAACTTTCGAAGTACCCCCATTTTTAGGCCTAAATTTTTCAAGAATTTTTCACTTTATTTCAAAATTTTTGTGGTAATCAGTCCGCCAAAGTCTAAATGACAAATGGATTGGCTAGTCCAGGAGCAAACGGCTCTTGGTAAAGACATCTCAAACCCGTTGATGGCTTGCAATTTGCCAAAAATTGTATGGTTCCTCAACTCGCCATATCCCATAAAGCGAATGAGTTGGCTAGCCCACAAGATTATGGCTTGTGGTAAAGGCCGTGAAAAATCCATAATTGGTAATCAGCTCACCAAGATGTTGACTTAGTCCATCAAGATGCTGGCTAGTCAAGAAGCAAACGGCTTTTGGTAAAGACTAATCAAATCCGTTGACAGCTGGTGGTTTGCTCAAAATCACACGGTTATCAGGTGTGCCACAGTTCTTACACCTGGCTACTCAAGAAGTGATGGCTTTTGGTAAAGAGGTTTTCAAATCCATCAAGTTTTTCTCAAAAGATTGCTAGGGACTAGCAATGTTTTAGTGTGGGGGATTGATGAGTGTGTAAATACTCATCATTTTTACCTTTTTCTGAGCTGCCAAAACATCTAAAAACACTCAATATTGAATCAAAATAGTGAAAATATCCCAGGAAAGTGTTTTACATGTTTCAAATGCAAAATAATCAAAAACAGATGAAAAACGCACAAAGTTTGCAAAATTGGCAGTTTCAGTCCCTCATCTTTCAAAAGTTGTCAAATCTAGTCCCTGGCTGTTCTAAAAACTTGAAAAAGTCACCAAAGGTCCTTTTAAATCAAAAAGTTACATAATTAGTCCTTTGGTGCAAAGTTTCACAAAATGTCAAGTTTAGTCCCTGAACTTTGAAAATTGTCAAAAATGGTCCCTGGGATATTAAAAACTTTGAGAAAAAAAAATTTTATCCTTGCACTAATCTTTTATGGTAGGATTGGTCCTTGGTGGAAAAGTTTGGTGAAATTACACAAATGGTCCCTGAAGTTTGAAAGTTTGGTAGTTTTAGTCCCTGGTGCAATTAATATGGAAAAATCAATATTGGACCCTGAACTATTCGTAACTTGGCAAAACACAACCTTGGAAACAATTTGGAAAAATGCCAAAACTCACCCTCCAACTTTCGGTGAATTACAAAATAGGTCCTTGTGAAACTAAAAACCAAACCGGACCTTATTACTACTATTACCCAAAATAATAAAAACCAAATCCAATCCATAAATCCCACCCAAGCCCACTTTCCTTTCTTTTTGGCCCAATCCACAATGCAGCCCACCAACACCCCAAATAATATAAGCCGGGGTCAAACATTTGACCTCGGTCAAACCTAGTCAAACAACCATCCCCACCAGCCTTCCCTCCCCCACACCCAACTTGCAGGTCCCATCACCACAACCCCATCACTTCCACCGCCCAAAACCACTTCCCTACACCTTATATCACCTCACATTTAATGCACCACCCCCTGTTTGATTTTTGTGATTTTTTGTGTGGGTTCCACAAGCCCTGGAACACACCTGCAGGGAAGAAGGCTTCCCCTGCACTAGCAGACCTCCACCATACCACCACCTTTGGTGGTTGTTGTAGACCACCTCAGTGGGCCCCAGTGGTTCATTTTTGGTTTTGACAACCCCCTCCTACCAGGGTACAAGAATTGACCCTTGGTTTGACCTAGAAACAAGTGGACCCCACCTGGAATCCACCCCAAAGTCTGTCCCAATTCTGTGTTGAGTTTCAGTTTGCATAAGTGCTTATTTCATTCCCAATAGCTTATTAGTGATCATTGCTTGTTGTTTTCAGCTTATTTAAGTTTGTTTAGCTTAATTGTACCTAGTTTTACCATTGTGGACCCCACCTATAGTCATTTGTGCTTAATTGCTTGCTCAGTCAACAAAAGTCAACTACTTAAGTAAAGGGGGTGCATACTGCTTATTTTTAAGCTTTGTAAAAAGTTGTTTCACAAAAGTATCTTATTTTCATCTTATATTTAGCTGTTTAAAAGAAAAACTCCAAAAAAGCAAACATAAAAATAGTGATAGCTTCTATTTAATAGAAACTATCTTTTTCATTTTTCATTTTAGCTTATTTATAAGCATTTTTCCATTTTTATAATTTTATAAATTTTCTAGTACCTTTAAGTATTTAAAATAATTTTCTTAGATTTTTCTTAATCTGTTTACTCTTTATTAGATTTAAAACTAGTTTAATTAATTAAATAGGTAATATTAGTTATTAATTAGTTTTCTTAAATTTTTAGTAACAACAGTAGGTTTTTATAATTTTTCTAAGTTTTATAAATTAGTTAAGACTTTTAGAAAATATATTTTTAGTTTCTACTGTTCATTTTCCATTTTTCTTATTTTAATTATTTAAATTAGATTTAAAGTAATTAAAAGGTAATTAATTAGTGGAATAGCCTAAAACATAGTTTTTGGAAGTTTTTTTTATAATTTTGTATGATTCCTATGATGGTTAAATAATTTTATAAATTTTCTCATAATTTTCTAAGTTAATTTAGTATTAATTGTAATTTAAATTAGTTTAATTAGTTTAATTAAAGTTAATTAGTTTTTAATTAATAATAAAACCATAAAAAGACAAAAATATTTCTTTTTATTTTTTATACTTTCTTCAAGTTCAATTTTAAGTTTAGAAATTGTTTTTGCAAATTTTTAGTTTAATTTGTAATCCTTGTAATTTTTAGTTAATTTAAATTAGATTTAAATTAGATTTTAATTAGTTTAATTAATTAAATAATATTTAAATAGTAAAATAATCATTTTTATAATTTCATTTTCATTTTCAATTTTCGTTTAATTTTAAGTTTCAAAAGCACCCCCTGTAGTTTGTAATTTACCAAATCCCACTTTTTTGTCTGTTACGTGATCCAAATTGTAAATTTGTGCATATATCTGTATATCTGTTATTTGTGAATATTATATCTGTGTACAAATACCAAAATATCTGTAGCAAAATCAATTCCATATCATCTGGGCTACTGTCCTCAGTGCCACTCACTCCTAAACGATTTCAAATAGCACCATTTCAATCTCGCTAGGACTTAACGACCCGGAGAAACCCTATATTATCACCGGAGAATTGGAACGAGGCTGTATTTGACTTATTGACCTTGGTCAATAATATCTGACTGCTTTCGCACCAATCAATATACTTCTTCGATTTAGAAGATTCTTATTGTTAAGATGATAGTGTGAAGATATTTTTATTATATACTGCCATTTTCGATATGTGACATCGACATAATTTTACACAGTCATATCAAATATCAAAGTCACGCAATATTTCAAGACGTTTAATTAAGAGAGCGACATTAACACACCGCAAGACAAAAAACTACATTAAGAGCAAAAAAATTGAAATGCACCAACAAAGTGTAGTAATAATTATTAACTAAAAATTGAATGCTCGTCACATTATTTTCAATAAACTTACTTGCTAACGAATAAATAGTATTAGCCCGTTTAGCGGTATTAAATGAAGTGAAATATTGCATGTTTAATTTGTAACGTACTATTAATATGAATGCTAATTATTCATCCCACAGGTGGCTATGGCGTTGTTCTTGTTGTTGTCTGTGTCGTTGTTATTCATTGGCCTTTTGTATGTTTTGTTCTTGATACAATTTTCGTAACTTCTCGATCTCTCTCTTTAATGCTTCTTGACGCGCTACAAAAAACAATTAGATATAGTTGATCATTAGTAACTTAAATACAGTTAATCAATATATTGCATTTTCGATCAAAGTAAAAATGTTCGTGCATGTTTCACTTAATTGATAAGACAACGATGTGTAGGATCTCTTAAACCATTAGAGAAGATGATGTTACTACCAAACCTCCTAAGCACCATCTGTATATCCTACATTCTTACACACACAAAACACACATGAAATTTACATAAAATAATATAAATCAATATGCTAAATAAGTAAGATGATATGATGCATACTTTACCACCATAATAAGTTGTAGCCCAATGTGTACACGGTGTGAAGGAAGTTGTGGTTTGTTGTGTGTGATTTTTGACACATTATATTGTTGATAAAATATTTGTAACTCATGGATGAGAAGGTAAAAAGACTAACCACTAATTGGTGTGTTTAATTTATGCATTCATGGCATTTTTGGTTTGTATTCTTTGAGGTTTAGAGATGGCTTGAAACATGTTGTACCGTACAAACTTTTGTGAACGATTCCTCATGCAAAACATATTGTATCGTACAAACTTTTATGTACATGCATCTTGTGCATTAAATTAAGCACTCCAATCATTAGATAATATAGAAGATATACTTTTCATGTTGCTTAAACTACCTTGTACCGTACTACAATTTGTGCACAAATCCTCTTGCACATTAAATTAAGTCACCCAATATTGTGTAATTGATATACTTTTGATGTTGCTTAAACTACCTTGTACCATACAAATTTTTTCAATTACTCGAATCACTAATCTTATGTACTTACCCTTATGCATGACTATTAAATCAATGTACTAATACATGAAGCCTCCACATTTCACTTTTAATTCATAAAATATTTATTGTGAGCACTTTGCATTTATAAGACAACTTAAGTTTTTAGTATATAAGATATTCAATATTAGAGCTGAAAATGAGAGAAGTATGATGTACAATAGTTCATACCTAATATACTTAGAGCCCTTGGTGTCGTAACTTGAGTTATGCCGTAACTTAGGGCAACAACTTAATATTTTAACTTTAACTCACAAAAAACACCCCTTATCATAACTCAATCATAACTTAACATTTTGGGCCTCACTTTTCTTTAAAAATAAAATTTACAAATTCAACCCTTTAACTAATATTTTCATTAAGAATATCACCTAATAAATAATAATTCGTTCATTAAAGTCTATTACAAAGATACGGAATATAAAAACATACGAAATATAAAAACATACAAAATTTAAAAACATACGGAAATCATACAAATTACAAATACTTATTCATCATCTTCGGAATCTTGTTGCTCTTGTTGTTGTTGTCGTTCAAGATATTTTTGCCAAACATGTTCCATAAGGTCTTGTTGGCGACTAGTATGCGTTTGTTTGTCACGCATTTCTTTTGCCTTTCGACGATGGACTTCACATCTGTCGGCCCACTTATCTTTCCTCATATGTGGTACCGGATTCACCTAAATTTCATTATACTCACGTAGTGCAAATTTTTTATCTTTTAAATTATGTTATGCAAAATAATGCAAGAATACATGATTCTACTTATCTTGTAACTTCGTATTGATGTGCCAGTTGTTGTGGTATAGCCCAATGTCCTTGGAGCACATCAAAAGCACGTTCGATATCCTTTCGTGCACTTTCTTGTTTTCTTTTAAAATAATCATATTTATCGTTAGTTGTTGCAGAGAATGATTTGACAAAAGTTGCCTACAGTGGGTAAATTCCGTCAGCTAAGTAATATCCCTTTTCATACATGGTTCCATTTACCATATATGGTGCTTCAGGGGCGACGTCTTTAAGAATGTCGTTGAATAACGGAGAGTTATCTAAAACATTAAGATTGTTATTCGCCCCCGCCACCCTAGAAAATGCATCCAAATCTATAAATCTTACGAAGCAACAGCTTCAAGCATTATTGTTGGGTATTTTTTTATCACCCCTACTACCATATTGCCCTTGCCAACCCACTGGACAATTTCTCCACTCCAATGCATGCAGTCAATGCTACCAAGCATTCCCGGAAAACCATGTTTTTCCTCATGATTTTCATAAATACTTTGAATGTCGGAAAGTGTTGGTTTTCTTAAATACTCCGGCATAAAAAATTCCATAACACACTTGTTAAAATTATCAAGACAATCACGAGAAGTATGCTCACCCATTTGTAAGTATTCATCAAGCGCATCGGGTATGGTGTCGTATGCCAACGTATGGCGGCAGTACATTTCATAAGAACACTTATACTCATTCGACCCGTAGCATCGGGTGCTTGGCTAAAGAATTCAAAATGACTTGGAAGAGGATCAGAAGTATAAGATTCAATACCTTTGACTATTTCTAGAAATTGTTTCTGGCTCATACGAAATCTTTTTCGAAAATTTGCGTTTGAATACTTACAACCTTGAATGAAATAGTCATTCTTCAAACGTTCTTCGGCAATCTCACGTTCACGGTAGATATGGTTACGGCTCACACGAGGTCGAGCTGCTTCTTGTTCTAAATGTTGTTGATACTCGTACGCGCCCATCATAAAGTACGCGCCCATTGTGAAAGAACAAGGGTTTTTTTTTTTTTTCTTTTTTTTTTAGAAAGGAAGTATATGGGTTTAAGTTGTGGAAGTGTGAAAAAAAGGTTATGTATCAGTTGGTTATTTATATTGGTTTATTAAAGGTTTTTTGTTATTTTTTTTAAATGCATATAGCCCGTTGTGTAACGACATGGGCCAAATGTATAAAGGCTTTTTTTTTTTTTTTTTTTTTTTTTTTTTTTTAATGCATCTTAACGTGACGTTACCGTGGTAACTTGGAGGGCAACGCTTGCCCTTAAGAGCATCCCCATTCATAACTTGAGTTAAGTTATAACTCAGCGCCACGTCAGCGCCACATCAGCTTTATCACTTTAACTTTAACTCACAAAAAAACACCCCCATTCATAACTCAACCTTAATTCACTTTAACTCAATTTTTTTAATATTTTCAATTTCAACCCTAAACTAAAACTAATATTTCATTTTTTTAGAAACATAACATTAATTCTTAGAATATATTACATTACGAAAAAAAAAAAAAAAAAAAATTACGAAATTAAAAATACAATACGAAAAAAAATAAAAAGACATAAAAAAAAATTAAACCACAACACATTTATTCATTCCGTACGCTTTGGCAACCCGTATTTTTCAATGATACAATCCTTTTCCATATTCACCAGCGTCACGTAATAAGGATCTTTGCCGGTAGTGTCGAGAACCAAAAACTCAAAGTCCCTCGAGCGTATTGCTGCGTATTGGTTTTCAGCGGTTGCTTTGTAAGCCAAGGCCGCATCTTCACGTTTAGCCCGATATTCCTCGCGCAAAGCATCCCCGAATTGGGCCGACGAAATAGAGCCACCGGTACTCGTTCCCCCGGTGCTTGTCGTTGTCTCGGACTTTTGTTTCTTCGTAGCCCACTTTTTTCCCATCGGGCGTGGTTGTGCATCATTACCAAACAACGCCTCGTTTGCTTGGCTCGGGACATCACCGGTTAAATCAACCGTGTCCGGTGCGTCCCATTTCTTATGAGTACGCAAAACACTCCAAGCCTCCTCATTATGAAACGGCGCGTTTTTGTTCTCGTTTCGATACATTTCCTTGGCCCGTGTGAGTATATCCATGGCAGTTTCCCCACTTTTTTTATCGCGGTCGGCACGTTTGTAAATCGCGTTGAACTTTGTGCAATCGCGGTTCAACGTTCTCCACTTCGATTGTATCATATCTTTGCCGCGTCTATGATAACTATGCTTATTGAACTCATTTATAACCGCTGCCAAAATGTATCTTTGGATTGGGACAGACCGACTAGCTCATCCTCACTTGCAGCCACCCAACACGTTGCAAGTAATTTTTCTTCACTTGCTTGCCAACGTGTAACGACTGGTTCGACCTCGTCATCATCATCGACTGGTTCTTTCGATTTTTTGGACTTTCGTTTAACACGAGTTTTGGTTTTTTTTTGAGGCGACGTAGGTGTTTCGGAAACTTCGTTAGTCTCCGTACGGGATTGTTGGGATGGTTGAGTGAATTGGAGATTTTGGAAATCGGTGTTTAAGGTGTTTTGGTGTGATTCTTGCCATAATCTAAAAAGCTTCATGTTGTTGGAACACTTCTTGACTCGATGCACCGAATAGGTTTGGGTTCTCCCAATTCGGATTAGGGTTCGGGTTTGATGATGAACCCGCGTATGGGTTCCCCCACCCACCGAGGAGGTTTGTAAACGAGTTGGGATCGTTGCTGTCACCTTGAGACATTTTTTTTTTTGGATATTAGAAGTTGTAGATAGAAGATAGTGAGTAGTGAAAGTGTGGGAAAAAGAAGTAAGATAAATGGGTATTTATATTGGTTGAAAAAAGGTTTTGAAAAATGTGTGTTTTTTTTTTTTTTTAGGCTAACTAGCCTTTTTTTTTTACGTTAGTTAACGTTATGGGGGCCAAATTGTAACTTTTTAAAAAAACTATCTGTTATTGTGAAGTGGGGAGGGGGCTGAATGAATTCTTTTTTTTTTTTTTTTTTTTTACATGATTGGTACCTTAACGTGGCGTTAGCCACATAACGCCCCACGTTAACGTGGGTTTAACGCTGGTGGATGCAACGGCTAACGTGCCTTAACGCGCGTTATGGTGCCTTAACGTGGAGCCTCACGTTACGAATGGGGATGCTCTACCTGAAGGGCACGGTATCATAATGGGTCTAACGTGCGTTAAGGGAATAAGGGCAATCCACGTAGGAATAACGCAAAGAAGAGGGCATGGTACCGAGGACTCTCACACAGGGGCGGAGCCAGAAAAAAATCCGAGAGGGGGCAATTTTTTTTTTTTTTTTTTTTTTTTTTTTTTTTTTTTTTTTTTTTTTTTTCTGGTGACATCAAAAATAGACTTAAAAAACAAGGTTTTTTTTTTTTTTTTTTTTTTTGAACGGCGAGTTAGTAGTTAGTGATTCGAGCTCACAGTGACATCCAATTGGGCAGTATGCAAGCATCGAACCATTCTCCTTAAGGGATAAACACCACTTCTGGTTTTATTTTTTCGGGCCCCTGAAGGTCCGTGATGAGACTCGAACCTAAGATCTCTCCCAAGATACCTCTCCAAGAAGTGTGTTTGATTCAAATAATTAGCTTGTTCAAATAAATATTGTAAAAAAAAGCTAAGAAAACTTGTGCAATGACATAGCACATGAAGTGGGTCTCATTTAATTGTGCCAATATCTTTCAATTTTGATATGTCAAAGTAAGAAAATAATTTACAAACAAAAAGTAAGCTAAAAATATAAAAGAAAAACTAGAAAAAGGATAAAGCAAAAACTGTTTTTTTATACTCCTACTTGTCACCCCAATCCCCACGTGATTACAATTCACTACAAAACAAAGAAAAATTGCTTTACTCTTTTTTTTAGACTCTTTCTTTTTCGTTTTATGTGTTACTCTGCTACTGTATTCACTGTTCTTCCATGGCTTCTTTCTTCTTCACCATTTCAACAAATAAAACCTGATCCACGTTCTGAAAAATGCCTAAAAACTGATTTTGACTTTCAATTTAGATACTACAAATGCTTTTTAGGGGGGGCAAATTACAAAAATATATAAAATACTCAATAAATTTACACTACAAATTTTTGGGGTGAGGGGGCACGTGCCCACCCGACCCCCCCCCTGTAGCTCCGCCTCTGCTCTCACAGACAAGCATACCAAATAAATGTCCTAAAATATATCTTTCATGCATAGATGATACCTGAATAATTGTCAATAAAATATTTGATGTGATAAAAGTTGAAATCCGATGTTAGGTGAAGACTTTATTTTTTCACAAAGCTAATTTTTTATTTTTTTTATATTTTTTATATATTTTTTTTTTGTAACATCCACAAGCTAATTAAGTGGAGTCATTTCCCAAAATCTAGGAAGATTGAAGCAGTTGATGTTAGAAATTACAATCAATTCTTTATTTATAATCAATTCTTTATTTATTTATAAAAAAAAATTATTTATTTATAATTTTCAGTGAAAAGTAGCCGAAACAGTGAATATTGTCAAGCAATGATGAATCTATATAGTGCTCGCTTATTCATTAACGAGTAAATTAATGAAGTTAAGTTCTTATCTGTGAAAAAAAAAAAACCTATCTAATATATATTGCATCATATATATCAGCATATGAAAGTTTGTTATACAGTGTCTGACTAAGTCCAAATTTATATCAGTCTCATTTTATTATAATTTATTATGTATGTATAAGTTGTACCAAAACTGGTCAATTGGTCATCCGCTTAATTAGTGCTTAGTAGTGTGTTTTCCAACCAAATGTCCAAATGAGTGTTTATATCCTAGGTTTAGTATGTGCTCGTATTACTTTGCTTTTCAACTCCCACCCCCCCCCAAAAAAAAAAAAAAAAAAAAAAAAAAAAAAAAAACCAAAAACCTAATTGAACTTTAAATATATTGATTTGTTCTTGAAAAAGTACTCCGTATATGTCTTTAATTTTAGGGTTAAGATGAAATTGTTTCGAATGCCATTTTGTTGATGATAAGTTTGAGCTCAAGATATAAAAGGCAATATCCCATCAAGTGGTGTGCGTACATGATTTGATTTTTGAGTAAACGCAAAGGGAAAATAGTCTTGTAGGGTTAAGATGAATTACCTTATTTGAGAAAAGTTAATTGACATGAAAACAATATTTTACCTACCATAGCTTTCATAAAATTGTACACCATGACACATAGTGACATGACATGGTAAGACAAAACACTAAAACTTTAGTAATGTCATTTCTTTTATAATGTTGCTTACGAAGGATTGTTCGTTTAACCGCATGTTATTTACTACTAAAAATCATGCCATTAAAATTCTCCAAGCCACCCACTATTTCAGAGTAACATTGATGATTTGATTCTAGCTATATGATCAGTGGCGAAGTTAGAAAAAATTTTGTGAGAAGAGAGAGAGAAAGTTTACATGAGATATGTGTATGAGAATTGAGAGAAAAGTATAAAATGAGGTGTGTTAACTGAAAAATGATCGGTGTGTGTTACCTTGTTTGTGTCATGTGTTTATCCCTATATTTTTCTTTAATGATAATATATGAAATCACAAATGTATCCTTACATTTGACAGTCAAACGTAGTCAAACTAATGATGTTAGGGAAAATGGATTGTATCCGTAACAGGTTGAAACCATAGTGATCGGGATTGAATTCGTAATAAAAATGGATCTGAGACAAAAAAAAAATAAAAATGGATTGAATTCGTAATGACCAACAGAACACAAGGACTATTTGTGTAGTTTTCTCCTTTATTTATCTTTCACCTACGAGTGACTATGGAAGTTAATTGTTGATCCTATCCTAAATTGTATATGCTGCATAAAGGAAGTTTTGTATCTAAGCATCATCATTTTCTAAGAATTCGTTGTTGAAAAACTTTCTTTACATGTAATATTTGGTGGGTTCTATGTTTTGTTATAATATGCTTAGTTAAAATTGTCACACCTGTTGCTTAGCTGAAAAAACAGGTGTTCATAAACAAAGTATTTGATTCGTCATTTGGGGAGTAGAAGAACATATCACTGTGATGATCACATGATGTTGAATGTGAAAGAACACCATCCAATTTCAATGGAGCGGGTATAAGATGTAAGAATGTCAAATATAAACAGTCATACATCTACTTGAGAGAATTATTATTTTTGAAAAAAGTCAAAAATGTTGAATATGAAGGCACCAAATGTAAAAGAGTTGTATATGGAAGACTAGAACCAAAATATAGAAAAGAGTATTCCATCTACAATTTTTTTTTAAAAAGAAATTGTACAATGGATAGTTGGTAAAGTTCGCGAGTTGTGACTTTGTGGCATGACTTAAAAATGATTACCATAACCAAACTTAGCGAATTGTAGAGTAGCATGAGTCATATTGTGCTAACACAATTCACGTGATTCGAGTCAATCTAATATCCTTTACATGCGAAAAAATAAAAATAAAAAATAAAAAAAAAATAAAAAATCCCAACATAAAAATTAAAATGCTATATTTATCTAAAAGTATGCTTAAATTACATTATAAATCATAGATTGGAAACTTATCTTTTAAAAAGGACATGTTATTGTTTATGTTGAGAAATATGAAATTCTCTCTTATATTTAAGGAAAATTATTCAAAAAGATAGTTTTTGAAATAGTTATAAAAAAACATTCTTTAAAACATCTAACGGGGTTAGGAATGACGGTCATGTTCTTGTATAATTGCGCGACATACTAAATTTTGACATGTTAAATCAACTTTCTTATTTATAAAAGAAAAAATGGTCAAACAATATCATTTCGGTCGAGCAAAAGTTATTTTGGTCCATCAGATGTAAGAGTCATATAAAAGCCGTCAATCAAGCAATGTCGTCCTTGCAACATCAATTAGTCTAACAACAGCAAATGGCAATCAAACCCACAAAATAAGGCATTATCCAAACCCAACAAAAGTAGTGGGTTTGCAACCCCATTCTCATACCAATACCTATAATCATTCCCCTCAATAAACCAAACACTCTAAAATATGTACTTTAGCCAACTTGTTATCCCATTAGTTAGTAAAAAAATATTTTGCTAACTTGCACATGTAATAATTGATTTCATGATGAAAATGTGGTGAGTGGGGAACTGTCAAGTAGCTTTAAAATTGGAACAAAAGGTGACCAATGGAACTATATGCACACATGCTACCTTTCACTTCAAGCTTTATATGATGAAAACCACCTTTTAGAAATTTTAATGGAAATGGCTGCTAGACACTTAAAAGAATTTGTCACAATTTTGAATCACTTATTTGATCAAAAGAGTAATATAGAAAGAATCTGGTTATGTATGCCTTTACCAGATCAAAAGAATAAAATCGAAAGAACTAGCAAGTAGCAACAATGGAAACATGTCAACTAGGCTGTTGAGTATGCCGAAAATTTTCTCTTTACCCTGTAACCATAGTTACAAAAGGTGTTAAGCGCTAGTCAGGCATCACGCCTAGGTAGATTAGACTTTTTTCAAACTTTAAAGTTATATGTATATTGATAAATTTAAATATACGTTGATAAATTTTATCATATAACTAAATAAGTGGGCCTAAAAACCATCGATGTTTTTTAATGTAAATTAGGGATTTCATTTAGTTAAAAAAAAAACAATAATAATAAATAAATAAATAAATAATTAGCAATTCTCATTTTTCTCCTTTTCTAGCAACCATCTCATATATGTCATCTTTTGTATTGAAGAGCAAACCCTAAGGGCATCTACTATGGCGGACCTTTGTAAAGGTTTATAATACTGCCTAGTCATCCGAAATCATAAATTCATAAACCATTTCCTTGTTATAAACCTTTCTTCACTATGGATAAACATCTTAAAGCTTTATCAAAATCTCATTAAATACAAAAGCATTAAATTTAGAAGAGGTTCAAGATATTAGACCTTTTTATTCCATATAAGCATGAAACACATTTCTACTATGGTTAATAAAATTATAGACATCTTCATCTTTTTTTGGACCTTTTTATAAACCACCATAGTGGATGCTCTAACTTAAAGTTAAAAACCGTTGTTGACCGGCATTGACCATTGGCCGTCTAGGCCGCTTTTTACAACGCTACCCATAACAAAGTTAAGCTCAACTATTTGCAGTTTGTATAACTCAACTCAGATTAATTTTGGCAGCTAAATGGAAATGTAACGGACAAGAAATTTGTTTGTTACCAGTAACACATACCAAAATTTTCAGTTATGGCTATACCAAAAAATTTACACTTAAACTGGCTCAAATAGCCGGTTACGCGTGCAACCATCTCTGCCCTGGAGCAGGTCCATACTTGATCCATGCTTGTTACCCCACCTGCCTAGCTTCTCATACAAAAAAGAGGAAAAAAAACAATTCCACAAGAACTTTTTAGGTAAACAGATCAATCTAATGATGACAAACCAAACATGATGATTGTTGCTTTTAGGCTAGTAATCCATAAATTAGATTTTAATATAATATCATCATGGTTACACATAAACCTCTACATCATAACGTCTTATTTAATTAATAGACCGTTCATATATCACCCTAATCAACACATATATAGAGTAGCAAAATCATGGTCATACACACGTTCACATTAGACGTGCAACATTTTCTCCATAATATTTTTTCTCAGATGTGTTCATGTCAGTTTATGAAGTTTCCACCCGACATGCTTTGCGGGCCCTGTGAAGAAACTTGCCCCTGAGGCACCATTTGTGTTCGGCCACCTGGACCTTGAACATAACCTTGGTTCATCCCTGTCCCAACCATTTGTGGCTGCTGCTGCTGTTGTTGCATTGGTTGTTGCGGCTGTTGCTGTTGTTGCATTGGCTGTTGTTGCATCGGCTGTTGTTGCATTGGTTGCTGTTGTGGCTGTTGCATCTGCTGTTGCTGTTGCTGCAACGGTGGAATCTGTTGCTGCTGTTGTTGCATGTGTTGCATTTGCTGTTGTTGTGGTTGCATTTGACCGGGGTGTTGTTGAGGTTGAAGCTGCTGTGGCTGTTGTTGACCTGATATCTGTGGTTTGAACACCACCATGTCCTATAAATAAAACATCAAGTTGATACATAAGCAGGCGTTAGGATTTGTCTTTTGGAACCTACTTTTGCGACTGAAGTCGCAAAATCTGTTTTTAGTGTTTGAACATAAACATATTGTGCTTTATTATCTTATCAAATACTGTACAGCTGTACTAATTAGTTTCGAACCCACACCAACAAAACTGGTTATCTAATAATAAAATATAAGATAAATATTTACCCATTTTGGATCATGTTATCTATTTATTCCATAAATAACAACATTTTCCAAACACTTCTATATTTGATTGACGTTTACAGCTTTCAACACTGACATTACCTTATCCAGCATGTTTATTGAGTAATTTTAAGCGTTTGCCTAAACAGCAGCGTTACTTTCAAAAAAAATATCTAAACATCTAAATGAATACATTTAGGCTAATAATAATTAAAACTTACCCCAGGGAAAAGCATTCCAATCAACCGGCATGCTTTATCAGAAACAGACAGTAGAAGTGTTTGTGATGGCAACTGTATGACTGCACACTATAAATCACAAAAATGCCACCATTAATCAAAGATATCAAAGCCGTTAATAAATGCAAATGGAAAAGCTTTAACTTACAAGCTTCTTTTCTTGCAATTGTCCAAGAAATCCATGCTGATTCATTGCGCGAAAAACTAGAAAATCTGCTTTTCCAACATATTGCCTATTATGCAAGCAGAAAACATTAATAAAAGGATAATAGGTCAGTCAAAATTTGCAAGTAGCTCGGAGAAAATGCGACAAGGTTATAGACGGTGAAGCATACTTGTTATTCATGTGATCTTGAGATATAAGCCGAACTATTTGCATTGTGGGTGGCCAATTAGCAGCAAGCCTGAAAGAAATAACAGAAATTAAGACAGCTTTTCTTCCATCATTACAACCATCCATCTCGAAAAGCAGAATAAATGTGAACGACTTCTAAATATTTTGAAAACAGAACAAGCAGTATTTTATAACGTGCAATAGCTTCATTCAAACATTTTAGGGATTTAATAGAAAATGACTTACGATTCAGAAGCTGATGCACTCCGGTACCCCTGCAGACCACATACAGAAACATAAGGCCTAAGTTCTAAATTCTTAAGTTTCAAATTGAGAATATTATCTACAATAAGAAACTTTTAGAGTTATATCAATAACAATTAGTTTTGAACTTACTTCTAATCTGGTAATAAACACAGGTTGACCTTGTCGCTGCCCAGATAAGTTCCCCTGCATCAGTTAAATCATTTGAATCATTCCAACTATGCGAAGAATCGAAATACTATATAAAAAATAAAATGTGTCGGTCTTACCTCCCAAACTTTAACATATTTTGACTGTGCTGATTGCAGTGCACCTGCACCACCACCCGATGTTTGTTGTGGAAGACCAGCATTAGCAGCCGTATTGTTATTTACACCGAGTGTTTGCATACCTGGGACTTGCTGACCAATGCCAGGTGTCGGCATCATCCCAGGTCCTGAACCGGTTCCTGTTCCCGTTCCCACTCCCGTCATACCCGATTGACCCTGACCGACACCACCCATCATATTCTGATTCATTCCCATTCCACTTTGCACCATTTGCGGGCCAGCGCCTGGAAGATTTCCTTGGCTGATTCCCGAAACGGGTTGACCCATTCCGACACTTCCCTGAAGATTACCCAATGGTTGGCTCGGACTCCCAGACATGTTTGAAGTAGTTGAAGTAAACGAACCTTGTACTGGTACCGTACTCTGCACTGTTCCGGAAATCGGGGTAATACCCGGTTGAGCCGATGAAATCACGGTTTGAGAAACGGGTACAGTTGAGGCCATTCCACTAGATATCATGTTGGACATATGCATAGCCATCGGATTCCCGCCGATTGACGGTATCCCCATCGATGTCCCGTTGTTCATCAACCGTGCTTGTGAAAGATTATTGAGTATGCTGACGTTTACGGGACCAGCAGGACGTGCCGGTTGTTGCATACCAGTGACATTTGGTTTCATATCTTGCATCACAGTATCGTTATTTGATAGCATATCTTGAGAAACAGATAACGGTGAAGAAGTTTGCATTGTCGGGATTCCTTGCGAGGTGGGACGAGCAACCGGTGGAACATGTTGAAACGAGGGCGCTGGTACGGGTACCGGTGCAGGTGGCATTGAAGGAACTGTGGTCGGTTCCTGTTGCACAAGACTGTATTAAATATACACTTCTCTTTGGTTTTGTAGAATGTAAATTTAACATAGAAAAGGAAGATAAAAGGTCTAACGGGGACTTACAACTTTAACAGTTGCGGGAGGAACACTTCCTACAGGAACTGGTTGACGGTTCATCATAGATCCATTTACTGGAAAACAAACAGAAAATGTAGGAGTAAGCATAGTAATACGAAAAAAAAACATGTGGTCTTGGTTCTATATATTTCCTTTCAGTACACGTGACAAGAGATGAAAATTATAAGCAAAACCGGTGCAACAATGGAATTCTACCAAGATGTTGTTCAAGAGTGGTTCTATTATGTACATGAAAAAAGATTGAATATATTATATGCTTCTTATAGCATAGATATGCGCTGGTAATTACGGACTATGTAAGTACGGAAGTCCAATGCTGGGAATGGTAACTCAATGATATTATAATAGTGGAATCTGAATGACCCTATGGAATGTAATAAAACCAAATGATTTGCATCTCTGCTTCAACTCGAGAGGTGTTAAATATATTATATGTATCTTTTTGCTTGTACTTGTTTTGGCCAGATATTTCATATATATTACTGTGATCACCTGTGTCAATACACCATGTCATAACGATCATATAGAGACGACCATAAGTTATACAGTTTGAGTCATGATCCTACCCGTGAGGCCGTCAACATTGATCACACCATGCGACACGGGTTCATGGAGAGGCAATACCAAATTAATGCAGTTCTAATTACCAGGCAAGTAGTTTCAGACACCTATAGATACAGACTACTTGGGCAATAAATGTTAAATAGCTCGCATAAAGTTATATATCCTTGGTGAGTAACGGATCAACATACACCCAGTGATATTCCACTATTACTTTTCGTCTGATACCGTTATTTTTTCCTATAAGGGAGACACTTTATGATCTATTAGAAAAAATTGCTATTTATAATGAGGTACGGCAGACCTTAGACTATGAAGGTGAATCAAATAAAGTTGCAATATACCTGGTGGAACTGAAGTTGGAGGTGGCCCTGATACCGGAGGAACTGAACTTTGATCAACTTTTATAGGACTCTGAGTGGGCAAAGTTGTAATGCCCGATCGACTTAAAGCAGCACGAGCTTCCATAAATGTTTCCGATATTAGCACAAGATAATGTGGATTTTTCACAATATCAATAGTAGGTTCGCCTGCTGATGGGTTCCTTTTTCCCGCATTATAAATTGCTTTTAATTTTGGAAGCTGTTTCGGGCATATGACTGACAGTGAAACGGGACACTGTGGAAATGTTTTAGCGATGGTTTCAGCATCTGATAGCCGGCTTTCTGACTGTGCCTCAGTATTATCAGTCGGCTCCGTTTTTTGTATTGGTGGTCGGTAAACTGGTGTCGGCAATGGATATGGATTACTTGCAGCAACAAGTATGCAATGCCTTTGAACACCGATATTATGTTGATTTTGTGACGCATTTACAGGAAACATCTGATCAATAAAAATTTAACGAAATAATTTGTAATTATTTTGAAGGCAAAAACAAAACTGTAATTTGATGTGTTGGAAAAATTTAATGATGTGGATAATAATATTCTGTATTATATACCATTAAAGCTTCACCAAGACCCTCTGCAATTGCGGCGTCACAAAAACCGCCACCAGAAAAGTGTATAGCCGATAGCCACTCGAAAAAATAATCAACATTTCTAGTCCAGCCACTCCGTTGTACCAAGCAAGCTGCAATTGAATTTATAGAAATGCATGAAAACTAATTAAGAATTTGGGAAATGATTTTTATTCTTAAGGTTCATATAAAGAAGTAAACGAAAATACGCACAACTGTAACATCCATGAGAGTTAAATACAATGAGAGCGAGCTCAACAATAGTCCCAGGTGATTTCTGCATGCCAAAAGGATATGAAAAATAAAAAGGTTAGTAAGTAAAAACCTTTCTTAATTAAGGAACTCTTTTAAGCTGTTTTTGTGTGTGTAGTTATTCTCGTTTTAAAAGATAATAATTTCTTTCAGTTAACGTTACACTAAAGACATGTCCAATTATACTTTGAGATTGTAAAAAAGGATATCAACACATTTTCCATGTGACTCACTAATTAATCACCCTAGCTAGAGTCAAATCAATCATGAGCTTCTTATTTGCAAACAGAAAGTTACATGTGAAACGCCCATATAGTTGGCAAAACTTTATAGTTTATATCATCTGGGGCACCTCAATGGTCATGCTTAATATAACACGTTAGTTATTTAATTCTACAACTTTTTACAACAAGAATCTTCCATATCCTCAATTAATCAGTTGCATGGTGGTTTGCAACTTATCATTTAATTTTCTTTTGATAAAGTTGTGAAAAGAGCAGCTCAGTCATGAGAGTTATGAGTATCGACAAGGCATCATTTATTAAATAAATATGAATGAAACTGTGAATTGTAATAACGAGTTATATTTCGAGGATTAGGAAAACGAATTTATACGTTGGATCTATATCTTCAAACCACTGTTTTATTTCATGATATTCTTTTATTACCGGATCATGGAGTTCAACTCATCAAAATGGAGTAGCAGGTCTAAGGTTGTAAATCTACAGCAGCAATTATAGTGTTATAAGTAGATTAACTAGTGTTTACTCATTTGACACATACATAGGTTTTCATAGAGAATGCATTTAGGATGTAACTTGTAAGCATTCAAACATGTATTTTGGTACAGAGCTTCTATATTACATCTTTACAAGCAGCAAATATAGTAATGTCTATCAGATAACGTTAAAAAATAGATTTCTTTATTATGTGTCTGATTCTATTATGAGCACATTCATATATTCCATTTCACTAACTTGCAGGACATATTAGAGAAAATAAAAGCGGGGACTTCTTCCAAATCCCTTTCATTGTACTCGTACTTAATGAATTAACTCGCATTGAACAACAGATGATAGACACAGTCAGAAAAAGAAAAACTTTGAGTTCGATTAATGAAATGATCAACTCAAAAAGATGTTCTATTATATGCAAGCATATAGACATATGTTTATGTTTATATACGAAGAACCATATTTACGCTGACAACAATTCCCCTCCCTCTTCCCGTGCAATAAAAATGTTCAAGTTCTACCACTAATGTACAAGAATAAGAATCCTCATTTATGCTCAGATGAACCGAAGGATACTTACCAAAGTCTCGTTATCACAGAAAGACCTGCATTAAGAAAAAAAACAATTATAAGTACATATGATTATAATCAGTAATACACGTTGAATTAAAAACAAAGCGTGTCAATTTCCATCCATTTTAGCCAAAAGTCGTCAACTTTCTTAACCTTATTAACATAATACTAGTTCTGAGCCCATAAACCTATTAGCATATGATCACGTAAGAATCTAATACTCGTGCGAACTAAATTGTCCATTAGCTTTACTTGCCACTCGAACATATTTAACCTTGGACCTTAACATTACCACACAAATATTTAGCTTCTTTTTCCATCCTCGCACTTTCGCAATAACTTCGAATCCCGACTCTTACGTAACAACACAATAACATATCTCCTAATTCAAACATGTCCCTTAAATTCTCATTTCATCCTATCTATTAACATTACAATTAATTTAACACAAACCAATAAATAAAAACAATCAATTATAAAAAAACAAACCAAAAAGGGAATCCAACCTGATAACTTTATCAAGATAATCAGAAAGAATAGTCCGCCAATAAGGACCCAAAGCAGCAGTACCTTCAACACACAAAATTAGCTGTTTTTTATCCGCCATCTGTTTGATAAAATGCCTGACTGAAATTTTTTAACCGATCAGGTGGTTTTTTGATTGGATTTTATAAATTTAATGCAGAATTGAGGTGGGTTTTTGTTAAATTGGAAGATGGGTTATGTCATTTTGGTTGTTTTGATTCATACCCTTTTGGGATTTTTGAATCAAGAAATGATTTTTTTGATTGATTTTTGTGAGTAGTGTGAGAGACAGGAAGAAGGAGTTTGTGTCTGTGTTTGTGTTTGTGTTTTTGTTTGATACAATGTAAGAAGAACTCCAATGTAGTTTCTGCCTAATTATTAGGATTGACTTTTTTTTTTAGAGTTAACTACATTTTTGGTCCTCGTGATTTACCGGGTATAACAGTTTTGGTCCAAAATTTTGAAATGTAACGGATCTTGTTCAATATCCGCTGACCCGTAACACTTTTGGTCCAATTTTTGTTGACCGCTAGTTTGACTAGTTAAAAACATGCAAAATGACTAAAATACCCTCAAATGTTGATGTACAATGACTAAAATGCCCCTTCCTCCATTTATTAATTATTATTATTATTATTATTATTATTATTATTATTATTATTATTATTATTATTTACTTAATTCTAAAAATGTAGTTAACTCTTATTATTATTATTTAAAAACAATAACACATAACATAATCCAAACACCTCCAGCCATTTTTTTCTTCATCTTCATATTCATTCCCAGACAACCAAACCCAGAATCCGGCGAGATTCCGGCGACCAACTTTTAAACATAAAAACATCCAAATCACAGCTTTATACATATACAAATATAAAGCTACAGAAACTAATTCGACCAAAAACCACTAAATGAATAAATCCCACTCTAATATATGTACAGATTTACAAACAAAAACTAGTCATCATAAGACCATTTTCCAGTCGCATTTTCCGGTCGACTAACAAAAATATGAAGTAACCACCACCAACCTTTTTTATCATCACCTAAATCCACAATACAACACCCCATTTGCCAGTCAACTTAGGCGGCGGCGGCGACCACCATTAGCACACCAACACCAACATCATCATCACATCTATACAACCTT
This sequence comes from Artemisia argyi, assembly GCA_030686995.1. NCBI lineage: Eukaryota > Viridiplantae > Streptophyta > Magnoliopsida > Asterales > Asteraceae > Artemisia > Artemisia argyi. The sequence continues at coordinate 32,553,947 of CM060683.1, forward strand.
CAAACCAACCAAACCATTCTCACCTTCAATCACTTTCTCCATATCATCTTCATATAAGAAGTTTGGTAAAATTGAACCCCTAAATCTAAATCTAAAACAAACCATTAAACAAAAACAAATCTCCACATCATTGGGTCATCTTCTACCTTCTCGACCACCGAAACCCCACCAGACCACCACCGCCATAACCAACTTTGCACACCCACCCCAATTTGATGTCGGCATCAGTAAAGAAAAAAAGAAATTAGATCTAAAACCCATCTTGTAGCTTTCATTATCCACCATAAAAACTTCAATTACTATCTTTCTTGATCCATTTAGGAAAAACCCATCCAGTGGTTAAATAACGCGTGGCTATGCTCAAAAGAAAGGAAATCAAAAATGGTGAAGATTGGTGGTGGTGGTGAAGGTGGACGCGCGGTGGTTGAGGAGGTGTGGCCGGAAAACCAACCGGAGAAGAAAAGGGGTGTGTGTTGGTGTGTGGAGTGGGTGGGTGAGTAATATAAAGAAAATAATATAAAGGGTGTGAGTGGTTGAGTGGAATGACGAAAATACCCTCTCTTTTAACAGTCAAACTATGTTTGACTAACGGTGATAATAAAATTGGACCAAAAGTATTACGGGTCAGCGGATATTGGACAAGATCCGTTACATTTCAAAATTTTGGACCAAAACTGTTATACCCAGTAAACCACGAGGACCAAAAATGTAGTTAACTCTTTTTTTTATAAGTGTTTTTTATGCAATTTTGTTTTTATGTAATTTCTAACCAATGTTTTAGGATTGACTTTTGTTTTTTTTAATAAGCATTTTTATGTAATTTCTGCTCAATGTTTTATGATTGACTTTTTTTTACAAGTGTTTTTACGTAATTTTTGCATGATGTTTTAGGATTTGACATTTTTTTAAGTGTTTTTGAGTAATTTCTGACCAATGTTTAGAATTGACTTTTTTTTATGAGTGTTTTTATGTAATTTCTACTTAATGTATTAGGATTGACTTTTTTTAAAAGTGTTTTTATGTAATTTATGTCTAATGTTTTAGATCGACTTTTTATAAGTGTTTATATGTAACTTCTGCATGATGTTTTAGGATTGACTTTTTTTTATAAGTGTTTTTATGTAATTTTCTGTCCAATGTTTTAGGATTGACTTTTCTTATAAGTGTTTTATCTAATTTATGTCCAATGTTTTAGGATTGACTCTTTTTATAAGTGTTTTTATGTAATTTCTAGCTAAAGTTTTAGGATTGACTTTTTTATAAGTGTTTTATGTAATTTCTACCCAATGTTTTAAGATTGACTTTTTTTACAAGTGTTTTAATGTAATTTCTGCCCAATGTTTTAGGATTGACTTTTTTTTATAAGTGTTTTGGTTCCGGAAAATATCGTTAATGTTTGGTCAAAAGGAGGAGTATAATTTTAAGGGGTGGTTGGCATATAAAAAGGAATGGATATGGATGTGAGAACACTTATTATGTAAAAGGAATGGATATGGATGTGACAATAGGGATGGGTTTGCATACATGTGACTTTTAGTGAGTTTATAAAATGTATAACCATTTTTAATTACTAAACTCATTGACCAAACGACCATAGTGAAAATGGAAGTTATCTCTACACAGTCATTCTCTTACTACTGTTAAATCGGCAAAATTAAAATATTTACATGTATGTCTGTAAAATCTATGATTAACTCTTATACCCTTCAAGCGTTAGAGGAATGAAATAATAAATAAGACTAAGTTTGTAAGGTCGCTATTTATAAATTTAAGACAGAATCGAGGTGGGTTTTTGTTAAATTGGAAGATGGGTTACGTCATTTTAGTTGTTATGATTTATACCCTTTTGGGACTTGAAAAAAGAAATGATTTTTTTTTATTGATTTTTTTAGTAGTGTGAGAGCCAGGATGAAAGAGTTTTTCGTGTTTGTGATGCAAAAATTAACTTTTCTTTCTTTAATTTTTTTTCGTTGTTGGTTTTTAGCTTATAACAAAATTATATTGGATGTTTGAAGTGTTGGGTACTACTATTTGCACCAAAATATTTCTAAACGTCGGCAACTAACTGTGTTTCTTGTGTTTCTTTTGTTGGTTCGTATTTCGCAACTAATTAAATGCAGTGGAACCCTTAACAATCAACTTGGTAAAACACTAATTTTGTTGCAACTCAAATAAAGATTTTTTTTTTTTTTCATCTTAACTATTACGAGTATTATACTTCTACGTCAATTTAATTGAGATGCTTGTTCATTTCACTTTTTGCAATTTTAGTTTCACAAGAAGAGTATATTAAAATAATCTTTTATCTTACACAACTATTTTAATGTTTTTCTCTTCTATATATTTTGGTTTATTTATTTTCAATAAATAAAAGGAAAAATAATTATGAAAATTTCAACGCATGTTGTTATGTCTCTTTTACACTCTAATAGTTATGTTCATGATTTTTCGACAAATGATATTGCGAATGAGTTGGAAGCTCTGTTTTTTGTTCACCTGACATCCTTTAATATATGGCATGGCATGGTCATAGATTACTTTGATGTATTTGGAAGCTCTGTTTTTTGTTCACCCGACATGCTTTGCAAAACTTGGGGTGAGAAACATGCAAAACACTTTTACGGACCGCACTGAAACTTATGTTTTATTTAAACTATTATGCGGATTAGCCTAGGTCCTTGAATCCCACTATGCCCAAACTCATGAGCCGTTAATTCCTGCTGGGAAGCGCGAATGTTATAAATAGATCTATCGGGGTGACTCCGTCGTTCAGTTTGACCAGATAGGCAAACGCGAACGTATAACATGTCGAATTACAAGTGTATCGGGATAAACACTTGTCGAGCCTTTATATATAACATGCTTCTAGAGCATGCATACTGTCGTAGCTTCGGTTGCATGAACTTAGTGCTAGCTTAATAGACTTTTACTTTTGTGTGACATTATATTCGTTGTAATGATCACACACTATGCTTATTGTCCAACTTTATGTCTAATACTTATGGTCTACTTTAATGATACTTTTCATGACACTGTTAGTAAAGCAGTGGTCACTAATTTTGAACTTGATTTGTATGTGAACAATTATTCACACTTGAAACCTTGTGGTCCACACTATTAATCTATTTATTTTCATGATATTGTGAGCGACACAATGATCACAAAACTTTCTATTGATCTCACATTACTTTTACTCTACATTGATTATGTTGGGATCATACTTTTGTATTTAGTCAAGTCTCGGTCATTACATTTTGTAATAGGTTGCTTTAGTATTTATTTCATTTAGTTTATGTTACAAGGCTTATGTGTTAAAGCCCTATGGGCCTTAAAGCCCACGAATTTGAAGATAAGGGAGGAAGGGAGTGTTGCCCTAACTCCTCCCTTATAAATAGTAAGCTTATGTAAACATTTAGTTTGTTGGTTATTTGATTATCTTAAAGAAACTCTTGCACTTTCACCTTTCATATTGTCTCATAATCAACCAATCTCTTTTCTCATCTTATTTCTTTCTAAATCATACTTGTGTTTACAAAATGGTGACCTAACAAGTGGTATCATTCGCCTACTAGAGTTTGAAGTGTGTTTCTTTGATTCAACGTGGGGATTTGGTGCTTATTTTTCATCTTTTTTGCATTTTTCTTTGTTTCTTTCACTCAAATCTTGAAGCTTGGACAAGTTTCAAGGTTGATATAGTGATTTGAAGCTTAGTTTTTGCATAAAGTTGTGATTTTTAAGGTTTTTTTTAGGTTTTATAGCTTCTTTGATATTGGAAAACTAGTTTTGGGTAGCAAAATCTTCAATAGTTAATGTTTTCTAAGTATTGGTGAAGTTATTTGATCAAAAGTACCTTATTTTTAAGCATTTTTTTCTTCAAAAATTTGAGATTTTTCAAGTTTCTGACCAGTTTACGCGTAACTTTGGTGCATAGTACAATTCTAAAGCTGTCAACAGTACTTTCTGTCCTTTTTACGCATAACTTTTGGCCTAAAACCCTTTTCTTACGCGTAACTAAGGTCAAAACCCTTTTCTTACACATAACTCTGGTCAAAACCCTGTTTTTACGCGTTACTTGGAAGTCTACGCCTTAAAACCTACGAGTAAAGTCACTTTCTACGTGTAAGTGTGAATTCCTACGCACAAGACAGATCCTACGCCTTAAATTTACACATAAGTCTATCTTACGCGTAAGTTTCAGATTCTACGCTTAATCTTCAACAAAGATCTTCTCCTTGTGTTCCGGTGACTCAGTACTTCCCTAGCTTGGACAAGTTAGTGGATTACTTCGACTTCGAATATCTTTCAAGCTTGGATAAGTTTGGAAGATTTGTTTGGTTGTATAACCTTACGCATAAGTCTAAACTTACGCATAAGCCAAAGCTTACGCGTAAAGAGTAAACTTACGCCTAAACTTATTGTTTACGCATAACTAACTCTTTACGCATAACCTAACAGTTTACGCGTAAGATTAAAAGTTACGCGTAAGATTCTACTTACCCCAAGGAATTTTGACTTAATCAAAGGAACGTGCATTTCAATCTTCTACAAAGATCCATTTCTACACAAGTGTTTTAAGATGTTTCAACCACCTAATCACTACTTCCCTCATACTCAGCAACATCAACATCAGCAGTATCAGCAACAACAATACCTTCCGCACCAACTGTATCAACAACCTTCTCAAAAACAAACATACAATCCACTACATCATTACCTAATGATGCAACAACATCAGATCATTCCTCAACAACAACCATATCAAGTGCCACAACAAAACACTCAGTTTTCCTCCAAACAACCTCACTGGTTTGACAGAATGTGTGAAGTTATTACAACTCAACAATCCCGACATGAGGCAGGATCACTTGAAACACCTCCAATGCTAACACCTGGGAACTATGTTCAATGGTCAAGTCGATTCTTACGATTCCTTGAATTAAAGAAACCTCATGGGAAATTCTTGAAGCAAGTGATACTTGAAGGACCATTTGAGTGGCCAACAAGATTTGAAGCTGGTGATCCAATTGCTGATCCTCCACGTCCTCCTGGTGATCGACCTCTTCCAGAATCTCAACTCACAGAAGAACAGAAATTACATCGTGAAGCTGATGAGTATGCAATGGCTTATATACTTCAAGGTATACCTAATCCGATCTATCGAAGTGTCGATGCTCAGAAAACAGCCAAAGCTATGTGGGAACACGTTCATCTCCTTATGGAAGGCACTCAACTGAACAAAGATGACATGGAATCCAAACTCTACATGGAATACACTGACATCACAATTGAACCAGGAGAGACACTTGAATCCTACTATCATCGTTTCACAAATGTGGTCAATGATCTGGAACGTCATAAAATCACAATACCAAGGATCGCTGTGAACTCCAAATTTGTTGGTAGTCTTGGCCCTGATTGGCATAAATATGTGACATTTGTTCGTCAAACAAAGAATCTTCATGATGCTCCATATGGTTTGTTGTATGATTTTCTGAAACACCATGAACCTGAAGTGGAAAAAGATAGAGCTTTACGAGGAGGATACACACCACCACTAACACCAAATTCTTTGGCTCTCGTAGCTCAATCTCCATATGCTCCACCACCAATGTCAAATCATGCATACGTTCAAGAGCAAAACTACTTCAGTTATCCACAATCTTCCACCTCGAACCAAATGGTCCCTTATGATTCATCTCCACAAGATTCTTCTACTCAACTTGTTCCGTCAAACAACAATGATGCTGTGTACTACTCCAACTCCAATGATGATGACGATGATGACTTTAATACGTTGAATCAGGGACTTGCTCTTATTGCTCGTGCTTTCAGCAAATTCTCCAACAAAACAAACAACCGTCAACGTTCATCTTCTAACACAAGGAATCAAGCTGTTGTCAATGATGGAAGAGTGGAAATTCAGAATCGTAACTATGGTCAATCTGGTTCAGGAAGTTCTTCAGGAAATTATGGGAATGGTCAGAGGTTTAGTAACAATGGAGGGTTCAGGAACAACTCAGGATCTTCTCAGCAAAGGTCTGAACCAGTTGTAACTAGAAACTCCAACTCAAGGAATGCAGTGTGGTGCTATAACTGGAATGAACAAGGTCATATTGCTACAGCATGTCCCAAACCGAGAACTCGGGGTAGTAAGTTTCACAAGCAGGCATTACTCATGGCTCTTCAAGATGAAAAAGATGGACATTTCCCTGAACAGGACAACAACTTCATGGCAAATGTAAACAATGATGATGACATGGAAGATCTGGAAGCCAATGCTGCTGTGATGCTTATGGCCAACATGCAGGAACTTCAGTTTAATGATTCAGGTCCAGTGTATGACACTGACGGCTTGTCTCAGGTACATGACCATAAAGCATGCCTTATACATGAAATAGTATCACCTTCTACCTCTGAATCAGATATGGCGCAAGTTGTTCCATCTAAATCATCTTCATCATCTCAAAAAGATGAACAAATAAGCACAGTTGTCATATTTGATGATGACACCGTTGTTTCATTTGATGATCCTATTGAGCATGACAAACATGATCATTTAGAACAACATGAACCATCATTTGATCCAGACCCTGACCTCATATTGTTATCTAAACAACTGGATGCTCAACAATTGCAAATCATAAAATGCAACGAGAAAAATAAAGTTTTAAAAGAAAAAAATGCGTCACTTGCAAGAGACATTGAATGCTATAAAATTCAACTTTCAAATCAGGAAGACAAGATTAAACATGCAAAAAGTTTTGAAAAAGCTTTTCAAGATTTTTACAATAAAGAACAAGATCTTCAACGCAAAATGCAAGATTTAATTGAGTCAAACGGGAAGTTGATTTCGAAACTCGAAAGTGAAAAATGTGAATTGAAAATGAAAGCTGAACGTCTTCAAACAGTTCTTTCAAAAACAGAAACAGAATTGTCAAATTGCAAAAAGGAGTTTTGTGAACATAAAACACGAAAAAGGAAGTATATAGATGACTTACTTGGTGATATTGTTGATCTTGAAAAACAACTCAAAGAATTTCGTCACATTGTTTACAAACACGGGAACTCTGTCACAACAATTCAGAAATTTGCTTTAAAACCGAGACCCGATAAAGGATTTGCACTTTGCGATTTCAAATCAATGTTTCTTCACACAGCATTTAAAGAAAATCCCAAGATTTACAGTATTGATCATATGTTTGATAATACAATTGTGCGTGCTGTTGTTTTTGATACTGAGGAAGAAGAAGAACTTGAAGACGAGAGTCGATCAAAAATGAGTTATGTTCAATATTGGACACCATATGACTACTCAAACGCTCCACCTCTTTCTAAATCTTTTGTTACTCAAAAGGACTTACCTGAGAAATCATGGTTTATCGAAGAGTCATATGTTTCATCTCATAATGCGGCCCCTGTCCAAACTGTAGCACAAATAAATGGTCCTTTACCATCATCCAGTGAACTTACACCTTTACCAAAAACTTTTCGTGTCTTAAATTATTTCAAAACCTTTATGGAAGACATCGAAATTTTGGAGGAAACAATTGAACGTAATTCTGAAATAAAAATTGAAACTTTTCAATCCGCTTACGAGCGAGAAAAGAGAGATATTTTTCAAAAACAAATGAAGCCAATTGTTCAACACCTCCGTCTATGTGCTACACGTTGGGATCAGGAGCTTCAAAAGGAGGTCAAAAATATGATAAACGTTTTCAATGTAACTGAAAATGACATTTTGGTTCAAAAGCAAAGAAATAGAGTTTTAAAAAATGATGTTGATCGACTCTTGGAACAAGTTCTCAATGCTGATATTTTGTCTGTTATCATGAATGATCTCTATAAATCTGGTACTTCTATGCTTATGGATGATCTTTGTGTTGATAATAACTTGTTGAATGAGGAAATTGAGACACTTAAACAGGAAAATGATAAGTTGAGAATTAAAAATGATGATGTGACAAAACAATTTTCAAAAGAAATTTGTCAACTCAATCAAAGGCTTGAATGGTGTCAAGCTAAAAGTCTTGAAAGGGAATTGAAGTTTCAAAGTCAAAATGTTTCAAACTCTTGTCAGATTTGCAAAAACAACGAGTCTTTAAAAGGTCTGTGTCTCCGATACGAGAAAGAAATTGCGGATTTAAAAATTGAAAACGCCGAATGGCAACAAAACCGCGATGACATCAAATATTGCAATGGTTTACTTGAGTCTGAAATTCAGGACAAAAATCACATCATCATTGATTTGAAAGAGAAAATCAAGCTAATTCAAAAAGGAAAGTTTGTTGACACCACGGTAATAGCACCAGGAATGTATCATGTAGACAAAACTGATAAAGGAAAGGTTGTTCAAAACACTAATGTTGATAACTCCACTTCTACAGGACTAGTCTCCACTACTAGCGTTAGCAGACCCAAGCGAAAAAGTAAAAAGAAGAATAGGATCTCGCAACGTAAGAGAGGACACCTAGAAGCTCAAGAAGTAGAAGACCAACTTAGGAACTTGAATAAAACTCATGTTGCATCAGATTTAGATTCTAATCTGGCAAATTGTAATCAAAATCTAAATGTAACGAATGATGAACCTTTGAATGTTTTGAATATTAATGCATCTTGTGTGTTTTGTCGTAAAAGCGTATCATCTGGTGATCATACAAAATGTTTAGCTAATTCTCTTCTCAATCGTCATAAGAAACGTAGGACACGCATTCCTTCTAGGTCCATTATTGCCTCTAAGTCTAACTTAGGAAAGCCGTCTTCTACGGTTTCTAATGATGTTGAAGTTACCCCCATAGGTGCCGAGAACAAATCTAGGAATCAGCCACCTACTAGTGCATATAACATTAAGAAAGCAAGAACTAGTTGGAATTGGCAACGTTGGTTACAACACAAACCAGACTTTAAATGGATTCCCAAATTGTTGAATACCTGTGCTTCTAACCAACAGGAACCCACACATTCTTTGGGTTCCACCCTTACTTCTGTTCCATCTGTGTCTTCTTCTTGTGATGCAGGTAGTACAGATTGTTATCTGGATTGTTGATAGCGGATGCACCCGATATATGACAGGCAATCTCAAACTGTTACACAACTTTGTCTCAAAGTTTATTGGTACTGTCAGATTCGGGAATGATCATTACGCTCTAATCATGGGATATGGTGACTATATCAGCGGGAACATCGACATCAGCCGTGTTTACTATGTGGAAGGCCTTGGACACAACCTTTTCTCTGTTGGTCAATTCTGTGATGGGGATCTAGAAGTTGCATTTCATGAGAAAACTTGCTTTGTTCGTGACTTACAAGGAAACGATCTTATGTCTGGCTCACGTGGCTCCAATTTTTATACTATATCAATGTCAGATATGATTGCTACATCTCCGATATGTCTTCTCTCCAAAGCAGAATCGACTAAATCTTGGTTATGGCACAAACGTCTTTCGCACTTGAATTTCAAAACAATGACTGGCCTTGCTCGTCACAAACTTGTTGATGGATTTCCAAGATTCCGCTTTACCAAAGATCACTTATGCCCAGCCTGTGAACAAGGAAAAAGTACTCGAGCTCATTTTCCTTCAAAACCTGAGCAAAGTACGAATCATGTTTTACAACTGCTTCATATGGATTTGTGTGGACCGATGCGTGTTCAAAGTATCAACGGTAAACGCTACATACTAGTAATTGTGGATGACTTCTCCAGATGGACTTGGGTTTATTTCTTACGAAGTAAAGATCAGGCTCCTTCGATGATCATCACCTTTCTCACTAAAATTCAAGTTCAGTTACGCAATACGGTACGAATAGTCAGAACTGACAATGGAACTGAATTTAAGAATCAGACACTTCGGTCATATTTTGAGAAAGTGGGAATTGAACATCAAACATCTATTCCTAGAAGCCCAGAACAGAATGGAGTTGTTGAAAGACGCAACAGGACGTTAGTGGAAGCTGCTAGAACTATGTTGATTAATGCTCAATTACCAGATTACTTATGGGCGGAAGCTGTTTCAATGGCATGTTATACCCAAAACCGTTCCATGATAACAAGACGCCATCGCAAAACACCTTATCAAATTGTTCACAAAAGAAAACCGAATATCAATTACTTTCATGTATTTGGAGCACTTTGTTATCCGAAAAATGATCGTGATGATTTAGGTAAACTTAAAGCAAAGGCTGACATAGGAGTGTTCGTTGGATACTGTGAAAATTCTAAAGGTTTTCGAATCTGGAATCGTCGAACAAGAGAAATTCAAGAAACCATTCACGCTAATTTTGATGAACTCACACAAATGGCTTCTGAGCAACACAGCTTAGGACCCGAATTCAACCGTCTTAACTCTCCGGAATCTTCAGCTGAACCATTGCCACTCAACCGCAAAGAATTGGAAACCTTGTTTGCTCCACTATTTGATGATACAATTGTATACCGTTCTACTGAGGTCTCACCTAATTCCGCTGCTCAACCTGAAAATATTCCAGTACCAGACTCACCTCAACAAACTACTACAAGTGTTGAGAGAAACGGTCCTCCAATTGCATCACCATCTACAGTAGAACAAACTGTTTCTAACTCCCACCATTCAGCTGAAGATCCCACACCACAATCAGTTCCCCAACCAGCAGAGCAAGATCCTGATGCGTTCTTTAATCCGTTTGCACCGGCTCCTATTGTTCTTGATATAGCTGAGTCGTCAACACGCAATTTGGATCCTGCTAACATGCGTGATACCTATCAACTACACCCTTCCACACACAAATGGACTCGAGACCATCCACTAGTTCATATTATTGGCCATCCAGATGCACCTGTTATGACAAGACAACGACTTCACACGGATGGAGAAACTTGTATCTATGCACTCACAGTTTGTCACGAAGAACCTAAGAACATTAAAGATGCAATGACTTATGACAACTGGATTGAATCTATGCAAGAGGAATTTCAGCAATTCATAAGATTAGAAGTCTGGGAATTAGTTGAAAGACCTGACGGAGTCTTTGTCATCAGGTTAAAATGGATTTGGAAGAATAAGCTTGATGCTGAAGGAACTGTCATACGTAACAAATCACGCCTGGTAGCGAAAGGATACTCTCAACTGGAAGGACTTGATTTTGCTGAATCCTTTGCTCCAGTGGCTAGACATGAAGCGGTTCGGATCTTTTTGGCCTATGCTGCACACAGGAACATGGTTGTTTACCAAATGGATGTGAAAACCGCATTTCTTAATGGAGAACTCCGTGAAGAAGTTTATGTTAGTCAACCTGAAGGCTTCGTTGATCCTGAGCGTCCTAACCACGTTTACCGACTCAAAAAGGCACTCTACGTACTCAAGCAAGCCCCACGGGCCTGGTATGACAAACTGTCCACTTTCTTGCTGGCCAATAAATTTTCAAAAGGATCAGTGGATCCAACACTATTTACAAAAACCTACGGGGAGGACTTACTTGTTGTTCAAATATATGTCGATGACATCATTTTTGCCTCAACAAAAAGAAGTTACTCTAATGATTTTGCAAAATTAATGAAAGATAATTTTGAAATGTCCATGATGGGTGAACTTTCGTTCTTTCTAGGACTACAAGTTCATCAATCACCCTGTGGAATTTTTATAAATCAGTCCAAATATGCTCTTGAAATTTTAAAGAAACATGGGATGATGAGTTGTGATACTTATAATACACCGATGGGCTATACCACAAAACTAGATGCTGACTTACATGGGACTCCCGTTGACCCTACCAAATACCGAAGTATGATTGGGTCCCTCATGTATCTCACAGCTAGTAGACCTGATATAGTATTTGCTGTCTACATGTGCTCTCGTTATCAGTCCAAACCAACTGAAAAACACCTCAGTGAGGTCAAGAGAATCCTTCGATACATAAAGGGAACCATTAACTTGGGAATCTGGTATCCGAAGGATTCTGGCTTTGAACTAATTGCTTTTTCAGATGCTGACCATGCAGGATGTTTAGACACACGCAAAAGTACATCTGGTGGATTACAATTTCTCGGAGACAAACTTGTGTCATGGCAATCAAAGAAGCAGGACTGCACATCACTGTCGTCAACAGAATCTGAATATGTAGCCATGTCTGCCTGTTGTGCTCAAGTCATTTGGATGAGATCACAACTTAAGGATTATGGCTACCTATTCAACAAGATTCCCATCTACTGTGATTCCGAAAGTGCAATTGCTATCTCCTGCAACACCGTACATCATTGCAAATCCAAACACATCGATCTCCGATATCACTTCATCAAAGAGCATGTGGAAAAGGGTACCGTTGAACTTTATTTTGTTGGGACTGAGTACCAATTGGCGGACTTACTTACCAAATCCTTAGCACCATCAAGGTTTGCTAGTCTAGTTCACCAAATTGGTATGCGATGTTTAACTCCAGAGGATCTGGAAAAGTTTTTAAAATACAATTGATCGTCAAACATCAAAACTATCTTTGTAAATATTTTTTTCAAAAACAAAATACAAAAATATAAAACCAATCAAAAACTCAAAAAGATTTTTGGTCATTTTTATCAAAAAAAAAAAAAAAAAAATGCAAGTATAAACCACCTCTTTCAACACTATTTTATAAATGTCTTCAATCATTTAAAACAAGTGTTGAGGGGGAGGAAAAGTAATGTTTTTCAAATTTCTCAAAAATATTTTGTCTTTTATACTTGCATTTTACCAAAAATAAATACGTTTTTATCATATGTGTTGATTCAATAAGTGTTTCGGGTTACTCTCCTTGACCTACATAATTAATTTTTCAGTATTTTACTATGGTCTAAGGTCGAGGGGGAGTACCACAAGTTGTTCTTATCATGTCTTGGTGTTAACTAACGAAAGTTACACGTGATTAAGTGTTTATGCATTAAGAATAAATGTTAGTTAAGGTTAAGGGACTAATAGTGTCAATACATGATTCTTGTTTAACCTTTGGTCAAAACCTCACAAGGACCGAACATTTACTCCACCTGCAAAATTATTTACTACCCTCAACCACCTAATCTACGATCCACAATCATTTGCTTGATCTAATCATCAATCTTCGAATCCGTAAGTGTTAACATGTTTTGATCATTATTTCTAACAAAGGTTTTTAATTTCATAACGATCCAACGGTTCAATTTGTGTCAATCGATTAGTCATTCGTAGGGTTATGCGTAATCAAGAACCCAGAATTTTGTGATTGTTATGGTTGAATTTGTTAGTGGGTAATTGTAGTACCTCGTAATTTTCCCAACGGTTAGTAAACACTTGCACTATTTAATTTCCCATTATTACGTATGACAAAATTTTTTTTATATATATGACTTATTGTGTGAATCACAAACGGAATGTCGTGATATATTATTTGCCTAGAGACATCGCTTGCACACAAACCTAGATAGTCTAAATTATCGCGAATATATTTTAACGCTTGTAATTATAATTATTAAACGTTTATAATTATAATTATATATTATACGACACCTTTTACGTACTATACTTATATATTCCGAATCCTACGAAAATTCTCGAGACCACTCACTATTATATCTCGAACTTATCCCGACTCCCTAAAAACCTCTATGTGGACCCCACACGTAAATGGGCCTTAAACCCAACTAACAAACCAAACGGACCATGTTATACTTTTGTTTTTCCTTTTTCTTGCTGGACCGAGATCAAATCAAAGCCCAAAGGGCTCAAAGCCCAAGCACACCTTATAATTTTTTTTTTTCTTTTCTTTTGTTTCCAGCCACGATCGAGCCAAGGAACACCCCTAATTTCTTCATTTTTCGACACATAACACACACATATTTTTACATAACTTAAATTACGAGCTAGCAAAGATTTGAGAATGATAAAGTTTACCATATACCTCGCTCGTTTGCTACCTAAATTCTGCCCAAAGTAAAACGCAAAAACCATGGACATGGTGAAGCCAAAAACGTGTCATTTATATTCTAACACCTCTCATGACTCCCAATAGCTTCTAAAACCAAACACAAGGGTACAGTAGAATGTCAGGAGGAACAGAGATCTTATGATACATTCCTTTTGTTGCCAAGTTTCGATTGGATGAAGGAAAGGTGCCACCCTCTTATGCCGAGACAACACACACCACTCTTGGCTTCTATCCTTTGTCTTAAACCTTTCACAAGCTCCTATAACTTCCTTGTACATTCTCAGCTAGTATCTCACACGCAAACATACCAAAAGTTATTATAACGTGAAGTATTGACATCGAATTGGGACAAGAAGTAGAAGAGGGGTACGAAGCGTACAAGTGATCCTAAGGAGCCAAGTTTACTCATTTTGAACCTTTGCCAAGACGTGAAGTGAACCGCGATCCTCTTTGTTCCATACTCGAACCATTCGAACCTATTACTCCACCTTTGAAAGGTGAGGTGAGCTACTCGTACACAATAACTACTCTATCTATTCTCGTTAATACGTTTTACTTTTACCTCATTTCTCACAAAAATCAAACGTACCATATACTTTTTATTCGTCATTCTCGTTTTTGACCACGTTAGGATTCGTGTTTAGTAAAACTTTCGAACCAATAATAACATGCAAACGTAAAAACTCATACATTCCTAATGGTACTTGAACTAGTCGAAAACACTTAGAAACTTTCTAAGTGTTGAAACTAATTACATGTCAAGTCTTACTCGTTTACTTTAGCCCCGTCATTTGTAAAATAGACACACAACATATATATTTTATTACTCGACCTCACTAACGACCTAGTAAACAATTAGATAACACCTTTCATTCGACCTAACTAGCTCGTATAACTACTTTACTCGACCCATTTTGTCTCGACAAAAATCAGATTTTACAAAAACTTTTATAAGCTACGTGGGCCTAAAAGCCCAAAAAGCACTTTTTAGCTTATTGTCATAAGCTGAGGGTATAAACTGATTTGAAACGTTTTAGTAACTTAAAATGATGAATCTCTATGAACCTAGTGTTCCCCCTAACCTCGTGGATCGTTAAACCTTAACGGGCCCTTATTTTTTTTGGCTCGTTAAGCCCAAGAAACAAAATAAGCTTAGAATAAGCTAATAAGCTATCAAACTAAACTTTTCTAAATATTTTGAGCTTAATGAACTAATAAAAATGATAAGTTTTGAAATTGGTAAAACTTGGACCATTTTTGCAAATGTACGAGAAGTAGGGACTGGAATTGCCAAAATTGTAAACTTAGGTGAAAAGTATAAAAACTATTTTTCTAAAGGGTATAAACTGTAAATACTGAAACTTGGAGTCATAAAAGGTAAATATTGTTATATATTAGACCAAAAATGTAAAATATGTATATTGGACTAACGGTGAAAATGTTATTACCGTCAGGGTCAAATTTGTAAAACTTGTGAAACTTGAAGGACTTTACTGAAATAAATATTTCTTATTATATTTATAAAGTTTTATATAAATATTATGATAATTAATATAAAACTTTGAAATTTTTAATTATATATACGTTATATATATAATCCTCGTCGAAATAAATTAAAGTTAACTATACGATATGATTATTAACTTTTATCATGACTTACCATTTCATACTTCGATATATATTGAAAACATGACAAACATTCGCGATAAAACCAGATTTAGACTATCAACTGAAACTTGCATTATCTTTTAGGTTGTGTTGTGTGAAGCCGTTTCCTTGCTTTGTTGAGACTACGATACCACTGTACTACTAAGGTGATTTCATAGCCCACTCTTTAACTATTTTCCCGTGGGGAGATACATGCTTAAAACTCGATCACAAGTCTTTTATACCGGGTATTGAAATACCGTCAGGCCAATGTTATTTGCTTAAGTTACTATTGTCAGAAGTCCCTCTATCATGAACCTTAATCACCTGAAGGGTGAACGTAAATAATTGTGGATAGTACTATTAGTGATTAACAATCCTCGTTTGGTTGTTGGAGAAAACACCAGGCGCACTTTATTGTTCTTATAAATAGGTTATTGACAAATACCTATCTTTGGGGGCCTATTACTTACCATCATAATTCATATTTATGATTGGCTGTTAATCGTTGAGTATCATGAGCTTAAGGCAATAACAGGAACACTGATTTTTTAACATATTGATTGTATGTGATTACAATACATTCGTAACTTGTGATTAAACTCTTAAACTCAAACCTATGAATATCACTCAACTTTATGTTGACTTTAGCATGTTTATCTCAGGTAACTAAACAAGACGGATCTGGATGGCACGGAGTGGGCAAAAGCAAGACAAGAACTATAATAAACTACTTATTTTCCTTCAGAATAAAACACGTTCTTAACTAAATAATGTTTTGTATTTCTAATATTTGGTATTTTGAAATAAAATAAATCTTTAATACCTCACTTTGTGATATCTACTATGATTGTGACAAAGATCCTCGAAGTAATACCCCGAAAGTTTCCGCTGACATATTAAGTCTTCCGCTATTATTAAAACAACTTTTGGGGGTGTTACAGATTGGTATTCAGAGCCACGGTTATAGAGAACCAGATGTTTTTAAACATTGGACTATAACTACACTTTAACTGGACCATTTTTACAAAATACCACTTCATGCCCTCCGTGCCTACAATCCAACATCTGGTAGAAAAATTACTTCTCATTATTTCTTACTTATATAACTTGATATATGCTTACATGTTATGATTATGCTAATAACTATGTTTACTAACCGGGATTATTACAGTACCATGTCTTCCAAACCCAACTTCATTGTGTTATTATCGGATTCGGAAACTGAGAGCTCTACACCTATGGTACCAACTCTTGCTCCAATGACTGTGTCACCTACAACAGATAAGAATAAGGAAAGTCAGCAATCCTCTACTTCACCTCAAGCATCATCTGGTCCAATCAGACGCAGTAAGCAAACTTCTCCATTCCAGCCTTATGAACCAGCCACAGCTGGAAAAACTCTTTCATATGCTGAAGAAAAAGACATCTGGGATGATACTAAATGGAAAAAGGAAGTTGCTCCAACTGCAGAACCAGTGATACTACCTAGTATATTTTATCAGCAGACTACTACTGTACCAGTGACAATCAACAGTTCACCACCTGTGAAAACTTCCAGTGCTCCTCTACCTTATCAACCAAGGAATTACCAGATTCGTCCTACCTCCTCAGATCCTTACTATTATGCAAGAACCAACCATAAGGCTCGTAAGCGGGTCAATGCTCGCAAATGGTCATTTCTACTACCAATCCTTAAGTATTGGAGATCTCAAGAAGGTACTCCCACCAACAGAGAACTTGGTGAAAGATCATCATTTGCTGCATCCAAGGTCCTTCCAGTCACTGGAGAACCCATTCACCATACCATACCACTCTTGGCAGCTAGGTTAGTAAGACATGAAGACAGGTTAGACGCCATAGCCACCTTGGTGAACAACATCCCTAATGAACTAATAGAAGTCATGTCAGCTGAGATCGAACAACTTGTGATGGGACACCTAGAGACGGGAACCATAATTGAACAACTAAGTACCCAATTCGGTGAAGCTATGGAATTCATCGGATTACTTTGCTCTGCTAACACCGTAAACAGGGACATCATGTGTGACATCGATCAAGCCCTCGACACCACAAGAGCCCAAGTCATGTCTCTGCGACGTGCACAACAAGAAACACAAGCTAGGGAGAGAGACCGAGACCAAATTATAGAAACCATGGCCGCCAAAATTCAGGAACTAGAACGTCGTCTTGATGATAACCAAGGAAAACCCTAGAATGCCATAGATTGTCGATGTAGCCTCACCCACATCACAGTAATAACTTGTATTTGAATGTCCTAGAAGATATGTCAACAAGAATGAATAAGTGATGTAAAACGACGATCTAATCAATGATGTTATGTTTGCTTTATTTTCATAAGTGTTATGATATCGTATATTGCATCGTGATATATGTGACACTATTATAACTTTGAACCTATTGATGTTACTAAATAGTCTAACACAAGATGGTTATTATGAAAATTCTGAAAATATATTCTCATTTTTAGGAATATGGCACCTAAGAGAACCACGACCACTACCTCAGCAGCAACCATGACCCCGGAAGAGATCCAACAAGCAATCACCAATGGAATCAATGCAGCCTTAGCCGAACAAGCAAATGCTAATGCACAACCGGCAAGAAATGTTGCTCCCGCACCTCGCCAATGTACCTATAAAGACTTTATGGCTTGTCAGCCAACTTACTTCATGGGTACTGAAGGGATAACTAAACTCGCCCATTGGTTCGAGAGATGCGAAACAGTATTCCAAAGGAGTGGATGCTCAGAAAACAACAGGTTCACATTTGCCACCGGAACCTTAATGGATGACGCCTTGTCATGGTGGACCGCTACAACTCAAACTTTAGGTACAGAAGCGGCATACCAACTCTCCTGGACGGAATTCAAAGCCAAGATCCTAAAGAAGTACTGTCCTCGATCCGAAATAAGAAAACTGGAAGACGAATTCCACGTCCTTGCAGTCAAAGGAATCGATCTTAGGGCTTACAACAGGAGATTCCACGAGCTAATGGCATTATGTCCTTCTATCGTACCAGATTTAGAGAAAACTCTGGAGAAGTATATTGAAGGTCTTCCCCGGAATATCGAAGGAAACGTCACAGCATCCAACCCACCATCACTAGAAGTCGCAATGGAGTTAGCACAAAAACTCCTAGACCGCGAAATCAAGTGCAACGAACTCAAAAGAAAACTCGATGACAGGAGAACCACCCACCACCAAAACCACAATCACTACCACAACGGCCATCGCAACAACAACCATCACCACAACAACAACAACAACTACAACAGGATCAACCAACAACAACACCAGAACAAGAACCCACATCGTCAACAACAGAACCAACGACAAGAACCTCCTAAGATATTTACGGCAACCAATGGCAATGGATATCAAGGTATTAAGCCACAGTGCAACCGATGCAAGCTTCATCACAATGGTGCTTGTACAGTAAAATGCCATAAATGCCAAAGGATAGGTCATGCCACAAAAGATTGTAGAACCCCTGCTACCGGCAGCAACCTACAACCAATAGCACCAACATGTTACTCATGCGGAGAAACCGGACACTTCAAGAACCGCTGTCCAAAGGGAAATGGTCAGAACACTGCACGAGCAAGAGCATACGTGATGGGAAATGAAAATGAACCACAAAACCCCGACGTTGTCACGGGTACGTTCTTATTAAATCATCATAATGCTAGAGTATTATTTGATTCTGGAGCAGATAAGAGCTTCGTGTCAGATACGTTTGCCCCTTTCATTAACTCTAACCCTTCTAAGCTAAACACCACATACGAGATAGAAATGGCCAATGGGAACTTAATTAGCACCAACTCGGTTTTAAAAGATTGTACCATAACCCTCGTAGGAGAATCCTTTCCTATTGACCTGATGCCTGTCCAACTCGGTAGTTTTGATGCTATCATCGGAATGGATTGGTTATCCAAACATCAAGCTAGGATTCATTGTGACGAGAAAGCCATACACATTCCTTTTAAGAATGAAACCCTCGTTATCCATGGCGACAAGAATAAAAACCGATACGGAATCATCTCATGCCTCAGAATGATAAAATACATGAACGAAGGATGTCATGTATTCATGGTTCAGGTGACGGAAAGTAAGTTAACCAAGAAACAACTTAAAGACGTACCTATTGTTAAGGAATTCCCCGAAGTATTTCCTGAAGATCTACTCGGTCTTCCACCGACTCGTCAAGTAGAGTTTCAAATTGAACTAGTGCCTGGAGCGGCACCAGTAGCAAAAGCACCTTACAGGTTGGCACCTTCCGAAATGGAGGAACTATCGGAACAACTAAAGGAATTATCCGATAAAGGTTTCATTAGACCAAGTTCATCACCCTGGGGAGCCCCAGTATTGTTTGTTAAAAAGAAAGACGGATCATTTCGGATGTGCATAGATTACCGAGAGTTAAACAAACTCACTATAAAGAACCGATATCCTTTACCTAGAATAGACGATTTGTTTGATCAATTACAAGGATCGAGTGTATACTCGAAGATTGATCTAAGGTCGGGATACCATCAATTGAGAGTTCGGGAAGAGGATATTCCCAAGACAGCCTTCAGAACCCGTTATGGACACTATGAATTTCAGGTAATGCCATTTGGTCTAACAAACGCACCCGCTGTGTTTATGGACCTAATGAACCGAGTATGCAAGCCATATTTGGACAAATTCGTGATAGTGTTCATTGACGACATTCTGATCTACTCTCGTAACAAAGAGGAACATGCCAATCATTTGAGAACAATCCTAGAGTTACTTAGGAAGGAAAAGTTGTACGCAAAATTCTCAAAATGTGACTTTTGGATTTCCACGGTACAATTTTTGGGACACGTAATCAATAGTCAAGGAATACACGTGGATCCTGCAAAAATAGAGGCAGTTAAAGAATGGTCATCACCTACAACTCCCACAGAAGTACGTCAATTTTTAGGTCTTGCAGGTTACTACCGGAGATTTATTGAAGGTTTCTCTAAAATCTCAAAACCATTGACCAAGTTGACCCAAAAGAACGAAAAGTACGTTTGGGGACAAGAAGCAGAATCAGCCTTCCAACTGTTAAAACAAAAGCTTTGTGAAGCTCCAATACTAGCATTGCCCGAAGGAAACAAAGATTTCGTGCTATATTGTGACGCTTCGTACCATGGTTTAGGTGCAGTTTTGATACAACGAGATAAGGTAATAGCTTATGCCTCACGTCAACTGAAGAAACATGAGGAAAATTACACAACCCATGATCTAGAACTAGGAGCAATAGTATTCGCTCTTAAGTTATGGAGACACTATCTATACGGCACTAAATGTATCGTGTTTACAGATCACAAAAGTCTCCAACACATCCTAGATCAAAAGGATTTAAACATGAGACAACGCCGTTGGTTAGAATTGCTTAGTGATTATGATTGTGAAATCCGTTATCACCCAGGAAAGGCTAATGTAGTAGCAGATGCACTAAGCCGGAAAGAAAGACTAAAACCTCTCAGGGTTAGATCGTTAGGCATGACTATTTGTTCACCCCTTCCAACACAAATCATTATCGCCCAGAGCGAAGCTCTCAAGAAAGAAAATCGACCAATTGAAAAGATTTTTGGTATGCCGGAAAATGAAAACGGATTTGTGAAAAGATCAGATGGAATGCTTTGTTTCAAGGAAAGAAGCTGGATTCCTCTCTTCGGAGGTATTCGTGACCTTATCATGCATGAGTCTCACAAGTCAAAATACTCCATTCACCCAGGTTCCGACAAGATGTACCGAGATCTTAAGAAACTATATTGGTGGCCGAACATGAAAGCCGACATCGCTGAGTACGTCAGTAAATGTCTAACATGTTCAAGAGTAAAAGCAGAATACCAGAAACCCTCCGGATTACTCACCCAACCCGAACTCCCCATGTGGAAATGGGAACGTATTACAATGGACTTCATCACCAAACTTCCCAAAACCTCTACTGGCTACGATACGATATGGGTTATCGTTGATCGTCTCACCAAGTCAGCTCATTTCCTACCAATCAAAGAAACTGATGAAATGAACACGCTTGCTCAGGTATATCTGAAGGAAATTGTGTCACGACATGGAGTGCCAATTTCCATTATATCAGATCGTGACAGTCGTTTCACGTCTCATTTTTGGAAATCATTACAAAAAGCTTTAGGAACAAAGCTGGATATGAGCACAGCCTATCACCCACAAACCGATGGTCAAAGTGAGAGAACAATACAAACCTTAGAAGATATGCTACGCGCTTGTGTTATAGACTTCGGAAAAGGTTGGGACAAACACTTACCGTTGGCAGAATTCTCATATAACAACAGTTATCATACCAGTATCAAGGCAGCACCATTCGAAGCACTTTACGGTAGAAAGTGTAGATCACCCGTTTGCTGGGCAGAAGTCGGAGAAATACAACTCACAGGACCGGATCTAGTTCATGAGACAACCGAGAAAATCATCAAAATCAAACAACGTTTACAAACCGCCAGAGACCGACAGAAAAGTTACGCTGACCTAAAAAGAAAACCCATGGAATTTCAGATTGGAGATAAAGTTATGTTAAAAGTATCACCATGGAAAGGAATGATACGATTCGGAAAGAGGGGAAAGTTAAACCCAAGATACATCGGTCCATTCAAAATCTTAGAAAGAATTGGACCCATGGCATATAAACTTGAACTACCCGAGGAACTTAGTAGAATTCACGACACTTTCCATGTGTCAAATCTCAAGAAGTGTTTATCCGATGAATCTTTGGTCATTCCATTGAAAGAATTACAACTTGATGACAAACTCGTTTTTACCGAGGAACCAGTAGAAATCATGGATAGAGAAGTCAAACAACTGAAACAAAACCGTATCCCTATCATAAAAGTTCGATGGGACTCTAAACGAGGACCAGAGTATACTTGGGAACGCGAGGACCAGTTTCGCACCAAGTACCCACACCTTTTCTCTTAGACACCCTTGGCAACCCTCCTAAACTCGAATTCCGGGACGGAATTCACTGTAAGATGTATGTACTGTAGTACCTCGTAATTTTCCCAACGGTTAGTAAACACTTGCACTATTTAATTTCCCATTATTACGTATGACAAAATTTTTTTTATATATATGACTTATTGTGTGAATCACAAACGGAATGTCGTGATATATTATTTGCCTAGAGACATCGCTTGCACACAAACCTAGATAGTCTAAATTATCGCGAATATATTTTAACGCTTGTAATTATAATTATTAAACGTTTATAATTATAATTATATATTATACGACACCTTTTACGTACTATACTTATATATTCCGAATCCTACGAAAATTCTCGAGACCACTCACTATTATATCTCGAACTTATCCCGACTCCCTAAAAACCTCTATGTGGACCCCACACGTAAATGGGCCTTAAACCCAACTAACAAACCAAACGGACCATGTTATACTTTTGTTTTTCCTTTTTCTTGCTGGACCGAGATCAAATCAAAGCCCAAAGGGCTCAAAGCCCAAGCACACCTTATAATTTTTTTTTTTCTTTTCTTTTGTTTCCAGCCACGATCGAGCCAAGGAACACCCCTAATTTCTTCATTTTTCGACACATAACACACACATATTTTTACATAACTTAAATTACGAGCTAGCAAAGATTTGAGAATGATAAAGTTTACCATATACCTCGCTCGTTTGCTACCTAAATTCTGCCCAAAGTAAAACGCAAAAACCATGGACATGGTGAAGCCAAAAACGTGTCATTTATATTCTAACACCTCTCATGACTCCCAATAGCTTCTAAAACCAAACACAAGGGTACAGTAGAATGTCAGGAGGAACAGAGATCTTATGATACATTCCTTTTGTTGCCAAGTTTCGATTGGATGAAGGAAAGGTGCCACCCTCTTATGCCGAGACAACACACACCACTCTTGGCTTCTATCCTTTGTCTTAAACCTTTCACAAGCTCCTATAACTTCCTTGTACATTCTCAGCTAGTATCTCACACGCAAACATACCAAAAGTTATTATAACGTGAAGTATTGACATCGAATTGGGACAAGAAGTAGAAGAGGGGTACGAAGCGTACAAGTGATCCTAAGGAGCCAAGTTTACTCATTTTGAACCTTTGCCAAGACGTGAAGTGAACCGCGATCCTCTTTGTTCCATACTCGAACCATTCGAACCTATTACTCCACCTTTGAAAGGTGAGGTGAGCTACTCGTACACAATAACTACTCTATCTATTCTCGTTAATACGTTTTACTTTTACCTCATTTCTCACAAAAATCAAACGTACCATATACTTTTTATTCGTCATTCTCGTTTTTGACCACGTTAGGATTCGTGTTTAGTAAAACTTTCGAACCAATAATAACATGCAAACGTAAAAACTCATACATTCCTAATGGTACTTGAACTAGTCGAAAACACTTAGAAACTTTCTAAGTGTTGAAACTAATTACATGTCAAGTCTTACTCGTTTACTTTAGCCCCGTCATTTGTAAAATAGACACACAACATATATATTTTATTACTCGACCTCACTAACGACCTAGTAAACAATTAGATAACACCTTTCATTCGACCTAACTAGCTCGTATAACTACTTTACTCGACCCATTTTGTCTCGACAAAAATCAGATTTTACAAAAACTTTTATAAGCTACGTGGGCCTAAAAGCCCAAAAAGCACTTTTTAGCTTATTGTCATAAGCTGAGGGTATAAACTGATTTGAAACGTTTTAGTAACTTAAAATGATGAATCTCTATGAACCTAGTGTTCCCCCTAACCTCGTGGATCGTTAAACCTTAACGGGCCCTTATTTTTTTTGGCTCGTTAAGCCCAAGAAACAAAATAAGCTTAGAATAAGCTAATAAGCTATCAAACTAAACTTTTCTAAATATTTTGAGCTTAATGAACTAATAAAAATGATAAGTTTTGAAATTGGTAAAACTTGGACCATTTTTGCAAATGTACGAGAAGTAGGGACTGGAATTGCCAAAATTGTAAACTTAGGTGAAAAGTATAAAAACTATTTTTCTAAAGGGTATAAACTGTAAATACTGAAACTTGGAGTCATAAAAGGTAAATATTGTTATATATTAGACCAAAAATGTAAAATATGTATATTGGACTAACGGTGAAAATGTTATTACCGTCAGGGTCAAATTTGTAAAACTTGTGAAACTTGAAGGACTTTACTGAAATAAATATTTCTTATTATATTTATAAAGTTTTATATAAATATTATGATAATTAATATAAAACTTTGAAATTTTTAATTATATATACGTTATATATATAATCCTCGTCGAAATAAATTAAAGTTAACTATACGATATGATTATTAACTTTTATCATGACTTACCATTTCATACTTCGATATATATTGAAAACATGACAAACATTCGCGATAAAACCAGATTTAGACTATCAACTGAAACTTGCATTATCTTTTAGGTTGTGTTGTGTGAAGCCGTTTCCTTGCTTTGTTGAGACTACGATACCACTGTACTACTAAGGTGATTTCATAGCCCACTCTTTAACTATTTTCCCGTGGGGAGATACATGCTTAAAACTCGATCACAAGTCTTTTATACCGGGTATTGAAATACCGTCAGGCCAATGTTATTTGCTTAAGTTACTATTGTCAGAAGTCCCTCTATCATGAACCTTAATCACCTGAAGGGTGAACGTAAATAATTGTGGATAGTACTATTAGTGATTAACAATCCTCGTTTGGTTGTTGGAGAAAACACCAGGCGCACTTTATTGTTCTTATAAATAGGTTATTGACAAATACCTATCTTTGGGGGCCTATTACTTACCATCATAATTCATATTTATGATTGGCTGTTAATCGTTGAGTATCATGAGCTTAAGGCAATAACAGGAACACTGATTTTTTAACATATTGATTGTATGTGATTACAATACATTCGTAACTTGTGATTAAACTCTTAAACTCAAACCTATGAATATCACTCAACTTTATGTTGACTTTAGCATGTTTATCTCAGGTAACTAAACAAGACGGATCTGGATGGCACGGAGTGGGCAAAAGCAAGACAAGAACTATAATAAACTACTTATTTTCCTTCAGAATAAAACACGTTCTTAACTAAATAATGTTTTGTATTTCTAATATTTGGTATTTTGAAATAAAATAAATCTTTAATACCTCACTTTGTGATATCTACTATGATTGTGACAAAGATCCTCGAAGTAATACCCCGAAAGTTTCCGCTGACATATTAAGTCTTCCGCTATTATTAAAACAACTTTTGGGGGTGTTACAGATTGGTATTCAGAGCCACGGTTATAGAGAACCAGATGTTTTTAAACATTGGACTATAACTACACTTTAACTGGACCATTTTTACAAAATACCACTTCATGCCCTCCGTGCCTACAATCCAACATCTGGTAGAAAAATTACTTCTCATTATTTCTTACTTATATAACTTGATATATGCTTACATGTTATGATTATGCTAATAACTATGTTTACTAACCGGGATTATTACAGTACCATGTCTTCCAAACCCAACTTCATTGTGTTATTATCGGATTCGGAAACTGAGAGCTCTACACCTATGGTACCAACTCTTGCTCCAATGACTGTGTCACCTACAACAGATAAGAATAAGGAAAGTCAGCAATCCTCTACTTCACCTCAAGCATCATCTGGTCCAATCAGACGCAGTAAGCAAACTTCTCCATTCCAGCCTTATGAACCAGCCACAGCTGGAAAAACTCTTTCATATGCTGAAGAAAAAGACATCTGGGATGATACTAAATGGAAAAAGGAAGTTGCTCCAACTGCAGAACCAGTGATACTACCTAGTATATTTTATCAGCAGACTACTACTGTACCAGTGACAATCAACAGTTCACCACCTGTGAAAACTTCCAGTGCTCCTCTACCTTATCAACCAAGGAATTACCAGATTCGTCCTACCTCCTCAGATCCTTACTATTATGCAAGAACCAACCATAAGGCTCGTAAGCGGGTCAATGCTCGCAAATGGTCATTTCTACTACCAATCCTTAAGTATTGGAGATCTCAAGAAGGTACTCCCACCAACAGAGAACTTGGTGAAAGATCATCATTTGCTGCATCCAAGGTCCTTCCAGTCACTGGAGAACCCATTCACCATACCATACCACTCTTGGCAGCTAGGTTAGTAAGACATGAAGACAGGTTAGACGCCATAGCCACCTTGGTGAACAACATCCCTAATGAACTAATAGAAGTCATGTCAGCTGAGATCGAACAACTTGTGATGGGACACCTAGAGACGGGAACCATAATTGAACAACTAAGTACCCAATTCGGTGAAGCTATGGAATTCATCGGATTACTTTGCTCTGCTAACACCGTAAACAGGGACATCATGTGTGACATCGATCAAGCCCTCGACACCACAAGAGCCCAAGTCATGTCTCTGCGACGTGCACAACAAGAAACACAAGCTAGGGAGAGAGACCGAGACCAAATTATAGAAACCATGGCCGCCAAAATTCAGGAACTAGAACGTCGTCTTGATGATAACCAAGGAAAACCCTAGAATGCCATAGATTGTCGATGTAGCCTCACCCACATCACAGTAATAACTTGTATTTGAATGTCCTAGAAGATATGTCAACAAGAATGAATAAGTGATGTAAAACGACGATCTAATCAATGATGTTATGTTTGCTTTATTTTCATAAGTGTTATGATATCGTATATTGCATCGTGATATATGTGACACTATTATAACTTTGAACCTATTGATGTTACTAAATAGTCTAACACAAGATGGTTATTATGAAAATTCTGAAAATATATTCTCATTTTTAGGAATATGGCACCTAAGAGAACCACGACCACTACCTCAGCAGCAACCATGACCCCGGAAGAGATCCAACAAGCAATCACCAATGGAATCAATGCAGCCTTAGCCGAACAAGCAAATGCTAATGCACAACCGGCAAGAAATGTTGCTCCCGCACCTCGCCAATGTACCTATAAAGACTTTATGGCTTGTCAGCCAACTTACTTCATGGGTACTGAAGGGATAACTAAACTCGCCCATTGGTTCGAGAGATGCGAAACAGTATTCCAAAGGAGTGGATGCTCAGAAAACAACAGGGTCACATTTGCCACCGGAACCTTAATGGATGACGCCTTGTCATGGTGGACCGCTACAACTCAAACTTTAGGTACAGAAGCGGCATACCAACTCTCCTGGACGGAATTCAAAGCCAAGATCCTAAAGAAGTACTGTCCTCGATCCGAAATAAGAAAACTGGAAGACGAATTCCACGTCCTTGCAGTCAAAGGAATCGATCTTAGGGCTTACAACAGGAGATTCCACGAGCTAATGGCATTATGTCCTTCTATCGTACCAGATTTAGAGAAAACTCTGGAGAAGTATATTGAAGGTCTTCCCCGGAATATCGAAGGAAACGTCACAGCATCCAACCCACCATCACTAGAAGTCGCAATGGAGTTAGCACAAAAACTCCTAGACCGCGAAATCAAGTGCAACGAACTCAAAAGAAAACTCGATGACAGGAGAACCACCCACCACCAAAACCACAATCACTACCACAACGGCCATCGCAACAACAACCATCACCACAACAACAACAACAACTACAACAGGATCAACCAACAACAACACCAGAACAAGAACCCACATCGTCAACAACAGAACCAACGACAAGAACCTCCTAAGATATTTACGGCAACCAATGGCAATGGATATCAAGGTATTAAGCCACAGTGCAACCGATGCAAGCTTCATCACAATGGTGCTTGTACAGTAAAATGCCATAAATGCCAAAGGATAGGTCATGCCACAAAAGATTGTAGAACCCCTGCTACCGGCAGCAACCTACAACCAATAGCACCAACATGTTACTCATGCGGAGAAACCGGACACTTCAAGAACCGCTGTCCAAAGGGAAATGGTCAGAACACTGCACGAGCAAGAGCATACGTGATGGGAAATGAAAATGAACCACAAAACCCCGACGTTGTCACGGGTACGTTCTTATTAAATCATCATAATGCTAGAGTATTATTTGATTCTGGAGCAGATAAGAGCTTCGTGTCAGATACGTTTGCCCCTTTCATTAACTCTAACCCTTCTAAGCTAAACACCACATACGAGATAGAAATGGCCAATGGGAACTTAATTAGCACCAACTCGGTTTTAAAAGATTGTACCATAACCCTCGTAGGAGAATCCTTTCCTATTGACCTGATGCCTGTCCAACTCGGTAGTTTTGATGCTATCATCGGAATGGATTGGTTATCCAAACATCAAGCTAGGATTCATTGTGACGAGAAAGCCATACACATTCCTTTTAAGAATGAAACCCTCGTTATCCATGGCGACAAGAATAAAAACCGATACGGAATCATCTCATGCCTCAGAATGATAAAATACATGAACGAAGGATGTCATGTATTCATGGTTCAGGTGACGGAAAGTAAGTTAACCAAGAAACAACTTAAAGACGTACCTATTGTTAAGGAATTCCCCGAAGTATTTCCTGAAGATCTACTCGGTCTTCCACCGACTCGTCAAGTAGAGTTTCAAATTGAACTAGTGCCTGGAGCGGCACCAGTAGCAAAAGCACCTTACAGGTTGGCACCTTCCGAAATGGAGGAACTATCGGAACAACTAAAGGAATTATCCGATAAAGGTTTCATTAGACCAAGTTCATCACCCTGGGGAGCCCCAGTATTGTTTGTTAAAAAGAAAGACGGATCATTTCGGATGTGCATAGATTACCGAGAGTTAAACAAACTCACTATAAAGAACCGATATCCTTTACCTAGAATAGACGATTTGTTTGATCAATTACAAGGATCGAGTGTATACTCGAAGATTGATCTAAGGTCGGGATACCATCAATTGAGAGTTCGGGAAGAGGATATTCCCAAGACAGCCTTCAGAACCCGTTATGGACACTATGAATTTCAGGTAATGCCATTTGGTCTAACAAACGCACCCGCTGTGTTTATGGACCTAATGAACCGAGTATGCAAGCCATATTTGGACAAATTCGTGATAGTGTTCATTGACGACATTCTGATCTACTCTCGTAACAAAGAGGAACATGCCAATCATTTGAGAACAATCCTAGAGTTACTTAGGAAGGAAAAGTTGTACGCAAAATTCTCAAAATGTGACTTTTGGATTTCCACGGTACAATTTTTGGGACACGTAATCAATAGTCAAGGAATACACGTGGATCCTGCAAAAATAGAGGCAGTTAAAGAATGGTCATCACCTACAACTCCCACAGAAGTACGTCAATTTTTAGGTCTTGCAGGTTACTACCGGAGATTTATTGAAGGTTTCTCTAAAATCTCAAAACCATTGACCAAGTTGACCCAAAAGAACGAAAAGTACGTTTGGGGACAAGAAGCAGAATCAGCCTTCCAACTGTTAAAACAAAAGCTTTGTGAAGCTCCAATACTAGCATTGCCCGAAGGAAACAAAGATTTCGTGCTATATTGTGACGCTTCGTACCATGGTTTAGGTGCAGTTTTGATACAACGAGATAAGGTAATAGCTTATGCCTCACGTCAACTGAAGAAACATGAGGAAAATTACACAACCCATGATCTAGAACTAGGAGCAATAGTATTCGCTCTTAAGTTATGGAGACACTATCTATACGGCACTAAATGTATCGTGTTTACAGATCACAAAAGTCTCCAACACATCCTAGATCAAAAGGATTTAAACATGAGACAACGCCGTTGGTTAGAATTGCTTAGTGATTATGATTGTGAAATCCGTTATCACCCAGGAAAGGCTAATGTAGTAGCAGATGCACTAAGCCGGAAAGAAAGACTAAAACCTCTCAGGGTTAGATCGTTAGGCATGACTATTTGTTCACCCCTTCCAACACAAATCATTATCGCCCAGAGCGAAGCTCTCAAGAAAGAAAATCGACCAATTGAAAAGATTTTTGGTATGCCGGAAAATGAAAACGGATTTGTGAAAAGATCAGATGGAATGCTTTGTTTCAAGGAAAGAAGCTGGATTCCTCTCTTCGGAGGTATTCGTGACCTTATCATGCATGAGTCTCACAAGTCAAAATACTCCATTCACCCAGGTTCCGACAAGATGTACCGAGATCTTAAGAAACTATATTGGTGGCCGAACATGAAAGCCGACATCGCTGAGTACGTCAGTAAATGTCTAACATGTTCAAGAGTAAAAGCAGAATACCAGAAACCCTCCGGATTACTCACCCAACCCGAACTCCCCATGTGGAAATGGGAACGTATTACAATGGACTTCATCACCAAACTTCCCAAAACCTCTACTGGCTACGATACGATATGGGTTATCGTTGATCGTCTCACCAAGTCAGCTCATTTCCTACCAATCAAAGAAACTGATGAAATGAACACGCTTGCTCAGGTATATCTGAAGGAAATTGTGTCACGACATGGAGTGCCAATTTCCATTATATCAGATCGTGACAGTCGTTTCACGTCTCATTTTTGGAAATCATTACAAAAAGCTTTAGGAACAAAGCTGGATATGAGCACAGCCTATCACCCACAAACCGATGGTCAAAGTGAGAGAACAATACAAACCTTAGAAGATATGCTACGCGCTTGTGTTATAGACTTCGGAAAAGGTTGGGACAAACACTTACCGTTGGCAGAATTCTCATATAACAACAGTTATCATACCAGTATCAAGGCAGCACCATTCGAAGCACTTTACGGTAGAAAGTGTAGATCACCCGTTTGCTGGGCAGAAGTCGGAGAAATACAACTCACAGGACCGGATCTAGTTCATGAGACAACCGAGAAAATCATCAAAATCAAACAACGTTTACAAACCGCCAGAGACCGACAGAAAAGTTACGCTGACCTAAAAAGAAAACCCATGGAATTTCAGATTGGAGATAAAGTTATGTTAAAAGTATCACCATGGAAAGGAATGATACGATTCGGAAAGAGGGGAAAGTTAAACCCAAGATACATCGGTCCATTCAAAATCTTAGAAAGAATTGGACCCATGGCATATAAACTTGAACTACCCGAGGAACTTAGTAGAATTCACGACACTTTCCATGTGTCAAATCTCAAGAAGTGTTTATCCGATGAATCTTTGGTCATTCCATTGAAAGAATTACAACTTGATGACAAACTCGTTTTTACCGAGGAACCAGTAGAAATCATGGATAGAGAAGTCAAACAACTGAAACAAAACCGTATCCCTATCATAAAAGTTCGATGGGACTCTAAACGAGGACCAGAGTATACTTGGGAACGCGAGGACCAGTTTCGCACCAAGTACCCACACCTTTTCTCTTAGACACCCTTGGCAACCCTCCTAAACTCGAATTCCGGGACGGAATTCACTGTAAGATGTATGTACTGTAGTACCTCGTAATTTTCCCAACGGTTAGTAAACACTTGCACTATTTAATTTCCCATTATTACGTATGACAAAAATTTTTTTATATATATGACTTATTGTGTGAATCACAAACGGAATGTCGTGATATATTATTTGCCTAGAGACATCGCTTGCACACAAACCTAGATAGTCTAAATTATCGCGAATATATTTTAACGCTTGTAATTATAATTATTAAACGTTTATAATTATAATTATATATTATACGACACCTTTTACGTACTATACTTATATATTCCGAATCCTACGAAAATTCTCGAGACCACTCACTATTATATCTCGAACTTATCCCGACTCCCTAAAAACCTCTATGTGGACCCCACACGTAAATGGGCCTTAAACCCAACTAACAAACCAAACGGACCATGTTATACTTTTGTTTTTCCTTTTTCTTGCTGGACCGAGATCAAATCAAAGCCCAAAGGGCTCAAAGCCCAAGCACACCTTATAATTTTTTTTTTTCTTTTCTTTTGTTTCCAGCCACGATCGAGCCAAGGAACACCCCTAATTTCTTCATTTTTCGACACATAACACACACATATTTTTACATAACTTAAATTACGAGCTAGCAAAGATTTGAGAATGATAAAGTTTACCATATACCTCGCTCGTTTGCTACCTAAATTCTGCCCAAAGTAAAACGCAAAAACCATGGACATGGTGAAGCCAAAAACGTGTCATTTATATTCTAACACCTCTCATGACTCCCAATAGCTTCTAAAACCAAACACAAGGGTACAGTAGAATGTCAGGAGGAACAGAGATCTTATGATACATTCCTTTTGTTGCCAAGTTTCGATTGGATGAAGGAAAGGTGCCACCCTCTTATGCCGAGACAACACACACCACTCTTGGCTTCTATCCTTTGTCTTAAACCTTTCACAAGCTCCTATAACTTCCTTGTACATTCTCAGCTAGTATCTCACACGCAAACATACCAAAAGTTATTATAACGTGAAGTATTGACATCGAATTGGGACAAGAAGTAGAAGAGGGGTACGAAGCGTACAAGTGATCCTAAGGAGCCAAGTTTACTCATTTTGAACCTTTGCCAAGACGTGAAGTGAACCGCGATCCTCTTTGTTCCATACTCGAACCATTCGAACCTATTACTCCACCTTTGAAAGGTGAGGTGAGCTACTCGTACACAATAACTACTCTATCTATTCTCGTTAATACGTTTTACTTTTACCTCATTTCTCACAAAAATCAAACGTACCATATACTTTTTATTCGTCATTCTCGTTTTTGACCACGTTAGGATTCGTGTTTAGTAAAACTTTCGAACCAATAATAACATGCAAACGTAAAAACTCATACATTCCTAATGGTACTTGAACTAGTCGAAAACACTTAGAAACTTTCTAAGTGTTGAAACTAATTACATGTCAAGTCTTACTCGTTTACTTTAGCCCCGTCATTTGTAAAATAGACACACAACATATATATTTTATTACTCGACCTCACTAACGACCTAGTAAACAATTAGATAACACCTTTCATTCGACCTAACTAGCTCGTATAACTACTTTACTCGACCCATTTTGTCTCGACAAAAATCAGATTTTACAAAAACTTTTATAAGCTACGTGGGCCTAAAAGCCCAAAAAGCACTTTTTAGCTTATTGTCATAAGCTGAGGGTATAAACTGATTTGAAACGTTTTAGTAACTTAAAATGATGAATCTCTATGAACCTAGTGTTCCCCCTAACCTCGTGGATCGTTAAACCTTAACGGGCCCTTATTTTTTTTGGCTCGTTAAGCCCAAGAAACAAAATAAGCTTAGAATAAGCTAATAAGCTATCAAACTAAACTTTTCTAAATATTTTGAGCTTAATGAACTAATAAAAATGATAAGTTTTGAAATTGGTAAAACTTGGACCATTTTTGCAAATGTACGAGAAGTAGGGACTGGAATTGCCAAAATTGTAAACTTAGGTGAAAAGTATAAAAACTATTTTTCTAAAGGGTATAAACTGTAAATACTGAAACTTGGAGTCATAAAAGGTAAATATTGTTATATATTAGACCAAAAATGTAAAATATGTATATTGGACTAACGGTGAAAATGTTATTACCGTCAGGGTCAAATTTGTAAAACTTGTGAAACTTGAAGGACTTTACTGAAATAAATATTTCTTATTATATTTATAAAGTTTTATATAAATATTATGATAATTAATATAAAACTTTGAAATTTTTAATTATATATACGTTATATATATAATCCTCGTCGAAATAAATTAAAGTTAACTATACGATATGATTATTAACTTTTATCATGACTTACCATTTCATACTTCGATATATATTGAAAACATGACAAACATTCGCGATAAAACCAGATTTAGACTATCAACTGAAACTTGCATTATCTTTTAGGTTGTGTTGTGTGAAGCCGTTTCCTTGCTTTGTTGAGACTACGATACCACTGTACTACTAAGGTGATTTCATAGCCCACTCTTTAACTATTTTCCCGTGGGGAGATACATGCTTAAAACTCGATCACAAGTCTTTTATACCGGGTATTGAAATACCGTCAGGCCAATGTTATTTGCTTAAGTTACTATTGTCAGAAGTCCCTCTATCATGAACCTTAATCACCTGAAGGGTGAACGTAAATAATTGTGGATAGTACTATTAGTGATTAACAATCCTCGTTTGGTTGTTGGAGAAAACACCAGGCGCACTTTATTGTTCTTATAAATAGGTTATTGACAAATACCTATCTTTGGGGGCCTATTACTTACCATCATAATTCATATTTATGATTGGCTGTTAATCGTTGAGTATCATGAGCTTAAGGCAATAACAGGAACACTGATTTTTTAACATATTGATTGTATGTGATTACAATACATTCGTAACTTGTGATTAAACTCTTAAACTCAAACCTATGAATATCACTCAACTTTATGTTGACTTTAGCATGTTTATCTCAGGTAACTAAACAAGACGGATCTGGATGGCACGGAGTGGGCAAAAGCAAGACAAGAACTATAATAAACTACTTATTTTCCTTCAGAATAAAACACGTTCTTAACTAAATAATGTTTTGTATTTCTAATATTTGGTATTTTGAAATAAAATAAATCTTTAATACCTCACTTTGTGATATCTACTATGATTGTGACAAAGATCCTCGAAGTAATACCCCGAAAGTTTCCGCTGACATATTAAGTCTTCCGCTATTATTAAAACAACTTTTGGGGGTGTTACAGTAATGTTCTCTGGATGATTATAAACATGTCTTCACACTCTAAGTGCACCCAGAAACATCAATTGATCAATTTTATAGATTAGGGTTCATACGAAGGATTTGGGGGATCTTGATTTTAGACGTTAGGATTGTAATTGGTGATGGGGATAATGTTCTTGTAGGCCTAGGATTATGTTGTCATGGTTTAATTGCTTCAGAAACATCTCTTGATTATGATTGTATGATTTAGGGTTCGAATGACACTAGCAGTCATGATTATTCGATTGTGTGGTTAATTCTTGTTATAAATTGGACCATATGATCCTTAGGATGTTAGATACACTTGCCCCATGTTAATCTCAACCCAGATTCATGTTTAATTGTGTTCGTGATTATGTGTTCATATGGGTTTACGCGTATCTCATATTTATGCATGTTTACGCATAAAATGGGCATTTAAGTGTGTTTAAATGATTATTGATCAGTGGTTGTGTGTTACACTTTCAGGAATCAAACCAATCTTGTTACGAAAGGTGATTTTTCTGGAAAAAGGCAAATTTACGCGTTAATTGTTCATCCTACGCGTTAATTGTTCATCCTACGCGTAAGATTGAATCTTACGCGTAAGATTCGACACGTGGACAAACTTTGTCTTGGATAAGACATAGTTTACGCATAAACGTATTTCTTACGCATAAGTTTGACCTTACGCGCAAGTCTTGAATTTACGCATAAGTCATAACCTACGCATAAGTTATACTTTACGCTTAAGGTTAATCCTTTGCACAAGTTCAATTCTTACGCCTAAGATTTATCTTACGCGTAAGATTGTCCCTATGCTTAAGATTCACCTTACGCGTAACTTATAATTTTACGCGTAGACTTTGCACTTACGCCTAAATTCAGTTCTTACGCTTATGTCAAGTTACGCGTAGATTCTTCATTTTACGCGTAAACTTGTCAAAATCCAAATTTTTTCTAAGTGTTGTGAATTTTTCCAAAGAGTAACTTCTTGTTATGATAAACTTATGATGTAACTGATTTGTAATAAGTATCTACCATATAATATAACTCAAGTTTGTCATATATCAAAAGTTTTCTCACACACAAACACCCACTGATCAATGTATAACATGCAAATCTATAAGTATACATCATAATTGAATGTCATTGCTAACCCAGTCAACAATTGCCATGTCTGTGTTTGTTTATGATCTATTCAGATGGCAGAAAACAACGACATTCCATACGGACCAGAACCCGAACCTAAGCTTTCATGGGAAGAGACATTCCCAGATGACTACAACAGGAAGATTGGAAAGAACAACCTCCGTATCAACTTCAACAAGATGACTTGCAATGAGTCCTCTTGTATTGTGGCTATAGATGCTCTTCTTTACCACCCGAATAAGCTATTGTTCACCAAGTCTGCCTCGGTTTCCTGCTTCTACATCCACCAATTCTGGCATACACTACAGCTAGATCTTGGGGAGGCTTCTTTCACCTGTACGCTTCATAACCATCAAGTCTCTGTGGACATTGATGTGCTCAGGAATGTACTTGGGTTACCAGAACTCAGCCCAAATGAAGAGTATGTTCCAGTCCCCACTGAAGAAGAGTTGATAATGTGGTTAAGGGATATTGGGTATGACGAATCAGAAGAGGTTATTACCAGACATTCTAGGGTCAACATTAGGTATCTTCCACAACCATGGAGAACCCTATACATTCTGATTGCCAAGTCTTTATTTGGCAGAGATTCTGGGCATGAACATCCAAAGCTCCAACACCTCAAACTCTTCTGGGCAGTGGCTAACGTGAAGAAAGTTGATTATGCCAGTATCATTTGGGAAGACCTTGTGTGGCACATTCAACACAAGACAACCAACATTCCATTTATCCGCTTCACAAAACTACTCATCGAAAGCTTCCTTCGTGAGTACGATGATATCCCACAGAGACTCGATGACCAAGAAAAGAACACGTTCAGAAATGAACATACTCTCAGAGTCGTCAAGAGAATGGACACCAGCACACGCAAGCAGGGAAAGAAACTTCCCGATTGTCTCTTGACTGACAAGGTGAAGGCTTGCACAAATTACAAGTATTACGAACAAGCTCTTTAGGATGACAAAGTTGGTTTCTTGGATGAAGTTCAACCATTCAGGGGAAAGACAGGTACCAAAACTGGAAGCTCCGGCAGCTCAACAAAGTCCAAACATAAGAAAAAGGGTACTCCTAAGAGAAGACTTCCTACCAAGAAGCCCACATCTATTCCCGAACCTGGGTGGTTTCCCTCACCACAATCTTCTCCAAAGCCGTCTGACTCTGAACAAACCGAATCCGACGAAGGTCCTCAGTATAGGGAAGCATTTGCTAATATTGAGAAAGATGAGAATCTTGAAGACATCGATTGGGATAAAGACATTGATGAGTTTGCTGACAATGCCGTATATCCAGCATATCTCACTCAAAGACCATTCACTAAAGAACAGTCACTCTTGGAAGAAGAAAGGATCAGGAGAGAGAAGCTGAAGGAACCCGTGACTACTGTACAAGAGTCTGTAGGCCTTTCAGCAGAAGAAGAAAACGAAAGGGCTCTCAATCTGGGTCTCCTCCACAGTCGAATTGATGCATTCAATGCTGATTTGCCTCCACCTCCAGTGTTCTCTCAGACCACCGAAGCAGGCGGATCAAGCAGCATTCCTGAGCCTACAACTGGGATCACCACAGACTTAGTTGCTTACGACAATCCCTCGGTATCTCCCACAGACATTGAAATGACTAATGCTACAGCAATGGGAGAAGAGGAAGAGGAAGATCCCAT
This sequence comes from Artemisia argyi, assembly GCA_030686995.1. Classification (NCBI taxonomy): domain Eukaryota; kingdom Viridiplantae; phylum Streptophyta; class Magnoliopsida; order Asterales; family Asteraceae; genus Artemisia; species Artemisia argyi. Next base: position 32,591,993 of record CM060683.1, read on the forward strand.
GGATACTGATGCTTCACGATTAATGACTGTAGAAGAAATGGAGCTCAGAGAAAGAGCTCAGGAAGAGGAGTTGAAGAGAAAACAGGAAGCTGAAGAGGCTAGGCTTGAAGAGATTGCCCAAGCTAAACTAGAAGAAACTATCCGAATGGAAGAGAGCAGGAAAGCAGAAGAGGCAGCCAAGCTGGCTGAAGAAAAGTTAAAGAAGGAAGAAGAAGCCAGGCTTGCTGAAGAACTAAGGCTTAAAGCCGAAGCTGATAAACTGGCTGAAGAACAAAGGGTGAAAGAAGAAGCAGCCAAAGTAAAGAAAGTTGAACAACCCGAACCAAAGAAAGGAGATGACAAAGACTCTACCACCATCATTGAATCCTCACAGTCATCACCTCCTGCATCTGAATCAACACATGACAAATCAATCAAGAAACCGAGCTCCAAAGCCTCTGCTGCAGCAAAGTTACTCAAGTCAGCTTTTAAGAGAGTACATGAGAAGAAGAGAAGCAGACTGGAAGATCAGGTTGCAACACTTGCAACCCAAGTTGCTGAATTGACAAAGCTGAACTCGAACATCCAAGAGCTACAAGACAAAGTTGATACTTTCTTAGCTAAAGATGTACAAGAGAACTTGGAAGCCACATTAGTAGCTCAAGCACAAGAATACATGGCACAACACTTGGTTGCTGAGTTGAAAGATCTGCTGGCACCCATGAGAGATGAACTCACCAAGTTCGCAGAGCAAGCAGTCAAGAAAGTGATCCGATCAACCACATTCACTCTTCGAGCTGACAAGTCCACTGTTCCACTACCAGGGCTATCTCTGGATGAATTGGAAGCTCAACTCTTAAAAAAGCTGGCAAACAAGTTCACCTTGACTCCTGAAGAAGCCAAAGTCCTGGAAGCATTAAAAGACAAGATGAACAAAGATACTTGCAGCACAGAGGCCGATAAACTGAAACGTCAAAGAGACGATGAAGACAGGGATCCGAATTCTCAGGCAAAGAAACAAAAACAAGCCAAAGGACCCTCATCTCAGTCCAAAACACCGGTAATCCCTCCAACAACAACAACTTCCTCACAACAACCGAAGGCATCAGGTTCTGCTCCCAAAGCACACGACCACTTTGAATACACCGGTGGTGACGACATTCCTCAGCCCGATGAAGTTCCAGAACCGTCTCCTAAGAAGAAGAATAAAGATAAGAAAAGAAAGCATCATCAACCCAAACCGGACACCTCATCTAAAGGCACCGAACCAAAGAAACCTAAAACAGTCCTTAGCTGGCTAGATCAAGACAATAGTGCCGAATACTCCTGGTTTGAGAAGATGATCAATTCGCAACCACCACTGGAAGACAATCATGAACCTCAAGATGGTCGAACGGTGGAATATGCTCAAATGATTCAGCAAAGGTTTAAGATGAAAAAGATGAATAAGAAAGAGCTGCGAAGAATCAAGAATGATGCTTTCAATCTTCTGAAAGATAGGTCTGCTAACTCAATCGAGCTTGAATACCATCTGGAAAATATTGCTCGAGCTATGTCAAGCAATATTGACTGGATCAATCCTGAATCATATGTCGATCCGGTCACAAAGAAAACCGCACCTTACATTACTGACTGGTCCAAACCACTACCGATGATTGGGAAGCCTAAGGAACCAAAGATCCCATACAAGTTCTTCTACAACACAGACTTGGAATTTCTGAAACTTGGCAACAAGATTGAGAAGAAGTACGTTACCTCACTCGCCTTTCTCCCTGCAGCTCGATATCTCAACAATACCATCGAAGAAGAAGCATCAGCATTATTCGTTGACAAAATTGTTGAATATGACCGGAATGCTCTTTACGGCATACATCATTGGCCAAACAACCGGGCACAGTACTATCGAAGCAGCAGACTTAATCAGACGATGGGTGATGTAGCAAGTGATCTGAAGATAGTCTCCATTCAATTCATCTCGACTGTCACTTTCTTTGGGTACCCCTTCCTCAGCAAAATCATACTGAAAAGACTTGATGAAAAGGAGTACGATATTTCCGAGTCTGACTTTCCACGACTACGTCTCAACGACATCGAAGACATGTACCTGCTCAAAGTCCAAGGAAAACTCTGTGGCTTGCCTAAAGAGATGCAGCTTGCCTTTATCCAAGCTCTTCTAATCTTCATCAGGCAGATTGTCATAAGAGAAAGAGTTGAAGATCTTCAATTGGGAGTAGAAAGTTATCAGAAGAAGCTCAATCTCACCAAACCAAACTTGTTTGACATCCCCGACCTTCAACATCTACCTCAATACTCCTTGATCAGACGTCCATTTGGGTTCACCTACCGCAGTATTAACGGTCGCAACTGCTTTATGGGTTATGAAGAAATTCATAAATTCTGTGATGAAACCCTAAAGTTCGTCAGAGATGGGATCAAAGGCAGAATCAATGACATAGAACTGGGGAAATCCAAAAGGTGGAACACCAATGAAGCCAGGGATGCTCGCAGATTCATCTTAAGGATTGAGAACAGATTGAAGCGTAGGGATCAGTTTCGAAGGTTGGAAAGTTATGTAGGAGGCAGACAGAAGTTTCCGGTGTTGACATTTCAGAGACCTGATTGGTAGTAAAATTGTAAGAATTTGATTTGATTTGTCAATTATTTACTTCATAATGGTTTGTGTACGCATTACAGTGCACAACCCGAACTTGTAAAGAAAGGACCCTGAGGTACGCATCAGTGCCTCAATCCTATATATAAGGAGCGAAGGCTTCTTACTTTTGAGTAGAATTAAACAAACATTTATGATTTTTCATAATTCTGCTCAAAAGGACAAGTATTTCACCTCAATAAGACCTAATCACTTGTTGAGGGGGAGCACTTGTTAAAACAAAATACTTTGCTCAAAATCAAAAGTTCTTGGTGAATCTCCCCGTAAGACTCAAAAGGCATATTTTAATCTAAAAGATTGTCAAAAACATCATTTTATATGCTATTTTTGAGGGGGAGAAAATGAAAAAGTGATTAAAACATACGAAGTCAAAGCTAAAAAGTTGTATCATGTGCGAGCTAGACTCAGTTATGACCCAGGAATTGACGAGACAACAAAAGTTAGTAATATCGAAAAGACTTATCCTCGACGGGTAATAACATCAAGTTAGTTACTAGAGCTAGTTGTCACCTAAAAGCTGACAATGTATCTCTTTAACTAACCACGTAAGCGTGTCTCGAAAAGGATTAGTCTTAGTAGAAATGTACCGTCTCGAGAAACTTTCTGTGGACTTGACCAGGCCGGGTAATAACTTCAAGCTAGTCTAACTAGTGATGTAAGCGTGTCTCGAATCGGTCTTGTTCACAGAAAGTGGATCAATTCAAAAGTGCTTGCTCCTCCCGCATGTACAAATTTATTTAAAAAAACTTATGAGCACATGTGCTGGGGGAGCCCTTCAAAAGTGTACACAAAACTCTCAAAGTGTTAACCAAAATATTTGATTATCACAAACACTTTGAGAGATTTTCAATCAAAGGTTTCTTGGCTACTGTCGTAGTTATAAGGTGATTAAGATAGGAATATCCGTCCTATGATCCGCTAGAGCCGGAGGGATCTACCCAAGGACATCTCCCATAGTTAGTATTAGAAGTCCTTAGGTATGATACGAAAAAAAAAGGAGAAAAGAATGAAAGGGAAAGAAGGAGTTGAAGAATTAAAAAGAAATGTAAAGTAAAGGGTGAAAAGAAATAGCCCTCCATATAATTCAACCTTAGGGCAGACACCGGGTTCAATACGTATGCTACTGGTTGTTGCATAAGACAACACCGGTATTGAAGATTAAGTCGTCATGGACCCAGTGACGCAATGCACTAAACCTTCTTAACCACTCAAGTTCTCTTAAAAGAGCTTGTTTCATTCTCACGGGGAACCTGTGTAATCTATCGACCTATCTCTTAGAGACGATTGATATTGAAGAAGGAGACCCCTCCCTAGTCTCCGCATAGGAAACCTAAGTGTGCACTTATAGAGTCTAGAGCCTCGAGATACATCAAAGATCTCTTAGGAACACTTAGTATTTCTACAACTGGTGTTCTACATCAATGGACACCAGCTGTAAACTATCGAGTCCTTCGCAGATCTTAGCAATCTGCCGAGAACGTTTATGAGAGGATTACTTATGTATTTCTCAATGATTGAACGGAAATCCTGCCAGGGTCAACATCAAACAGCCCTGACAGCAGGTCACTTCGGTAACCTCACAAGGGTTACACTTAGTGTTTGCGGTGGTTTCATTACGGTCTACAGTCGTGGAGTGATCCCCAGCGACTCACCCAGTCATAGAGCTACTCAGTAGGTCTCGTAAGCTCCTTCGGGAGTATCTGTTATGGGAACGGCCTGGATAAGGATTAGAAGGAGTCTTCACATTATGCTGTTGATGAGCTCTAACTCCTTATCTGTAAGTACCAGTTGTTTTATTGCTAACTGTTTACTCGCAGGTACCTCACTTCCATGATGGTAGATTCCAACATGCTCATACATACATCTTAAAGCAAATGATAGCTCCCCCAAAGATCTTAACAACACAAAGTTCAAAGAAAGATTCTACATCAATAAGAAGAATCTACAAAGTATAAAGACTAAAGATCTTAGTGTATGCAAAGGAACTTCTTGAACGTGAAAGTCTAAGTCCAAAGATGTATGAGTATGTTGGAATGGCGGACAACCACCACAGACGCAGGAGTGACGAACGGCAGACAATTTCATAACACAATCACTATATCATCACCAAAGAACAAAGACACAGAGCAAAGTATATTCATTATCATTCAACCATTTTGAAGACGTCTAGAGTTTTACATGTCACAAGTCAACGACAAAGATGAAGACGTCAAGCAACCGTGATGACCGACCCTTAGGGGGAGATTGTTGGGATCATACTTTTGTATTTAGTCAAGTCTCGGTCATTACATTTTGTAATAGGTTGCTTTAGTATTTATTTCATTTAGTTTATGTTACAAGGCTTATGTGTTAAAGCCCTATGGGCCTTAAAGCCCACGAATTTGAAGATAAGGGAGGAAGGGAGTGTTGCCCTAACTCCTCCCTTATAAATAGTAAGCTTATGTAAACATTTAGTTTGTTGGTTATTTGATTATCTTAAAGAAACTCTTGCACTTTCACCTTTCATATTGTCTCATAATCAACCAATCTCTTTTCTCATCTTATTTCTTTCTAAATCATACTTGTGTTTACAAAATGGTGACCTAACAGATTATAAACCTATGAACTCACCAACCTTGTGTTGACACTTTTTAGCATGTATTTTCAGGTTGAAGGCGATATATAACTGTTGAAGGCTTTTGTCATGGCATGGCATGGTCATAGATTACTTTTATGTATCTGGGACCGCATAAATTCTTTTATGGGCTTGTATTTCCGCACTAGAATGATGTTTTAAACTTATTTAAATCTTTTAATGAAAACTTTGTTTAAAACGGATAAGGTAAATCCGTTCTCTTTACTATGTGTTGTGATCCAATTTAGTAGCACCACAGAGACATTTTCTTCCGCTGCAATCTATTTTCGGGGGTGTTACAGTCGTTGTCGCTCTTGGTCTCCCTCAAGATCAGTGGCCTCGTATTCGGTCTGATTTGGTGCATGAGTTAGATTTTAACCAACAGAAATACAAAGTATATATTTGGAACGAGAGGTTATAAAAAATTTTATGAGACCGTTAAAAAAGTTGGAAAGTGGATGAAAATGCCCAATACGGGTTTGGTTATTGCCTCAACATATAAAAGTGGAAATGCATCATATTCCGGAAAATATTGACCTAACAAAATAATTATGTAACATTCTTTATATTGTATTTTAATTATTTATTTTCAATAAATATTGTATTACTTGTTCACTTATATATAAATATGTGTATCTATATAACAAAAGTAACAAATAACTATATGACAAAAAAATGAAAAATAAATAAAGTAAAAAATAACAATAATAAATAAATAAGAAAAAAAAATTGAGAAAGATGATGACATCAGCATATAACAAATACATTGAATATTCTCATACTCATTAATGCAAATCAGTCAATGCATTGAATAGTAAAACTACTTTATTCTTATTTTATTACAAAGTCAATGATTAGTTAATTATTTTGGTGTATTTACACTATCCTTAAATAAACTCCACTAGCTACTTTAAATGCTACATGTGGTAATTAATAGATAAGCATATAACGCATGCTCTTGCTTATAAATTTGTGAGAGCATGACCATTATACTTCTATATTTTGCATAGATGATGACTGAACTTTAATTAGTGTTCTTGTTATGCTATTGAAATTATGGATAAATTCACCGTTAGCTCATGACTTGCCAAAATTTTCAATTATAGGTTACGGACTTTATAAAATACAATTATCATTATCTAAACTTTTTTGTACTAAAAATATTAACTATATGTGAAAATTTTGTAAAAGTATATTACCCATATGAGGGACCAAGATTAAAGTACATTACTTATATGACGTACCGAGATAAGAGTATATTACCCATACGTGAAAATTTGTAAAAGTTTGGATGATAATAATGGTATTTTATAAAGTCCGTAACCTATATTTGAAAATTTTGATAAGTTCATGAGCTATCTGTGGAATTAACCCTAAAATTATTGATATTTGCATGTATGTTTGTAAAATCTGTGTATAACTCTCATCCCCTTCAAGCGATAGAAAGTAAATTTTTAATGGAACATGAAAATGATAGATAAGACAATGTTTGTAAGGTAACTGTTTATAGTAATAAGAGTAGGTTTGTAAGATCAATAGTTAATAGTCATAAGAACCAAGGTTTTTAAGATCGAGATACTACTAATGACCGTTTTTATCTTTGCAAGATCGAGATTGTAAGATCGTATCGTGATCTTAAGATCCTGCTATAATGTCATTTTCATAAGAGCAATACTAGACCCACTCACAAAATCCACACAAAAAATCCACTCGCCTACGTGTTAGCGGGTAATTGGTGCATTTTCTGGCAGTTTCTCTCTCATCTTTTTTATTAAACCAATCACCCGCTGACACATCAGCGAATAGATTTTTTGTGAGTGGGTCTAGCATTTATCTTTTCATAAGTTGTAAATTTATGCAAATCTACAAACTATTATTTATGCTTTTATATATCAAACACAAATGTAAAAGTTTGGATGATGACAATGGTATTTTATAAAGTCCGTAACCTATATTTGAAAATTTTGATAAATTCATGAGCTATCCGTGAAATTAACCCTAAATTTATTGATATTTACATGTATGTTTATAAAATCTATGATTAACTCTCATCCCCTTCAAGCGATAGAAAGTATCTTCTTAATGGAACATGAAAATGATAGATAAGACTAAGTTTGTAAGGTCACTATTTATAGTATTAAGAGTTGGTTTGTAAGATCAATAGTTAATAGTCATAAGAACCAATGTTTTTAAGATCAGGATACCACTAATGACCGTTTATTTTTGCAAGATTGAGATTGTAAGATCGTATCGTGATCTTAAGATCCTACTATAATATTATTTTCATAATAAGCGTTGTAAATTTATGCAAATTTACAAACTATTATATATCAAACACAAATGTATATGAATGATTGTGAAATGTTTAAAAGGAGTACCTTTTTGTTTTTTAAATTCTATAAAATTCAATCCACAATTAATTTTTTTTTTAATATTTTACAGCCATTACTAAGAACCATTTGGCTTACTTTTTTTTTTTACATTACTTTTTCATTACAAAATAATTATGTTCTTTAGTGACTTACAAGTGGGGCAATAATTCGGATTGGTAAGTCAGACCAACCTAAACTTATGAGGACCAATAATGGTAAATTATGTGAGAGAATTATGGTTGTGGTTTCAAGTCATGCTTTGAACATTATGAGATTTATTTGTTGTAAGCATACTATGAGATAATTAGTTGTCATTAAAAAAAAACCCTAATTTTAACATGAAATATCTAGTTAATCAGGTTATTTGTGTTAATTCTAACCATTATGCACATAGCAATAGCACAAACCACTTAACATGGAATCTTCCTAGCTTCGATCTTAACTCATTCATTTTCAGCAAGATCTCATATTAGATTTCCTATGATGCATGAATGCAATGAATACGTATTTAGTTTCATTTTATTATTTGTGAGTAATAGTGGCATAATTCTTGTGTGAGATAGTAATAAACTAAGAATCGGTTTGGTTATCATTACATATGTGATAATCATAAGATCTGTTAAGATCGTTTATAGCTCGAGGTTGGTTAAACCTCATCTAGGGATTACACAATAATAATGATTAAACAATGCACATCGGAATATAGTAAGAACATCATCATTATTATTGCTACAAGGTTTCTTCGTCATCATCTCTAACACTATTACAAACTTCAACAGCCCCAATACTACCTTAATCAATGGTAGTACGTGTTATCTACACTATAACAAGGAATCAAATATCCTTGAGGCTAAACAAAACTAGCCTAGGTGTTTTCCCATAAAACACCTGTACGCACACGTTTTCATGGATGTTTACATTGTGACCCACATAAACAAACGACCTGTATCCTCTTTATATATTAGAGGATTAGGTTTATGATTGGTCCTAAACGGTCAACTAAGTTTACCAGATGATGGTCAACCAATTCAAGCATCTCAAACCAACTAACCAAGGAGTACAGTGTATTCCCGGGTCGTTATGTCCCAGCGAGGTAAGCAATCGTATTTAAAAACGTTTAAAGTGATCGGGTGATTTAACAGGAGGATCAGGAATTTGATTTGAGTGATTATACTACGAGATTATGATTGAAAATAACTTAGAAACACTATTATAACTATTACTGATGATCAAATAACCTAGAAACGTGAGTAAACCTAAAAACGCGCATTTGAATTTAAAATAAACGCGAACGCGCGAAATAAAAAGTGAAACGTGAGCAAATAAAGTCCTACGAATGTGAAAATTATATTTTACAATCCTAATGTTATAAGAAAATTTTTAGAAAATTAAAATTATTTTTACAACTATTTAATTAATTACTATTAATTAATTACTAATTATTAATTACTTTTTAATTAACTAAATTATACTAATTATTAATTAATTATGAAAATTAACTAGAAAAATGAAAATTAAATTTAGAAAAATCTAAAATATTATAAAACTAATTTTAAAACAGAAAACCTTTTTTTTCTACTTTTTAATTATTTATTATTAATTAAAACTAATTATTTAATTAATTAAAATTAAATTAAATTATGAAAAGTACTAAATCAAATGAGAAAAATCTGAAAAATTCCTAAAATTATTTTAACCTAAAAGGAACCTAAGAAAAATTTAAAAATGAGAAATGCTAATAAATAAGCAGAAAAATAAGCCAAAGAGCTTAAATAGAAGCTATCACTTTATTTATTTTTGGCTTTTTCTAATTTTTCTTTTACACAACTATTGAGCTACTGAAAATAGACAACTTTTGTGAAGGCACTTTCTTTGGAACTTAAAAATAAGCAATGGGTGAGCTTATTTCATTAGCAGCTTGATGTTATAAGCTTATGATGAAGCACAAGCTGCTAAAAAGCTATACCATTGACCTAAAACACAAATGAAGCTGAGCAAGGATGTAATGAACTCTGGACAAGCTAAAACAACTAGAATATCCCATTGAATAAGCTACTCAGTCCAAATAAGCAACTCCAAAATACTGAAACTCAAGTAGTCCTAAGGACTGACTTGCAGGCCAAGAATAAGCTTATCAAATAAGCTTGGAAATGAGATTTATGCTTAGAACCAACTACTTGGGTCTAGGAGCTGTTCAAAAAGCCCAAGGCCACAGGAAATGACCCATTAATAAGCTTTAAAAGAGCTTGTGGAATGGCAGAAGTACACTGATGAATCAGTGTACTCAAGAAATTGGGACAAGCTAAAAGGGTGTTGCAGGCTTATTAACTAAGTTGGAAATTGCAATAAAAGCCTTGAACCTTGAAGTATGGCAGGTTAGCTTCTCAAAAAACCAAAGGACTCACAACTAGACTCACTGAGAAGCTCACAGATAGCTTATGAACATGGCTGCTAGGACACAACTGGGTGAGCAGGGCATGTATAAGCTAATCAGTCAACTTTGAACCAGGAGAAAAGCTCTAAAAAAATCTAAAAATTATACTAAAAATAGTCCAAGAATCACAAGCTACCATTCATTCAAATCCCACAATTACAACTACTCAAATTCACACAGGAGCAAATTAAAATTCTCTCAATTTTATGAAAAACTAAGGCAGTGTGCAATTTGACTTTTTTTTATTTTTACAAAAGTTGACTAAATTGAAATTCCACTGATCCTAAATGACTACAAATGATGTATAAAGTTAATATGCAACTACACTAAGCTATTACAACAGATTCTAAACCTAAAATGAGGATTTGGTATTTAAATACTCTAACAGATATGCAATTGTTAGAGTCTTAAAGAGATTTTGACTTTTAGATTAATGAACCCTTGATTTTATGCAGTGACCACTCTATATAACCCTAGTATGACTTAACTAAACTAATAACAATGACCAAAACATGGCCAAACACACAGACTAACCTTAATCCAAACACCCCTTTAAAGACCACTGATTTGAGTTTTTCAAAGAGAAATGAATATATGAGCTAATCTAGTGATGCAGTATAGTTTAATAAGCTAAATTAGATATATTTAAAGTAAACTTATGTGGTGATTATGACTGATGAATGCTTATGACCAAAACTACAATATGTGACAGTTGAAAGGCCAAGTTGTGAGATTATGTGGTTCAAATGAACAATAGACACACATAAGCAACAATTCTATTCTAATATCATACACAAGCTTAGAAAACACTGCTAAGCATCAATATAAGTATACATAAGCTATGTTACAGTGCTACTTTGAAAATGATGAAAGATTGCTTACAAAAGCTTTCCAGGCTTAGAACTGATAACCAATGACCAAGAATCACATTCCTATACTCACCATGGAGTTCTAAACCATTGCATTCATCTTCTACTCCTCTGCTTCTTGTATTTTTAATTTTCCACTAATTTTTATGATTTTTTGAGAATTATTTGAGACTGCATAACTACACTATACTTTATACTCTAAAAGCTTCTGAAATCTTATAATTAAGTTAAAATTAATTTAAGAGAGCATCACACAACATCTTCCAACAGTAATTTTAACCATATGAGAAATTCATTGAAAATATAGAAACTTGAATTTTAACCAAGAACTTGAAATTAACACTGAATAACTTTAAATTATTTCAAAAGGAAACAAGTTACAAGCTAAAGTTTTTACTGAAATGTAAAATTACAATAAGCTTAACATGACTGAAATTTAAACTAAATTCTACCAACCCTTAACTGCCCTTTCCTCTTCAATTTATAGCTCCAAATTAGGGTTTTCTTTCTCTCTTGTCTCTTTCCCAGCTGCAATATACACCCTTGGATGATAATATTTAATCTTGGTCGTTATTTGGTTTTGGCGCCCAAAATCTCTTTGGCGTTTTCTTATGATAAATTGAAGCCAGAGGATATAATATTGGAGTGTTGTGTTTGGAGGTGGGATAGGGGTGATGATGGAGGAGTGTTGAGTAAGTTTGATATGATGAGGGAGGCAGGGTGTTGCAGGGAGGTCACGGGGAGGGAGATGAGGTGGAGGGTCAAACCTTTGACCGGGGTTTTATTATTTAAACGGGAGTAATAAAAAGGGAAATGGAGGTGGGCTTTGGTGTGTGGGCTTGGAGTGGAGATGGGCCTGGTGGGAGGTATAAGGTGGGCTGGTGAGGGTGTTGTTATGGATTGGGTGGGCTTTGGATTTGGGGAAGTGAATAAAAGGGTGGTCCGTTTGGTTTGTAATATCAAGTAACACAAGGACCAATTTTGTAACTTTGCCAAAACTTGAGGGTTAGAAAATGCAACTTCCCAAAGATATCACAAGGACTATTCATGCCATATTATGATTCCATAAGCCCCTTATTTGATTTATTTTTCAATTTTAAAACTCCAAGGATTGATTTTGCCAACTTGCAAAGTACAGGGACCAAACATGTAATTTTCCCAAAGTTTTCACCCAAGGATCAAATTTGATAACCTTTGACTTTTAAATGCCTTGAGTTGACTTTTCTTTCATTTTAAACCTTCAGGGACTAGTTTTGTCAATTTATGAGACTTGAGGGACTGAAACTGCCAATTATGCAAACTTTGTTCGTTTTTCATTTGTTTTTAAACATTTTGCATCTAAAACATATAAAACACAATTCCTGGAATAATTTCTGTATTTTGATGCATTTCTGAGTGTTTTTGGATGTTTTGGTAGTTCAGATACGATAAAAATGATGAGTATTTACACACTCATCAGTTTACAAAGAACATTTCTGAATAATAAAAAGATTCGTAGTAATCATTTTCTTGGATATGAAGTTTCATAATTTCTCTTCTTTAGTCCTTCATCTTTCATGTATTTTGTTATATCAACTCAAATATAAATCCCAACAATCTTCCCCTAGTTGATATTGACAAAACCAATAAGCATGAACTTCCCCTGAAGTTAATATGTATGAAAGATAATGAACTTCCCCTTAATCCATGCAACACCACGAAGACTCTACAAGTTGCAATCTTCTATGTAAATATTCTTCCTCTTTTTGGCATCATCAATTAGGGGACAAAAGTAAGCAACCTTGATCTCGGTGTAGCATATAAATGGTTAAACATTTAGACATTAAGCTTCCCCTGAAACCCATATGTTAACCATCTCTTGAATCTTCAATTCTGTAGGCTATATGTAATGATTACTGATGAAGAAAACTAAGTATTACCAACTTGATGCTGAAGTAGCATAACCCAAACTTGTGTCTTAAATATAACTTCGAACGTATACCCAAAACGATGTATAAAGAGACCGCAATCTCTTGACAATAATCACAGAGCACAATAACGTAACTCCTTCAAGTGTTTGTCAATTTGTAGATATAATAAGAACACAATCTCGAAAAATACCACTTCAACGTCAAATAAGTAATAAATAACCATCTTCGTAACCAATTATAGCAAATAAGAACGAGCCATGAAACCTGTTAAGAACATGTAAACCAAAACTTCTTATGTTTGTCGTTATTCAACTGCCATAAACAACTCATGTAAACCAACTCCATGTACTAAGTAACCATGCACATAAAACTGCTCCAAACAACTTGTAAACAAATTACCATCGTACGTATTCCTTCAAGCAACAATAATATGTAACAAGCGTGGAATATACTGTCCAATATAGGATAATACAAACCTGTACCATCAGTAGTGTTGACATAAATAATGCCTAAAAACATTGTTAACATTCATCGACATCTCTATGTTTTGATAATCACAAAACGTAAATTCATTAAACTAAAACTTTTGTCGTAAACAAGTATTTAGAGATAAATATTTCACTTTGCATCCAAATCACTTAAGGTATGAATAAACAAAGTGTTTATTGCATTCTATGATCAAAGGAAATTTTTCTATAATCTCTAGAACTTTTATAAAACGTCATAAACATTTTATATCTTTTACAAAATCATTTTTGGAATTAAAAAAATATGTTTAAATCATTATAAATAAATGATTTCAAATTTCCAACCAAAAATGGCAAATATCATCCAGAAAAACCTTCCCCACAAAAGGACAAACAAATCCAACATTCTGGGGGGGGGGGGGGGGGGGCTTAATAATTAAGGGGACCACCCCCTAATTAAGGGGACCGGCCACGCTCCAGAACAGTAATTTGTTGCCCTATAAATAATGGTTCATTTCACAGATTTTTCTCACCTTTTGCACTCCTAAACTTTCTGTTCTAGATCTCCATTTCTATTCTTTAAATCCTTTGATCATACATACATAAATCTTTGTTTCAAAGTGATCCAAACATCAACCTCTCAAGTGCAAGAGAAGAATACTTCTAGCCTCCAAAACAAGAAGTATTACAACTTGTTGTGACCTTCACATCCAAGTTGTTAGAGCATCATTCATTACATATATTTCTTTGTGTTATTTGTTGTGAATATTTGGTAGAAGATAGATTAGCTTAGTGAGTAGATAGCTGTGAAGAAGATTGTTGGGAAGTAGATAGTTGAGAAGAAAGTTGTGACGAAGTTGTGGTGTGTTTATTGGTGTGTAAGGTTTTCTCCGCCATAAGGGAGCTTGTTGACATAGTGAAGAAAACTCTCGAGTTAGGTGCTCGGGGAGTGGAGTAGGGCAAGGAAGGTGTCCTTATAGCCGAACCACTATAAATCTCTTGTCTCACGGTTCGATCTTTCCATCTCTCATTTATTTCTTTACTTACATTATTATTGCTATATCATACATACTTGTTGTTGTTGTTGTTTATATTGTGCAAGACTTGAGATCGCATAATATCGAGTCTAAATTTTTGAAAGTAAAGAAAACACGCAAACAATCTTTTATAACAAATTAAAAAGAAGTAAAACTATTCAACCCCCCATTCTAGTTTTTCACAATAGGTATCAGGAGCCACGTCTAGCAAGATTCTTAAAATATTTTGTATTTTAAAACTTGTAACGATCTATGGAATCTAAAAAATATTTAGAAGGACAATCTATGCAAAAACCACCACTATTTAAAAGTGATGGATTTTTATATTGGAAAAATAGATTCGAAACTTATGTGAAATCTAAAGATCTTGATCTTTGGCATGTTATTACGTTTGGTGATTTTCCTCCCACTCAACAAAATCCGGAAACTAAAATGGATGAAATTTTACCTTTTGAAAAATAAAATGATGATTAGAAAAAGAAACTAGCTAAAAATAATGAAGTTAAAATGGTAATTTATAATGCGTTACCGCGTAAAGAATACGAAAGAATTTTTATGTGTAAAACCGTCAAAGAAATTGGGAATCACTACTTATTACTCACCAAGGTAATAGTCAAGTCAAAGACAATAAAATAGATCTTCTTTTACAACAATATGAACAATTTACGATTCCGGAAGAGGAATCAATTGATAATGCTTTTGCTAAATTTAACACTATTATCACAAGTTTAAAAGCACTTGATGAAACATTTTCTAGTAAAAATTGTGTTAGGAAATTTCTTAGGGCATTGCATCCAAAATGGCGAGCTAAGGTCACGGCAATTTAAGAATCAAAGAATTTGATGACGTTATCACTTGATGAACTTATTGGCAACTTGAAGGTCCATGAAGAAATTATAAGAAGAGATTCAGAAACGGTCAAAGTCAAGAAAGAACAAACCAAATCTATTGCTCTAAAAGCCAAAAAGGAACCTAGTGACGATGATGACTCAAGTGACGAGAGTGAAGACGAAGAATATGCAATGGCCGTAAGAGAATTCCAGAAATTCTTCAAAAAACAAGGAAGATTCACTAGATTACCACAAGACGAAAGAAAGTCATTTCAAAGAAATAGAAGTGATAACTACGGGAAAAGAAAGTGTTTTAGATGTGGAAGTCCAAATCATCTCATTGGTGAATGTCTAAAGCCACCGAGTTATGAAAATCAAGGCGCCTTTGTTAGTGGAACATGGAGTGATAGTGACAAAGAAGATGTTGAAAAACCAAGAGACGAAAAATGTTTTGTGGCCAAAGCAACCGACGAAATATGTTTAGGAATAGACTTGGAGCCTGACGAATGGATCAAGGATAGCGGATGTTCGAGGCACATGACGGGAAACCGCAAGCTATTTTCTACGTATAAGGCATACAATAGAGGTAACGTTATTTTCGGTAGTGACTTGCGTGGAAAAATCATTGGCAAAGGTACGATTTCTCAAGACTCACTTACTATTGAAAATGTTGAGCATGTAGATAATTTAACATATAACTTGCTTAGTATAGGCCAAATATGCGATAATAAATGTAGGGTTACCTTTACCAAAATGGATAGCGAAATAGTTAAGAATGGAAAGGTCATAGGTAGAGGAATTAGGAAAGGAGGCATATATGTTATGAAACTAGGAAAAAAACCGAAAGATAGGATATGCCTAACAACCCTAGACGAAAACTCCACATTGTGGCATAGAAGATTAGGACATGCAAACATGCAACAAATACAATCTTTGGCCTCTAAAGAACTAGTTAGAAACTTGCCTAACCTAAGATATGACAAGCATTTTTGTGATGCATGTAAAATTGGAAAACAAGTTCATGCTAGTCACAAAGCTAAAAAAATAGTATCCACTACTAGGTGCCTAGAATTATTACATATGGATCTATTTGGTCCATCCGCTGTGCGGGGCTATGGAGGAAACAATTATACCTTAGTAATAGTAGATGACTATTCACGATACACGTGGACTAAGTTCTTAAGTAACAAAACCCAAGCTTTTGAAAAATTTGAAATATTTAGTAAAATTATTCAAAATAAATTAGGATGCACAATATGTAACAAACCGGAATTTTCCAAACTAATTTTAATAATGAATTATACTTATTATTTCCTAAGTTTCATTTTTGGACTTTTTCGAACTTATTTGAATAAAAAAAAACGAGAGGTTATCTCTTTCTGAAAAATGACACCGCACGCGTACCGACACTACTTTAGTAACGGCAACAATGTAATAATTAATAAACGGAGTCGATAAATATGTTTTATATTACTTTTATAAAGACGTTCTCAAAAGGTATATTTTCCCGCATTCGCGCCAAACCGGAATACCATGTTTGCACCAGAGCTCAACGGGACACTGAGTGCACACAATATACTATTTGCTAGTAAATACAATTTTTGTTTTACAAAACATATTACTTTTT
This sequence comes from Artemisia argyi, assembly GCA_030686995.1. Taxonomy (NCBI): domain Eukaryota; kingdom Viridiplantae; phylum Streptophyta; class Magnoliopsida; order Asterales; family Asteraceae; genus Artemisia; species Artemisia argyi. Next base: position 32,608,803 of record CM060683.1, read on the forward strand.
ATTATTCCTTACGTTTAAAAAAAAGAAAAAAAAAGAAAAGAAAAAGGAATGTAATGTTATATGGGGAAATACACACACGCGTCTCATATCTCCAAGTCACGCTCATCTCCCAATATCTGATATATCACATTCATATCCTTTCTCTCTCTTCAAGAAACAAGATCCATTTATCTCCTTCTCCACAAAAATCAAAAATCAGATCTTTTGTTATAAAGGAAGGGAAAAAAAAAGAAAAAAAAAACAGCTATGAAAAGAAGGGGTTAATCAAACCCACAAGCAATCGATCAACTATTTCTCAAAGATATCTCCAAGACGTCACTGTTTTCTTTCTCCTCCCATACCGAGTCACAAGATTGTATATGAAGAACCAAAGTGTTGTTTTTAATCCTTTTATGGTTAAAATCGATTTTCGATGAACAAAAGGTAGGGATTAGGGTTTCTATTTTATTTTCTTTTTATCCCCATTCGAACCATAGAGCACCACATCTCCTTTCCTTGGTGTGGTTGCTGCTTGGTTTCGGATTGGGTTTAATGTTTGGTCGACTTCTCTTCAAAAGTGTTGTAAGAATCTGAAACCCTCTTGTTTTATCTTCATGATTTTCATTCGTATATGAAAATACTTTGTTAGTTATGTAATCTTGTTGGTTAATATAAATCTGCTATCTTGTTATAATTCATTTCAAAACTAATAAAGTTATAGACCATCGACATGATTTTAAAAAAATGGGTGTTGTTAATCTTTTGATGTCGATCGGTTAACCCCTAAACCTGTAACTACATTTGTTGTTGTTGTTGATCGTTTGCGTGGCAAATAAATAATGAACCTCGATAGACCTAAGAATTGGCTAATATGAAAGTGCTTAATAATAAACTTGCTTATCGCTTATTAGCTTAATTCCGTATTAGTGGTATTCGTTATGGTTGTTTGAATTTCGCTGTGGGTCGAAACCCACTGTGGTCAAACCACAGTGGCGTATTTCTTCTTCCTTTTTGTTGGTTTTGGTGCTTGCACCTTTGTCCACAAGTACAAGACAATAGTAATGGTGTCGTAACAGAGTTGGTTTTGAGTTCATATATTATGCTTCAATACTCCACAACTAGTAAATGAATGGTTTGAGTAAAACATTGTTTGTGTTTGGTTTATGTGTCGACCCACTCTTAGCAGTGGGTTCATTTTTGGTTTGGGTACTTTTCCTCTCAAATTAGCAATCACAAGGATTTTGAGTATCGAAAAATAATTTTGAATTTTGGAAAATTAGTGGTTGCTTATGGCAGACTTAGAAACATCTTATAAATCTAGTGGAATAGTTTTTGCATGTATACTGGAATTGGATTTTTGTCTTAGGCTTGTTTTTTTTGGTGTGTGTCGAACTTCTGTGGGCCGAAGCCCAACATAAATTCTAGACAGTAGGGTGCGTTTTGTGCAAGATATACGAAAGAAATTTTCCATCAATCATTTCACTTTTATACAAATGTTAGTTTAAAATATACAAGTGTGAGTCAAATGGTGTAGTGTAGTGTAGAGTTGAATTGTGATATAAACTGAGTCAAGTTGTTGTTTTCGTCGGCCCATCTCGAATCTCGTTCACGACCCACTCGTCTACTCGTTCTCAACATTATTTCATGATGTACCCTAGTTCACTAAACATATTCTATAAACGGCTATTAAACTATAATCAAATCTTAATCGGTGAATCATTATTTAATATTTCATACAATGATACTAAACGGAGTTTATTTTAATACAACAATATATTATTATAACATTTAGACATCACATATAATAAAAACGTATACACATGGGTCATGCCCGTCCTTCATCAAAATATATAGTTAGCTTAAATTTTCATAACCAACGATGTGGAATTTTATTCATAACTTACATGCCTTTTAAACAAATAATGAAAATTTTCATTCTTATATACATTTAAAAGTGAGAATACTAATTAAAGTTGATTATTAACTCTTTTAGATATTTTACAATAATGTTTTATAATCCGACAACATATCTAATTCTAATTATTTTCTGTACTCTGTCCTTTGGTTATTGTCAAACCAAAGATTTATACATCTTGGATATTTTATTTTGCCCACTTATCTCTTTATACACTTTTATGAGCCAATTCTTACAAAACTGTTTTCAAACTTAAATGCTGCCACACAAGCAACAACAACACAAACACTTTAAAACTTATTTAAACTTCATCGAGTCTTAAGCCTGAAACTGTAAACTAAACTTGCCATACTAATTTAGGTCGCGTGTCGGTGCCACACACTTATGCTATTTGACTTTATTCTATTCAGCTGCTTTGCTGAGGTGAGTTCATACCTCCTACTTTTACTTGTTTTATAACTGTTTTGGGGGAGAATACATGCTCGTTTTTTTTATAACTAAACTCAATACATATTTTATCTGAATGTGCAATTGTTTACTCAAACATTACTATTTTGTTGAAATACTTGATTGATTATTCAAATGCATTTATGCGTATATTGGTTGCATACTTGATTGTTTTCTCATGAACACAAGTGCTTGAAACATATATGTGAGTTTATAGCCCTACTTCACTTATGCTCGTTTTACAAATTTTAGGGTGAGAAACATGCAAACACTTTTATGGACCAAAACTATTCTCAAAAACTATTACGTGGTGTAGCCTAAGCCCTTGAATCCCACTATGCCCACTTTCATGAACCGTTAGTTCCTGCGGGAAGCGCGATTGTTATAGATAGATCTATTGGGGGTGAATCCCCCGTTCGGTTGGCCATACATGGGTCAATGCGAAACGTATAGCATATCGGAATCGAGTGTAACGGGATAAGCACTCGCAATGGGCCCCTTTTTAGTATGACAACATTTTGCATACACCACTGTCGTAGCTTCGGTTGCATGAACTTAGTGCTAGCGTAATAGACTTTTACTTTTGTGTGACATTATATTCGTTGTAATGATCACATACTTTGCCTATGGTCCAACTTTATGCTTAATACTTATGGTCTACTTTACTGATATTTTCATGACGCTGGGAGTAAAGCAGTCGTCACTAAAACTGAACTTGATTTGTATGTGAAAGGTTACTCACGCTCGAAACCTTGTGGTCCACATTACTACATTTACTTGAAAGTAAACTATATTTTCATGACATTGTGAGCGACACAATGGTCATAAAACTTTTATCGAACTCTCATTTTCTTTTATACTAAATTGCTATTTATACAAACTTATGAACTCACCAACCTCGTGTTGACACTTTTTAGCATGTATTTTCAGGTTTAATGTGATAGCTAATGGTTGAAGGCTTTGGCATGGCATGGTCATAGATGACTCTGATATAATTGGGACCGTATAAATCATCTTATGGGCCTGTATTTCCGCACTATTTTTGAAGGATGTAAACCAAATACTTTTGACTATGAAATTTCTTTTAAACGGTTGAGCTAAAAACCGTTCTTTATACTTGTGTTGTGATACCAATTGAGTAGCACCCCAGTGACCTTATCTTCCGCTGCAACCTATTTTTGGGGGTGTTACACAATAGTAGCCATTAGGACGGACCATGGTAGGGAATTTGATAACGAAGTACAATTCGGAAAATATTGTGATTTAAATGGAATATCTCACAATTTCTCCGCTCCTCGTACTCCTCAATCAAATGGCGTAATAGAAAAAAAAATAGTCATACAAGAAATTAGTAGAACAATGTTAAATGAATAATCCATCCCACAAAAATTTTGGTGTCACACTGTAGATACATCAACATATATTATTAATTGGGTATCAATTAGGAGAATTTTAGGAAAAACTCCTTATGAGTTACTAAGAGGTAGAAAACCTAACTTAAGCTACTTTAGGGTATTTGGAAGTAAATGTTATATTTTAAACACTAAGGATTACCTTACTAAGTTTGACCCAAAATCATACGAAGAAATATTTTTAGGGTACTCACAAAATAGTAAAGCATATATAATACTTAACAAACACACTATGAAAGTAGAAGAATCATTAAATGTAACATTTGATGAAACACCACCACCTCCTAAAACATTACCTTTAGAAGATAATGACTTAGTCGAAGATGAAGCTATTGAGGATAGTAAAACAAAACCCATAGGAAATGATAATGAAAACATGGACTTAGGAAATAACGAAGTCGTAAATATTAAGGAATCTAAATCACATCCATTAGATAACATAATAGGACATCTTAATCAAAGAACCCTTAGGTCACAAGCCCAAGATAAAAATAACTTCTTTTGTTTCCTCTCAGCAATAGAACATAAGAATATTAATGAAGCATTAAAAGATGAAAGTTGGGTTATAGCTATGCAAGAAGAATTAAACCAATTTAAGGCAAATGATGTTTGGGAATTAGTCCCAAATCCAATGAACATGACCATCATAGGAACTAAATGGGTATATAGGAATAAGTTAGATGAAAATGGAACAGTAACTAGGAACAAAGCTAGGTTAGTTGCTCAAGGTTATAATCAACAAGAAGGAATTGATTATGACAAAACTTATGCCCCCGTAGCTAGACTAAAATCTATTAGAATATTACTTGCCTATGCATGCGCCCTAGACTTTAAGTTATTCCAAATGGACGTGAAAAGTGCATTCCTCAATGGTTTTATCAATGAGGAGGTTTATGTGGCACAACCTCCATAATTCATTGACTTCACAAAACCTGATTATGTTTATAAGTTAAAGAAAGCTTTATATGGACTCAAACAAGCCCCTAAGGCTTAGTATGATCGATTAAAAGATTTTCTTATTAAACATAATTATTCCATGAGAATGGTAGATAACACTCTTTTCACTAAAAAGAAAGACCCAAATCTCATTATTGTTCAAATATATGTTAACGACATTATATTTGGATCGACTTGTCAAGAAATGTGTGATGAATTTGCCAAAATCATGCATGATGAGTTCAAGATGAGTATGATGAGTGAACTAAACTTCTTCCTAGGATTACAAATAAAACAATTAAAAGATGGAATATTCTTTAACCAATCTAAGTACATTAAGGAAATGCTTAAGAAATTTGGCCTAGAAGACTTAAAACCCATGAAAACTCCCATGTCTACGGAAGTGAAACTCACAAAGGATGATGAAGGCGAGTCCGTAGATAACATTAAGTATAGAGGAATGATAGGTAGTTTACTATACTTAACGACAAGTAGACCCGATATCATGTTTAGTGTCTGCCTTTGTGCCCGCTTTCAAGAGGATCCCAAAACGTCTCTCCTAGAAGCGGTTAAGCATATCTTCTGATACAGTAAAGGCACTATACACTTAGGATTATGGTATCCTAAGGGATCCGGCATAGAAACCATCGTCTATGCGGATTCGGATCATGCGGGAGACTACGTAGATAGAAAGAGCACTAGCGGTATTTGCACTTTTATAAGATGTTGTCTAAGATCTTGGTTTTCAAAGAAGCAAACCGCTCTTTCTATTTCTACCATCGAAGCCGAATATGTAAGCGCTGGAAAGGCATGTCAACAAGCACTATGGAGGAAACAAGCTCTCATAAACTATGGCATTAGGTTAGAAAATGTTCCTATTATGTGCGATAACAAAGGTGCGATAGATTTAAGTAAAAATCCGGTTCAACACTCTAGGACTAAACATATAGAAATACGCCACCACTTCCTTAGGGATAATGTACAAAAAGGAAACATATCTATAGAAAAGGTTGCATCGGAAGATAACATTGCGGATATATTCACTAAACCCCTTAAGTGTGAATTATTCAACCACTTGCGTTTAGGATTAGGAATGATGGAACAAGTTGACTAAATTCTATTGCATTTACACTAATTTTTACTTGCATAAAATTTATTTTTCTTCCACCTCTCCATCTCTGAGTCTAGGAATCTATTTCGCACAAAATTAAAGATTGGGAAACCTCATTTTTATTGCATATACTCTCTTGTAAAACCCAATCAAATTTTCTTTAAAACTATTCTCACATCTAGGAATTACATGAAAATCATTTTTCTTGCATTGTTGACAAATGCTAAAAACTTTTTTCTTAAATCATGCATAAAATCTCACATGAATTGTCAAAGTATATAATCTAATATATAACATTGACATTCATGAATCGAGCAAAAATCGAATCAAGGAGATTTTGGATTGTTTCTTAGGAAGTTTACTTATTTGGATTTAGGAGTCGAAACAATCACAACTCCACATTTGTTGCATATAGGCACACACTAGGACAAAATCACTCACAATGTTGTCATCTTGTTCCATCACTAGTTTTTCACTCACTAGTTGCCTTTTCCTTTGATCTAAGATAGTTACTCTAGGAAGATTAAGTGCCCTTGCCTTTAATTGTCTCTTCTAGATTATTATTTATTGCTTGTTTGCTCTATTAATTAAATGTTTTTGCATGCATGCTATATTATGATTAGATTAGATGCTATATTGCCTCAAAGAGTTGAACTTGCTTGAATCCAAATCCAAAAACACAACCTTTCTGCAAATTTTCTGCCAAAAACCCAATTCTGACAATCTGGAAAACACCAGATGGGTGGCCCCCTTAATTATGTAAGGCGGCCCCCTTAATCATTATGGGGACCGCCCCCTAATTAAGGGGACCGACCATCTGATGGTCGGGTTTACAGAATTTTTTCTGCTTTTTAGCCAATTTCAACCTACATTTCTCAATTTTCACCAACATATTTTGTCCTAATCTCCCAAACAAACCTTATCCATCCATAAACACACAAATCTTACACTAGAAATATCCCAATCTTCAAAACTCTCCATTCATCTCATCATGACCTCTCCAAACAAACCAAAACCAAAAGCCTCAAGGCTAGCAAGGATGACGGAGAAACCCGTTTGGCAAAGAAAAAGCCCTCGAAACAAATCCATCATAACCAATGAAGTTGAAAATCACTCAACACCTCCAACTATTTACTTCCCAAACTTTACACCAAACCCACAAGGACATTCCTTTGAACCTCTTTACAAACCATACAACATTGACCAAACATCCACTTTAATGCCAAGCTACACATCTCAACCTCCAACCACTTATAATGATCCATACAAGCTTGATCAACCATCAAACTACACTTCTAACAATTTCAATTCCAACTACACAACCCCAATTCATCCATATCAACACAATGATTCTCTCAACATTGCCACGGAAAAGCAAAAGTTCCGTGATGAAATAAACTAAATCCATGATCTTAGTGATCTCCTTGCTATGCATCTTGCACAACGCAACAAAGGGCAACCTCCATCATCACCCTATGAAAATTGCCTACCCCACTCTCTCAACTTGGATCAAGTTACAAACCACACTCACTTTTGCCCTTGTTGCATCTTCCTTAAAAAACAAATCCTCTACTTAAGTGAAGATATTTCTTGGATCGAATATCTTTTCACTCTTCCTCATCCAATACCACCCTTGACACGATACAACATCGTGAGGTCCACCTCTTTCGCTCTATACCCCACTCCATATCCTTCTCCATCAGACAACTAAGCTCTATGCTTATGTTCCCCTCAAGCAAATAAAACACTCAACCATGGGTTGCAAGCAAGTCCAAGTGCTCTCTTTGGCAATTTAGGACTATGTTGTTTCTTTTGTTTTATTGTAATCAATATGCTTCAAGCATATTGAATATTGTAATTATGATCATTTCTTTGTTCATCTCATATATGTTTGAATGAATCTATTTTTATTTGCATTATTGTTGCTTTGCATATATATGTCTTGTTCTCCACATATATTTTTTTGTAGCCAAGCATTCCATAGCTCGTTTCCTTGGTGCTCTCAAATGAGGGGGAGCATACATCAAGGGGGAGCTTTCTACTCGTTTAACTTCTTTCATGAAGCTTAATCGACATAACCTTTTTGATTTTATAAAAAGGGGGAGAAGTGAATATAAAACTCTAAATACTTGTCTAAAAATTAATTTTTAGAATTTAAAGAGTTTAAAGTTTTGTAATCATCAAAAAGGGGGAGATTGTTGACATAAATAATGCCTAAAAACATTGTTAACATTCATCGACATCTCTATGTTTTGATAATCACAAAACGTAAATTCATTAAACTAAAACTTTTGTCGTAAACAAGTATTTAGAGATAAATATTTCACTTTGCATCCAAATCACTTAAGGTATGAATAAACAAAGTGTTTATTGCATTCTATGATCAAAGGAAATTTTTCTATAATCACTAGAACTTTTATAAAATGTCATAAACATTTTATATCTTTTACAAAATCATTTTTTGGAATTAAAAGAATATGTTTAAATCATGATAAATATACGATTTCAAATTTCCAACAAAAAATGACAAATATTATCCAGAAAAATCTTCCCCTCAAAAGGACAAACAAATCCAACATTCGGGGGGGGGGGGGGGGGGGGGTGGGCGGCCCCCTTAATTATACTAGGCAGCCCCCTTAATAATTAAGGGGACCTCCCCTTAATGAAGGGGACCAGCCATGATCCAGAACAGTAGTTTGTTGCCCTATAAATACTGGTTCATTTCACAGATTTTTCTCACATTTTGCACTCCTAAACTTTCTGTTCTAGATCTCCATTTCTATTCTTTAAATCCTTTGATCATACATACATAAATCTTTGTTTCAAAGTGATCCAAACATCAACCTCTCAAGTGCAAGAGAAGAATACTTCTAGCCTCCAAAACAAGAAGTATTACAACTTGTTGTGACCTCCACATCAAAGTTGTTAGAGCATCATTCATTACATATATTTCTTTGTGTTATTTGTTGTGAATATTTGGTAGAAGATAGATTAGCTTAGTGAGTAGATAGCTGTGAAAAATATTGTTGGGAAGTAGATAGTTGAGAAGTAGATAGTTGTGAAGTAGATAGGTGTGAAGATATATAGGTGTGAAGTTGTTGTGTATAAGGTGTGATCAAGTTGTGACGAAGTTGTGGTGTGTACATTGGTGTGTAAGGTTTTCTCCGCCATAAGGGAGCTTGTTGACATAGTGAAGAAAACTCTCGAGTTAGGTGCTCGGGGAGTGGAGTAGGGCAATGAAGGTGTCCTTGTAGCCGAACCACTATAAATCTCTTGTCTCGCGGTTCGATCTTTCCATTTCTCATTTATTTCTTTACTTACATTATTATTGCTATATCATACATACTTGTTGTTGTTTATATTGTGCAAGACTTGAGATCACATAATATCGAATCTAAATTTTTGAAAGTAAAGAAAACACGCAAACAATCTTTTATAACAAATTAAAAAGACGTAAAACTATTCAACCTCCTTCTAGTTTTCCACAAGTAGCATTCACTTGACAAATTATGTGACAGACACAATTTTTTCACCAAATGTGGACCTCCATTTCACTTTCATGCATTGAACTTGAACCATAAAGAAATCATAATCAAACTGGAACCCACATTCCTTTGCATGGTATCAAAATATTAACCTCCTTCATAACAGCCCACGAAGTAAAAAGTATCATATCATCATTAAGTGATCTTCCCCTTAACATCAGATCACATTATGAATTCGACCATGAAACATTGCAACAACCTCTATTCTGGCCATCACTTTCAAATACAGCAATACAAATGAAAACCATTGAGCAGTACAAAGTGAAAAACTCCATCAGTACAAACCTCTTAATATTGTGCGCCTTATTTTCAACCAGCAGTACAAACATGAAAGGCAGCAGTACTAATTCAAACCGACTAGCAGTACTAACGTATATAGCGAGCAGTACAAACTTACTTGTCGAGCAGTACTAATATGTGAACTGACAGTAGGAACATGTAAGCTTAATATGGTGACTTGAGTATCCTCCTAATTTACTTCCACAAACAGAAGCAAAACCATGAAGAATAGCAGCAACATAAACTTTCAATCATGAACCATTAAACACGTACTGTCGATGCCAAGTATCATACCCACAAACAAGCAAAAATAAACAACAGAAACAAGTCAAATTTCATTCGCCATCGAGTACCCTATCTCATTAACACCCTATCTCATTAGCCCTTGAATCCAAAAACCAGTAACCTTAGTCATTCCACGCACATAAAGAGAAGCAGACATACTTCGAATTAACCAGTAACCAGCTAATCTTGAATCACACGCAGCTTTACTCTAAGAACAATAGACTTACTCCTTTCATACGTGGTCTATTAGTAACCTTACCCCCAACCACAAATCATAACATTACATGCTTTAATAACCATGGCAGTAACTTGAAACATCAAAGCGCAAACTTCCAATAACCCTACATCATAAATAACTTTACACCTGTAATAGTAGGCATATCACCACTCTTTAACCATCTCTCTTTGTGTAGGGTTTTAAACAACAAATCATCATTATGAATTAGCGTTTCACATGAACTTCTTTGTATTCATTGTTGAGGTTTCTTTGAATCAGAATAAAGAGATCATATACAGCAGCTTCAAACAATAATGAACAGATACAGAAACCCTACACATCAATTTTTTCCCTAATGAACATATCCAGAAACCCTAAACTTCAAACAATAATAAACAGATCTAGAAACCCTAAACTTTAAAAGTGTCGCTAAAACCCTAAAATCACCAAAAGTCGATCATACACATCCATAACTGCTTTCATTCATGAATTTTAGACACCAAACAATATATATCCAACTTCCATGATGAATTATAACGAGTAAACACGAATTCATGAAGTTGAAAATCATAAAAACCTTAAAAATTCGACTTACAAAAACTGTTTCTACAGCAAACTTTGAGACACCAAATCTTTTTACTGAAAGCTCCTATCAAAGATCCCTCCGGTGAAACTCTTCTTTGATATGTAGAGAACCTCCAGTAAAAATTGCAGCAAGATCCAACGGTTAACGAAGAAGAAAATGCGTTTTCAAAACAGCTCTGCATAAAGTTGCGAAAATTGAACCAACGTCAAATTTTTCTTCATTCTTCGAGTAAAAACCTTGTGAATCCCTAGATCGAGAGCCCCTAGGCTCTGATACCACATGTTAAGATCGTTTATAGCTCGAGGTTGGTTAGACCTCATCTAGGGATTACACAATAATAATGATTAAACAAGATGCACAGTGGAATATAATAAGACCATCATTATTATTGCTAGAAGGTTTCTTCGTCATCATCTCTAAAACTATTACAAACTTCAATAGCCCCAATACTACCTTGATCAATGGTAGTACGTGTTATCTACACTATAACAAGGAATCAAAGATCCTCGAGGCTAAACAAACCTACCCTAGGTGTTTTCCCATAAAACACCTGTACACACACGTTTTCATGGATGTTTACATTGTGACCCACATAAACAAACGACCTGTATCCTCTTTATATATTAGAGGATTAGGTTTACAAATAATATTTCTAAATAATAAAAACATCCGTAGTAATCTTTTTCTTGCATATGAAGTTTCATCATTTGTCTTCTTTAGTCCTTCATCTTTCATGTATTTTGTCATATCAACTCAAATATAAATCCCAACAAGATCAACTGCAACCGTCTGTATACCATTGACCGTTATTGATGTCACATTACTGCCACGTCAAATTGTAGGAAAATTTATTAATTTGGATATGAATCTAAATCGTGTAATCACTTTCAGATTAAAGTTTTTCGACCCTATATGCCTCAGGTTAATGAAATCCTTAATTGGCTAAGAAAAATTGGCAATTGAAATTTAAGGCACGATAAATCAATCAAAAAACTTAGTAAACGACGCGTCCAGTTATTGACCAACAATTGTGTTGGTTAGTAAATGACGCGTCCATTGGGTTTTGGCGGGAAAATTTGCCTTGACCCCGCAAAGGACATAGCCTCTTGATCTTGTAAGGGGCCGCGACCCCTGCGTCTTTGTCATGGCAGTATTAAGCTAACGAGTGTGCACTCCACACCTCCTAACTCGTCTTGATATAAATTCGTATATAGCCGTTGGCCTCAAGTAAAACACAATCACCTAAAATAGTTGAAACACTAAAATTACCAACACAACTTCCTTTCTCAATTACCATCCTACCACTTTTACATCATACTTGTTTTATCATCACCACTAACCATTTCTCCACTAAAATACCCACACTCAGACCACCCGTAATAGCATTGTGAAGACGCGTTCTAAGCCCATGTGACAAGTCGAAGACGAGTCGTGCCTTAATACACTTACCCAATCGCACGCGTCTTTGATGGTTGAAAAGCAAGACTCGGTTTTACCCATGACCGAGTCTTGGAGATTTGTTTTGTGTGTGCGCATGTGTATATTAAATGGTTTTTGTAGGATATATTTGGAGGTATGTTTTGGCAGTGAAGTTGGTTGTCTTATTACACTAAGCTGGTGATGAAGTTGGTTGTAGATAGAGAAAACTGAGTTGCCACTGAGGTGGCATGATGAATGCGGTCATGAGGCTTCTTTATTACACTTAGACTGGTTTTTATGGTAGGTAGTGCACTACCTCCACCTCACCTCTTGGCGCGCGGTCCCATAAAAGCAATCCACCACCACACGCGGTGGTGGGGTTTTTGGCAGTGGTATGGTGGTGAACACCATCGAACAAGAACTAAGGCACAAAGGTAGAAAATGGGCCTCATGGATGTTTTTATTATCATTTATTCGGTTTGTGACTGTGTGTGAGATATCCTATAAAATATATTTTTATAAAGTAAGTTATTTTCATATTTTGGGTTTGGTAGTGGCCAGTGGGTTAGGTGATGACTATAAAAAGAGTGATGAGTTTGATGGTGTGATAAATGATGTGGTGCTACCTCTATCTAACGCTGATGCAACCGCAATAATTCACTGACCACGAACAATGCATACTGAGCTCATTCCAAACCTAGTGTGGATTTCTTTTAACCATAAGTTCTCTATATATTAGTATAGCGCATGCACCGGCCGAATAAAATATTCCGTTATTTTTTAGGCTTTCACTGGGCACATTTTGGTCCAATACATGTCCACCTTTTGTTAGTAAACAAATATGGAGTATTAAAATATTAGTATTAATAGTTTAAAAAAAATTACAAAAAACACCCTCAACTTTTTAATATTTACAACTTTTTTATATAACGAATTTTATTTGCCAAATATCTAACATATATCTAGTGGTTTCTTGAATAAAAAGAATACTGGCAAAAAGGACTCTCGATAACGAATAAAACAAGCTCAATATTGATATGCTTTTGACGTACGCACGGTTTTATAAAAAATGTTGAAGTTTAATATATATATATATATATATATATATATATATATATATATATATATATATATATATATATATATATATATATATATATATATATATATATATAGTGTATCTTTATTTTCAGAACCCTGTTAAGTGCGAAAACTGCGAGAACTCTAATTTTGCATTAGAAAACATGCATGTTTATATAAAACATGCATGTTTTCTTATATACACCTTAATACACATACATGCATAACATACTTGTTCATATAAAAACCTGTTAAGTGCAACAAATCAATGCAAAATGATTTTATTTTTAGAACCCTGTTAAGTGCGGGAACTGCGAGAACTCCAATTATGCATTAGAAAACATGCATGTTCATATAAAACATGTATGTTTTTTTACATACACCCTAATACGCAGGCATGTGTATTAAGGTGTATGTAAGAAAACATACATGTTTTATGTGAACATGCATGTTTTCTAATGCAAAATTGGAATTCTCGCAGTTCCCGCACTTAACAGGGTTCTGAAAATAAAGCTTCCCTATATATATATATATATATATATATATATATATATATATATATATATATACATACATAACTTTTAAATAAAAGAACTTTTAAGATGCACTCTTAACCTATAAAATAACTTTAAAAATTATTCTATTTTTTTTAAACTATAAAGGCCAAAGACATACATCTCTATAAAAGTTTATATATAATTCTTTTGTTTATATAGCAAAGTTTATTTACCAAATATCTAACGATTTATACCGCTAGAAACACCTCCGCATTATTAACAAAACAACTTTAATATTAATATACTTTTAACATACGTGCGCTTTTATAAAAATAAGTTGAAATTAGCAACAAATTAGCCCCCACAACTCACTAGTGCCCGACACAACATTAATTCTAAAAAAAACGTCGTACGACAATTACAAATATAAATTGACACAACATTTAATCCAAACAAATACAACATGTATCGCAACCAAAACCCGACTAGAAAGCCCTTTTTTATTCAACGTGTCACACATTAAGTGGTTGGACTTATTCTTGAAAACAAGCCCAAATAGAAACAGATGAATAGACTCGCGGGAACCCACACTTACAAATCAACATCAATCCCGAAATCTTAGCATACAAGTATAAGTGAAATTAATTTCATTTAACCAAACAACCAACAACAAGAAACTTTGTGGTCATCATCATCAAAACCCTCACTGTCAAACCCTTATTCAATCATATCCATAATTCTTTCCAAAAAAAAGATTGTTAAATTCTTGTTGTTTTGAGTTAAAAATGCTGAATTTCAGTGACCCATTAAAGCTAAGAACCAAAAAGGTAATCTTTTTACATCATTTTTGTCTGTTTCTTGATTCTTGATGGTTTTCTTTTATGGGTTTTGTCTATTTTCATAGTTTGTTTTGATGGGTTTATTTTTTTATTGCATTTTAGATTCGAAATATTGTTTTTTTTTTTTTTTTTTTTTTTTTTTTTTTTTTAATGGTTTATGATCTTTTTGGCGGATTAATCCACGGGGTTTGAGCCCACCGCCACACAACGCAAACTAGGTAAAGCCCTCCCCTTTTTTGGGAAGGTTTGTGTGGCGTAGCGTTTTTACTAGTAGGACACCCTTGAGTGATTAGGTGTTGATATATAATGGTTATTTTATATCTTTTATTTTTATTGTTGTTTGCGATTAGTTATGTGTTTTGATATAAGAATTAGTAGTTATATGTTTACTTGCGGGTGCGATAAGCTTTTATGAACACGTAGTTTGTATTTGCTTATTTTGAAAGACAGTAATTAGATATAAAGTTTAAGTGATATGTGAGTTTGCTTATATTTGGTTTCGTAGTTGCGAATTGATGTGCTTAGGGGGTGTTTGGATTGCTTAGCAGATAACGAGACTATTGAAATGTTAACTCGTAATATTTAGTCCACCACGGTCCACGAATAATCAGTTTGAATAATTGAATATCAAAATGCATACTGAGAACGACTTTTACCCTAAAACAAGCAGATTACTTGAAGTCTTAAAGTAGAGCAGATACGAGGTTTCAATAAGCTAGCCCAAACACCCCCTTTAGTCGTTAGATAAGCTGTTTAAGAGTGTAGATAACCTTAAGCACAAGCACTCTTGAACCACAGAAAAGTAGTCTCAAACTCTCAATTTAATATCCTTATTTGAGTGCGTATGTGATCTTGTGGGATCATAAGTCCTTGGATTTATAAAACATTGTGGACAGAACAGCTTATTACGACTCTACTAAAGTCTAATATAATATGGTAAATACATTTAAGGAATTAACATAAGGATGGTTATGACAGATTGTGTTTGAAGATGTATATCCCGCTCAGGATTCAAGCACTCTTGAACAATTAAAAGAGTTAAGTTCAAGACGAGTAAATGTTGAATCTATTAATTCGAACAGATCGATTACTGAAGCAATTGCAAGGGAAATGTCTGGTGGATTGACAACTCAATGTGAACAGGTAACAGTTTTTGGTAACATCTTATATTACTATTTCGACTTTAATTTGATTATTTTGAGAATTACAACAATTTCCATTTTGAAATGAGATTATTTAAAGCGCTTAGATATTTGACAAATGATGTCACATTTTGGGCAAATTTTATGAAATAGCAGATTGGTAAGTATAGTGTAAAAAAGTTATCACCAAACTAGGCTAGTGTCCTAAACTTGAATGCATATGTGTTGCTATTTTATGGAATGTGTCGAACAGTTTTATTGGTCAACATGCCAAAGCCAAGAGTTGCATTTTGAATGGTTTCTTTTTTGCTGTTACATTTCAGGATATCCAAAAGCTAGAACGATATTTGCCATTATTACAGAACTTGGTTCATCATATTGATTCAGTTGGTGATAAACCACTCTTGAGTCAATTGACTCCAAAACTCAGAATAAGTTGGACTAGTCCTCTTAGTTCTTCGTCTTTCTTTAACCTCATGGGTCCCAAGTTCTTTCAGATTGATAATCTGCGTTTTGAGCTTGGAATTGTTTTGTTCTTTTATGCTGCAATGCTTCGAGAATGGGGTTCCCAAGTTCTAGTCACCGGTAAAAAACGATTTCCGTAAAGAATTTCATTTTTTTTATATCGTTATTTAGTATTAATAACTTATAATCATTATAGATTTAGTACGATCTACGACCATATTTAGAAGAGCAGCAGGGATTTATCACTATTTGGCTCATGAGGTTCTTCCCTCCTTAAAAGATGCACGTACTCCTGAAGGTCCACCAGAAGCAACTCCCTCTGTTGCTTTGGTTATGAGCTTCATTTGCTTGGCTGAGGCACAGGTCAGTGTTCAAGCTCCATCTTTTATCTATTTTAAAAAAACATATAGCTCATTCATGTGGTTTTTTTAACAAAAATATACAGATAGTCACTACAATGAAGGCTGAAGAGAAGAAAACTGCTGACACGCTTTTGTCAAAGTTACATTATGGCGTTGTACAGTTATTTGATGAGGCCACGGGTTTTTATACTACAGCAAGCAAAGAATGCAAAGATATCTCACCAATCTTGATGGTATGTCTGTATGCATGACATTTTAGACTAAAATGTTTTGTGGGTCCCATTAATTTAACAGAGCTAATTATCTATGTAGGACTACATTTCATGTTCTAAAGTGGTACACGAGTTAAGAAGTTACAAGTACATGGCACAAGCTGTAAAAACCGAGGGGCAAATTGGAATTGCTATTGGACTTCTTAAACAGGCGTTAAACAATGTGGAGAAGAAGAACATGGGTGGGATTGAATCATGGCGAATGGTTATTAGAGAAGATACTGACAGTTTGACCGCTTTGCTAAAAAAATATGAGCAGGAGAATGAGTTTGTATGGCGTGAAAAAGTTCCTTTTGACCACCATTTGCCATCGTTACAAGGGAAAAAGATCACGACTTGCATATCTTATAGTCCTGAAAGATGGGAACGAACTCTTGAATTGAAGATATAGACGTGCAATTTATTCCAGGGGCAAATAGGTGATTGTGATATATCCGGGTTGTTGCAGGGATTTTGAGGGGATTGATTGTAAGATGTGCAGTTGTGCTTATAACTTGAGTGTTTGTGATGCAGGTACATAATAGTATGCTTGTTTCTATTCTAGTTATCACCTATGTGGTTGATAATCATTCTTTAATGTTTGTCGTCTCTTTACCCTTCATTGAGAACGCTCAAACGGAAGTTTAAAAGTATTAAGCCCATGAAAATTGAATACAAAAATGCCTTAGAGGAACATGAAGTATGATGTAAGATAATCTGACCTTACTTTGCACCCAGTGTCCGAACCATATGATATTGGTGACAAAAACACGTATGTAGGGTGAGTACGGGTTAAAATGGGTAATATCAGTGTTACACAAGCATGAAATGAACATGAGAAAGTTTCAAACTAGACCTGTTGGGTTCCTAACTGAACTGTGCAAAGTGCCTAAAGAATTGAACAGGGCCAAGCTTATCAAAATGTGATTGGGTCGGCTTTAAAATTCATGATGGGGTATTGTTTCTGTCATGAGATGTTTCGACTTGGCTGAGTGACTGCACATCATTAAATATGTAAAAATCAATTTGCATATGTTATATGTTGAACAAGAAAATGTGCGGTATCATAAAATAGATACATTCAGTATTCGTTTTATACTTATTGTAGTAGGACCGAAACTTAATATGTGAAACAAAATAAAAGTACGATTTTGATCGTGATTGAACTAGAAAACTAAAAAGTTCATATTTGCTAACTAGTTTAATAACAAAATTATCAATATGATCAAGAACTTTCAAAATACATTAGAGAACTACAGAGATAAGAAGAAACTCTCAAGTCTCACCTGAAGAGGCTAACTTAGTGCATTTTACTTCAAAGTATAACTAGGAATTTGTACTAATACATATCACTATACATTTCACAAAGGCAATTAAGAGAACAAGTGAGGTGAGGTAGACCAAATGAATTATGGGGTGGGGGCATATCCTTATTACGTTTAGTCTTATCCAAGATTGACAAAAGTGGCATACCATAATCCACAATTGAACTAATAATTCATGACAAGATTATCATTTTGAACACAATAGTTGTGTACCAGCACTACTACTAAAAACTATGGTTTGCAGTTTACAACATGACACCAAGCACAATATAGAACAAACATCAATATTTACATGAGATTTCCCTAAAAGAATAATCGTTAAATGAGATTCGTCATCCCCTTTAACATATTTATTAAAGGTTAAGATGCGTTAAACACGTTGACACCGGACAATCCTATTACTGTAAAAGAGATATGAAATTATATTTGGTCAAACGTACCAAACCCGGTTTACATGGGTTGTTATGACTCGAATCCGTACATCTTAAAACATAAGATAAAATGCCCAGGGTGTGCCAGTAGACTTGCGAGTATCATCACTAATTTGTGAGAAATATCAAGTTTCATTCCTACTAGGTGCAAACAACACTAACATGATCACGTCAAATTCCTAAAAAGGAAGACTACCTGATTTAAATATATGCAACAATAAATTTAAATCCCCAAAACTAGTTGTTCAAAATTCAAAACCCAAAAACAAAACATAAGTTGGTTATTAGATGGGTTTAGGATTTGGATTAGAATTTAGATTTAAATTTAAAAAGTGTTTAGGGGTAGTTTGGTTTGAGGGTTTACACTAATGGATTTGGATTAGGTAGTTTGTTTTCCGTACGGGAGTTTAAAAGACCAAGGTTGGATCAAGTGGTTAACTCCCTTGCCTCTGAAAACAGAGGTCAATGGTTCGATACTCACCCCTTGCAAGGTTGAAGGTCTTTTTCTACCTTTGGTAGAACCGGAAGCAGCCTCTCTACCTTAGGTAGGGGTAAGACTGTCTACGTCTCAACCTCCCCCATAACCCGTGAAAGATGGTATTGGAAGTTACTTTACTTTACTTTTTTGTATTCCGTACGGGAGTTTCTCCCAAAAATCCTCCGTGTGTAAAACCCGACAAGGTGCTTTGATTTTGATCTGTTTTAAAATTAAATGAGTGTACTTAAACAATCTAGAATTTTGTCAGCCACACACTATTTTATATTTAATTGGTATATTACTATTTTATAGTTTTATATTTAAGTAGTATAAAACTGTTTATTCTTCTAACCTTAAAAAAAAAAAAAAATAAAAAAAAAAAATAAATAAAATAAAATAAAAAAATCTCTCTTAAATCAAAATCCTAAATACATCTACAAACCAAACACGCCTTACAAATGGGGTTAGGTGAGACATAGATTTTAAATGAATTTATTTTGAATATTAAATTATTAAAGAGATATAGAAAATAATGGAGCCTACTATTATAAATAGAACTGAGCATAGAAGGTTTAAAACCGAATCGGACCGATAAAACCGACAATAACCGAACTGACCCAACAGCCTTTCGGTTCGAGTCAAGTCGGGTCAGTTTTAGACCAATGCTCGGCCTTAAAATTTATAATGGAGAAAAGAATAAACAAATATTAAAAAGTGAGACCATGTTTCTATCCCAACAGATGGGTTGGGGTTTGAAAAAAAATGTGATATTTGAGGTTGATTGCTAATCCTAGCCTCACTAGTCACTACCTCGTACCAAACTGGCCCGTTATTTTGTTCTTACACGTTGAAATTCTTGGCACAATCTGAGCCTCACAATTGGATGGGTGTCACAACTAACTAAACAACCAATTATTGGCGCTCAACTTCCACAACTACCCTTTAAACAACAAAAACATGAGTAGTAAAATCTAAAACACAAGATCATAAAACAATCTTAAAAAAAAAGATTATGATGGCTCTTCAGTGTAACTCAATTCCCAACTTTCCCAACATACTAAACAAAACAATATCAAGACAACAATCTGCTTCTTTTATTTCCAAAACTCGTAATCCGTCGTTAGCCGTATCGAATGCTCGCAAACTCTCCAGAAACAGGTATATATAAACTTAGAAAATTTATGTGAATTTTTTTGAATTATATTGTTTTGATGACTATATGTTTTTCCTTACACACTACAACATTCACTGCTTTCAGCGGGGACTTCTCCTCACCCAACACTTTCTAAAGAGTGCGTATTCTAAGTACGTTTAGTTGGAGAAAATTTATTGCAAATATAGGGACATGCATATTCTATGATACTTAATTGGATTCTAAGAGTGCGTTTAGTTGGAGAAAATTTTCTTAATTTTCTATTTTCAGTTTTGTAAAAAAAAGAGAAAAAAAGAAAAAAAGCTTAGAAAACGCCGCGTTCATGTGACACTGTTTTCTGTTTTGAAGAAAAGAAGGGGAGTTACAAGGGAAACAAAGAAAACACAAATGCATATTTTGTGTTTTGTAGAGGATGTGTTGGGAAAAGTTTGATTTGAATACAATCTCTATTTTTCTTATTTTGTAGTACAAACATTTTGTAGAAACAAGGGTGTTTTCTTTCAACTAAACGCAACCTAAGTGGTTATCGGCTTTAGTTTAGATTTTCATGTAAGCGCGCGGGGGATGCTTATTTTAAAGTGCTTATAAGCATAAGTTTTGAGAGTTTTGCTACATGTTTATCTTTCTAGCAGATAAACACTTTAAAAGAATCAATCCCAAACACCCCCTAAAAGCGTTTATCTACATTTCATATTGGTAGAGCATAGAAGCACTTTTAAGTTATCAAAATAATCCCACTGCTAATTATGATAGGAGGCATTTGGGATTTCTTGTTTGAAAACACTATAAGCACATAGTTTGTTTTAATAAGTAATCCCAAACACCTCTATGTGGGGAGTTGCATATTCAAACCGTTTAATAACCTAAGCAAAAAATGCAAAACACGTGCTTATCTGACCATCGAGTTCTTTTTTTACGAAAAAACAGGTAATTGTTGTATTGGTGGGTAGAAAAGTTACGGTATATATTTTGTATAATTAGGGTTTGACGGGGTGGCCTAGGATGGAGGCGACTCAACATATCTACCTAGGTATGAGGATCAGACCCTGTTAGACAATGATAAACCCGTAGGCTATAATGTTTATTCGTCAGGTATTTATAAAGCAATATACCTGGAAACCCTAATGGACACAACCCACATACAAAGCCTTATTTCTCATCTAATATATATCGCATCGTGTTTTGTTACGGCTACTAATCTGATATATTCTGTTAATGTCAAAAAGCATAATCAGTCATTCAGTTGTAATAAGCAATTCCAAAGTCCAAACATCCCCTGCAATTGATATTGAATTTTGAATAGGAGTAAGTAATATTAAACTATTAAGTGACCGTTAAGTTTTTTGCTATATCTAGGGTTGTTTCTGCTTTGACTTCTGAAGGGCAAGTGGCTAGGCCGAGTTCTTCAGGCACTGATGCATTTAAGCTAACTTACTTGGAGGTAAGCTATATAAATCTTTGATTCTTAATAGGGGCATTTTTTATTGCATTTTGGATATCTATTCTATTGCAAATTATTTAGTGTCGAATAATATTCGGTTTTTGAGTAAGTAGTCACTTAATTTATTTATTTTTTATTCATTTTTTAATTGTGAAAATAATAATTTATGAATCTTCAACTAAGTGAAGTGCCGTTCTAAAAAAATCAAGTGAAGTGAACAGTAAAGTAATTACAATGTATGCTAGTCCAAGACTCCAAGTACTAGATTACTAAAGCAACACCAATGCCGCGTGACTTGTGAGCACCATCTATAAAAATAAGGATAATCACCAAAATAGATCGGGCAACCATGATGAATTCGGTTCCTGCCCCATACAGGGCAACTGGGCAACTCGACCAATATGATGACAAGTGCCCCCGGTTGCCCAAAAATTGGCGGCTGTTGTCCAAAAAACTGACAGGTTGCCCAAAAACCTGACACACAATCAACACTTGTCACTTGCAGAAAGTGACACTTCATCGGTTGCTCAGTTTCCCTGTCTAAAAAAGACATTTTCCGATCTGGGGGCAGAAACCGAATTCACCATGGTTGCCCGGTCTATTTTGGTGATTATCGGCCATAAAAATATATAGTATGCAAACAGACCCTCCCTCCCTCCCTCTCCCAGAAATGATGATGGAAATCTTCATACCAATCTCAAGTATACTGATTTTGGGAATGTGGGATTACTCTTATAATGTGCCACCACGACAAGAAGCTTTTCCATATCTTTGATGCTCTTGGAAGTGCAGTAACAAGTGATTCGCTGACTCTATTTGTTTATCACAACAAACATATGAAATATCGTCACCCTTGGGAATTACCCATATGTTTGTTACTTAACTCCTCTGAAAGAAAATTGTAAACATGAGAGTTTTGAGGGAATGATCTTATTTTGTATACGTTGAATCCAATCAGAGATGACTCATCCAGAGTTTGTCTCTGCACCATAGTATAGTAGCATGTGGTACTAAGGAATCCAATCAACTGATTTATCAGATGAGTCTGCCTTCGAATGACATGCATTTTATCCTATTTTTTCGTTTTATTGCAGCTTGACTGCCAAGTTTGTGCCTTAGAAGGAAAAGGATCCAAAGGGTAGACCCCAAATACTTTTAAGCGAGTGATCCGATTTCACATTACCAAAATGAGTGCGATATGATGGATGTAATTTGTGGACACATGACAACCATAAATTGCAGTTTTGTCGAAGTGATTGACTGATGAGTACCCGTTTATTTTGAACCCCTGCAACAATCCTTTCTTAAAAGCACTATGAAGCATCTTTGATGACACGAGACACCAGCTTTTCCCTGCCCTGAACTTGTACATTTGATCTCGTGTTGACCCCAGGTGAATATTGCTACTATAATTGGTACGGATAGAATAGTATGCTCTTGTGTGCTGTATAACTGATGAAAGAATGTTGTATATCTATCCCCTTCTTTAATCCACCTTTCTTTGAGCTCAACATCCGTTTCGATTGCCGAGCTACCTTCATTCGTTTTACGGTGACCAATGCCTTGTCCTTGACTCGTTTTTTTGTCCTTGACTAATTTTCTAGATACCCGCCCATCCATCCTCATTTGATTCATGCCAGCAACTTTTACACATCTCCAAAAATTAGTATGTTGAAAGCACGCACTGTTGAATTTAATTGGTTTGGGACCCATGGTAAATCCTTTGCCAAAAGTGAGGGGGAATGATCTGATTCCATTCTGTCACCAGCTAGCAAATTCATAAACGACCATAACACTAACCAATAGACATAGTCCACAACTGAGTTAAATATTTCTGATGGGTCTACAATAGGTTGAACTCACAGAACAGGCGAGATGGATCACTTGTGTACAATTTTTATTTGATACTTGCTGTGGTTGTTATGGGTGTCATAGGGGCTTCTATGGCTTTTACCTTAGTTGCTGCCCGTTTTCTCATTTATTTTAGCCTACTTCAATCCTTTGTTGATGGGAAGGTTTCTATTTTTGTTTCTTTCGTTTTTGAAAGAGTTAGGCCTTACTTTGCCAAAAAGGACCTTCCCATTCACGCACAATATTATATTGTTTTTCTGATATGGCCCATTCTTGTTTTTGGTTATATAGATATTAATGATCAAAACTTTTGTTTGAGAGTCTGAAAACGTGCCAATCACTGGTAGAGAATTAAATGACGTTGAGTGTGAGGATACTTGATCGGTTTCTTTTTTTCACATTGTGATTAGTCCACCAGATCTTCCACATGTGGAACCTGAGGGTGTCATACAATATCAGGCCAGGTTGCAGAGAGAACGAGTTTACTAACATTGTATACTTGTGTCTTGAATTGTCTATTACGTGGAATTAAGTATTCAGTTTTGAGTTATCAGGTTAATACTTAGTATGTAACAAAAATAGATACCATTACATAAGAGTATAATTACCTATAAACGTGATCAGAAGGGTTTACTAGTATTAAATCCAACACTGCAACTGAATTGCTTAACATTTACTTAAAAGCGCACGTCTAAACACCCTTGAACTTTTGTATATGGCCCTTTAAGGATAACATCCTTGTTCAAACATTGCTTTGTTACTTTTGTATTACCAAAGAGGGTTTGTGAGCCTGGATACCATTCAAACGACGCATTGCTTTGTTACTTATGTAAATCAAATATGTTGCTTTTGTGTGTGTGTTTGTGGTCTTTAACTAGCACATTGTTGGACATTTTTTTGTCTAGGTAAATAGTTGGTTATGGGAGGTTGGTGGAGTGACGCTTTTGGTTGATCCATTGTTGGTTGGTAACTTGGATTTCGGAATACCTTCGCTTTTTGATGCTAGCAAGAAATACGTGAAGAATTTTCAGGTACATTTGTTAATGCCTTGAACTATTATTTATACAAGTCATGATTTACTATGTTTTCGCTATTGAAGCTTGTAAGTCTGACTATAGTTTTTGAGGGTCTTCGAAAACTGAGGTCAAAAGGACTATTTTTAACTTCATGACTGATATTGAACTGATCCGGTTTCCGGTTTAAACTGGCAATTCGTCCAGAAATTATCTGTGGCATTTGTAATAGAACTTAAGTCATGAAGTATCATGCTTGACCTTAATATGTCAAAAGCTTTTTATTCTTCTGAAATCGAGAGGATGTTGGGGAAGCCAATCCCAGCACAACACCCTAGCAAGCTTCGACACCCTCTGACTGAGATATCACTTGATAGGAATATGAGCCCAAACAAGACAACCGTGTAAGCATACACAGTCAAACACACGAGCATCTCATGTAACCACCAGCGTACAATAAACAGAGCATAATCAGAAGCTACAAGATCATAAGAAACATAAGAACAATACGGCACAAGAATTTAAGTGGTTCCCACGATCGAGGTGATCGTGGTCAGTCCACTCTTGATCGAGAAAGAATATTATTAGGCTCCATGCTTAATTACACGGGCTACTTGCAGACTGCATAGGGTACTAATCCTAGCACATAAGTACACATACACCCGAAGTTTACAATTAGACATGAGAGGTATTTATAGAGTTGGAACTAAAATCCTAACTTTCTACTCAAGATTACAAATCTCAGGCTTCAACTTCCATATGGACCCAAGCCCATGGTAGTTGCAGCCGAGGAGGCTCTGCTGCTTCAGATCCATGAAGCCTCCTGTCGAAGCTTCATCAAAGTCTCTAGGGTTCCATTAGCCTCCACAACTCAACAGAGGAGTAGCTAGCAGATGTACTTTTGATGTAAATATTGGACTAGAATGGAAATGTGTTGGTCAATAAACGATTTCAGAATGAACCAAGGACACAGTCTAATCAGTATCCTTAAGGATAATGAGCCCCAAGTTTACGTTAATGGTTTACAACTAAGCTCTTCCTTTGATCTTCTTGATTTAATGAGTATGATAGGCAACACTCCGGTATACTGCCCTTATGAACATCTTCATTTTGCTTGAAAGAAGGAAAATAAGTACCAACTGGATATTTACAAGCTGAGTTAAAGGCACGTATTCATATGCACTATAGCATCTTGGCGGTTTCTGTGAAAATTTATTTTTCTCGCCATAGCGGTTGTCTAGTGTAATGTTTTCCACTGAGCTAATGAGGAACCTTGGGGCATCAAAAACCAAAGATGTACGTTGGATACATACCACAATTTCCATTTTGGGATGTCCAATAAAATTACAACTCCAATGAAAGTTTTTAGATTACAAGTACTTATTTCCCTATTGCTGTCATTACAACTTGATGAAATTACATCATGTATGCGTGAGAAGATGAAGTATAATCCTAAAACTATGTGTCAAGTCGTCAGGCGCTAGTCATGGTGCTAGAGGTTTTGTCAGTATCTCAATGCACTTTCTTTCCAAATTTGTTGTTATGTTGATATGTTCTAACGACGTGTAGCTTTAATGCAGCTTACCGATCTTCCTGAAATTGATTGCATATTGATTTCACAAAGCCTAGATGATCATTGTCATTTAAATACGTTAAAGCCACTTTCTCAGAAGTTACCGAATGTTCGAGTAATAGCCACTCCAAATGCAAAGACCCTCTTGGATCCTCTGTTTACCAATGTAAGTATAACAATCCACTCTGTATTTTCTCTTCAGTGTCATTAGATGTCGATAAAATGAGCATTTCAGGTTGTATATTTAGAACCTGGACAAAACTACGAAATTCAAACAAGCAACAATTCTTATGTCAAAGTACGGGCAATCGCCGCTGGCCCAGTTCTTCGTCCTCCTTGGCTACGCCCCGAAAATGGGTACCTATTACTTTATACTCCATATTTATTTATCTTTCTAAAATGAAAGAATCACTTATGTTAAGCTTAATATGCTTGCTAGGTATATTGTGACATCACCACAAGGGCAGTTGAGTCTCTACTATGAACCACATTGTGCATATGACAAGGAGATGATTGGAAAAGAACGTGCTGATATTGTTATTACGCCTGTTATTAAGCTGTTTGTGCCTAGTTTACCGTTAGTGTCGGGACAGGAAGATGCTGTTCAACTTGCAAAATTGCTGCATTCCAAGTAATTTAACGAGAATTTTAATGATGTTATTATAAGTGGAAACGGATATAATTTTGCCCCGACTGTTTCTTTTATATATGTACAGATATGTTGTGCCAATGAAAAATGGAGATCTTGATAGTAAAGGCGTTCTTGCAAGTATATTGAAGGCTGATGGAACCATAGAATCATTTAAGGTATGCACACGGGTGTTTGGAATTACTTACTTTAAACTACTTATCTACTTTAAAACTTATCATGTAGCTCACTACTTATGTTACTCTAAGATAAGGCAGATTAGTAGATTTACCCAGATAACTAAATCTGCTTATAAAAATAAGCTAATCTCAAATACCCTTATAGTTTCGTAAATGTTACAAGTTATGGTAGCATAATTCCAATACTACAAGAAAATTATTTCATTTCACAAGTGAAAACCGGTTAACTTTGCAATGCAGGAGCTTTTATTGAAGGAACTACCCGATGTAAAGACACTTGAGCCCATCCCTGGTGTACCCCTCACTATACCATGAAACTTCTTTTCGTATGTACTAATAGAGTACAAAATATGAAAAATACTGTAATGTCAGTACCTAGCTGAATCAGTGAATTGTTAGTGGTAATAGATTCTATATGTATATGCAGAGCTTATGTTTTCTAACCTTCCTTCTGGTACCAAAGCTTAAAGTTTGTATGTAGTTAACATATTGGCTTAGTTTGGATTCAGAAAAAACCATATCTTCTTTTGTTTAAAGCCTCAAACTTTCTGGTTACGTTAAGTTTGGTTTTTGTTTTTTAGCTTGTTTGGTCTTTCGCGTCTTGAGAATGCCTATGGCTCGATTTGATTCTGCAACACTGAGTATGTTTATGGCTCGATTACTTCTAACAAAAACTGTATCAAGTAAAATATTTGTCTATACCCTTGTTTGTTTAATTTGTATTGCTATTGTTTACAGTTTTTCCTTAGAAACATAATTCATTTTGTTGTAAAAACTTGTTGCCTGACATAATTTGAAATTTCCAAATCAGAACATTGGAATCCTAGAATTTTAGGAAAGATATATCATGTGAGAAGAATTATGTCTCTAGATGTTGTAAGAATTTCATATTAATAAAAGAAATACATGGAACTTAAATTTCAAGAACAATAAATAAAACCCAGTCTTTGCTTCATTGCTTTCATCTTTTTTTATAGTTATTTGTAGTAGGACCGAAACTTAACCCGTGAAACAAAATAAAAGTACGATTTGATCTTGATTGAACTAGAAAACTAAAAAGTTCATACTTGCTAAGTTGAACTAGTTTTATAACAAGATTATCAATATGATCAAGAACTTTAAAAATAGATAAGAAAATCTCACCTTAAGAGGCTAACTTAGTGCATTTTACTTCAAATTATAACTAGGAATTTATACTAATACATATCATTATACATTTCACGAAGGTAATTAAGAGGACAAGTAGCTAAGCACATCATTATCCAAGATTGACAAAAGTGGCAAAAGACTTGCGAGTATCATATAATCACTAATATGTGACAAGTATCAACTATCAAGTTCAATTTCTATTAGGAGCAAGCAAAACTAAAATGGCCACGCCAAATTTCTAAAAAAGAAGATTTTACCTGATTTAAATATCTGATATAGTAAATTCAAATCCCAAAAATTAGTTATCCAGTAATTCAAAAAATATCTTAACCCCAAAACAGAACATAAGTTGGTTATTAATTTTGTGCTCACACATTGGAATTCTTGGCAGAATTCCAGCCTCACAATTGGATGGTCACAACTAACTAAACAACCAATTGGCGCTCAAATTCCATAACTACCCTTTAAACAACAAAAGCAGAGTAAAATCTAAAACATAAAGATCATAAAACAATTTCCCAGAATTTGATTCATTAGCCTATTTAGTAATTCTGTTCCAAACATACTTAACAAAAACAAGATTATGATGGCTCTTCAGTGCAACTCAATTCCCAACTTTCCCAACATAGTAAACAAAACAATATCAAGACAACAATTTGCCTCTTTTATTTCCAAAACTCGTTTCATTTCGACTCGTATAAATCCATCATCAGCCGTATCGAATGCTCGCAAACTCTCCAGAAACAGGTATTTCAACTTAGAAAATTATGTGAATTTTATATGTTTTTCCTTACATTGGTTATTGCAAATAGGGAGATGTATATTTTATGATACTTAATTGGATTCTAAGTGGTTATCGGCTTTAGTTTACGAGGAAACAAGCATTTTCATATAAGCACGCGGGGGAGATGCATATTTTAAAGTGCTTCTAAGCCATAAGCATAAGTTTTTAGAGTTTTTGCTACATGCTTATCCCAAACACCCCCTAAAAGTGTTTATGTACATTTCATATCGGTAGAGCAAAAAAGCACTTTTTAGCTTTCAATATAATCACACTACTTATGATAGGGGAGCATTTCGGATTTTTGCTTACAACTACTTTTTTATCTGCTTAATGCTGTTTAAAAACACGATAAGCACATAATTCGTTTGAATAACCAATCCCAAACACCGATGGCTTAAATCTCAAGTTGTTTAACTCTTAAGTATCTCAATGGCTTAATAGGAGTAGTAACCTAGCAAAAATGACACACGCACTTATCTGACTGTTGTATTATATATTGCGTTGCCTTTTGTTACGACTACTTATCTGATTCTGCTGATTTCAAAAAGCATAACTAGTTATTCAGTTGTAATAAGCAATTCCAAAGTCCAAACATCCCCTAAAATAAAGTTGGATTTGGATAGGAGTAACTGATATTACGTGACCGTTAAGTTTTTGGCTATATCTAGGGTTGTTTCTGCTTTGATTTCTGAAGAAAAAGTGGCTGAGCCGAGTTCTTCAGGCACCGATGCGTTTAAGCTAACTTACTTGGAGGTAAGCTATATAAATCTTTGATTCTTAATATGGGTATTTTTTTTATTGCATTGTAAATGTTTATTCTATAGTAAATTATTTAGTATCAAATATTCGGTCTTTGAGTAAGTCGTCACTTGTTTATCTATTTTTTTTTTTTTTGGTGAAAATAGTTATTTATGAATATTCAAGCAAGTGAAGTGAACACTAAAATAATCACAAGTATACTAGTCCAAGTGCTAGATCACTAAAGCAACACAGATGGTTGTGACTTGTGAGCACCATTTATGAAATTGGTATGTAGAATAGACTACCCCCCTCTCCTAGTGGCCAAAATTTCGGAAACGATGATAAAAACCTTCATACCAATCTCTGCTAAACTGAGGGAATGCCGGATACTCTTATAATGTGCCACCACGACTACAAGCTTTTCCATATTATCGATGCTCTTGGACAGTGTATAACAAGTGATTTGCTGCCTCTATTTGGTTATCACACCAACCATATGAAATATCATCACACTCAGGAATCAACCTTGTCTTTCTTTGAAGTTTACTTAATGCCTTCTCTGAAATCTAATTGGAAACATGAAAGTTTTGAGAGATATGATCTATATTATATACGCTGAATAAATCAGATGACTCTTCCAGAGTTTAGTCTTTGCACATAGTATAGTAGCATGTGTTACTGAGGAATCCAATCAGATGTACGAGTCTGTCTTCGAATGACATGCATCTCCTTTCCATGTTGCTAATCTTGCCTTTTCAATTTATTGACGCTTGACGGCCAAGTTTGTGACTTAGAAGGAATTAGATCCAATGGGTAGACCCAAATACTTGTAAGGGGGTGTTCCGATTTCACATTACCAAATGAGTGCGATGTGATGGATGTAATTTGGGGCCGTTCCTGGGTTTTTAGAGGCCCGGGCGGAAAATTGGTATTGGGGCTTGAAATCGTAAAAAATGTGATTGATTTTTTGATGCATTGGATCCGAATTAGATTGGGGAAAATTGTGAAAAAAAGGACCTCATTCACGTGCAATATTAGATTGTTCTTCTGATAAGACACATTCTTAGAGGATAAAAGGTCATGGGTTCGAGTCTCGGCTTGTGCTCACTTTAGTTGGTGCCCCACTGGCCAGGAGAGTTGCCGGAGCTATTCCTTTTGGGGTGAACAAAAGTTTTGATCATCAACATCTATGCACCTTATCACATTACCAAAATGAGTGCGATGTGATGGATGTAAGGTGCATAGATGTTGATGATCAAAACTTTTGTTCGAGTCTGAAAACATGTCAATAAGACAATAACTGCTA
The DNA here is from genome assembly GCA_030686995.1 of Artemisia argyi. Taxonomy (NCBI): domain Eukaryota; kingdom Viridiplantae; phylum Streptophyta; class Magnoliopsida; order Asterales; family Asteraceae; genus Artemisia; species Artemisia argyi. Next base: position 32,639,643 of record CM060683.1, read on the forward strand.
GAGAATTAAATGACGCTCAAAGTGAGAATACTTGATAGGTTTCTTTTTTTCACATTGTGATTAATCCACCAGATCTTTCACGTGTTGGAACCTTAATGCTGTCGTATGCAATATCAGGCCATGTTGCAGAGAGAACAGATTTACTAACATTGGATACTTGTGGTTCTTGAATTGTCCTTTACGTGGGATCAAATGTTCAGTTTTGAGTTATCAGTTTAATACTCAGTCTTACAAAAATAGATAACCATTACTTAAGAGTTAAATCACCAACACTGCAACTGAATTGCTTATTGTGTAATATCACACATATTTACTTTAAAAACGCACGTCTCAACACCCTTGAACTTGTGTATATGGCCCTTTAAGGATAACGTCCTTGTTCAAATGACACATTGCTTTGTTAATTTTGTATTACCAAACAGGGTTTGTGAGCCTGGATACCATACAAACGACTTGTTGCTTTGTTATTTTTGTAAATCAAATATGTTGCATTTGTTGTGTTTTGTGGTCTTTAACTAGCACATTGTTGGACATTTTTTTATCTAGGGAAATAGTTGGTTATGGGAGGTTGGTGGAGTGAAGCTTTTGGTTGATCCGATATTGGTTGGTAACTTGGATTTCGGAATACCTTTGCTTTATGATGCTAGCAAGAAATACTTAAAGAATTTTCAGGTACATTTGTTAATGCCTTGAACTATTATATATATACAAGTTAATGCCAATGAATTATTATGTTTATTCTATTAAAGCTTGTAAACTTGACTATAGTTTTTGAGGGTGTTTGAAAACTGAGGTTAAAAGGACTATTTTAACCTCAATACTGATATCGAACTTATCTTTTTTCCAGTTTAAATTGACAATTGTGACAATACTAAGCATCCAGATTTTCTCTGTGACATTTGTAATAAAACTTAAGTCATGAATTATCATGCTTGACCTCAATATGTGAAAAGCTTATATTTTATTCTTCTGATATCGAGAGTAGTAGCTAGCAGATCGATGTACTTTTAATGTAAAATATTAACTGATTCAGGATTCAGGCCCTCTTGAATTGTTGTGTGAAACACCCTCATTTAAGAAGGTAGATTTGGGCATGCAACATAGTTGTCGTTAGAATATTGGACTGGAATAGGAAAGGTTTAAATCAATAAACGGTTTTGGAATGAACCAAGGACACAGTATAATCAGTATCCTTATGTTGATATGTTCTAACGATATGTAGCTTTAATGCAGCTTACCGATCTTCCTGAAATTGATTGCATATTGATTACACAAAGCCTAGATGATCATTGCCATTTGAATACATTAAAGCCACTATCGCAGAAGTTACCAAATGTTAGAGTAATAGCCACTCCAAATGCAAAGACACTCTTGGATCCTCTATTCACCAACGTGAGTATAACAATCCACTCTATATTTTCTCAAAATACTAAGTGTCATTAAGATGTCGATAAAATGCACATTTCAGGTCGTATATTTAGAACCTGGACAAAACTATGAAATTCAAACAAGCAATAATTCTTATGTCAAAGTACGGGCAACCGCTGGCCCAGTTCTTGGTCCTCCTTGGCAACGCCCCGAAAATGGGTACCTATTACTTTATACTCCATATTTATTTATCTTTTTTAAAATGAGATAATCACTTATGTTAAGCTTAATATGCTTACTAGGTATATTGTCACATCACCACAAGGGCAGTTGAGTCTCTACTATGAACCACATTGTGTATACGACCAGGAGATTATTGGAAAAGAACGTGCTGATATTGTTATTACACCTGTTATCAAGCAGCTTTTGCCTAGTTTTACATTAGTGTCAGGACAGGAAGATGCTGTTCAACTTGCAAAATTGCTACATTCCAGGTAATTTAACGAGAATTTTAATGACGTTTCTATAAGTAGAAACGAATATAATTTTGCCCTAACTGTTTCTTTTATGTATGTACAGATATGTCGTGCCAATGAAAAATGGAGATCTTGATAGTAAAGGCATTCTTGCAAGTATAGTGAAGTCTGATGGAACCATAGAATCATTTAAGGTATATACATGGGTGTTTGGGATTACTTATTTTAAACAACGTATCTACAGATTAGTAGTTTAGCCCAAATAACTAAATCTGCTTATAAAAATGAGCAAATTCCAAACACCCTCATAGTTCTTAAATTCTACAAGTTATGTTAATATTGTTCCAATAATACAAGAAAACTATATTTCATTTCACAAGTGAAAACCGGTTAACTTTGCAATGCAGGAGCTTTTATTGAAGGAACTACCCGATGTAAAGACACTTGAGCCCATCCCTGGTGTACCCCTCACTATACCATGAAACTTCTTTTTGTAGTGTACTAATAGAATACAAAAGATGAAAAATACTGTACTGTCAATACCTAGCTATATATTGTTGGTGGTAATAGATTCTACATGTATATTTATGTTTGTAAACTCTAGCCTTCCTTCTGGTACCAAAGGTTAAAGTTTGTATATAGTTAATATATAAATATATACGCGAAAGCTAACATCAGAAATAACCATATCATCTTTTGTTTAAAAACTCAAAACTTTCTGGTCACGTTTAATATGGTTTTTCGTTATCTAGCTTGTTTGGTCTTTCGCGTCTTGATCAGAATGCCTATGGCTCGATTTGATTCTGCAACACTGAGTATGAATATTTATGGTTCGGTTAGTTCTAACAAAAGATGATAAAGTAACAATATTTTTCTATACCCTTGTTTGTTTGTTTTGCTATTGTTTACAGTTTTTTCTTAGAAACATAATTCATTTTGTTATAAAAACTTATTGCCTGGCGCAATTTAAAATTTCCAAATCAGAACACATGGAACCCTAGCATTTTAGGAAAGATGTATCATGTGAAAAGAATTATGCCCCTAAATGTTACGGAGTATAAAGAATTTTATATCTCTAGATATTATAAAAAATTTCATAAAGAAATACATGGATCTTGACTTTTAAATTTCAAGATCAATAAATAAAACCCAGTGGCTGCTTCGTTGCTTTCCTCTTTTTATTTGACAATACTAAATAGTTGACCATAAATAGGCTACTAGTTGATCATTAACCCTTCTGAGATTTGACCATATTAAGTACTAGTAATACGGAGTATGAAGTATAGTAAGACAGTGCATGTATAGTAACAAGTAAATACAAAAAGTGTTAAACATTTAGAGGGTTTTTTTTTTTTTTTTTGCCAAAATTTGCTTTACATATAACCTAAACACATTGTTGTTCTTCTAAAATCAGTGTCTCTACATATTTAGAGGGTTTTTTTTTGTGTGTTAAACCTGGCTAGTATAGTAGTATCATCGGGTCACGTAGCATACACGATCATATATTTTTTTTTTGAAAGGTGAATTTCAACTTAGAAACGACCACCTTCGCGGACAGCGAAGGCCCCATCGCCACCCCGCCAGACTATGTTGTCTTAACCGGGTCCACGCTGATCTCAGGTGGTAACGGGTTTCCCCCGGAAACCGTACTGCCTCCACACAAGTTTTTACCTTGCTGGAGAAACAGTCGGATGAAAACCGGGCCATGCTCAGGATTCTAACCCCAGCGGCTTGGTCTAAGGGCTTCGAATCCATCATTGCAATATATCTCCGGAACAAATGGTCTGCAAGTGGACCACAAGTGAGGACTTCCCGGGTGGTCACCCACCCGGTACTACTCCTATTTGTGGGTGTTTAACCAAATAAGCCCCACCCACTAGACCATGGGTCCTTTAACAACGTGAATCTTTGTACTATATATATAGAGTATAGACTATTATAAGTTGCGCTTATCTGAAGCCTCGAATATTCTCTTGCACAAATTTAATGCACGACTTGCTGTTATAGCGAAAGAGACAAATGACCCTTCATTCACTCCAAGGGACGTTATTCATTGGTTGGGCATATATTTCAAATATTACCTGTATTTTTTTTTTTTTTTAAATACAATTAAAAAAATTACGTCAAAATTGCTATAAATGTTACACTTAGCATCAAAAAATTACGAAATATTTATTAAAACTAGCTTGCATACACTTAGCATCAAAAAATTACGAAATAGTTTCGTTTTTTATTCTTGTTTCAAAATCTAGCAAAAACGTTAAATAAAACAAAAATTAAATTGATGATTAAAACAGCTAATATCTTTTAGATCTAAGCTATTTCTACGACAAAAGTCAAATTGACATTTCGTTGTGTTTAATTTCTACCTTTTTATATATTTAGAACCATTATCTGCGCATGCCAGCGACCATGTATAGTAATGTTAATTTGTGAGCGTATTTTTTTTTTAAATGAATAATATATATGAGTGTAAAGTAAATACTAAATAGGAGTGAGAAAGTTAGAGGCCGTTTAGTTGGTGAAAAATTTCTCAATTTTTACATATTTAAATTTTTTGAGAAAATGATGGTTTTTTCTTCTCTAAAGAAGAGTTGAGAATTTTGAAAATGCGTTTAATTGGAGTTATATTTTTCTTTTTTAAAAATGATAAGAAGATTACCTCAAATTGCGACGGTAACGGCGACGGCGACGGCGGGCGGTGGTGGTGACTGTCGGCGGTGAAGGAAGACACGAGAGATTAAGAGTAGAATGGTGTATGTGTTTATTTTTGGAGTTGGGGAAAAAATGAAAATGAAAAAAATGAGAATGGTAGAATGAGATTTTTAATTTCTTATTTAAAATTTAGAAAATGAAAATTTCATTTTTTTTGAAAAATTGTTGAAAAAAAGTGCGACTAAACGCGTTTTCAGTTTTTTCATTTTCTTATGAATTTTTTTTTTTTTTTTAAATGAATAATTTCTCTCCAACTAAACGCACCCTTAATGATTTATATTGTCTTTATAAGTATCAATATGCTAATTTAAATGCATTGCTCTATCTTTTACACTAAGTTTTTACAAGCACATGTTTTCTCTTTCTATTTATTATAGATATTTCCACGTTCCATGTCTATCCATTTGGAATTTACATTCATGTCTATCTTCGAAATCATACTTTTGTTGCTATTCTTTGTCTTTTCCTTATTCTCTAGACACAAATCTTTTCGTCTTTGATGCCAATATACTATGCAATTATATCGCGTACAAGTATATACATAGATTTACATAGGCACATATATAAAACAAACTTTACCAACCTTTTTTAATCATTAACGTGTCTTTCAAAGAAAAGAAAAACACAATGTGATTTAGGAAAATAATCACATGTAAAAGTTAAATGTTGCACTAATTATAAAATGATTGTATATGAAAATGAGAGATCAATAAAAGTATATATATTAGTATGCGACAATTTTAATGATTGATGATTAAGAAGATAGATACCATTTCGTGTATAATGCAATACCACTTTTTTATTTTCATCTTTTAACTTGTAGCAGCTATTTATTTTTATACATAGCCTTTTTTAGGTAAAACAATGTACTATTCGAAAAGTTAAGATAAGTAACCGGTCGATTTTGAGTTGAATTTTGTTGGGTATTTGCTTTTAAAAGCATCGCTATTGCATGATTATGATCTCAAAAAACTTGTCGACGTGCATTACACTTGTTTAAACTGCGTCAAACCATCTTATCGGATAGCTAATAAAAGAAAATAAAAATCGTCCTCGTTGATTAATGATTAATAAAGATAAGCAAATCATACATCAATCGTTATCAACAATACTTAATTTGATTTTGAAAAGGACTTCGATCATAAATCCTGGTTTATAATTTTCAATCATTGAACATGAAATCTTTAAGACTAGCTAATCAATGGTGTGAGGAAATAGTATACAAAAAATGATATTGTTCCTTAAATCGCACTCTATGTGATTAACATTTTGAATCTATTGCATAAACACTAGGGTTCTCATAAAAAATAAAAGAGAAAAAAAAGAAAAAAAAAAAAAAAAAAAAAACCATAATGTGACAGCTTAAGAACGTTTAATTACAAGCAATTAGATTAATTTAAGGCATAAGTAGGCCATGCATGAATTTTAATAATGAACGGAATCTAAGGTGATAATATATAAAAATGAGGAATATACTCCACCATAATCCACCAATGGCCAGTGACTAATTTCTATCCTATAAAAAAGCCACCCTATAATCCGAATATTCGGATATATACCCACTTAAAAAACATGATATAAATAAATAATTATTTTTTAGGATGGTCCCGAATAATATTGTATATTATCCAATTAATTAGGGATTGATTTTTGAGAAAATTAACAAACTAATCAAAAAAACACCTTTGGTCCAAGACTTAGGTGGTGTTTGTTTGTTAAGAGGGTCTGAATCTGAATCTGAACCGCACATCTGAATCTGAATCTGATGCTTAAATATCTGAATCTGACCGCATCTGAACGGGGAAAAAACCTCATGTTTGAACCGCACATTTTTTTTTTTTTTTTTTTTTTGTCAGCAAGAGGCAACAAGCCTCATTCATACACCCCCCTCAAGTCTAAACCATTAAGATCTTACTGCATCTGAACGCGGCTTAACCGAAAAAAAAAAAAAAAAAAAAAAAAAAAAAAAAAAAAAACGGTCTGAACGTCAAAATGTCTGATCGATTCAGACACAGTGCCCATTCAGAGGCTGTTAAGAGGCAAAAAAGAAAAAACAAACACAGCCTTAGTCACTTTTTCAATCCTCATCACATTTTAGTCATAGTCAACTAATCAACTGCTCGATTTCACCTCTTTTGTGACATGTATCTCTTGCAAAGTACAAAAATTAAGTGGAATCGATCAGTTAAGCAGGGACATATGTGTACTTCCAAGGAACACATGTCACAAAATGGGTGGAATCGACCAGTTGAACATGACCAAATGGGGGAAGGGTTAAAAGAATGACCAAGTCTTAGACCAAGGATGTTTTTTTATTTTGGCTTAGTTTGGTAATTTTCTCTTGATTTTTTCCTACGTATTATTTTTCAACGTGCCAATATAAGGCTAATAGTAATAGTGACATTATCGTTAACTCAGTGGCATATCAACTTTCAAATAATAAGGACATTACCACCAACATTAGTATAGTTTAATAAGACAAACAACTTTACAACCTAGACATACTTCACAAAAATCAACATCACACATACACAACCTTTTTCTTTTCTTCCACCGCTCGGTCTTCCCCAAGAATGACTTCTTCATTTTTTTTTCCAAAGGCTCGCCGTGTGGAGTGTAGCTAATAACAAAGACTCGTCGTGTGATGTGCTATGTTTGATAAAGATGCATAGTAATACTTTTGTTAACACTAGTCTAACAACTTTATTTTCATAGTAATTTAATGAACGTGTTAATTGAAACTAAATAAAAAATTTAGGTGTTATTTTTTTTAATGTCTTAATAGCCTTTTAATGCCTCTAAACGTACCAAACTTTTTAATCGGTCAGACGTTTTGGGCGTTCAAACCGTTTGGTTTTTTTTCTGTTCAGACGCAGTCAGAGGCCGTTACATCTTAATGGTCTAGACTTGAGAGGGGTGTCTTAATGCCTCTTGTTGACACAAAATAACCAAAAAAATTTAGTACGAGCAAGCAAATGACACAGCACCTTACTTTAACAAGATTTTCGATTCAGATTCAGACATCTACGCCTCAGATTCAGATTCAGATATGCGGTTCACATTCAGATTCATAACCTCTAAATAAATAAACAACACCTTAATGAATGAAAACACAATTACAAATTATCAATTACTATAGTACAACAATAATTCTGATAGTGTTGTTATTACTATTCCTTTACCAACTAATATGTTTTTTACTCTCTATTGACAAAATAAGACAACATTTTTATCGTTTTCTATTTCAAACTTTGTATCTTTTAATGCATCTGTCTTGTCAAACTTTATAACCCTACCTTTTATAATACACTTTAAAATTATTATGTAATTTTGTATTTCTTACTAGGGGTGTCCATCATATTGGAATTGTCCCCGACCGGAACTGGAACCGAAAAAACCGAGAACTGAAAGTATGAAAAAAATGGAACCAATAACCGTCTTACATTTTTTGGTTCAGTTCCGGTACGGGAATTTCGGTAATTCCCATAAGTACCTAAGTGTTTAAATAAATTATTTTTTTCGTCGTCAATCATTCATAAAGGATATGCTGTTAATGATATAACAATACAAATACACACAAAAATGTCTCCAGCAATGCAAACCATTCCAAATTTCTAATAGTTCCAATTGTTCAAAATAACGTAAACATAAACACTAAATGTCAAAAATTTAAAATGTAAGTTTATAATTATTCAAAAGTATAAAGAATACACATTTTTGTTTCAAACCTTCAAAAACGCTTAATGTTGCATCACTTGTTTACGATAATGATTTCAAGATAAACTTACTTTCATGTTGATGAATAATGATGATCTTTGAATGGATTAAAAGTTAGGGTTTTAATTTTATTATGTGTTTTTTAGTTTTAGATCTTATGTTACAACTTAATAATGAGTAGTGTTTTTTGTTTTTGTTTTCTTATTCTCTTGAAAGGCTATGCAAATTATCCACAATGTCCCAAATAAACCCTATAAAATCTCATATTTTCAAAGTAGTCGGTTCTTTCGGGAAAGTACCGGAACTGGACGGTTCTGACTCGAAGCGTCCCGAGAACCGAAAATATGGAATTTTAGGAACCAAGAACCGTACCATGGTTCTAATATATGGTTCGTTCTGGCACGGTTCCTCAGTTCTTGTTCTTTTAGTTCCTCGTTTTTTTGGACACCCCTATTTCTTACTTTTCAAAAAAAAAAAAATTGTATTTTTTACTTTTCAAATTTTTTCTATTTCGTAATCCAATTACTTGTTACGTATTTCTTTTTAATAATTTTGTCTTGTCAATCTTTATAATTGTACTCATGAATAATATGTTTCAAACTAGCTAATATTTTGTAACTTTTTTTTATTAAAAGGGGTATCACAATCAGTTTTGAAGGCTAAGTATGAAGAACCTTCCCCGTTATGATATGAGAACATTTGAAAATCCAACTCTTTGATCATTTGATGTTATCATAAGGAAAAATGCATATTTGGCATTCAATTTGGATTTTGACATGTATTGTCGCCATTCCTTTTTTCCGAATGGCAAATTTGGATTAGCATCCTAACAAAGTGCTAGGAGCAAAGAAAAACAATTACATAGGGACTGTAAGAGTGTTACAAGGATTATCAAACCACTCAATTTAATTAATGGAAATTTTCTTATGCCCCCAATCCAATCAAAAGAAAAAAGCTTAATGTCGTTAAAGAGGAGATCTAGATTTTGTCTTTTAACAGTAAAATCGAACTCGTTTCTATATCGCCAAAGGAACTAACGTATTGTTTGGACCACCGCATCGAAGAGGGAAGAAAGAGGGGAGGGGGATAACTTTGTCCACAAGGTTGATTGCTTCAAGAAGGCTCAAGACATTTACGTTGTCAACTTTCCACCAAAGCAATACATCGTTCCATATCTTCCTAGCAAGATTACAATGAAGAACGATGTGTTCTTCAGTTTCAACATCTTCATCACAAATTGGGCATCTCACCAAATATAAGTCGATTCTCCTATGATCCACGTTTATTCTAGTCGGCATTCTTTGATTTAGAATTCTCAAATTATTGATATTTACCTTAATAGGCAGAAGATTGTTCCATTTAAATAGTTGATAAGGTTGGTTATTTTATTGGTGTATGATATATCTTCTAATAAGGTTAACAGAGAACCCATGTAAGTGGTTGAGATAACACTCCTAGGTGTCATGGAAGTTTTAGAGATGAAAGATAGACAACAAGCTGACAATTTCATTAAGTTCATCGATCTTACGTTGGGATCTTAAGGGTCTGCTCCAAGTCCACTAGAAGTGAAGGCCTGGTGGGAGGATTGGCCCTATGGAGCAGTAGCACTAGTAGAGCCTGAGAAGCTAGAATCTGGTGCAAAAATAGAGACAGTAGGGTGTTGAGGAACAATGGGGACTCGATCTCTTACAATGCAATTTTTGTTCACTTCTAAGTGGAAAATCCAAGGCTATGAAACATTTAAAGCCCCTCCTTCTACCCAATTATCAACCTAGAATCTTGTTGACTCGTCACAACCCATCATCTTTGAGAGGATCACTGATTTGATCACACACTATGAGGTGTTGGACCTTTGTAATGTGTAAATATGATACTTTGAATGAATATGATTAAGTATGCGGAATCTACTTAACCACACTTAGAATGTTTATTGGAAATGGAACTGTGACGCTTGTGTTTATTGAACAAAGAACAATGAAAGTATTTCATCAAACGATTCAATATTATTCAGAATAATACGAGTGATCTTCACTATCACTAGGGTTACAAAGACCTTGAATCTTGTGTTTTGTTCTAATATTTTTCTCTATGTATATGTCTATATCTATCACACTTTTATCACGCACACACATAAGTCATATCTAAGATCTTCCTTTTATAGTCCAAGGAAATATCTTTTACAAACTATATGACTCATCTTAAATACTAGCTTATAACTAATCTTCATTCTAGCTAGTTGATGACTTATCATGTCAGTCATTAAGATACAACATGTATCTAGGATTACAACTCACTTGGAGTGTTCAATTTGATGACTACAACAAAGATATTATCTTGTATATGAGTCAGTAGAATAAGTTGTACTTATCTACACAGCTGTTGTATGAGTCATAGTAGCATCAGCAGAATCCATCAGCAGAAACACTATCAGTAGAAACCTTCTTCAGCAGAATCCATCAGTGAAAACGTGCTTTGTGCTTTATCAGCAGAAACATACTTGATGTATTTCCTTAAACCTTTATGTTGATTCTTCTGATTATTTAATTCCCAACAATCCTCCCCTAAACATGTGAATTACATTCAAACATGTTTTTCTGAATTAAATGAGGACTTTGTGAAGATCTTTCAAACACTTCATTGTCAGACTGTGATCTGAACTTTCTTCTCTTTTGAGTGATTGAATGTCTTTCTCTGTAACTCATCTGCTTTCTGTTCTTTGCTCCAATCTTGGACTAAAAGATGGTGCAATATTCAACTTGAAGAATTATAAGAGGCAATGATGCTGTGTATCTTGGATGCTTGTTCTAAGAAGTAGAAATCATCTTTCAGCATGTCTTTGGAAGTGATGAACAAACGTAGTGAACTGAACTTGAAACCTTTCATCTTGTGATCTAGATAGAACTTTCTCCTATCAGCTTTGTTCTTGTTCTTTATCAGTAGAAACCATGTCATCATCTTGTATGCTCTTATCTTTTCCTTCTTTTTCTTTGGTTAATCTTCCTTTAAAGGGCTTTTTGTAACCTCCCCTGAGATTTATTTCTCTCCTGAGCAATTTCTTCCCCTGTTTGGAAGATCTCTCACAATCATATCATATCATCTGATCTAGCAATTTCCATGTTTTCAGACAATTTGTACATGAAGCCATCAATTCCTTAAGAGTTTAAGATTCTGCCCTCATCACTTCTAGGTGTGTTAACTCCTATGAGAGGTGATTCAATGGACGTTTTTTACTCATGGTCCATCTGTTGATGGTTTTTAAAGTCATCTTTTGAAAATCCTTTTAAGAAACTTTTGCCTTAGCAGTATGTATATGATTTTATGATGAAAAATCATACTGCTTACAACCATTTTGAAGGGATTAAGTGTGATAACTAACACTTAATCAAAATTTCGGTTTAAAGCAACCTCTGGTTGTGTGAGAACCAATGTTTTCAGTTATCTATAAATGCCTGTGTACAGATAAACCTATTCAAAAGGCTTTCTTTACAGGGTTTCCAGCTCGTGGCATTTGTTACCTCTAACACAAGTGTTAGATTCACTGTTGCTCGCTGTTCTTTCTATAAGATATACGTAGATTAGTCACATTATACTTGAGAGTATAAAATGATAGAAAGTGAGTTGTATCAGTTATTAACTGATCAACTAATTTATCAATTCAATGTGAAACATCATAATCAGATTTCAAGAAAGAAGTTTTAAGGAGTTTTGAAGTCCCAAACTATTTCTATCATGAACCTATTATATCAGCAGCAATGATCAGCTTTCAGCAGCAATGATCAGCAGCTTTGATCAGCAGATTTCACTTGAAATAGCCTTTCAGCTCAAACATTCATACCTGAAACTGTTAGTCTAAAACCAAATAAACAAAGTACAAAGTACTTGTCTTGAATTAGAATAATCATAGAACTAACTGTATGAATAACTTTAAATTGGTAATAGTAGTTTTTTTTTTAAATGACAAAGTTAGATGCATTAACAAAATCTATATACAAGAACACATTATATTGAAATTTTTTTAAAGATTAAGCATTCCAATACCTGCTACCAAGTACTGAAATCTACCAACATCAAAAGCTTTTGTAAGAAGATCTGCAAAGTTTTGTTCTGAAGCAATTTTCATTACTTGAATTAACCTCTTTTCATTGCAATCTCTAATAAAATGATGTCTTATTTCAATGTGTTTTGTTTTAGAATGTTGCACTGGATTTTTAATAATGCAAATTGTACTACTATTATCAATATGAGTAATGGTATGTAAGAAATTGTACCCATAGTCAAGAAGTTGGTTTTGAAGCCACATAACTTGACCACAACAATTTGCTGCAGCTACATATTTAGCTTCAGTTGTTGAAGTAGCCACCATTGTCTGCTTCTTACACTGCCATGAGATAAGTCTACACCCAAGGAATTGACATCCTCAGTTGTTGACTTTCTGTCCAAGCTAGCACCAGCATAATCACTATCTGAGTATGCTACCAAGTCAAAAGATGACTCCTTAGAATACCATAGACCCAACCTAGGTTGACCCTTGAGATATCTAAAAGTTCTCTTGACTACTGTTGAATGAGAAACCTTAGGAGTTACTTGATATCTTGCACAAGCACAAACAGAGAACATGATATCAAGTCTTAATGATGTGAGATACATCAAAGAACCTATCATAGATTTGTATGTGTGTACATCCACATTAGTTCCTTCTACATCTTTAAGAAGTGGCTTCTCAGGATCAATTGGTGTGCTTGCTGTTTTGGAATCAGCAAATTGAAACTTTCTAAGAATCTCTGCAACATATTTGTCTTGACTAATAAAGATTCCTTCTCTTGATTGTTTAACCTGCAGACCCAAAAAAGAATGTAAGTTCCCCCATGGAACTCATCTGAAACTTATTGTGCATAAGCTTCTCAAACTCCAAACACATCTCCTTCCTTGTAGATCCAAAGATGATATCATCCACATACACTTGAACTAGCAAAAGATCCTTCTTATGCTTCTTGGTGAAAAGTGTCTGATCTATCTTGCCTCTTTGAAATCCATTTGAAATTAAGTAGGAAGCTAGTGTTTCATACCAAGCTCTTGGTGCCTGATGTAGGCCATATAGAGCTTTAGCAACCTTGTACACTTTGTCTGGATGGTCAGGATCAACAAAACCAGGAGGTTGTGAGACATACACCTCCTCTTCAATAGTACCATATAAGAAAGCACTCTTGACATCCATTTGATAAACTGTGAATCCCATAAATGAAGCATAAGCCAAAAAGAGTCTAATGGCTTCAATCCTTGCTACTGGAGCAAAAACTTCTTCATAGTCTATCCCTTCTTCTTGTGTGTACCCTTGAGCTACTAATCTAGCTTTATTTCTTATCACTATGCCCCTTTCATCCCTTTTATTCCTAAAACCCATCTAGTGCCAATTACCCTTACACCACTTGGTAAATCAACTAGCACCCAAACCTTTTGAATCTTAAACTGAAGAAGCTCCTCTTGCATAGCCTCCAACCAGCTTGAATTCTCTAGGGCTTTATGAATATTCTTTGGTTCATCTTATGAGAGAAAACATACAAATAAGCAAGAGTTTGAAAACTCATGTTGTTTTGAAGCATAAAGGGCATCAAGAAGCCCTTGTTGATCTAAAGACATCAATTGTTGTCTTGTCTTCACTCCTGATTGTACATCTCCAATTACATTGTCCAGGGAGTGGACTTTGTGAATCCTTGAGTGTGGAGTAGAAAGAACTTGATAATCAGGTGGAAGGTTGTTGAAATCCACCTCATTGTCTGAGAGATTTGCTTGTGTTTCTTCTGATGGTCCATCAGCAAAAACATTTTGCTCATCAGCGGGAACGATTTGCTTATCAGCAGAAACAGCAGTGTTACTTCTGACTTGAAACTCTTGTTTCTTAGCTCCTTCTTCCTTATATTCATCTTCAACATCTTCTTTAGAATTTCCAGAAGAAGATTCACCATTTATTGAAGTTGAATCCACACATGTATTTTTCCATATTGGCATTATCACATAATCTTGATTTGCCTCATTCTCTAATCCTTCTCCATTTGTTGCATCAGCAGTTTGTGAACCTGAAAATTCATTAGATTCTGCAACAAAAGACACATAATTCATTGATTTGGATAGAGATTCAAGATCAAATAGCCATTTGGGACCTTGACCTTCTACATTGGTTTTATTTCCCAAAAACTTCACATGTAGATTTTCCTCTACTCTTCTAGTTCTCATGTTGTATACTCTGAATGCTTTGCTATTGATAAAATATCCAACTAAGAATCCTTCATCTTCTTTTCCATCAAACTTTCCAAGATGGTCTAAGGTATTTAGAATTGTCACATGACATCCAAAAGGTCTAAGAAATCCTATTTCAGGAGTTCTACCTCTAAAAAGTTCATATGATGTCTTATTGAGAGGTTTTACAACTAAAACTCTATTTTGAACATAGCAAGCAGTGTTGACTGCTTCTGCCCAAAAAGTTATAGGTAACTTAGAGTTAGCTAACATAGTTCTAGCAGCTTCTATTAGTGTTCTATTTTTCCTTTCAGCAACTCCATTCTGTTGTGGAGTTCTTGCAACACTAAATTCTCTTTTAATACCTTTTTCTTTGCAGAAATCATCCATAACTCTATTTTTAAATTCTGTCCCATTATCACATCTAATGACTTTTACTCTTTTGCTTACTAGGTTTTCTATCTCTGTAATGAAGGTCTTAAGTAGGGATGAGCACGGTACCGGTACCGTACCGAATTAGAGGTACCGAATTTTTCCCGAGCATAAATTAGGGTACCGGTACCGTACCGAACGGGATTCGGGAATCGGTACCGGTACCGGTACCGGTACCGGGAAATCGGGATTTTCCCGTTTTTTTGGGGAATTTCCCGATTTGGTACCGGTACCGTACTGAATTAGTGGTACCAAATTTTTTTCCTCCTTATTTCGTAGTACCGGTACCGTACCGTATTTCGGGATCGGTACCGTTTCGGTACGGTACCGGTACGGTTCCGGTTCGGTTCCGGTTCGGTTCCGGTATTCGGTACGAAATGCTCATCCCTAGTCTTAAGGATGCTAGAAGTCTCATCCTTAGTACTTAAAAAGAATACCCATGTAAATCTACTAAAGTCATCAGTAATAACTAGACAATATCTCTTATGCAACAAACTTCTAACATTTGTAGGACCAAATAAGTCCATATGCAGCATAAACAATGATTGATTGATAGAGTTAAAAATTTTGGGCTTACAAGTGGCTTTATGTTGTTTGCCTTTAAGACAAGCAATTCATGTTTGATCATTTTCAAATCGTTTTTGAGGTAAACCTCTTACCAAACCATCTTTGACAATCTTATTTATGGTTTTGAAGTTAATATAACCAAGCCTCCTATGCCATTTCATAGATTCATCCAATGTGGCCTTAGCAATAAGACAAGTAAAAGAATCTTTTGGAACAATTTTCTTCATATCAACACTGTACATGTTGCCTTTTCTTGGAATTCTAAGAAGTGCTTAACTTTCATCAGGCATCTTAAAATCAGAAGAAAATACAAGACATTCAGTGTCAGTAAAGAGAACTTTGTTCTTTTTGTCACACATTTGTGAGACACTAAAAAGATTATACTTAAGCTCTTGCACATAGTACACATCTTCAAAATCTAGTTTACCAGTTTTAATAGTACCTTTACCAGTAATTTTTCCTCCAATTCCTCCTCCAAAGGTAACATAGCCTCCATCTACTGATTGAAAATTTGAGAGATAAGACTTGTTGCCTGTCATGTGCCTTGAACATCCACTATCTGAGAATCCTTGATCTTCAGTATCTGCTGATGAATGTCCCTGCACATAAATAAAGGAATTAGTTTTGTTTTGGGATCCAAACCATTTCTGACTTGGATCCGCCTCTTGCATCAATGGGATGTGATCTTTTGAGAATTGTTGATGGAACATTGGATTTAAGAATCCAACATGCTGAGGCCTTAACAGCATTTTCCCTGTTTCCCTTAGCAGTAATATGAACTGTTTGGCTATTAGCAGAAACTGATGGCTTTGCAGTTGTATCCTTTGGTTTCCAAATTTGTTTTTGGACCACTGCTTTTGTTTGAATGGGCCTTTGAACAATATTAGATGCATGTTTGAAAGTTGTTTTTGCACCCTTAATTGTTGATTTTGGGTAAACAGTCATATATGGTTTTTCAGCAGTAACCATTTTCCTTTCAGCAGGAATAGTTTTTGCTCTATCAGCAGGAACTGCTTTTGTGACTGTTTTGGGTTTTGATCTTTTAGAATTAGAGTGAAAATGAGATTTAGGTGTTTGCCTTTTGTAGTTCACTCTATTACTTTCATACCCAGTTACCCATTGGTTGCAGAAAGCTGCAAGATGGTCAAAACTACCACATATGTAACAAACTTTGTTATCTCTATGTTGGAGAGACTTGAGGCTATACCAATTCCTTTGGTTACCTCTAGGCTTGTTTATGGTTCTATATTGTTCACAATATCTAACTGGTTGCCTAACATGCTTTTCATTGGTCTTAGGCCTATCAGTATTGTGTTTGACTATCTTTGGAACTCCTGTTCTTGCTTTCTTAACCACTTCAGGTTTAGACATAACCTGTATATCCTTTTTATTATCAGATGTTGAGTCCTCAATGATTGGACCATCTGACTTTCTACAAGAACACACCTTGTCCTTAGGAAGTGAAGTTTTACTTAAACTTTCACTTTCTTTCAAAGGTTCATTAACAACTACATTAGATTTTGGTTGAACACCATAATTTAATTCAGGTAGTTGAAATTCAGATAATCCTGTGTGTTCTAGGTCAATTCCTGGGGGTGAAGGAATACCTCTATATGGTGGAGGAATAGATTTGTATCCAACACCAGACTTAGTTTTATTAATTACTTGACATTCAATTAGGTTAGTCACACCCTTAGATGCATAATCTAGTGTTTCTACACTCATTTGAATATTCTCTTTAGCCTTACTAAGCCTATCTACTTCAGCTTTCAAGTTACAAATGTCATTATCTTTAAACATTATTTCTCTTTCAAGAAGAATTTTGACATCAGTAAAGGTAGATTCATTTGTTCGAAAATGTATGACTTGTTCCTCTAGAGTAGCTATACCTCTTTTATGATTTGTTAAGCTATGAGCTGTATCAATTAATTCTTTCCTTTGATTCTCATAACGTTTGGTTAAGATTTCTAAACTTTTAAGAGAAGAATAATTATTTGAACAAACTTTATCAGGTTGTACCTCTGTGGTGAAAGCCATAAGAGCTATCTGAGGAGAAGTTTCTTCTTCATCAGCAGTAAAGCTCCAATCAAATCCTAATCCATCAATAGCTACCATAGCCTTTGGATTGGTTGATTCCCCTGTCTTGGACTTGCTTCCAAAACCTTTATTCTTGCTATCTTGCTGCCTTGGCCTTCTGCATTCTCTTGAGAAGTGCCCCAACATATGACAGTTATTGCATTCTATCTTTGACTTGTTAAAACCAGCAGTATCATTGTTGCTGATGGTGAGTTTCTTCCCCGTCCTCTGATAGAATTTCTTAGCCCTCATGCTAAGAAGAGAAATTTGCCATTTTAGGTCCATCTCTTCTAAATCATCATCATTGATTTCTAAGAGATCTTCATGAGTAAGCATGGACCCATTATTTTGGCTTGTGAAAAAGGCACAACAAGCCTTTTCATTCAATATACCAAAAGTACTGCTTGATGAACTAGCAGCACCAGCTCCACTATCAACCTTTTCATCTTTAACTGGGTTTGAGATACTAGGAGATGACATAAAAGCCATGTTCCCAGTATATGAACTAGAGACACCAGTTTTCTTTACTTCTTGTTCCACAATTTTAAAGTTGCTATACAAATCCATAAGATCCATAGTGTCTATGTCTGGTTTATTCTTCCAAACAACAACATGCATAGCCCACTCTTCAGGTAAGCTTCTCAGAAATTTTGAGTTTAAATCTTCTTGAGGTATATCAACCCCAAGAACAGCAAGTTGGCTCACAATTTTCTGTAGCCTTGTAAACATGTGGTCAAGAGATTCATTCATGGTTGATGAGAAATTTTCAAACTGCTGCTTGAGAAGGGTTTTCTGGGTCTTCTTGGGGGCTTCATTCCCTCCATACCTTGCAACAATTGCCTCAAATAATGACTTGGCATCTTTGAATTTGCTGAAGTTTATAAGTTGATCATTTGGAATGGTCATCATCAGCATGCTTCTGGCCTTGATGTCATTCTTCTTCTTTATTCTTTCATCAGCAGTTGTAGGGATAGTTTGAACAACTGAAATTTCCCTACCTTCAACTGTTGATAAAGTGGTTGTGGGTTTGAAAGAGTTTCCATCTTCAATGATTTCCCAGAGAGTGTAATCCTGCACCTGGAAAAACTGTTCTATTCTTAACCTCCACAATTCAAACTCATTCTGTTTGAGAACTGGCAACTTTGCAGCAACATTTGTTTGAACAGATTCTGTATCCATTTCTTCTTCTTCTAAATCAAAAGTATCAACCTGGAAGCTCTGATACCAACTGAGAGGATCACTGATTTGATCACATACTATGAGGTGTTGGACCTTTGTAATGTGTAAATATGATACTTTGAATGAATATGATTAAGTATGCGGAATCTACTTAACCACACTTAGAATGTTTATTGGAAATGGAACTGTGATGCTTGTGTTTATTGAACAAAGAACAATGAAAGTATTTCACCAAACGATTCAATATTATTCAGAATAATACGAGTGATCTTCACTATCACTAGGGTTACAAAGACCTTGAATCTTGTGTTTTGTTCTAATGTTTTTCTCTATGTATATGTCTATATCTATCGCACTTTTATCACGCACACACATAAGTCATATCTAAGATCTTCCTTTTATAGTCCAAGGAAAGATCTTTTACAAACTATATGACTCATCTTAAATACTAGCTTATGACTAATCTTCATTATAGCTAGTTGATGACTTATCATGTCAGTCATTAAGATACAACATGTATCTAGGATTACAACTCACTTGGAGTGTTCAATTTGATGACTACAACAAAGATATTATCTTGTATATGAGTCAGTAGAATAAGTTGTACTTATCTACACAGCTGTTGTATGAGTCATAGTAGCATCAGCAGAATCCATCAGCAGAAACACTATCAGTAGAAACCTTCTTCAGCAGAATCCATCAGTGGAAACGTACTTTGTGCTTTATCAGCAGAAACATACTTGATGTATTTCCTTAAACCTTTATGCTGATTCTTCTGATTATTTAATTCCCAACAATCTTCGTTATACCTCACACTACATTATAGAAAATCATGATGCATACTATGTAATGTGCATTCCTTTATGTTATAAACAACCTACTTGAACAAACTCCCATGAGGACATGATCATGTATTGCCAACATTCGCAACAATTATATTTAATGCCGTCAAATTCGGTATTCAATTTGGATTATAACATGCGTTATCGTCATTCCTCATTCACTACATTATAGAAATCATGATGCATACTATGTAATGAGCATTCCTTTATTATAAACTAACAAGTTTTATGCAAAACCCTAAGTAAATACTAAGTAAATCTAGCCTAGCATAGCAATGGAGAAACAAACACAAGAAATAATCAAACAATTAATGATAAATATACTTGATTGATTAAACAAAGAACTTATCTCTTCAAAAACTTGATGCGGCGTGCAACACCTAGTTTTACAATCTCATATGCATTGTACCTAATCGTTGTAGTATAATATGGGTAAGGCCACTGTGGTAGATCTTTCTCTAGGGGAATAGTGGGGTAGGCTCAAAGTGTATGCCGATTTAAGCCTAAAGGATGAGGGAAGATTACTTTTAATCTTTTTATACAGTATTTAAATGAAGCAACTAAAAATACATGGTTTAGGGGGTTTGTATATTAAACTAATTGAAGAAAATAAATGACAAGTAAAGTAAATTGTTGGAAACTCTTATATGGGAAAAGTGTATTTACCTAGGATACATTACTTTCTAGTTGTTTCTCACTTAATCTATTGAATTGTCGCGTCCTTGTTTAGTATTAACATGAGATATTTGTATCTATTGTCGGTTGGTCACTCTTACGCCAATGCAATAGTCTAAATGAATGGCACCTAAGAACGCTCTAAACACCTAATAACTATCACACACATTAAATATTCAATCTAATTAAATCCCTAAGACATAGGTTTCCAACTAGTCGTTTCTAGTGGATGTTCAAGCTAGGATCGATGTCCTGACCAGTTTTCCAACTCCTAATGCACACGTCTACTAACAAGAGACAATAAATCAAGCAGTTAACAACAAGGTTTCATGCAATCCTAATTAAATACTAATTGTTTTAGCCGAGCATAGTTTAAAGACACAAGTACAAGTAATCAAATAATTAAAGATAAACATCATTGATTGATTGAACAAATAAATTACCTCTTTAGTACATAAAGTCTTCAAGGGCCAAAAAGGACTAAAAAATTTATAAGAAGTCGACTAGGGTTCGGGTACAAAAGTTCCTCATAAGTTCCACACCCAATAATGAAAGTGTGTAAATATATATAGGAATTAGGGTGTGACGGCATCACTCTTTGATTGTGACGCTATCAGCTCGCCATCGATCTAGGATTTCAATCCATACCGTCATAGTGTGTCGGCATCACCCTTTGGGTTATGACGCCATCGCTTGTTGATTATGACACAATCAGGATGCCCGTCTCCATACACTGAACCGTCACAAGTCATCTCAATGTTGCACTTTCTAGGCATACTTGGTGACCACATCAGAAGTGTCATTCACGGAGTTGATTTTGTCATTTTACTTCGTTCTTTATACAATCGAGTCCAAAACTTGTACATATCTAACGTTTGCTCTCCCAACTAACTAAAACTTAGAAAGAATCATTTTTAGGCATAAACATTTCAAAGTGTACGAGATTAGAGGATAAATGACCCCAGAAAATGTTACAAAATTACACCTCATAAATCATGCTACTGTTTTAGTCAAGTGTTAGAAAAGAAAAGGAAAAGAGTCAATGTTTAGTTTCTAATCATTTAGACATTTCAGTTAGCGAATGTAATTGTTTAGATAGTTAGCTTTCCACCAGTAAAAAAGTTTCTCCCCTAACCCTTTATTCCTTACCCGAAGCCTTACGTTACAACCTTTGAAAAGACCTATTTGATAGTATTTTCTAGGTGCTTACACCAAAGTGGTAAAGGTTTGATCTTTTATTAAGCATATGGTTAATCTATGCACTATGACATGGTATGAGCGATTTTTTCGTATTTTTATTTTTATATAACCGTGTTTTTATTGTTATATAATCTAGTTACACTCGAGAGATTGACAGTATCCAAATGCTTCTTACGTGAGGTGCTAGTTTTGTATTTATGTGTTTGAAACTGTCAAAAGTGTATTGTAAAACGAGTTGTGCCATGATTTATTTTTATACTATATGCTAAATGCCCCATAAATTGTATTATTGTCTAAGTAAAAAACCTTATTTACTTGAGGACAAGTAAATCTCAAGTGTATTGATATTTAATGATGTGAAAAATTATATGGTTGTTAGGGGTCATTTAGCCCTTAATTTAATGTACATTGTATCATTTATGCCCTAAATCATTTTTCTTTTTAGTTTAGGTTTTTAGGAACGCTTTCGCTAGAAACGCACAAAACTCTGGATCATTAGGACGAAGAACGGAAGAAAAAGAGAAGTTTCAGATTTGTGACCGGCATCCATGACGCCGTCATCGGAAGTGCCCAGAAAATGCAAAATAAAATCAATACATGACGGGTCAGTGTGTAGATACGCCCATCGTGATGCTGTCACAACCTCATTGTGTCGCCGTCACACATACTCAGTGGAAAATAAACCCTATACGAGTCGACAGGCTAACGGCGTCACAGTTATAAGCTGACGCTGTGACATATACAAAAACTATTCTCTAGCCTTGTTTCATATTTTCGTGTGGAATTTTTGGGAGATAAACCCTAGATGATTTAAAGTATTTTTCAGAGCTTTTAGCCTCAAGAACTCATATATATTGAAGAGATAATTTTTTTGATTAATCATTCAATTATGTTTATCATTGTTTGTTTAATTATGTCTTTTGTTTGTTCTTCAATTCCTATGTTACACTAGAACACTTAGGGTGATGGCAACCCAACACTCCGAGCCATAGGAGGATTCTCACTAGCCAATCACAGAGTGCCATGTGGCAGGAGGATTCTGGAGGATTATGAAGACAAAACTGTTGGCAGTGAGAGGATTCTGGAGGATTCGGAATCATGCCTCACTTTATTCATTTAATAAATAAACACATGCCTCACTTTATTCCCATCACACTCACTTTATTCCCATGATTCAGAGTCTTCACGGGGCTTTCAAAACCCATGATTCTAGAATCTTGAGGGTTGGTGGCGGTGTTCAATGGAGGATTCGGAATCATGCCGCTGGGAGGATTCTTCCGTTGCCAACACCTAGAGTTTGCATGAAACTTGCTTAGTTTATAATTTTTGCTTCCTATTTATTTCTTGATTAATTACGCGTCTGTGATTCCTGCAATTAATTAGGAAACTTAATTAATATTTGTCATTCTAATTAATTATGTATAAAAGATTGTCTACGATTCTTTATTAATATATGTCCCTTTAGATAATCACCCAAGAACACAGGCTAGATACCTGGATAGCTTGTGCCTTTTAGTTCCCACGTCCCTCTAATTAATAATATAGTAACTAACTATAACGCCCCTTGTCGAATGCTCGTCCATTTAGCCTTAGCTATGATACCTAGCCAACATATGCTATTTGATAGAACTGTTAAATAAAAATCCCAAGCATTCGGTTAATCAAGAAGTGACAATTAATAGGTAGAATTGGATAGCTAGCAAGAAGTAATGCACCCTAGGTAAATATGCCTTTACATGCTTTCATTAAGATACCCAATATATATATATATATATATATATATATATATATATATATATATATATATATATATATATATATATATATATATATATATATATATATATATATATATATATATATATATATATATATATATCTTCTTCCGTCTTTGGATCAAATTGTCATACATCTCGAACCTACCTCACTATTCCCTTAGAGAACGATCTTCCCCTTGTCTTATCTTTACTACACTACAATAATTAGGTACACTACCTGGGGGTTTTATAACATCAATGTTGCAACCGCCGTATCAGAACATCTTCTTCAAGTAACCAATTGATTGCTTGAGTAGGCAACAAGGGTTTCCAGATAGACCCACTTCGTGTTGTTGAAGTTTCGTTCAACCTCAAGCCCTCAACCATCTCCTTCTCGGCCACCTTAGGCCCAACCCTCACTTCCAGGCCAGCATTTGTGACTGGGAGATTCGAATACTTGACTCTTAAACTATTGACAAATTTAGCAACATGATCCATAGCAACTCATTGAACCTTCCCAAGGGAAACCCCAAACTCAATGGAGCTAGAAAAACAGAGAAGGAACTAATCGTGTCACCTTCACCTAAGCAATCTGAGCAACCTCTTTTGCCAGAGCTAATTCAGTCTCTAGCCCGACTACTCTCTCCTTCTCTTCAGTCCGAAGCCCTCCAATGAGACCAATCTCTCTCTTACAATGGGTCTTTAAGCTATCCTCGTGAGCATTGGCTTGAGCAACTAACACACTAAGGGTACATTTGATATAAGTTTTGGAATCACAATATACTGATTACATAGAATGGATCTAAACCAACCTCTTATGAGTCATTGAGTTGTATAGAGTATGAAAATTATTAAGAAATGAGTCTATAATTTAAAACCCATATATGTCAACCAAATATATACAATCATGGTCTTATCATTCCCTCATTCCTATACCTTTCAACCAAATGCCCCTAAATACATTTGTCAAACATATTACTCCGTGTGTGATAACTATTACAAAGGATTAAAAAAGTTCGACACTCAAAAAAACAACAACTTGGATAAATAAATGACTTTTTAAACAAGTTTATTTTATTAAAGCGGACTAAAACTTAAAATAATATTAAAAGGAAGACTAATTATTAAATTATTGTAGGAATAGCCGAATAGAAAAGGCTAAAAATGAGGTTTGTCTTATGCTTGAAAATAAATTGATAGTAGTGTGTTTGGTTATCCGTCGTCAAATTCATGTTAGCATGCCACGTATAACAATATTTTTATAATTCTTGTACGGAGTTTTGATATTAAATTGACACCATTTTTGTTTTTTCTTCCTGTTGGTAATAAAATACGTGAAATATCGCTTTTAGCCAGATATCCCAATCACATTATTACTAGAGTTCTTTTTCAAGTAAAAAAAAAATGTTGAATATTATCATGCGGCTATTACTTATTTAGCATGCATGCTACTTCTTAATATCGTCGGTAAAGATGTGGATGTTAACGAATTGAATTGATGAAATGATGAGTTCTTTTTTGTACTATATATATTTGTAAAATTTATATGACTAGAATAGACTATGATGGAATAACTTCTAGCTATGAATTTAGAGCGATTTAGGGGTTTTGAATGATTGAAAACATTGTCTTTCAGTAGTTTCTAAGTCGTCGACCCGCTACGTACAGTTTTGCCACCAAAATTGCTGCATGCAACCTTGGGATACCTCTTGACCCTTGAGAACTTATGGAGCTAGTGGCTGCGCTGCTTGACGGTTTGCTAGAACCATTGGCATGTTCCCAAGGTCGTAATTTTGAGGATGGGTTTGCAATTCGCAAGTTTGAAGTTCACAAAGGTTGAATACTATTTTTTTATTATCATTCTTATTTTCTGTGTGTGGATAAGAAACGCAAGAAATGTTGTGTGATATGCATGTATATTGTTACAAACAGCCAAACATTAGACTTTTTGGCTAACTATTTCTCAAAGTTATATTTAAAAAAAGGCTACTTCGACCAATTTTACCTACATTTAATGGGTTGTTAGCATGTTAAGCATCGCGTTGTTCACATCACTCTCACACATCTGTATAGATCGTGGGAAACATTGTTTCTTTTATCAATTCGATCACCTATGTTATCGCCCTGTTAACTCAATTTACAGATGAAATAACGTACGCTTAATCTAGATATATTTTTTTCGTATTCTTGTAATTAAGGAAACCCAATATAAGACATGCGTAGTCTTCACTATTTTGATATTTGAGGTAAATACATATGATATACATGTTAATAGTTCCACAAACCCAACTGAATAATTGTAGTTAAGTTCCATAATTATTTTATGTGACCGATTATTTCAATCTAAAGAATGTACTTTCTATTTTATTAAGCCTAATCTCTATTTGCTGATTGTAAATTACCCCTTATTTTCTAGGTAATCATACTTGCATAGTTACAGCAGGGACGAAACCACCACCCGGGACACCAATGAATTTTTGTCTCGTAGTGTTAATTTTGTTATAAAACCTCTATTTTTTTATAAATGCACCCGGTCCCAAAAAGTTATGCATGTAGTCTTGTTTAATTTCTCATAAATGTACCCGGTGGCTTTGTCTTCTGATTCCGTCCCTGAGTTAGAGACATATACACATGGGGTATGCGAATGCATACACATTTACACATACATAAATGCGTATGTGAATACAAAAACTAAAAAAAACATGTAGCTAGGATATGTTACCTAATAGTCAAGATTCTCCATCTTGTCGACATTGATTATTCTTGAACGTGGAGGTTGGAATTTGGATCTCAAAACACCACCGTACCCCTTTGGGTGGCTTTTAACATGAGAAGTCAATTACACATCTAACTTGGCCCTTTGTTGAGTATTCTAGGGGCAAATTCTTTCTTCTTCCTATGGACTTCTAAATTTCAATTTTTATGTTCTTTCCACTTATATATTAAAGAAACACATTAACCGGTGTAGGATTAAAGATCAGGTTCATGATTGAGACAAATCGACCTTCCCTCTCATCTTAGGTTGAGGCAAGAAGGGGTTTTCCGGGTGTTAAAATAAGGTCTTGGGACGAAAATTAGGTATAAAGATACGCGTATTTGAACAAAGAACGTAACATTATAATATAGAATTATAGATGGTAGCATGCATCTAACAAGGAATGAATCTCGTTGAACAAAAGTTTGACAGCCTTCTACAGTATTTGTTATACGTGTATTATTATCATGAATATAATACGAGTAGTAAGTGGAAAATGCACAAAAGCTGTAGGCATATGTGAAATGTCCATGGTTTATTCGGACTTTCGAAAAGTGCGTGATTCTGACATTTTCGTATAGTAATTCGTTTTTCTTGTAATTAAAACTAGCATGTACTATACCATATTAAAAATCATTATCATGTCAAAAAAGGAACAAGACGTGTTCCAGAAGATATGTAAATTGTTCCAAACTTTTTTGTCTAACAACATAAAGGAGTGGTTGATGATATATGAATCTTTTCACAAATATAGGAAAGTAAGAAAGTTACTCCATCTTAACATAAGTTGCACCATAACTAGTAAGGATAATAACGTGATAAAAGATTCTTGCTTTTCACGATCTAGAGTTCTAGACCATGGCTGTATTTGGCGTATGCTTTATAGAAGATTACAGAGGTTTGAGCTTATATAATAAGCTAGTTCGTAAAATAAGATTTGTTTGTTACATAGGCTTATAAAATATTTTATAAACTATAAGCCTTTTTCGTAAGCTTAAGTTAATTGAAATGGTTTAAGGGCTTATAATTAGTCAAATTACTTAAATACTTTTTAAAATATAATAGATTAACACGTAAAAACTTGAAGTGTATATGAATTTTATTTGATATATTATTACACGATTTTACATTAATAAGCTTTAAATTCAACTAAACCTAATAGATTTATAAAAATATGAGTTCCATCTTAATTTCAGCTTATAATATAAGCTTCAAGCACAACTCAAACTCCGAGCTCATTTTCACCACACATACTTAATTCATAGATTTTCACTCTTTCATCAAATCGTAAAATATCATTTAGACCACAAGATGCAGCTCGCCAAGGGGGTTCATCAGTCCACCATGGCACCTCGTTGTGCCTCTTCACCACACCAGGTGAGCTTGTTTTTTCTAGCCACTTTGTTGCTCTTCGTCTGTAAGACGAAGCAAATAAATGTCCTTTTCGTCTTTGTTTGTCAGATTTGGTATTTTACTCTTTGAGTAAAAAAAATAAAATATGTAGTGATGAGCCTCAAATGAGGAAATTAAAGTTAGTTGTTAGTGAGGGAGGGTTAGTTTTGAAGATTTGTTAAAATGATTTTACATCCCGTAGAGCTAAATGACGAACCCAACCTACTCACTACACCTTGTGGTCTTATGCACATCCTCACTTTCATATTTCTCAACTATTTGCATCACGGATTTTTATCAAACTAGAAGAACGATATCATTATTTAAAAAAAAAAAAAAAAAAAAAAAAAAAATTCTTTCAAGCACTTGTAACGTGTTATATGCACCCATAACTTGTAAACTAGACCAAAGTATAATCTCTACATTTCTCTATACGTTAACAATATTCAACCAACAAACAAGGCTAAAGATACAAAACATGGAACATGACCTCGTTACAAAAAGAATATTCTACACAAGTCCGAGAAAATATCGCCTAGCCGAAGTATCAAAAAGCAGGTGACGCGGTGGTGGTATGTGTGGATGATGAAGTTGATGGCGAGTTCCCGTGACTATGGTCACCATCTTTTCCACCAGAATTACTTTTGTTTAGGGACATGGATGCTTCTGCAATGGACATCGGGTGAGAAGCAATAGGCGCGTAAACGCCTTTAGAATTGTTTGTGTCGCCAGAGGTTGGAGTTGAGGCAGTTCCCATAGCGTTCGTGTACTCGGGTGGCGGCATCCATATTCCTCCAACCACTACAAATTGTGGTGTTTGTGAGTTGTTATTGTTGTGCATTGTGGGGCTTGGCCTTCTTGTATGCAAACGATATTTCTGTCGAATAAAATTAGAAAAAAATTAGAATCTTCTATATCTTTACAAGCAAATCAATAATAAAAAATACAAGGAATATGTGAAACAAGATTGCAAACCTGTAAATGGCTTTTTACTTCATCATTTGTGAGCCCATCAACTTTCATTAATTCCCGAATTTGTTTAGGTGTAGCAACTGTAAAATAAATAAGCATTCTAAAATTAGCCTTCAATTTTAAAACACACAAAAAAAAAAAAAAAAAAAAGACTAATTAAGAATCTTTTTTGGTGATTAAGCATTTATTATTGGTGAACAATAATTTTGGAACGGATGCTATCTATACTTTTTAAAATAAAGCATTTATTATCGGTGAACAATAATTTTGCGACGGATGATTAAAAAATACCATGAGCCCCGCCGAGTTGTTGAAGAGCATGGAGAAACCGTCGATGCAACTCTGGTGACCAACATCTTCTTGCTTTCCTATTCGATTGTCCTTTATCTTCACTCTTACTTTCATCACAACCACCGCTTCTAGTGCCAGTCTCCGCTGTAGAGCTGGCAGCAGCTGCGGGGTCTCTAGCGGGTGTAACTGATATTTTAGCAGTTACACCCGCTGGAGCTCCGTCAGCACTTTTTTCTTTCTTAAATGGGTGAAAAGCACCACTCCCATTTCTTTTTACCTCCAAAACTGGCACTCTTTTTGGTGATACATCCTAAAAAAATGCATAAAACATTAGTACTATATCTTTTATCAAAAATAATTGAAAAAAATGTTCTAAAAAAACTATTTTTAACCTACACTAAAAAATAAAAATATGTGCAATAAATAAAGTAATTACCACTGGATCCTGGGATTGAATAGACAATTGAGCAGATCTAAGCCAGTCTGATTTCTTGGATAATGATGACTTAATATCTAACTTGCTAGAAATAATTTTGGGCTTATTAGTATTTACTACTTGTTGATGATGGTGTTCTTGATCATCTTCATCCACTGATGATGTTCTTTTTATAGGAATAAATTCTTCCAAAACAGGACCTTCACTTGATGTTTGCTCAGAACATTCAGATTGTCCATTGAAGTAATAAGTTGTTGTTCCTGACATTTGTTGTTTACATCCTTCTATGGCTGCAACCAAAAAGATCAAATATTTAATAAAAAAATTGTTTAAAAAAATGGAAAATAACAAAACTCTTTTTAAAGAAACAAAAACCCATCAAGAATCTATTGTGCAAAATGCAAAAGATGGTGATTTACTTACACATATTGAGTGTGTACTATTTGTATTCAATATAAGAAATTTGTATATAAAACTAGCAAGAACTAATCTTTTTATGGAAATAAAAGAACCCATTTTCCAAAAAGAAAAACCCATCAAGAAATAATAACAAAAAGCTGTTAAATAATCACATACAAAGTGTGACTTAACTATGTGTATTTCAAGATATTGTAAACTTTCACCAAAAAACCATCAAAAAGCTTCATTCTTTTCATGACAAAATAACTCAAAGCACAAAAACAACAACCCATCAAGGATCTAGTAACAAAAATGTGAAAATTTACATAGCAAAAACACACAGTGAACGTGTACTATGTGTACATCTACAGATATACATCATCCAAATAGTACAAACCACCTTTACCACTTATGTAGAAAAACACAAAAAAAAGTACCAACATGAAGAGAAAAAAAAACACACACACACAAATACACAGTTAGTATGTGTATTATTTAACATACCTTGAGTAACAAGCTCAAGGCAAAGAGGAAGCTCTCTTTCAAAGACTTGAATCTTTTTTCTTTCAGTTTCCAAAGCTTCCATATAATCTCTACATCTTTGCATTTTCTCATTTAAATCACTAGTGTTATGATGATCAAAAACCATTATGGGATGGATGCAGAAGCCACTCAGAATTTTGATGGATGGATCAAATATGAGTTGTGATGAAAGGGCATTAAATGTGGAAGATTTTGTCTGAGTGCATAGAGAGATCCGGTTTGAACGAGAATAAAAGGATCTAAAGAAGAATCAGAAAAAGGAATAAACTTGGAATACAAGATAATTTGCATATAAATAATGTAGATAAAGAAACATGAGAGAGAACTAAAAAACTACTACTCCTTGACTACTCCCTACATCTATTTTAGGATTTGTCAAAATACTTTTTATTTCCATTTAGAAGGTTACAAAATAACTTTCTTGTGTATTAACTAATTAAAAAATGTTAACGATGATTATGTTAACGATGATTTTATTTGATTGGTTGAAAAATGTAATGCCTTTAATTTTTTTTAAATGATACAATTTTATCTGAAAACAATAATTTTAGAGTTAAACAAGTACTTTATATGACGAGGAAAGCGAATACAATTTTTTATCCGTTTATGCTTCGTACTTTTTAACAATTTAATATTTTTGATTTATTAAGACTTTACATTTTTTCACACTTTTCGTTTCAGAGTTTTATAATATAAACAAAATTATAAAAGAAATAATAATAATAAAAACTAAAAAAATAAGGAGAGATGCCACTTGTAATTTAGAGGGTGTGGATAACCTCTCCCTATACAATTTAGCGACGAGTACTTATGGCTCTTTAACTTTTTGTGTCGTACTTTTGATTGGCGACCAATACGTAAGAGTGTTACTTTTTCATGTCGTACTTTTGTTTGGAATAAATTTAAAAATCTGGTTAAACATTTTTTATAAAACACTAACTTAAAATGTTTGGCAACAAGCATTTGGAGTATTTATGAGCAATAAGCAGTAAGCGTTTTGGTTAAAAAACTTGTTTGGCAACAAATCAACAAGAGTTAACATATTGTCGAATCACTTCCATTTGAAATGTTTGTTGAACAAGCATTATTGAACTGCTCTAACATTTTGTTACACATGTACCTTTAAAAATAACATTCAATTTTTTATTTTAATGTGTATGCCCTATTTAGTGATTTTATATTTATAATTTATAATTACAGCTACATTTATGTAACTAAACACGTGTTTTAAACAAATAACTACCGATAGTGATATTACTCCGTGTCGCCAAAAATAGTCATATTCAGGGAATTTCTCAGTGTTGCAAAAATCGGCCTATAAGGCCGATTAATCGGCGATTAAAAGCTGAACGGCCTTGGACCTTGGAGCGAATTACAAGGTAATCGGCCGATTAATCGGCCTTGGACCTTGGAATCGGCGATTAATTGGCCAAAAATCGCTACACGGCCCTCGACCGCCTCGGGACCGATTCATGATTTTTGCAACATTGGAATTTCTATATCGATTTGTAAGCCCATATTAATTGCATTATTAGGCCAAAGGTTCAGTAAAAACATGTGAGAAGATTATCATGAAATTAAAATGTACTTTTATTTTTGGAACGAAATTAAGATGTACTTTAAAAAAGTGGTTTTTTTCGAAGCTGTAAATGAAGTTTTCTAACCCATGGTTATTTTATAAAATAAAAAACTTTTTCTTTTGAAAGTCGGGTAAGGCGTATGGGAGAAGGTGCCGAAGTCGGGCCGTCGCGTCCGAAACGAATCTTATCACAGGTTTTTTCAAAAAGCTCATTTCCAATGTTATCATCACTAACAATTTACTCTTTTCATAAATTACATGTACATTATTCACTGATAGTTGTACAATGTATTGGATATAGTAATATTTGGATTGGAAAATGAAAGATATTTAAGTTAGGTAGAGTGAGAGTGAAGAAGGTTGGGGAAAGTAGTTTGAATATTCCAGAGTGATTCCTGTCTGCAAGCTGGCAGTGACGTCACCATTGGCTTAACAGATAAGATCAAAAAATAAATTCGTTTTACGTTTATCACATTACTTGTCTGTTTTTCTACTTTGGCCACCTTGTTTCTCACTTGTAAATTACTTGGAATATGTCTTTGACATTCACTTGTAAATGTTCCAAAGTTTCACAAAGTATTTTTCTTTATCTTTTTATCTGAGTTCCGACTCAACATTACAAATCGACTAATCACAGAGTTATTACTTTTTTAGATGGCCTGAAGTCGACGTAAGTGAACCTCTGTGACCATAAAAAGATTAATTTTTCCATTAACGAACTCTTGACTTCCATTTTAATAGACTAGTATGTCTACCGTTGGATCACCTCTCTTGTATTTAAGTTTTACAAAGTCTTTGTATTATGCATAGAGTAATATGATATGGTCCTTGAAGCAACAACAAAATGATTGTTTTATTGTTTTTTGACCAAGAAGTTTAGGTGAAAGAATTGAGCAACATTTATATTTGTTAAATATATATTTAACTTTTGGTCATTATAAGTCCAAGGGTTAAATGTGACATGTTTCTATTCCTGATTACAAAGAGTTCAAGGTTAAAGTCATATTTTGAGAGAAGTGAAAGTACAAGGACTGAAGTGTAACTATTCACTATATAAGCTCATGTTCTGAGCTAGGGTTACACAATTCATTATCTCTATCTGCGCAGTCATAACTTTCTCTCTCAAAAGTTTTAGTCTGGTCTTGTATTGAATTTGATCAATCTGTTTTGATCAATTATAGAGTGTGGAGTGATTTGTAGTGAGGTTATGTTGGTGTCCTTCTGAAGGAGATCAATCTTGTCTTTTGTAATTGTTTGGTAAGCACTCGTTTGAGGACTTATCTTCTATAGCTGTTATTAATAAAAGATACACTAAGGGGTGGTTGGTTGAGTGTAAAGATTGATTGTTGTGTGTTCTTTATCATGTTTACATGGTATCAGAGCCAGGTTATTGATTTAGGTGATTCTTGATTTTAGGGTTTGTGATCAGATTTGGGGTTTTTTGATTAGTGGTGGTTTTTGGTTAATTGTTGTCGTTTTCTTAACGGCCGTAAGAGTTTAGTCTGTTTAGGTTCGATCTGTGGTTAATTGTGGTGATTCAAGATTAGGGTTTTATGAAACCCTAATTTGATTTTTGGGGATTTGATTTGTGGGCACTTTCTTGATTCAATTAGCACTAGACTAAGTGAATCTAGTGTTAGTTGAGGGTCTCTTCCGCTGCTGTTCTTCTTCTCACTGTAAGTTGATCTTTTCTTTTTTAAGTCAACACTAATCTAGTTAAGAAGGTGCAAACGAGTTGATTAACACCTTGACCTGCCACCAAGAGTGGTACGGAAACCTGCTCTGGTCAACTCCAGTCTTCTTGGCTGATTTGTAGTTGTACTTGGGTTTTTTATCTGGGTTCCGACTCAACATTACAAATCGACTAATCACAGAGTGATTACTTTTTTAGATGGCCTGATGTCGGCGTAAGTGAACCTCTGTGACCATAAAAAGATTAATTTTTCCATTAACGAACTCTTGACTTCCATTTTAATAGACTAGTATGTCTACCGTTGGATCACCTCTCTTGTATTTAAGTTTTACAAAGTCTTTGTATTATGCATAGAGTAATATGATATGGTCCTTGAAGCAACAACAAAATGATTGTTTTATTGTTTTTTGACCAAGAAGTTTAGGTGAAAGAATTGAGCAACATTTATATTGTTCCTTTTGAAAGTTTCAACGTTGTATTTATAGCTTAGTTTTTGGTTGTGAGTCATTTATAATTTCACCAAGTTATATGTCATTTTAAAGGATGACCCCATTGATATTAATCATGGCCACAGTTTTATTTAGCATGTTTTTATGCTTGTGTTTATGTGTTCACTTATTTTATAGCCAGTATGTGACCACACATCTAGTACTTGTATTGCAGCTTGAAAATTGCTTAAGTTTGCAGCTTGTTGATATGTAGGATTAGTAGTAGAGTTACGTATTCTGAATAAATAAGTTACGATAAAAAATAGTCAATATGTGACCACACATCTTTGTCGAAATTATGTGCTCATTTTGTTGTTATCCTTATAGATTGTTGTTTGGTTTCTCTAGGAATCTCACCTCTTTACATGTCACCTCTTTACATGTGACCATTTTAATAAAATTATGTGTTCAAAATTTTTCCCACCTTTTACTTGACTAACATTTCATCTATCAGCTTAATTTATGTCGACCAGAGATCTTTGCACTATAGACAATCAAATACCTTAGGCCTTTGGGTGGTAACATTTTTTTAAAATAAAAGAACCTTCTGGTTTGTAATTTAATCTACATGCATCTTAACATTTTAAATCTTACGATGGTAGCTTAATGATAGAAGATATGTAACCGTGAAATAAATATGATGTATTTACGCAACTTGCCTTTTAGTATAAACCGTCAGCCATGTCACGAAGAGCGAAAACATACAAACATAACTGGTTAGATACAATAATCATTTTCATATTTGTAATTTAAAATATACTAATATTTTTGTTTTAAAATTTAAAAGATAGTTTATTGGTACATCTAAAATGATTGTAATATCTTCTTAATTTTTCTATTTAATTTTTTTAATTTTTTTTTTTATTATAAAACTGTGAAACAAAAAATATAAAGTTTGACAATATAAAAATAGTAAAATGCAAAAAAAATCATTAAAAGAAATTGTCTTTTAATATTAAAAAAGTGGATAAATTGCTAAAAAAAATATGGAACATAAAACAGAAAGTTTAACAAATAAACTAAAAAACAGAGAAAAAAAAAAAAAAACTATTTTATTATGGAAACAAAATAGGTAAAACTAGAGAAAGGGTAGAAGAGGGGTTACCAATAATACTACTCAAAATTAAAATAGGCAGAAAGTCTTCCAAAACATAGAGATTCCATATAAAGATTTGGGAATATCCATTCAAAGTGGGTTAAAGAATCACGAGAAATAAAAACAAAAGATTCTCCATTTAATTAATATTAAATTATTAAGTACGAATAAGACGCGTGGTTTGACACGTGCCACATCGTTGCGGGTTAGGTCTCCATCATATCAAATTGTTGTTTGGCTTTTCGGGTCCTTCAAGGGTCCTTTTTCATTACGACGTCGCTTTTTCACGTTTTCAGCTACCCTATTTAGCTTTCCCCAGTCACGTACCTTGGCGTGTGGTTGTACGCCCTGGTGCCGGTTTCGGATCTTGGTTGGATCCATCAATGGTGCATGGATATCTACTGGAATATTCGATTGAGTAGCTTTGGAAGATTAAGCATGGTTTCGTTCTCTTAGCTTGTTCTAGAACACATAATAATTATACTACTGTTATTATAAAATGGGTTTTTCTCAAGGTTTTCAAAATCGTAATCCTACTATAATATAATTTTTTTAATAGTTTTTGTAATATTATACAAATTCACAAATTAATATATATCATAAACATAAAATTATATGAATGTTCTATCAAAATGTTGTCCTAAATTATAATTATGAAATCTTTAATAAGATTAACATGTTGTTTTTTAAATTGCACAAAAAATAATCTAGAAATTTGTAGTTTTTTAGTTTTTTATCCGAGAAAAGTATGATCGAATCGGATTAGATCTTAAGAACCTATAGTCAAGATCGGGATCCTATAAGATCTTAAGCTTTCAAAGATCCTATATAAGATCCGGATCATTTTACTTTGCCGTATCGTAAAATCGTAAGATCCTAAGATCAGGATCGGGATCCTGACAACCATGATTTTTCTAATTTATCCTCTATGAGCACAATAATTAACATGAGTTCACTTTTGTGCTTGTCACTCAATTATGAGCGGTATGATTTGCGTGGACGGTATATTTAGAAGACAAACAAATAGGTGAAACATTTTCTTTGGCATTCCTTTTGGTCCCATGTTCTTTAAACACAATCATTTTATCGTGGGATACCAGCTGAATTCTGGTAGATTTATCACAATTAGTTAGAGCCTTAGGTATCGGGGAGACTGGTGTTATGCCAACGTGGCTCTGGCGTTACAGGCGTTACCACACTGGCTCAAGAAAGAACTCAACACCGTTGGTTGTGGCATTGACACACCAACTAGGTATCGTAATGGGGAGACTGCCGTTATGCCGACGTGGCTCTCGCATTACAGCAGTTACCACACTGGCCCTAGAAAGAACCCAACACCGTTGGTTTATTTTTCTTTTGTAAAAACTATCCGTTGGCTAGTTCCAACAGTTACAAAATATTATTATTTTCTAAATACCATCTGTTTATATTCATTCCCTCATTTAACTATATTCAAAAAAAAAAAAAAAAAAAAAAAAAAAAAAAAAAAAGTTTAATCCTCTACCAAAAAACACATTCATACCACTCATTTAAACTATGAATTCTAATCCGAATAATGAAAATGTTAACTTTTCCGATGTCGATGATAAAAGTATCACCAATCATTGCAACAACAACAAGCTCAAACTTCCCTTACTCGTAATTTGATATACCGTGCTGAAGCACGTTTGTTAGCCGATTATTTTGGTGTTGATACAAAATATATGGCGTCGTATTTTAGACGTCGATATCGCATGATCTAGAAAAACTACTTATTAAAATAGTCAAAGGTATTGAAACTATACATACAATCATATTGCCGACCATTTTAAAATTTTTACTGTTTGACCCAATTCTATGGGTCAAATGAGTTTTAGTGTTATTATGATATGCACTTCAGCCATGTGTCATACATCAATTGCCATACAACACAATACCTAATGCATTTGATGAATATCTACAAATGAGTGAACATTGCACACGCGACTGTATAGATCATTTTACTAAGTGCATTATTGATTTGTACATACATGATGTTTTAAGGAAACCCAGCTTTCACATCATTCAAAATTTAAATTCAATGCATAAGAGGGTTCATGGGTTTCCGAGAATGCTTGGAAGAATTGATTGTATGCTTTGAGAATGGAAAAACTGTCTAAAATCATAACACGGGCAATATGAAAGAGGTGATAAAAAATACCCAACTATAATGCATGATGATTTTGCATCGTATGATTTGTGGATATGTCATGCATTTTTTTGGGTAACATGACTAATAATGATATTAATATTTTTAGATAATTCTCCATATTCGACGACCTTCTTGATGGCATCGCCCTTGTGGCTCCATTTCAAGTAAATGTAGTTACGTATGAAAACATGTATTACCTAAGCTGACTTGATTTACCCACAATGGATAAATTTTATCAAATCATGTACGGTGGCACGAGATGAGAAACATGGATTATTTAAGAAGCGACAAGAAGATGCACGAAAGGATGTCAAACGAGCTTTTGGTGTCATCAAGGACGTTGGAGACTTATACAACAACCGGCGCATTAATATTATGTCAACAAGATACACATAATCATGTATACTTGCATCATATTGCATACCATGATTTTGAAAGATTAAAAGTTTACGATAAGTGAATTCAACGAATTGTCTATTAATCCACAACTAAATATACAACGTACTTGCTTCAAGAGATGCGAAGTATAACGACGCAAAGGCAAAGAATTATGCGATAAAAAAACACACTCAAGTCTTTAATAAAATATTATTGAGCATATTTGGCAACGTCTTAAACAACAACAACAAAACAATTATTGGTAATTTGATGTACTTTTATCTTCTCATACTTTTTTTTAATTTTCTTTTCGTATTGTAATTTCTATTTTTATTTAATTAATAAAAACTTAGGTTTTTTTGAAAAGATAAAAATAATAAATAAAATGATAAGTATCAAAAAGTTGGTGTTATTGTTGTTATTACTTATTAGTTATGGGGTATTTGGTTGTATTGTTAATTAATGGTGTTAATGATAATTTGGCTCCAAGGTGATGACACTTTTTAGTGTTATTGGTGTTACCACATTTAGAGATCTTAATGAGTATTCATTCCCGTGCTCCGCAACGAAATTTTGAACAAAAACCTTAAAAAGTCGTGCTATAATTCTCGTATTGGTCGATCTTAAGTTTTTACACTTATAAAATGTATTACACATGTAAATATATATTTATATCTAACCCATAAGGTTGTGTTTATAAAAACATCTATCATTCAAAGCTAAAGTATTTACGATCGTGATCTATTATTCAAAACTATATTATTTGCAGTCATGACAAAATGTTAAATAAAAATAAAAATAGGAGCAATAACACATTTTGCCAGATTCTATTTTTATCATTATTAAAAACATAATACCAGTAAATGTTTTCTGTAATGAATATGCTAAATTTCCATTTACCATTTTAGGCTTAAGTGATTGCCAAAAATGTCATGCACTTGTCTCAATAAAAAATTAAGGCTAGCAACTGTCATGCACTTGTTTAGACGGTGGGAGTGTTTACCGGCTTGGCTAAAACAAATCTTGGTAGCAAATTTGCTTCTATTTTTATATAAATAACATGTTTTAGAAAAAAGTTAAAAAAAAACACAAGGATTTGTTAATATTTAAAATTAAAATATACAGACTTGAGTTCGTATAGTAGGAAAAC
This sequence comes from Artemisia argyi, assembly GCA_030686995.1. Lineage (NCBI taxonomy): Eukaryota > Viridiplantae > Streptophyta > Magnoliopsida > Asterales > Asteraceae > Artemisia > Artemisia argyi. Next base: position 32,678,223 of record CM060683.1, read on the forward strand.
TTACGAACTGATAGGCCCAAGTGCATTATTCGGCTCGAAAGTACCACGTATTCGTGGATTGACATGTTTGTTGCACTAGGCAGTATTTCAGTTTGAAGCTTTGAACTAATTGAGATTAGAGCTCTCATTAATCACCACTAGGGTAGTGTTACTGTTAAGTCACCAAACATTCTAAAAAAAACTATAGTAATATTCAAACATCACTAGGTATAAATACAGAGGTGGCTAGAGAAAAAGGTCAAAACCAATCACACAAATACATTAACAATGCCGCGTACATCTTAGTCAAAATGTTAAATAGACTCCTCTTTCACAAATAACGTGAGAAAAAAAGCCTCAATAACTCATCTATGTATTCATTCGCTCCTATCAGTTTGTTATCATTTAAATTGGGGAGATGATTTGCACATTTTAATTTTTTATTTGCACACTCAACTGTACAAGTAGTTAATGCAAAATATTAATACAGTACAAGTCTGTCATGCATGAATTAGAGTGTGCCAATCAATTTGTAATGTGTGCAAATCAATTCCCTTTAAATTGGTGAGTTGCAAAAGAGTGTTTATTATGTGTCAGTTTCCGTTTGAATTTGTTTAAAAAAAAATTAAGCGCTCTCCATTACAATACTATCTTATTGATAAGCAAAAACGTAACTCTCGCATATGTTAACATATAAATTTGATGATGAGTTGCTTTTTTTGTTCCCAAATAGTTCTAGAATAAAATACCGCATGAGCTTTGCATATTAAAGAGAACTAGTCGTGCTCCGGACCGCCGCGTTGCGGCGGGGCATTATAGTTAGCGTTTTTAGTATACTTTATGTGAATACGGTAGATGGAAAAGCAAATTAAAAAACAAAAGTATCTAACATTAGGATAGATTTTTTTTTTTCAAATCTATATGGATTAAAATCTGTTGGGTTTAAAATTGGGTCAGTGTTATTGGACCTTAGTGTATTGGGCTGCTTTTGTTTATTTCCAGATACTAACATACGTAATATAACTGAACTTTGGATTGGGCCATGGCATTGGATTACACGACATGTAGTAGGCCAAAAAAAATTCGGGGAGCCCACACCATATACGACGTCGTTCGTGATGCGCTATTATATATATACTAATTATGAGTGATGAAAATTTCTTTTTGTTCTGTGCAAATATTTTATATCTTCAAAGTAATATAACTATGCGAAATTAACTTTATGATGTTTACTGGACTAAATTTTCTCATTGGGCTGTATTTTGATTGGCCCAGTTCCCTTTACCCTTTTTCTTTTAACAAAATAAGATTTACACGACACAAATGAAACAAAAAAGCATACTTTTATCTGTATCTGAAATGTTAGCTGACTCAACATCTCATACGAATTAAATTCATATAATTAGTTTTGACAAATAAATCGTAATTTTGAATATATGTCATATCCAATATCCCAATATCCATAAACTATAATGTAAATATACCTGTTTGAATTCAAAGGGCATGCTTGGCAAAGGTTATGGGGGCGAAGAATGAGAAAGATAACAAAAAAAGTGCCTGGTATAGTATAATGCAATGATCCATTACATAATAGTGGGTAATGAGCCATTACCCAATGCATTTGAGGAAATGCTTTTCTTTCCCTTTCCATTTCCCCAACATTATCATTGTCTTTCCCTTTCCTTTTCTCGACTTTGAACTAAGCACACCCTAATTGAATCATTGATAGTAAGTTCAAGTTTTGTAAACTAGACAACTACTCGTTTATAGCGACAAATTTTTATAGTTGTAATATTTTGAATAAGTGTTTTGTGTAACGTTTACGCATACAACGTATAATAATCAGATGTAGTTAATTTTTTTAACATACGATAATTTAAATTAAAATAAAACGTAACAACACTTAGTTGAGACATTCATTGTCTTTCATAGAAAAAGATTTCTAGCTTTTTATAGAAGACACATCCAAACACTAAGTCAAGGCTGCAAATATTACTTCGAAAACACTCCTGTTATGTCAAAGGAAGCAGCAGCACAAGACTGTACTCCTACATTAGAAGTTTGAAGACTTGTAATGCAATGTAGTTATAAATTAGTTAGAAGATATTTTAGTTAGTTGATAGATATTTTAGCTAGCTAGTATGTTCATGTATAAATACTGCATATTGTTTCTCCATTCACTTTGCAATATGGTATCAGAGCAAACTGATCACCACTAGCAATAATAACTTATTTGTAACTAGCTTGACCGTCTTAGAAACGCAACCGCAGAGTGCACTATTAGTTTTTCTCGTTGTATTTATTGCGTGAATTGCGGCTTGTAGATCCTAGATAACTTAATAGACTTTAAGGGAGACTAAGATTCATAAAGTTGGGGACTTCGGCACCTCCCCACGACCAATATTAAGGAATATAACGCTTCAACTAAAACAAGGACGTGTTCCACAAATCAGTAGGAGATAACTAGGGAGTAATTATATCTAAGTAAACACGTTTTCCTCATCATAAATAGTCACCACTTTACCTTTTTCGTTTTAATTATTTTAATTAATTTTATAATTATATTAGTTTTGGGTTAGTTGACTAGCAACTATTTCTGCCCACTCTTTCAAAAACCTCTAGACCTAATTCGTCATACATCTTGACCTAAAGACACTATTCTCCTAGAGAACGATCAATCCCTGGGTGTATCTCCTTCATTTCTAACTCGTTTTTACCCGTTCAACTCTCTAAACGTAGGTAATTATGTCTACGTTCAATAAATCAATGCCTCGGTTTGTGAAAACATGTTTTAGGTATCGGTTTATATTCATTTATATACGGATCTACTGTTTGACAGAAACTTTTCCCGAGTTCGACAGGCTATATCTCACTCATTTTCTAATGAAATTAGTCCATTCAAAAGACTAAGTTGAAGATTTTTGAGTTGTCTTTCCAAAATGTAGGTCATTTGTTCCAGATCTAAGTCTATTGTTCCAGAAATAAGAAAGAACACACGGGTATCAAAACTGTAAATTTTCATAAAGTTTTACTCAACTTTTAGGGGCTATATCTGCTTCAATACTTAATCTTTAGAGTCAGTTCAACTTGTTGAGTTTATGTTAGAGTCTTAGCTATAAAAAATTTAAAAGGCTCGACTTCCCAAACTACTCCTATGGTGGTGATAAATATGATCTAAGTTTCAAACTCAAATTTAAAGATTTTCAGACACCCGATTTGGGAAAAATTTGTAAAAATAGTAAAGCAATTCCAAAAATTACGAAATTCGACTAGGAACTGCGTAAGACCTATATCTAAGTGTGTACCAAAGAAGGATTGCCCAGAAAATTTATAAAGTGGTTTTCTATAGTGAAGATGTCAACTGAGATTTTGGACAGAAACTAGGGTTTTGTAACTTAACTTATAATCCAATTTCAACACAACAAGACATATAATGGTGATCTAAAACAATTATGAAATGATAAATAAGTGTGAAATGAAGTGTGAAGTAAGTCATGAAATGCTTATAAAGTATTGAGGAAGATTGGTAAACACGAACACAATCTTCCTCAACACTTAATCTAAATATAACCAAATATTAAACCAAGTATTGAATCCTTGTTTTGTGCCCCTATTGCTACCATTTAGAATGAGATAAAGAACAAGAGAGTTTTATGTTTGATTTTGTGAGAAAACTAGTTAGGTAGTGAAGTATATATATAAGTAAAAGAGGCAATACTTGAATCTTATTTCTTGCCAAGTGAACCATATAAGGAATGAAGTGTTTTGGGTTTTGTGGAGGCTCTTGAGCCGTGAACTATGGAGAGAAAAGAGAGGGAATCAAGTTTACTTGTGGTAGCTTTGTCACATGAGTTCCTTGGCTCTTGTTTATGTCATGAATTTGGTGTATTAGTGTTTCAAAGCAAACAAATGTATGTTTGACTTTCCTCTCTAGTATGGCTGGCCAAGGGTAGGTACAAGGGGGGGGGGGGGGGGAGGGATTTGAATTTCGTTGTTTAAGTGTTTAAATATAAGTGTAAGTAAGCATTTATAGGAAATGTGGTGTATGTATGCATGCATGTATAACTTAAATGCAAACGTAGCGATTTAAGTGAAACTTGTAAAACCAAATACATAGTCTTATAAAACATGCTTGTAAAAGTCTTAAAGTACTGAGTTGATGTAGACTACACTTAATCTAGTGCCGGTATTTGTAACATCCGGCCTTACTCATCCTACAATATTTTCCGCTTTGCTCGAAGGCTCATGGATTTGCTTTTGTAGCCATCTTGTAACTTCCACGGCATAGTCACCCATGCCAGTTATGCTATTGCACGAGCATGCTTAACTGTAACTTCCTATAACAATTAGACCACAAAACGCGTTGTGTCTGATAAGGCGTATGTCATTCTAATATCCCAACATCACTCCAAGCCACGGATGATGTGAGATTTGCCTAGGGTGTTACAATTCACCCCTTCCCCCTTAGGGACTCATCATCCTCGACGAGGTTTGCCCTACCGTCCCAAACGGTTCTTAAGTGGCTCTGATACCAACTTGTAACTTCCCGCCTTACTCATCCCACAATATTGTCCGCTTTACTCGAATGCTCACGGATTTACTTTTGTGGCCTTCCTATAACTTCCCAGCATGGTCACCCATGCCAGTTGTGCTCTCGCAAGAGCACGCTTAACAACAATTAGGCTACAAAACGCGTTGTGTCTGAAAATGCGTATGTAATTCTAATATCCCAGCATCACTCCAAGCCACGGTCGATGTGTGATTTTCCTAGGGTGTTACAGTATTTGTTAACAGTTGTTTTTCGTCGTACCTGATTTAACTTAACAGTTATACGTTAAAGTAAATATTCAAGCATTCAAAGTAAAATGTTTTGAGTTTATGGTCAAGTATGAACCTAAAAAATGCGAGTTGTCACAAACACCAACTGCAACCATCTAACAATCTAATACCACGTCAACTTCACCTCCACCTCCACTTTTAACCAGAACCTCCACAAGAAACAGACAAATCCCCAATGCACTCAAAGACTACCAATATACTCAACCCAAATCACTCATAAACACTGCCACTTCACATCATCATCACTCACACTATCTTAATTATAACAACCTTACCACTAAATTGCTGCATTACATCCTTAATATTAACATTATCAAATTACCAAGTTCTTTTACCCAAGCTTCCAAAGATATATAATAGGTAGAGGCTATGAATAAGAAAATACATGCATTGGAGCAAAACCACACTTGGGAATTTACCATATTGCCTCCTGGTAAAATACCTATAGGCTGCAAATGGGTATACAGAATCAAACTACATGCTAATGGAACCATTGAGAGGTAAAAGGCTGGACTTGTGGCAAAAGGCTTTCACCAAAAGGAAGGAGTGGATTTCAAGGAAACCTTTGCACCAGTTACAAAGATGGTCATAGTTAGAACTCTCCTTGTAGTTGCAGTCCACCATGATTGGTTCATTGAGCAATTGGATATTGACAATGCTTTTCTCCATGGTGATCTGTAGGAAGTTTGTATGACTGTCCCACAAGGATACAACATAAACTTGCCTCCTTAAACTGTCTTCAAGCTCAAAAAGTCCCTTTATGGTTTGAAGCATGCAAATAGGCAATGGTTTGAAAAGCTCACTACTTTCCTCACTTAACTTGGTTTCAAACAAAGCTATGTGGATACCTCTTTATTCACAATCATTCACAAAGGGCCAGTTACTTCACTCTTGGTATATGTTGATGTCATTCTTTTTGTCAATCAAGATGCTTCATTCATTACTTTCATCAAAACCAAGCTACTTGATATGTTCAGCATCAAATATTTAGGCCCACTGAACTACTATCTTGGCATTGAATTCCTAAGAAATGCTTCTGGCCTTGCTATGACACAAAGGAAGTATGTCTTAGAACTTTTGGAACATGCATGGGTCATCAACACGAAAATATCTGCTATAGCTATAGACTCTCTCATCAAACTCAACTCCATAGATGGAGAACTTCTCTCAGATCCTTCTACTTACAGACCACTAGTTGGAAATTTGCTTTACATTACCATCACCAGACCAGACTTGGCATTTATAGCTTAAGCTCTTAGCCAATTCTCTCATCAAGGTTCTCGGATACATCAAACTTTGCCCTGGTCAAGGCCTCTTCTTCCTTTTACAAAACTCTTTACACCTCACCACTTATTGTGACAATGATTGGGCTAGTTGTCCTATCACTAGAAGTTTGTTTCTGGCTATGCTATTTATCTCTTGGCAATCTAAAAAGCAAAGAGTGATGTCAAGATTATCCACTGAAGCTGAGTATAGAGCCCTTGTAGACAACACATGTGAAATCTATTGGCTTAAGTGTCTTCTACATGATCTACATATTTATGTCCCCACTCCTATCCTAATGATGTGTGACATTGCTTCTACCATTGCCTTAGGAAACAATCCTGTCAATCATGCTAGAACTAAGCACATTGAAATAGACTGTTACTTTGTGAGGGACATGATTGAATAAGGTCTCATTCAGTCATGTTTCATTCCAACTAAGTCACAGGTTGCAGACATTCTAACTAAAGGCCTATGTAGATTCTTACATTACAATTCTTTATACAAGTTGGGCATTTGTGATCCCTACACAATGCCAACTTTCGAGGGGGATATAGAAGACACATCTAAACACCGAGTCAAGTCTGCAAATATAACCTCCAAACACTCTTGTTCAGAAGTGCTTGAAGATTTGTACTGCAATGTAGTTAGAAGATATTTTAGTTAGTTGATAGATATTTTAGCTAGCTAGTATGTTCATGTATAAATACCACTCTGTACTCAATCTTTCATTTCTAATGAGAAAACTACATATTGTTTCTCCATTCACTTTGCAATACCTTTTTTTTTTTTTTTTTTATAAATGATGTGTTATTCATATAGTTGAAATGATAAGTATATATAGTATGTATCAAATGTGATAGATAACTTTTTAATAATATTTACAAGGCAACATATTCAAAATCAAGTCAAACTAATCCTTGCAAGAAAATAATAATAAAAGAGTATTTTAGGTATAACACATTGCTAAATTTGAAGTTTTAAGAAAAATTATTCACCTTTTATATGTAGTATATATTGAGACACCGTGCTTTCTTTTAAATTAATAAATACGTAAAGATTAACCAATATTACATACTTGTCATTTAAAAGGTTGACAATTTAAAAGTAGTAAAGAAAATGTATTGATAGAGCAACCGTGTGACTTAAACTTGTTTTGATACGAAAAGTTAAATAGTAAAACTTGTCGTTTATGTATTTAAGTTTAAAGTATTATAGGCAATCAACATTACTCAAATTTTAAGCATATTAAGTTTAAAGAATGCATATCATGCATTATGTAAGTAGCAAAGATTAGTCGGTGAGACAACTTAGTTGTTGGGTGTAAGCTTTGAAATGGCTTCTATTAGGGAATACAGAGAAATAGGAATGGTAACATGAAATCGCTGAACATTCTAAGTCGACGAGTTTCCGAATCTGACATAATTTTTTAAGGGTCCTGATCGTTTTCTCTTCTTTTCTTTTTTGCTTTTTAAATTGTTTGGCTTGTTTGTGTTGATTAAAATATTAGTTATGGTTATTAACTAAATTAACTTTTATGTTACAAATGATAACAAAATTAAAAAATAAAGGCATCCATTATTTGTTGTAGTTTATGAAAAAATTTATAAAGTATGAAAAGGTCTAAAAGCTTACAAACTATAGTGAGGACATATTTTATACTTGTGTGACATGAATATGTCTATAATATTGAATCTCGTTATAATTTAATGCATTTGAATTATGTTAAATGTTTATAAAGCTTTATGAGGTTAAACATAGTGGATATATATTTAAAAAAAAAAAAAAAAAAAAAAAAAAAAGTTTATAAATTAATGATAGTGGATATATATACAACTATAAACCTTTAAAAAGATTTATTATAATGGATTCTCTAATATTATTACAACTTATACATTTATGAAAAAAGTATTTTTCTAAAAACTAGTTTGATTAGGAAATATAGATTCATTTTGTATGATCTAATTTTGATTCACAATGAATAGTTAAAATTTGAGGCTCTGTTAGCACATATCGTCGTATCGTGTCACTTTGATCGACATAAACATTAGAAGGGCAGCTGCACAGTCTGCACTTTGCAAAAGCTTTTCCATGTTGAATGTAAAAACTCCGTAGGCGATACGTTTTACTGATACGATATATAGCGTCAAATATATAATGAAATCCTAATGTACCTAACTGCGTCAAATATATAATGAAATCCTAATGTACCTAACTCACAATTGGGTTTGGGCCATATCTATCCTCTAAAACTCTTTCGCAGTTCGAGTGGCGAAATCGCAAAAGTTTGAGCCATAATGAAACCCTAATAGAACCAAACACACAATCGGGTTTGTGTCATATCTATCCTCTAATAATATTAAGTTATTAACTTCATTTTAGACACAATTTAGCTCTTTGTGAAGTATATTTTAAGAGAACGCAAACCTACTAACAGATACAAATATATATAAATATGCATATATTAAATTGTGTCAAAAGTTTGCAAATAATCATTTATACAAAAAATTTCGAACACAAATTGTATTTACCACTTCGTTGAGCATTAGGGGGCCATATCCTGATATGCCTTCACTATGTCCAGCCTTGACTATTTTGACAAACATTTTTTAGCACAAGAATAAATTATATTCGTTAGCTATACATGTTAAAGTAACCCTCACAGGGTAAAATAAAATGAGTCGGTTAATATCCAGTATCATAAAACAATGACAACACAAGGGATTCCCAACACAACCCAACCCATAAGCCAAGTACAAATGTATGACAATATATCAATATTGGTAATGTAGAGTCAAAAGGCAAAGTACAAAGAACATGTTTTGCACTGGTTCAGTTTACAAATATATACCATTAACGGGGCCAATTAATATATCTGTGGATTTATCTGTTGTACGAGTTCAAAACTAACCTTGGAGGTAATGAATCCAAGAAAAAAAAATAAAAATAAATAAAGCATACGCGACAGTACCATGCATCAACAATGGAATTAACAATGACCACATATCCGTGATAAATTTGTATCTTATAAAGAAGTATAAATAAGTGAGCACATCTCCCCCAGTATTATGTAGTTATGTATTATACGTATCGATCCAACCCTTGTCCTCTTGCGCTGCACCGGGGTTCATGATGTGATATACACGTACGTGGTTCCGAAATTAGCTTGTATGATCCCTTTTGTAATCCCTTTTGGTCTAGGTTATTGCTAGATTTTTTAATGAAAATTTGCCGTTCAAAATAGAAGAAAAAACTTTACTAAACAACATTATGTTATGTAAAAATAAATAGCACACTTTTTGATAATGACATATATCCACATTATTTGAATATACATATGTATATATATACAGGCACTCAAATTACTTGTATGGTGGAGAATATTTTCCATGACAGAAACAAAGAGCTGAAACATAAAGTTAAAGCAAAACAAGTCCCAGATAGGAAGGTAAAACTGTGTGCTTGCCATGCTCACTGCATCGTATCTTACATTAGTTTAAAGTCGAAATAAATAAACATCTGCAACGTATATACATAGTAATTGTGTAGTATTTCTTTTTATAAAAGAAAGGGTAAAAAACTTTGGGTGAAACCCCAAAAGCAGTAAAAGTATCAGTGGTCCATCGTTACCTTTCTGACAAAAGACACGATCAAAGTGATAGTATTAGTATCAGTCATCTCGTCCTCAACTCAGAAAGAGACTGCAATGACTCTATCTCTGTGTGTTTTTATATGTATGTGTGTGAGAGAGTGAGTGTGTATATTGCAAACCTAAGCAACAGTAAGATATATGAAAGTAGTACGTTAAACAAGTACGTCTGTGCTATGTTTACAGATGTTATCTGCAGTGATCATGGAATTGATCACTTGACCATACATATTCAATGTCTCACTCTAGACCACTTTGACTAGCTCACTTTTTTGTTTAGGGCATAGCCGGATTGCATGTTAAATACCTAGAGCATAAGAGCATATGGCGTGTATCCATTCGTTGGTAGTCCTCGTCCTTTGTCAACACATCACCAAGTTAGTCCTGCGTAGTTGTCAAAGAGCTGAGTATGTGGTTGAGTGGTTCCAACAATGGGCATTCGTGGGATCTTCTTATTTTTTATTTTTTTTTTCATTTTGTTTTTATATATAGTTACGTTTGTGTGAGTGATATATTTCGATACAAAAAGTGAACATTGGTTATGATACAAATATAGTATGAGAAAAGTGGCCAGACAATGCTAGAGTAGTCAAATGACCATATCTAATGCTCTAGCTCGACTGAAAGTTACATTTGTTTAGATAAACCTATGCGTGCTTCAGTGAAATAGAAGATTCTTAACAAATTAAACATAGTTATTATTTTTGTCAACAACGTGACCCTTGTAAATTTATTGCTGGATTATCGATCACTGCTTTATAGCCAGGTTGATGTTAGCTCAAGTGAGACTTCGATTCCAACATCATTTATTGCTTCATGGACAGATTCATGCATATCTCTAGCTAGCATGCATCCCCTTTTTGTGCCCCACCTCTCACTCAAAGACATGCACACAGAAATTGTCTCATATATAGTTGAAATCTATCAGGTGCCTAATACCTATAGTCACAAAAGTAAAAATAAATAAATAAATAAAAATAAAATAAAATAAAATAAAAGTCTTTTACTCCATCAACTTGTTTGGTAATCCTATTTTTCTTAGAAGCATGAAGAAATTATATTAGAAGAGATAGATGTTTCTTTAATTTACGACATTGTTCATACTTTGCTATCTATAAAATGCCAAGATTATGTGATTATACCATAAAGAGATATTAGGTTTGTTATCACGTCACTCATTAAAGTAATTAAAATGAAAAACCCTAACTAATTCTCTCTCTAGCTAAAAAAGATCCCTAACTATCCTAAATCGTTTTTCTTCCTAAACAGCCTCTAATCCTGTGTTTTTTACTACGGTGTGTTAGAGTAAGTGATTTGCATCCTTGTTTATCATTACTTGACCATGATCGCTACCTGAAACACATTGTTTTTTGGTTTTTTTGGTGTAATCGATTTAAGGTTTACATACGAATTTTTGATAAACCGACTTTAGGGTTTTATCCTAATCGGTTATTGTAAATCGCTAAGGATTTCTTTGGTCTATTAATTGTAAGTCAATTAATCTAAATTACTCTTATTCATTATTGATCGACTATTATGGCTGGAGGATAGGTTCTGCTGGTGTGTACACGTAAAACCATAACTGTTTAAGTTAGGGTTTTCTATTTTTTTCTTGTTCGTATACTGTTATTGCTGCATGCTGCATGCTGCATGTTTCTTTTGGTTAGTGTTGACTCTTTGGAGATTGTTAGTGGGTTATAGAGAGATGGAAAAGGGTTTTCTGAATAACAATAGCGCGACCAAGGGTTCGAGGTCTATTGGTAAATCTGATGAAAGTGTGTCGAGTGGGAGTGGTGGTGTTAATTTGAGTTCTTCCAATAGTTTAGCCGATCAAACTAGGACGAATGAAGATCTCATGAAAAGTATTGCTACTAGGTTACGAAGTATGAGTAGGAATACCGTTGTTCCTACATTTGAACCTGCAAGTGAGACGTATGATGATACAGTTATAACGGATTCTATGGCTGCTCCTAGTTTTTCTAATGCAAACTCTAGCACTATGAGCAGCCCTAAGTTATACAAGCATGTGGATTCTGGTTTGACTAATGCTTTGACTTCGCCTATTATTATCGAGTGGACTGAAGATGATGGTGATATTAATCTATCTATGATGAGGCGAAAAATGATCCGTTTTTAGGGGGTCATTTAAGCCCGAATCTGACTTTATTTGATCAAATATTGCCCTAAATCGTTCCTTTTGTGATTTTAGGTGTTTGGAGAGTGAATTCTGGAAAAGAGGCTATTTTGGACGTTTTTGGAGCATAAAGTGAAGAAAATGGCAAAGTACCAAAAATCCAAGCTGAAAATACAAGGTGACGGTGTCAAGACTTGATTCTTGACGGCGTCAGACATGGAGAATAATTTACCGTAGCTGGTGACGGCGTCAGACGTGCTGGTGACGGCGTCAAAGTGGCCAAGAATAATTTACCGTGGGTGGTGACGGCGTCACATAGGCCGTCATAAGTGGATCAAGGCCGTCCGAGGAAGTTTATGGCGGCGAGGTGACGGCGTCAGAATTAACTCTTGACGCCGTCAGACTGTTTTTCCTATATATAGTTTTCTAGTTTTTTCATTAAAAGAGAGAAGTTTTGGTGAAACCCTAAAGACGATTTTGGTGCCTCTTTCACAGGTTTTTCAAGGGTTTCAAACCCTTGAGACCTTGCATTGTAATTGAGATAAGTGTACTTTCAATTCAATCAATATGTCTATGTGTTGGTTGTTTATCTTTTGTTCTTATCTTAATTCTACTATGCTAGGCTAGATCTCTCTTGTGTTTGCTTAGATCTAATGAAACCTAGATGTTGATTATGTGTTGATTACTTGTCTATTCTTGTTTTGAATGAATGATTTATATGTTAGGCTTAAGAAAACTGGCAGATCTCCAAATGGTAACATGCTTGAACGTCTTAAGAAACATGAACCGAGGCGTACTAGGTCTTTATTGGTTGTATTTAATGCATGAGCCACTGTTTACAATCCCTATAGTTGTGCTGGGTCATGGTGTAGGAGGAGATAAGAGCTCATAGAGTTGGGGAGTTATGTATGCCACCCCACGAATGGTATTAAGGAATACAATCCGTCATTCATACAAGTGTAACAAGTAATTAACATGTAAAAGATATCTAGGGAGTAATGAAGTCTAAGTAAACACAATTTCTCCAATTACTGCTCACAACCTTAGTTTAATTAGTTTAATTTCATTTTCATTATTTTATTTTAATTATATAATAGCTTTGGGTTAGTTGAATAGCAACTAATTCCGCCCACTCCTTCAAAACCCGAGATTTTACTTGCTTTAATAAAAATATAAAAATACAAAAATAATCATCTCTCACCTCTAGAACTATTAATTAGGTTTTCTAATCCTAGCGACACTATTCCTAAGTTGAACGATCAATCCCCCGGTACTTGTCACTATACTATACTACAACGATCATGTACACTGCCTGGTGGGGGTTGTAAGCTTCTCGAGATCCCTCGAGAGGTAAAGCAAGGTGCGATTCCCACGCATCAAGTTTTTGGCGCCGCTGCCGGGGAATAGTTATTGTCTAGGTTAGGATTTCTTTTTATTAGGTCTACTTGCTAGATTCCTTTCTAGTAAGATTTTTATTTTTATTTTTAGGTCTTCTTTAGTCTATCTTATTTCTTCGTGCCTTTGTTCGTAACTCTTTACCATCCGACATCATGGAAGGTGGTAACATCTTTGAACCCATCATCCCACCACAACAAAACCCACCATTAGAACCCCTTAGGCCCCGAACCTTAGGAGAGTATTCCCGACCTAGCCACCAAGGCTACCGAAACACCATTGAGCTCACCGGAGCTAATGTGACCCCCTTGCGATCCGACACCATCCGGTTGGTGCAAATCGGATGTGCATTCCATGGACTTCGTTCCGAAGATCCAAACCAACACCTTAAGGACTTCCTCAAAATCGTAGATTCCATAGACCTAGGTGTTGAAACTAGAGAGACTACTTGTTTACGACTATTCCAATTCTCTCTACGGGATCAAGCTAGTCAATGGCTTGAGCGTTTACCCGCGGGATCCATCACCACATGGGATGATCTCACCACTCGTTTCCTTGCTCAATTTTTCCCACCGGGGAGAACTACTAAACTTAGGAATGACATCTTGATGTTTCAACAACGTCAAAATGAATCTCTTTATGAAGCATGGACTCGTTTCAAGGACTTACTCCAAAAAGTCCCTCATCATGGCATAGATCTCTGGCTCCAAGTCCAAATCTTCTATGACCATATCGACATCTCCACGAGGCGAACCATTGACCAATCGGCCGGTGGTAAGCTACGTGATCTTAGTGCGGAACAATCATGGGAACTCATAGAAGATCTTGCTCTCTATGACAACGAAAGTTGGAATGATCCCCGTGATTTGAACAAAACGGTCAAGGCAATATCTTTGCCTTCGAACAATTCAAGCACTCCCGACCGTAGGATCATGGAACTTGAGGACCAAGTCAAGTTTCTCATGAAATCTTACGAAGCTCCGAAGCATTCAAACCAAGTGAACAAAATCACTTCTTCATGCGAATTATGTAGTGGTCCCCATGACACTCGTGATTGTGTGGAACTCCCCGGAACAGCTTTTGCGGACTACGCATCCACGCGTACCGACGAAGCGGGAGATAAGTGGTACACTTTCAAGCCCGAGCCAAACACATACGGTGATTCATGTAACCCCTCATGGAAAAATCACCCAAACCTTAGGTGGAAACAAAATCAACCAAATTCTTCCAATCCGCCTAATCGTTACCAATCAAACGGTCCACCATCCAACCGTACCTTCAACAACAATCCTTCTAACAACTATGGTAGTACCAACAATCTTGAAGGATTGATGTCAAAGTTCATGGCATCTCAAGAAGCCCGCATAGCTAAGTTTGAAGCCGATTTCAAACAAAATCAAAGCGAGATGACCAATAGAATTGATGCATTGTTGAAAGTTCTCAATGACCGAGAAATGGGAGCACTCCCAAGCGACACCATCAGGAATCCGAAACTAAACGTTAATGCCATATCTTCAGTTTCGTCACCCACTTCGTGTCCACAATACTACTCGGTTAAATCAACGAGCACGTGTTTCAAACAACACCAAGTTCCCCAAAAGGACCAATCAACTAAAACACCCACTATAGAGCCGGTCAAAAGCATAGTTGAAACACCTCTTACGCAAGACCTTGACGATGAATTCAAAGAACTTCACCTTGAACGCCCCGTCATTGATGTCTTAGCGCGTGCTCCTTACTATAGTGCCCTCCTAGAAAAATATGAGAAGTATAGGCTAGGTAAAAATGGGACCGCCTTCGTTCAAAACAAGTTGCCTAAAAAGCTTGATGATCCGGGTATATTTGTTTTGCCTTGTAAGATAGGAAGATCCGAAGCTTTCGACACACTAGCCGATTTAGGGTCAAGCCTCAACTTGATTCCCTTATCCTTATTCACCGCTCTTAAGCTAGGAAAGTTAGAGGAAACGGAGGTATTGATAGGGCTAGCGGATGGAAGTATTGCCCACCCGGTTGGAATGATTAAGGATGTAGTTGTTCACGTAGGAAGGTTAACTATATTAGCGGATTTTCACGTCCTAGACATGGTTAGTGACACTACATGCCCATTATCGGTAGGAAGAGGATTTTTAGCAACCGCTAGTGCCATGATAGATTGCAAGGAATCCAAGATAGCGGTAGGAGAAGGCGATACTTGGTCGGTGTATGATGTTAAGAAGCATAGTTATGATTGTGATGATGAACCAACACCGCATTGGGTAGAGATGAATAGGAGACCATCTAGATATAGACCTTGGATAGAAAGGAACTTCATAGGACCTCAATGCCCATTTTATCTAGAAAAGGATTTCGTTGAGAAGACACATTCGGTAGAACAACTCATAGCTAGAGATGAGGAGCTAGATCCCTTTGAGGACCCCTTAGTCTTTAGAAAGATGATTGAGTTCTTGAGCGTAATGCCTATTAATATAGAGTTGAATAAATAGAAAAGAGATGGAGATAAGTATAAATGGAGGTGGGACAAGCCACCTAAAGAAGGTGACGGGTCATGGCATATTAGAATGACCTTGTATGATCCGGATGGAGAAAAGTTTGAAAGGTCATACCACACTAAGGGAACCGATAGGAAGTTGAAACCTAAGTTCGATCCCAAAGATGTCCTCAATGAGGAACTCACCCGAATCACGTAGTAACCCACGACTTTGAGTCTAGCTACAAGACTCGTAAATAAAGAAAAGCGCTTCTTGGGAGGCAACCCATGTTTTGTGTGATTTTTATTTGTTTGATTGTTATTTGCTTCCGTATGCATGTTTTATTTTTATTGTTGGTTGATCATGTTTCTCAATTAAAATGTGGAAATACTTTATTATGTTGTTTGGCCTAGTCTTAACTTCAACCTAAAGGTATTTTTGCAAAAGATAAGTGTAAGGGGAAACCCCAAATATGTTTTTAAGAAACAAACCAATCATGATTCTCCACAATATTTAATGAACATGTATATTCGTATTTGTTAGAGTCAAATGCTTGTATTGAGTCATAATGAAGTTTTGCAGGATTTTCCAGGAAGTAGGACAAAGTTTTTCCAGAAATTTTCCGGAAACTTAACATAAGAATTTCTGCAGGTCCATTCTGACGGCGTCAGGGTTTGCTCTTGACGGCGTCAGGAGTTAAAATCTGGAAATTTTACCGGTTTTGTTTTTCTAACGGAGTCTTATAGTTTTTGTGAATTATTAAGTTTTATAATCTCCAGGAAATCTGCAAACTTCATTCCACAAGCATTATATCTTACTTTGTTTTCTAGGATTTAGTAACTTATATAGGATGCCGCCGATTTTACGCGAGGTTGCCTTGTCTACTTTTGTCAGGATTTACAGGTTATTTGTGACAAGAAGATGATTTATATTCTGGAAGGGAAGCTTTGATTGTTCGTTTTCTTGGAAGAAGATTTAACCTGGTCAACTAAAATCCATACCGAGCGAATCAGGGGAGTATTTGATTTCATTCTCTTTACTTTTTAACTTTTACATTCTTTACTTGAACATTGGGGACAATGTTCATCTTAAGTGTAAGGGGAGGGTAAAAAGATGATACCTTACATATGCACTTTCGCTTGAGTTTGTTTTGTTTGATAGTAGATGAGTAATAAAACTACGAGAAATACTTGTTAGTGTAATTTTAGCGCCAAATTTAAAATTTTTTACAACATTTAGGAGTGAAACTTTAGCCATAGCAAGCGTCTCATGGATAGGAGATTGTATGACTAGCACATAACCGTATATTCAGAAAAATTTTCCACCCAAAAATGTGAGGTTCGCCTTTAGATTTGATAAGAAAAGCATTCATTATTAGTGCTTATGAGTGTACCGGTAGCATTTAGATTCTAGAACTTGCGTTAGTGATGCATCCCAAGACCGCTAGTGAGACTACATTCGTGTGGTAGGATTTACTACATGATAAGAGGCATTAGGATCACCCTTGTGTTAAACCCGTATCATGATTACTTGACCATTTAAGTCATATTACTTGGCTAGTTAAGTCAACTAATTTTTCCCACACCCTTAGCGTTGTACTCATTTTTAGTACACGATACCCCTAGTACACCCCTCCGAGACTATCTTTTCGTTTCTAACTTTAAGCATTTTACTTAAAGGAAGAATTTGTTACACCCCACTTAAATGTACACCCAAATCGCCTTAGCCTTCCGTGTATGCGCTCATTTTTAGTGCATTATTGTTATTTGTTAAACCCTAAGTTAACTTTCTAATTGATTACATGGTTGCTAAGTCGAGTCATATCCTTGTACATATTGTTTTGGGACGATTGGGACTCATGGGTAAAGTACTTATTTATGGAGTAATGGGGAAGAACATCATTTATTACCCCCATATGTACGTTAATCTTAAAAGTGCTCCAAGTGTTTTAATTTTCTTAATTCGAGTCATTAGATTAGTTTAATGTAAAGTATGTAAAGATTTAAGTGTAAGGGGAATTCTCATCCCCTATGATGTATTATTTTGGATGGTAGGGTAAGAGTGTATGCAACAAAAAAAAAAAAAAAAAAAAAAAAAAAAAAAAAAAAAATAAAAAATCGAAAAATCAAGGAAAAAAAAATATATATAGAAAAAAAAAATGAGAGAGAAAAAAACATACGGACTACCATCCCGTTTTTATTCTATGTTCATTTTATGTTTTTGTTATTTTTCATTTATTAGCTTAAGTCGAGTCTAGTCTTGGCTTAGCAACGCCATCTTGTACATGTAATTAACCAAGATTGTTAACTCGCCACCAGTAAAATTTCCTTTATCCAACAAAACCGTGTAATTCATATCCCTACACCTAACGTTATAACCCTTTAAAAGACCCCTTTGATAGTTTATCCTAGGTGCTTACGCCATGTGGTGGAGGTTTGATCCTTTCCCAAGCCTATGGTAATCTATTTTGCTATGACAGGTAGTGAGAGATATCTTCTATTTCCATAATGTTATATTACTTTATTACACCCGAGAGATGTGAGTATCTAAACACTATTTGTGAGGTGCTTGTGTATGACCTCCGTGCTTGTCTATTGGTCTTTAGTGGAACGATTATTTGTTGTAATTACTTTTATATTAGTGTTAAATGACCCCTAACTTGTCTTTTGAGTAGAATAAAAGCTCATTTGCTTGAGGACAAGCAAATCTCAAGTGTAAGGGTATATGATGAGGCGAAAAATGATCCGTTTTTAGGGGGTCATTTAAGCCCGAATCCGACTTTATTTGATCAAATATTGCCCTAAATCGTTCCTTTTGTGATTTTAGGTGTTTGGAGAGTGAATTCTGGAAAAGAGGCTATTTTGGACGTTTTTGGAGCATAAAGTGAAGAAAACGGCAAAGTACCAAAAATCCAAGCTGAAAATACAAGGTGACGGCGTCAAGACTTGATTCTTGACGGCGTCAGACATGGAGAATAATTTACCGTAGCTGGTGACGGCGTCAGACGTGCTGGTGACGGCGTCAAAGTGGCCAAGAATAATTTACCGTGGGTGGTGACGGCGTCACATAGGCCGTCATAAGTGGATCAAGGCCGTCCGAGAAAGTTTATGGCGGCGAGGTGACGGCGTCAGAATTAACTCTTGACGCCGTCAGACTGTTTTTCCTATATATAGTTTTCTAGTTTTTTCATTAAAAGAGAGAAGTTTTGGTGAAACCCTAAAGACGATTTTGGTGCCTCTTTCACAGGTTTTTCAAGGGTTCCAAACCCTTGAGACCTTGCATTGTAATTGAGATAAGTGTACTTTCAATTCAATCAATATGTCTATGTGTTGGTTGTTTATCTTTTGTTCTTATCTTAATTCTACTATGCTAGGCTAGATCTCTCTTGTGTTTGCTTAGATCTAATGAAACCTAGATGTTGATTATGTGTTGATTACTTGTCTATTCTTGTTTTGAATGAATGATTTATATGTTAGGCTTAAGAAAATTGGCAGATCTCCAAATGGTAACATGCTTGAACGTCTTAAGAAACATGAACCGAGGCGTACTAGGTCTTTATTGGTTGTATTTAATGCATGAGCCACTGTTTACAATCCCTATAGTTGTGCTGGGTCATGGTGTAGGAGGAGATAAGAGCTCATAGAGTTGGGGAGTTATGTATGCCACCCCACGAATGGTATTAAGGAATACAATCCGTCATTCATACAAGTGTAACAAGTAATTAACATGTAAAAGATATCTAGGGAGTAATGAAGTCTAAGTAAACACAATTTCTCCAATTACTGCTCACAACCTTAGTTTAATTAGTTTAATTTCATTTTCATTATTTTATTTTAATTATATAATAGCTTTGGGTTAGTTGAATAGCAACTAATTCCGCCCACTCCTTCAAAACCCGAGATTTTACTTGCTTTAATAAAAATATAAAAATACAAAAATAATCATCTCTCACCTCTAGAACTATTAATTAGGTTTTCTAATCCTAGCGACACTATTCCTAAGCTGAACGATCAATCCTCCGGTACTTGTCACTATACTATACTACAACGATCAGGTACACTGCCTGGTGGGGGTTGTAAGCTTCTCGAGATCCCTCGAGAGGTAAAGCAAGGTGCGATTCCCACGCATCAATCTACACGTGTGGATAGCAACTTATTAGTTAAATCCATGCAGAATGCTAATAAAGTGGGTGTTATTGATGGTACAGGTCCGTGTGGAGTACATCATGGAGAGAAGACTATTGGTGGAAGTCAGTCTAGTGAAAATGTGCCTATTACCACTAACATGGGTTGCAGTTCTAATGTAGTTGGGACTACTACAAGGGTTAATGAGATGGGCTCTACCTCCTTTACTAATGTTTTAAGTCCAGAACGTATCACTAGGAAGGTTAACTTTAGACCTTTGGTTAATAAGAATTTTATTGAAAATCATGACACTTTGTTTCCAAAGGCTGCTATGGAGAGTGTTTTGAACCGGTATGATAATACTCTCGTTGGTTTCTTTGTTGGCATGAAGATTGCCTTCCCGATTGTTCAAAACTATGTCACAAATACATAGGGTAAGTTTGGTTTGAAGAAGCTTATTAAAAATGATGCATGTATTTTCCTCTTTAAGTACAATTCTAAAGAGGTTATGGATAATGTGTTCAGCGGGGCCCTTAGTTAATTCACAAATCGCCTCTCAATCATAACAAATGGACTCCTGATGTGTCACTTACCAAATGTGAGGTAACAAAAGTTCCTATGGATTAAACTACATAATGTGCCTCTTCTTGCATATTCTGAAGATGGGTTGAGCTTGATTGCTACACAAGTTGGTAAACTGATCATGTTAGATGCTTTTACAAGCTCAATGTGTGTTGATCATGGGGACGTATTAGCTTTGCTCGCGCTTTAGTGGAATTATCATTGGAGTTTGAATTAAAACGCGAATTTACTATAGCTATTCCCAAAGAGAAGATAGCAGTTTTATTATGACAAGCATCAAGGTCGAGTATGAATGGAAGTCTTCTCATTGTGAGGTGTGTAAAGTGTTTGGCCATGAACGTATCAGTTGTCCAAAATGTGTTAAGGAGGCTGTTAGTAGTGACAATAATGTGGCAGCGGAAGCTTTTACTACTTTGGAAAAGATGGATGATGGTTTCATTGAGGTACAGAATCGTAAGGCTAAAGGTAAGAAGGTTGGGGTTCAAATGCCTCAGAAGAACCATTTTGTGATAATGATTTTGGTAAAGGGGCTAAATTTAGCCCTTCTTAACCTAAGAAGGTGTATGTAGCTGTGTTAAAGAAGCTGAATGCTAATAAGGAGAAAATCATTAATGAGGCAAGTACGAGTGAGACGACAGTTGCTACATCCAACCCATTTGCTGCTCTTGATATGGCAGATGCAGATGAGAATGGTATTCCTAGTGTTACAATTGATGGGACTAAGGATGGGGATGATTTGGAGTTTGGTAGTAACAAGGAAACTAAGGTTGATGGCTCTCAAATGACTAGCAAGGAGATACAAGCTTGGCTTGTGAGTGACTCAAACCCATTTGCTGCTCATGATATGGAAGATACTGATGAGAATGGTAGTCCTTGTACTACTCCTATTGTTGAGAAAATTGGGAAGATTGAAAAGCTAATTATTGATGGGAAAGCTACTCTTGTGGGTGATAATGGTAATCCTCTTAAAAAGGTAGATGGGTTTCAAACGACTTCTTCTACCAAGGGGTAAGGTGGGGGGTATGGTTGTTTCTGATAGTGATGATGATGAGGTGCTTGAGCCGGATAATCCTATGGCTAAGTTTCTCGCATCTATAGGCCGCGGTCACGAGCTAGAAGATTATTATGATGACTATGCGGATTAGGTCTACGATTTACCAGGACAATTGGATGCCTTTTGTGATATGTATGATATCAAGCTTCGAGGTCATCGTAGGAAGTAATTTTGATTTTGGTTGGTCATAAGATTGTCATGTCTTTCTTATGTAGTATTCTGGTTGTTGCACAATAGGTGCTGTTTTATGCCCATGTAAATGGCCAAAATGAGAGATTTACTCTCATCCGTTGTACTTAAATGTTTTTTTGGACCAGGGTGATCACCTTTTACCCAAAAAATACGTTACTAATTGATGAGTCATTATATATGAATGGGCTTTGTATGTACAACGTTTTAAACTAGTCCTTCAAACTTCCGCATGGATAATTTGGACATTATATGATTATACACTATATAGGCTTTGCTTTGACTTGAAGCATCGAAGGAAATATGTGCTTGTTGGCGAAATCAAGACTTTTCTCACATTCTAACTTGGAGCGTTTAGGTCATCGATCCTAGATCTTTCATGTAGCTCTTTTTACTCAAGCTTAGCGCATGCTTGAGTCTTCGAATACAATTTTCTAGTTACAAGAAAATACAACTCTTGGTTTATTCTATCAAGTAAGCCTAAAATATGACAACGTAACAATCATGCATATCTATAGCTATATGTTTAAATTTTATAATTAGTCATACATGTTGGAAAATTTAGTGCACTTGAAGGATCAAATCATACTTCGGAATGAGTTTGGAGGTACGGAGTGTACACCCATCAAGTCCCTGATTACCCTGACTCAATAGTGGTTGTGCAGGATTCTACTGCTAGTGTTGGTTTCTGCTGATAGTGGATCCTGCTGCTAGTATTAGGATTCTGCTGATAGTGGATCCTACTGCTAGTAGTATGACTCTGCTGCTGAGCAGTGATTTTGTTGCTAGTGCTAAGTAGATTCTGCTAATGAGAATGTAACTGATTTGACCTCTTCAAATGACAGTTATATCTGCACTTATGACCACGTTTAACTGGTCATGTAACTACTATTTTTGGCTACAATGGGGGAAATTATGTGGAGATTAATGGGCCGATTAATTCTCATAATTCCAATTGAATAGCTATAAGTATTCTCCTATTTAAGAGGAAATCAAATCATGCATGAAAGATACACAGAAAACACATAACACTTAAACGCAAAGGGTTATTGATTTGTGCCTAATTCAATAAACAAATATTTTGGTCTTATCCCAAGTAGATATTCATAATACCCAAACATTAGGGTCGAATAGTTTACTTTGGAAAGTGATAACACGATTGCAAGTGATATCTGGTAACCATTCTTTGGTACGTAGTTAGGTCATTGATTGTCTTCACCCTGTTCTGGGCTCATAACCACCAACAATCAAAGTAAACTATTTTGTGATAATCAATGGCTGCTGCTAGGAGGCATATGGCTGCTAACTTTTCCAAATTGGAAAGTGAGGAGGCGAAAAATGAACCATTTTTAGGGGGTCATTTAAGCCGGAATTGGAATTTATTTGATCAAATATTGCCCTAAATCGTTCCTTTTGTGATTTTAGGTACTTTGGGAGTGAATTCTGTAAAAGGAAGCATTTTGGACGTTTTTGGAGCATAAAAGTGAAGAAAACGGCAAAGTCTTGATTTTTCTTGCTGGGAACAGTAGATGACGGCGTCAAGAAGGATTTTATGACGGCGTCAGGAGCAAAATGGATGACAGCCCAGAAAAAACGTGACGGCGTCAGAAGTAGGGCGTCAAGAGTAAATTTGGTAACGGCCTGGAAAAAAATTACACATGACAGCGTCAGATATAGATCTAGGCAGTCCGAGAACTTTATTGGCGGCAAGATGACGGCGTCAGAATTTTACTCTTGACGCCGTCACCTCACAAAATCTATATATACTTTTCTATTTTTCATTCATTAAGAGAGGAACTTGTGTGGAGAATTCTAGGGCCGAACCTAATAAACCCTAGGTCGTTTGTAACAGTATTTTCAAGGGTTTTCACCCCTTGAAACCCTTCATGTTCAATTGAGATAAGTTTCCTTTCAATTCATTCAATATGTCTATGTGTTGTTTGAATATATCTTATGCTTGTCTTGATTTTAACATGCTAGGCTAGATCTTTTGTGTGTTTGCTTAGATGTAATGAAACCTAGATGTTGATTATAGGTTGATTGCTTGTTTATAGTTGTAATGGATGAATGATTTCAATGTTAGGCTTAAGAAAACTGGCAGATCTCCATTGTGTAACTTGCTTGAACGCCTTAAGAAACATGAACCGATGTGTACTAGGTTTTTATGGTTGTATTTAATACATGAGCGAATTCTAGTGATCCCATGTTAGGAGCTTCTTAGCCGGCTCGACATAGGAGTGAAGTAGGAGCTTATAGAATTGGGGAAGTAAGTACGCCACCCCATGATTGGTATTAAGGAATATAACCCGTCATCCACGCAACTGTAACAAGTAATTAACCTGTAAAAGATATCTAGGGAGTAGTGAAATCTAAGTAAACACAATTCTCCCATATATTGCTCACACCACTAGTTAATTTAGTTTATTTACATTTTTGTCATTTAATTTTGATTGCATCTTTAGTTATTGGGTTAGTTGACTAGCAACTAATTCCGCTCACTCTTTCAAAAACCGAGATTTTAATTGCTTTTATAAAAATATAAAAATACAAAAAGAATCATCCCTCACCTCTAGACCTAGTTTTTAGGCTTTCTAATCCTAGCGACACTATTCCTGAGTTGAACGATCAATCTCCCGGTACTTGTCAGTATACTATACTACAACGATCAGGTACACTGCCTGGTGGGGGTTGTAAGCTTCTCGAGATCCCTTGAAAGGTAAAGCCTGGTGCAATTCCTACGCATCAGAAAGTTTGAAGGTGTTGATTTCAGAAGATGGCGAAAGAAGATGCACTTCTTGCTGTCAAGCATGAATGTGGTGTATGTTCTATGCACTGCTATTCCTGAAGATCACGGGGATGATGCTACTGTGGAACAGATAAGAAATCTAAGCAAATGGGAGAATGATGATTACGTTTGCAGAGATTTAATCCTCAATGGTATGTCTGATTTTCTCTTTGACATTTATCAGAATGTTGAATCTTCCAAATAACTTTGGGATTCCTTGGATGCCAAATATATGGCTGAGGATGCTTCAAATAAAAAGTTTCTTGTAAGTAATTTCACAAATTACAAAATGACTGATTCAAGACCAGTTATGGAACAATACAATGAACTTCTTGGAATACTTTGAAGGTTTACACAACACAAAATGAACATGGATGAGGCTATTTCAGTCTCTTGTATCATTGACAAACTCCCTCCGTCTTGGAAAGATTTCAAGCATACCTTGAAACATAAGAAGGAAGAACTGACACTTGTTCAGTTGGGTAGTCATCTGCGTATTGAGGAATCCCTCAAGGCGCAGGATAATGACAAGCCAAAGAGTAGCAATGCTACTGGTGCATCTATTGTCAATATGGTGGAACATAACAATTCCACCAGGTACAATGACAATAAAGGCAAACGTAAACATCAGGATAACACAAGGGTTAATCCTAATAAGAAGGAAATACCTACTTGTTAGAAATGTGGCAAATCTGGTCACATTAAAAGGGATTGCAAAGGTGTTAAGGTTTGTGGTAAAACCAATGGTTCAGGCACTAGTGATTCAGGGAGTGGTGGTTCTGCCAACTCATTAAAAGGTCAGAATATGTTTAATGAATCTCTTCAGGTTTATTATGTTACATATGTATCTGAATCTAACTATGTGCAGGATGATGATGTTGCGTGGTGGGTTGACTCTGGAGCAACTGTTCATGTGTGCAAAGATAGAAGATGGTTCAAGACTTACGAGTCACTGAATGATGGTTCTATTCTTCACATGGGAAATGAGTCAACAGCCTTGGTACATGGTCATGGTTGTGTAGATCTTAGTTTTAGTTCTGGAAAGATTGTAACTTTGTTTAATGTTATTCATGTTCCTGATATAAGGAAAAACTTGGTTTCAAGTAGTGTTTTGAATAATCATGGATATAAACAAGTTATTGAATCTGATAAATTTTTATTGTCTAAACATGGTGTGTTTATTGGTTTTGGCTATTTGTGTAATCAAATGTTCAGGCTTAATATTGTCAATGACATTGTTAATTCAGCTTTTATGTCAACCTCTAAACAAAATGACTCTACCCTGTGGCATGCTAGACTTGGCCATGTACATTTTAAAAGGATGCAAGATATGTCTAAAGATGGGTTAATCCCAACATTCGACATGGACACTGAAAAGTGTAAGACTTGCATGTTGACCAAAATTACTAAGAAACATTTTCAGGGTGTTAAACGTGAGACTGAGCTCTTGGAGCTTATACACAGTGACCTGTGTGACTTGCATGCCACTCCCTCTTTGGGGAACAAGAAGTACTTTGTGACATTTATTGATGATGCTTCTAGGTTCTGTTATGTTTATTTGTTACATACCAAGGAAGAAGCATTAGACAAATTCAAAGTATTTAAAATTGAAGTTGAATTGCAACTTGGGTCCCTGATCAAAAGATTCAGGACTGATAGGGGAGGTGAGTACATGGATGCTCTGTATTTTCAGTCTGTTGGTATAATCCATGAAACGACTGCTCCTTATACTCCTCAACAAAATGGTATCTCTGAAAGGAAGAACAGGGTACTGAAGGAGATGGTTAATTCCATGTTGTCCTACTCAGGACTGAGTCAAGGGTTCTGGGGTGAACCTATGTTAACAGCTTGCTATTTATTATATAGGGTTCCCCATAAAAGGAACAAGAATACCCCTTATGAGCTCTAGACTAAAAAGAAACCCAACTTGAATTATCTCAGGGTATGGGGTTGTAGGGCAGTTGTAAGACTCCCTGATCCTAAGTTGAAAACTTTGGGTGAAAGAGGCATTGAATGCATCTTTGTTGGATATGCTGAGTATTCCAAGGCATACAGTTTCTATCAGTCCCTAGACCAAGTCAAAGGATTCCAAATGGAACTGATGACATTGGTGTATCAGAGGTCCCTGATGAATTATCATCTCAGGCCCCTGATGAAGTTATGGTTCAACAACCTGAGCTCAGAAAGAGCAAAAGAGTCAGGACTCCAAAATCATTTGGACCTGAGTTTCAATTATACTTAATTGAAGGTACAAGGGATGAGGTATCTGACCAATATTCCTATTGCTTCGTTGTTGAGGATGATCCCAAAACCTTTGAAGAAGTAATGAAGTCCCAGGATGTTGCTTTATGGAAAGAAGCAATAAATGATGAGATTGACTCCATCATGGGCAGCAACACTTGGGTGTTGGTTGATCTACCACCAGGTTGCAAACCTCTTGGTTGCAAATGGATTTTCAAAAGGAAAATGAAGGTAGATGGAACTATTGAAAAGTTCAAGGCTAGACTAGTCATTCAGGGCTTTAGACAAAATTCAAGGATAGACTACTTTGATACTTATGCCCCTGTGGCACATATCAGTACCATAAGATTGCTGATTGCTTTGGCATTAATTCACAATCTGCTTATTCATCAGATGGATGTGAAGATAGCTTTCTTGAATGGTGAATTGGATGAGGAGGTTTATATGAACCAACCTCAGGGCTTCATCTTGCCTGGCAATGAAAACAAGGTGTGTAAACTGATTAAGTCTTTATATGGACTAAAACAGGCACCTAAGCAATGGCATCAAAAATTTGATGAAGTTGTTTTGTCTAATAGTTATGTTATTAACCAGGCTGACAAATGTGTATATAGCAAATTTGATGAATCTGGTAAAGGAGTCATCATCTGTCTATAAGTTGATGACATGCTGATCTTTGGCACTGACCAAAATCAGGTTGACCTGACAAAGGAATTTTTGTCATCAAGGTTCTCCATGAAGGACATGGGGGAGGCTAATGTTATCCTTGGTATAAGGATCAAACAT
The DNA here is from genome assembly GCA_030686995.1 of Artemisia argyi. Classification (NCBI taxonomy): domain Eukaryota; kingdom Viridiplantae; phylum Streptophyta; class Magnoliopsida; order Asterales; family Asteraceae; genus Artemisia; species Artemisia argyi. The sequence goes on from CM060683.1 coordinate 32,705,711, forward strand.
GAAAGTAATGGTATATCAATTTCTCAGTCTCATTATATTGAGAAGTTACTAAACAAAATTTAATTACTTTGATTGTACTCCAGTGAGTACTCCTATGGATACAACTGAGAAGCTTATGCCTAATACTGGCAAAGCTGTATCTCAACTTGGGTATTCTAGGGTGATTGGCTGCCTGACGTATGCCATGAATTGTACAAGGCCTGATATTGCCTTTGTAGTGGGTAAACTGAGCAGATATACTAGTAATCCTAGTGCTCAGCACTGGCAAGCAATTCAGAGGGTACTGAAGTATTTGAAGAGGACTATGGATTATATTCTCTCATATACTGGTTATCCTTTAGTGTTGGAAGGATATACTGATGCAAGTTGGATCAGTAACACTGAAGACAATTCGTCTACCAGTGGCTGGGTATTCTTACTTGGTAGAGCTGCAATTTCTTGGTCTTCCAAGAAGCAAACTTGCATAACCAGTTCAACAATGGAATCTGAATTTGTGGCTTTAGCAGCTGCTGGTAAAGAAGCTGAATGGTTGAAAAACTTGCTTCTTTAGATTCCATTGTGGCCTAAACCTATAGCACCCATTTCTATCCATTGTGATAGTGCTGCTACATTGGCAAAGGCTTATAGCCAGATGTACAATAGAAAGTCTAGACACTTAGGTGCCAGGCATAGCATAATTCGTGAGCTTATCATGAATGGGGTGGTATCTATAGAGTTTCTTAGATCTCAACAGAATTTAGCTGATCACTTGACGAAGGGCTTGTCTAAGACTTGGTTTTAAAGTCTGCTAAAGGGATGGGTTTAAAGTTCAACTTAGTCACTGAATAATAAGACACCAAACTCCCTCCTGAGGAAACTTGGGAGCTGAGTTCAATGTGGGAAGCTGAACATTCAGTGTGCTGAAGTACATGTTTTACAAACATCCCAAGGTTTGTGCTTGGAACTTGCTGGAAAGGAGGATGAAGTCATTACTTCTTAATGGTTAATTTTCTTTGAAAAAGTGCTTGGGAGGAGTATGAATAAAGGGGAACCACCTATGTGAATGTTGAAGTTTTGTCACTTCAGGAAGCTATGGACTTTTAGCTTTTACAACATTTATGAATTGGATGTGGACACATGGCTTGTATAGTGTCAGGAGTGTTTAAGAGTTCGAAAATGTATGTGTATTTTATCTTTAGGTATTCAAATGGGTTGAAGGGTTCAATTCTTAGAACACCATGATTCTCGAATATTTGAACGTGTAATGTACTAAGATGAAAATTCAATCCTTAGGATATTTTCGTTTAATGTTTTATTTTCATGCAAAGGAAGTGAACTAAATTTGGGGAGGATTGTAGGAAAATTTAGTGCACTTGAGGGATCAAATCATACTTGGGAATGGGTTTGGAGGTACGGAGTGTACACCCATCAAGTCCCTGATTACCCTGACTCAATAGTGGTTGTGCAGGATTCTGCTGCTAGTGTTGGTTTCTGCTGATAGTGGACCCTGCTGCTAGTATTAGGATTCTGCTGATAGTGAATCCTACTGCTAGTAGTATGACTCTGCTGCTGAGCAGTGATTCTGCTGCTAGTGCTAAGTAGATTTTGCTAATGAGAAGGTAACTAATTTGACCTATTCAAATGACAGTTATATATGCACTTATGACCACGTTTAACTGGTCATGTAATTACTATTTTTGGCTATAATGGGGGCAATTATGTGGAGATTAATGGGCTGATTAATTCTCATAATTCCATTTGACTAGCTATGAGTATTCTCCTATTTAAGAGGAAATCAGATCATGCATGAAAGATACACAGAAAACACATAACACTTAAACGACAAGGGTTATTGAATTGTGCCTAATTCAATAAACAAACATTTGGTCTTATTCCAAGTAGATATTCGTAATACCCAGGCATTAGGGTCGAATAGTTTACTTTGGAAAGTGATAACATGATTCCAAGTGATGTCTGGTAACCATTCTTTGGTACGTAGTTAGGTCATTGATTGTCTTCACCCTATTCTGGGCTCATAACCACCAACAATACACTCATACATGGAAGCATAAGTTTACACATGAAAATTACTTTTTGAAACTTTCCCGATCCTTAGAGGCCAAAGTACCATAACTTGGTAACACCAAAAAAGTCCCACCTACTCAGTGCCAACTCACTTCAACATTTTAATATTTAACACCGAAAAATCACCTCTTATCATAACACCTCATAACACTACCTTTTTGGACACACCTTTTAAAAGATTACAATTTACAAATTAACTCCTTAATTATTTCATTTATTAAACAACCTAATACTTCATCAATAAAGTTAAAAATTACAATACAAAATAAAAAAGCTACAAAAAAAGTTACGACATAAAAAAATTGCGAAAAGAACTACTACATAAAAAAAGTTACGAAATAAAAATACAATATAGAAATAAAATAAAACTACTCAGGGCGTTGTAATTTATATTTTTCTTTGATTTTCTGCTTTTCTACTTCGATCCAATACGCAATGTCCTCATCCATCTCCTTCGTGTTAATACCGTAAAATTTAAACTCTACCAAACGCATTATCGTACGGTCGTTCTCTTTAGCGACATCGTACGCCAATTGGGCCGCTTCCCATTTAAGGTGAAGCTCGGATGTCATAAACTCTCCGAATTGGCTTAAAAAGTTACTTCCTCCGGTACTCATCGTGGTGTTGTATTTTTGTTTTTTGGCCGGGGCGTTGTTTGCCGGTGGGATGTGGTCGTGCATCATCACTGAATGGCTCCGTGTGGTTTTCCCCAGGGATGTCTCCGGTTAAATCTACCGGTTCTGGCACATCCCATTTTGCATGGGATTTCAAAATGTCCCACGCTTCCTCTTGAGCAAACGAGACACCTTTATGCTCATCACGATACATTGATCTAGCTCGTCTCATAAAATCCAAATCATTTTCCCCACTTGGGGATTGGGTTAAGGAAACGCAATTCAATGGTGTAAGTGGGAAAGGTTGTGTGCATCAAAGTTTCGAGGAGGCCTTGGATTCCGTTACTTGGGATTGTTTAATAGATCAATTCTCACAAAGCAAGTTTGGCGCATAAACACATCCCCAACAACATTGGCAGCTAGAACTCTTAAGGCACATTATTTTTCAAGATCGAGCTTCTTTGATGCCAATATTGGATACCGACCAAGCTACATTTGGCATAGTTTTCTTTTGGTTAAAGATACTGTTCGTAAATGGTGTAAATGGAATATCAGTGATGGTCATAGTATGAATGTATGGAATGACTTTTGGGTCGATGATCACACAAATCTGGGTTAAAAACCGAATAATTGTGATGTTGATCAGGTTCGTGATTTATTAAATCTTGAAGGTGATGATTGGAATCATGAGCTTCTGTATTCATTATTTCCTCATAATATTGCAAGCAAGATTGCTTGTTGTTTTGTAAGTAAGTCAAGGAATGATGTTCTTTATTGGAATAAAAATCCAGGAGGCCGATTTTCATGCAAATATGCTTATTTCTTCGCGCTTGAAGAAGATGAAGACATGGTACGCATTGCTATCTCTGATGACTCGATTGACTTTTGGTGTGTTGTGTGGAAATTGAAATTCCCTGATAAAGTCAAATTATTTATATGGGGAGTTTGGAATAATGTTGTACCTACTATTGACAACCTACAGTCTCGTGGGTTGAATCATACATCTTCTTGTATCATTGTGGCGAGACAATAGAAAATTTAGCACATGTCATGTTTAAATGTTCGGAAGCAAAAGAGGTATGGGACTGTTGTAGTATCGGTTGTTTTTATGATACAAAAGGAGCTGTCACATTTCATGATTTTTGTTAGGTAATTCTTGACAATTTTCCATCTGAATGGGAGGTATTTATGATGATGTTGTAGGGATTGTGGACGAGAAGAAACACATATTTTCATGGTCAATAGAATGGTAGGGAGGGCAACATGGAAGAAATAGCGAAATTTGTTTTATCAGATTATCAGAAGGAGAATTAGAGAGGAATTATTAGCAGCACCAATGAGGTACATAATACTCATACAGTTGTGTAGTTAAGGCCAAACGCTCAACACATAAAAATTAATTGTGATGCTGCGTGGCAAAAAGAGTCTGGAAAGGCGGGCTTGGGCTCTGTAGCCCGTGACTACAATGGCGAGGTCTTATTTTTAGGTGCTTGATTAGAATGTTACGTGAGTTTTCCAGTGGAAGCTGAAACAAAAGCGGTTCGTTGGGCTATGAGTCATGCACTTAATAGAGGGTACTCTAACGTTATATTCATGACAAATTTAACTCATTGTGTCTAGTTTAGGCGCTTCAAAATAAAGTCATCTTGCTAGGAATTACAAGTCTTTTTTCTTATATATTGTCCCATTCAATGGCTTTCAACGTTTGTAAGTGGTCTTTTGTTAAAAGGGAGGGAAATAGGGTAGCTCATAGCATAGCTTCTTTGGTGTTGAGTTGTACTAGTGAGATTATGTTAGACGGTAGTGTTCCAAGTTGTGCAAATATATGAGTGACTAAAGATGTAATCTTATCTAATATTGAATGATATTTCTTCCTTTTATCAAAAAAATAAAATAAAATAAAATAAAATAAAATAAAAAAAAAATAAAAATCATTTTTCCTACTTTTTCCCTAACGTTTAGCATGTGAAAACCATGTTGAACTTTTGACAATTTCCGCTCAACGTAAACTTGCTTGCTATCATATCCTTGTTGCGTGGTTGGAAATTTTCCCGATTGAACTCGATCATAACCCGATACCAAAAAATATGTTGCTCGTTTGTGAAACTCCAACATTTGGATCCTCAGAAATGGCAACGTAACACAAGGCAAGTAGCGTTTCCTCTACCGGTAACCAACGTATATAGTCCCATCACATCGGGATTTTTTTTGAATATGGTTCGGGTTATTTTTTGATTTTTTTGCCATACATTTTCCTCGACTTTTGGGCTTTTATGGAGACGTAGCTTCGGGGTCGAATTGTGATTGTGAGGATTGGGTTTGCGGTTGGGTTTGTTGTTTGAATTGTGGTGGTTTTTATTGTACATTTGGAAATTGGCGTTTTGCCACATAAGAAACATTTGTTGTTGTTGAAAAAGTTCCTCAGGAGTCATGTCGAGTGAGTTAGGGAAGGATGAAGACGCGTTTGGGGAAGAAGATCCCGCATTCGGATTCGCCATACCAAGTAAGTTCAAAAAACTCTCGTTTGGATATCCCGACATTTTTGTTTGTGAGAATGGAAGTATATAAATTTGAGTTTGAGTTGTGAAAGTGTGTAAAAAATAAAAATGTAAAAGTGGGTATTTACAAGGTTTTGAACAAATTAATTTTTCTTATTTTTTTTAAACTACTGGTGGTGTGTTATTATTTTTTTAGCTGTTGTAATTAAAAATTGGGGGTACTTTGCGTAATTTTTTTATTTATATTTTATTTATTTATTATTTTTGTGAGTTGAAGCACCACTAGCCGTTTGGATGGGGGTGTTTGTAATTTTTTTTTTCTTTTGCACGTTACAAGATACTTTCTTGTATCAACTTGGACAATAACGCCGCCTACCTGGTATGATAACGTCGGCCAACATGCTGCCACCTAGGCATAACGTCGGCTTCGGCGTTACCATACCATGAGCTCTTGCGAAAAGTCAAAACTCTCTATTTCCTATGATTTATAAGTGTATTTAAAAAATAAAGTTTGTAAAAGATGACCTAGCTAGTAAGGGGCTTTTAATTCTTTAGAAGAAGCTACCGTTTAAACTATGAGACGTTAGTAGTACAAGTAAATTTATAACTGCTGTTAATTACTACAAATGCTTGCAAACTTTTTTTTTTTTTTTTTTTTTTTTTTTTTTTTTTTTTTTTTTTTTTTTTTTTCAAGAACCTTTAACTCGTGTTAATGTGTTACATGTCTACAAGTATCAAATAAACTCAAATTAATATAATTATGTTTTAATTTATATCGATACCTTTCTCAATTTATGTGTTGTTTATCGAGTTTAACTCTTCTTTGTTTAGAAATAAATGTAGTTATGTAAATAAATCGATGAGTGAAAGAGCAAAATATAAGGATAAATCGGAATGTGAGTGACTCATCAACCTAGAGGTTGTGGGTTCAAGTCTCGTTGGAGACATGTGAGATAAAATTTGTGAGATAGGTAGTTAGGTAATAAAGAATTGCCGTTTAAAAAAAATGATAATATAAAAATTAAAATAGTTTCTTCTTTTATGGGATGAAAGATCAAATTAGGCATGGTATCCATCTTTAAGAGCAGGGGGTAAGTTGCCCTTCCCCCTGCGTTATATCTTAACCGGGCAACAAAAATGGGGTGCGTTAACTTACCGGGTATCAAAGGCAAGAGGTGCGTTAAGTTGGGGAGGCAAGCACATAAAGTGCGTTAAGCCAGGCAAAAAAAAAAAAAAAAAAAAAAAAAAATCCGCCCCCTGCAACGGCTAGTGTATTCAAAAAAAAAAAAAAAAAAAAAAAAAAAAAAAAAAATTCACTCACACCCTTATAGTTTTGTTACCGTTAGCAACGGCTCTAATTAAAAAAAAAAAAAAAAAAAAAAAAAAAAAATGCATTTTCCAACCTATTTTCTTACCACTATAAATACCAAACTCATACACATTTTATTTTCACACTTTACACAATTCAAATTCAACCTATATACTTCCTTTCTATAAGAAAAAAAAAATCACCCAAAACTTTCATACTCACAATGGATCCGAATGAAAATAACCAAAAAGAAAGGAGTTTCTCCGATATAGATGATGAAATGGACATGGAATTTATGATAGCCGCGTTAGAATATCATTAACGTTTGGAACAACAGCAGCCTACAACGCATCCCGCGTACACGCATCCCGCATACAAGCATCTACCGAGAGTTTGTGGTTGCCGAGAAATGTTTACGTAGTGACTACTTTTATCAACGGTAAGTATACGCACCGGAACGTCGCATACATAGAGAAATACACGACGTAGATATGCATACTCAAATCCGACAAGACCTTATGGAGCATGTTTGGGGAAGCTTCTTCAACGTCAAAATGAAGAAGAAGGTTCCGAGGACAAAGAATAAATGTTTGTAATATTTATGTTTTTTAATTTCATATGTTTCGTAATGTAATATTTCTATTTTTAATTTCGTATCGTAATATGTTTAAGAATTAATGTTATGTTTTAAATAAATAAAGTATTTGTTAAACTTTGAGGTTAAAATTGAAAATAATTGAAGTGGATGTGAGTTATGCTACCGGGGTGAAAAGTCAAAAATTAAAATTAAAAAGTAAAAACTGATGTGACACTGACGTGACATTAAGTTAAGTTTTAACCTTACGTCAACTTACCACATGCCTAAACGAAGAAATGTTTAACAGATTAGAACCTCGATGTTATAGGATAAGAATTCAATGCAAGCTACCCCTCTTGCAACAAAGGCTTTTAATCTCTTCTGACCACGAGTCGAATAGGACAAAACAAAGATGTTTCCAAAACTGGTTAATCAGTTGTGATTAGATGTATGATATTAACTGTCATTAGGTACTTTTGGAAAGTCAACATTCTCGTGCCATTCAGGTCACCCATCTTGTGGGTTGTGGGCTTGTGGCTATGCGTATACATTTTCTGTTAAAAAAAAAATTAAAAGGTAAAAACTGATGAACAATTAGATTTTCTGTTAAAAAAAAAAAAGGATGTTAATGTAAACATCTTTAAGGAAAAGTAATAAAATTTACTCTGTACTATTCTGTATACATTTTTTCCAGAATGGTAACAAAAAATAACTTATTTACCGAACAACACAATTTTTTCACACATTTGGGAGTTTTCCAAACTTCTATGGTGCAGACTTCAGAGATTATGTGCGATTTTTTAGTGACAATTTTTTTACATTTAGCGACACTTTTATTACTTTAAGTGGCACATTTTGAAAAGAGTCACTAGGTCACACAGAAATTGTCGGTAAGTTTCCAAAAGTGCCGTTAGAAGTAAAAAAGTCGCTAATAGAACTTTCACGGGGTCTTAAAAAACTTGCATGGTGTGAAAAATATATGGGTAATTTGGCGATGCCGGGACAAAGTGGCTATTTTATGAAACGCAAGTCGGATTGGTTAGTGTGTCATTTTCCCATTGCTACATGATACACATTCTTAATGCAAGTACATTTTTTCTAATCAACAAAATATAGTATACTTGTAATAAAGGTAAACGTTAGTGAAGTTCAAAGTATATAAACAAATTAAGTTTTGATGTACTCATGTACATTATCTACTTGTTTTTTTTATAGAAAGAAGAAATATGAAAGATTTTATATCTTCAAAAGTCGTACGGGGTACTCTTGAGCCTAACCTGGATATTTGACAAATTAATGCATTGCTATCTTTAATCGTATCGTTTGGAGACAGAATCGGAGATGAACGATAATTAGATATGGTAGAGAAGACAAGAAGTCAGAAACCTGGCGACTTATCGAATGTCCCCCTTAAAGTGAGCATAGCTAGCCCACGCATTGGAATGAAATGGTATTCCCCGTCAAAATGAGCAGAGCCGCTTTGGAGATGAGAAACCATAGGATACCGAATTGTGTGAATAATCAAAAAAGGGGCAACTAGTTTCACTATAGGTTGGCTTTGCCCTTTCTGCAACATCCGGTTTCACTATATGGATCACGGTTCCGAAATATAGTGGACGTTTGATTAGACCAGCTATACAAACGTGAGGACATCTTATCCACTGATGAGGATGAAGTCAATTTGCGAGCTTAAATTATGGCAGATTTGGAAAGCGAGACGAAAATTTCAGTCCTTCTAAAGGTGCATGTGCGGCAACACATCTAAGTAAGTAAGTAACTATTGAAAAATTTAGTGAAAAAAAATAAGTATTCACTAAGTTTTTATTTATTATTATTATTATTATTATTATTATTATTATTATTATTATTATTATTTAATAGAAGGGTTACCCGATAAATATTGTTACTAAAAAAATAAAACAATTGCATAACAACGGGTGTGGGCAGAGGCGGAGGGGATGGGGTGACTAGCAGGTGCTGGCTAGGCCCCTCCCAACTAGCCCGGTGGATACAATATTACAAAGGTTGAAAACCCATTATTTGAAGAAGAATAAAGGTCGGCCCCTCCCACTATGCCAGCAACTCAAATTTGTGTTTTTAAGATAAAAGAATATTATAACGTGTACGAGTTACGACAGAAAATCCGAATAAACAAATTTAAAATATATTGCATAATCATCGCATCAGGTGTTGAATTATCTAGTTCTTTATTTTTCATTATTAATCACAGTTGGTATTTTCTGTTTTGTATTAATCGTATCGTTGATCACTTCGTCACTATCAAGTGGTTAACTCCTTAACTGCTTTGTTACTTGTTACGTGTTGTCAATTTATTTATTTATTTATTTTTTTGTTAGTTCTTCAATTTACCGCATTGGATTGTTAATTTATTATAGGATTTACAAAGTCATGATACACTACTTATCTAGGGGTTTTTGGTATGATTTTTGTTAGATAAGTCTTGGGTTAATTATTAATTGCTTTACATGTTCGATAAGCGTTGATATAAGTCCCACTACATACATGGTTTTGACGTAAGTCAAATTTAATGGATATTTGTGCACGCACAGGTTATTAATAAGCATTTGTTGTCAAATTTGTATTATTTGTATTTATTTTTTTGAAACGTGTTGTTTGATTGCTAAAATGTATCCAAATTTGACAATATATTCAAAGTATCAAAACTACAAAGATTCGAACCAAACTAATCCAACCAACACTTCTGATGACACACCAACACCATAAACACTAGACTTACAGATGTTTATTTAACTAACAATACAATAAATTCGTAAAGTTAGTTTTCATTCTTTCATATATTTTCACACATCTCATCTTTATATATATGTTATGTAATCTTATTATTTTTGATAAAATATTTAACTTACTTTTTACGATTTCTTGATTTAGGTTGTGGGTGTTCAAAAAATATTCTTATTTGGATATCCAAAATTTTGACCAAAATTTATTAAAAAGTTGGGTTTTGTGAAATGTAAGTTTTGAAACTCATGTAAAAGTTTTTCAAAAATTATAGATATTTGGATATTCGGATATATAAAATTGTTCTCCGAAATTCCTGATATCCGGATATATAAAATCTTTTGTAAGTTTTATAAAATCTTTTGAAAGTTTTAGAAACTAAATTTCGGATATCCGGATATACAAAATCTTTTGTAAGTTAGCGTCTTACGACTACGTTCGGCCCCCCTTAACTTGAAATACTGGCTCCGCCCCTGGGTGTGGGTGAATCCCACACCTCAGCCCAAAAAGGCAAACCAAATACACCTATAGTGCTTAAGACCTCAACTAGCATAAGAAAGACAAACTAATCTTATAATCACACACTATAAAGACATAAGAATAAAACTAACGTTTACTATGACCATGAAGATTTATATACATTGAGTCACAAAGTGCGAGCTGATCCGGGTCATATAGATCAAAATCTTCATTCTCATGTAAACTAGCAATATACGAACCTCCACTCGTCATAAAATGAGAAGTCTCATCATAAGCATCTTCAACTTCATCATCACTACTATCACTATCTGAAAGAGTTTTCACTAACTTTTAACATATATAATTATTAGTGAATATAAGTAATATGATTAGGGCCTTATATGGCTACGTAGTTCTCTGTGAGTGCTTCGTAACGAGTCATTATATGTCAAAAACGGAGTTAGTGTGAATAAGATATCAAGTTTCGAAGAAGGGTAGTTGGGGTTGAGGGAAAAATGGTCAAAAGTGAGTTATGATTTTTGTTTGAAATATGGCATTTGAATGGCTGTTATGACTGGTTGTAAGAGCAAAATAATGAGCCATTAAAATATTTGATTGCAATATTACACAATATGTTACAACATGAGTTTGTATAAATTCAAAGCAATCCCTACCATTCTAAAATACACCAGCAATTCACAGTTAACATTTTCCTCTCTAGCACACTTATTATAATTCTATAATATTTTGAGCAAGTTTTCAATTCTGGCAGTACTACTGCTCTAACCGTTGTACTTTAGGAAACAACCGTGGTAATTATACGTGGAATTGTTTTAAGGGAATCATGTTCAACATGAGACTCGGTCTTCATTCTTTTATAATTAATTTGTTGTCACAATTTATGTTCATGTTATTCTAACTTTTACTTTGATTGCTTTGTGTTTTTTCTTCCTATTATTGTAATTTATATATATATATTACATATAAAGCATGAATAACTCTCTCTTCAAAATTTTAAGACTTACAAGAAATTAAGTATGGTTTACAACACTTTAAAGCACTCAATTTTCAGAATTACAACAAAATAAGCATATTGTACAACAAAATAAAGCATGGTGTCATTTTAAGACCAAAATTCTATCAAACAACATTAATGCTATTAAAAATACCTCATCACCAAAAATTACAACCATTTAAGCACAATGTACAATAGCTGCAACCAATTTTTTGATTTACAACAAAATGAGCATAGTGTACAACAAAATAAGCATGATGTAATTTTCAGACTTACAACATTAATGCTATTAAAGTGGTCAATGTTATTAATGACTATAATGACTACTACTTACAAGAAAAAAAACATAGTGTACAACACTTTAATGCACATAATTTTCAGATGTACAAGACAAGAAGCATAGTGTACAACAAAACATCACATTAATGCTATTTAATGTAGTCAATTATTTAACTCGTCAATAAATACAATAACACATTTATTAAAACACCCCTTACAAATACAAATTATCAAGCATATTGTACAATCAAATTAAACACAATTCCTGCATTAAATTTCACTACTACAAATAATAAAGCACGTTATACAAATATTCAAGCCCGAACGGGCAACGGGCCAAATGGGCTTGAGCCCGAACAGGCGCGGACCAAACGGGCTCGAGCCCGAACGGGCGCGGACCAAACGGGCTCGAGCCCGAACAGGCACGGGCCAATGGGTTCGAGCCCGAACGGGCACGAGCTATACGAAATTCTTGATATCCGTAAATTTATTATCAAAAATAACATAATAAACTAAAATACATTATTTATCGAAAAATTTTATTCCAGAGTACCTGCCGCTGCAACGCGCGGGTACCCTGCTATTTGATATAAACGGTATACTTTACTACAGTAACGTCTTATCTAGCTAGGGTGTATGTAATGTGAACCTTCTTTTTTCCATTCAAAAAATACTCATAATGTTCACATAAATATTCGTAGCTTAAATTCTACTATTCTTTTTAGTACTCTTTGGGTACTTTTATTTGTGAAGAAAAGTTTAGGATCCAAACAAATGACTACGAATCCAGGGCAAACATTGTGGGGACTAGGAAAAAGACAAGGCGTCGTGGTGAGAATCTAGTCGTGCCAAAGATGAAAACAAATGAATCCTTACAAAACATTTCCTCAATTGTTCTAGCATGCATTTCTCAGTGATATCACATAATAGACCAATACATTTGTGTGTAAAAGCTTTTTTGAACACATATGGTCACTAATCACACTTCACTTTAACTCATAAGAAAGCTATCATCATCATGACCCCCAATACTACTTTTCTTGTCTTCTTCATCAAGATTTTCGATATCCTCATCCATCTCTAGAAAATCTTCAGAAGTGTAATGAGGTGCATGACCACTTCCGAAGGCTTGAATATGGTCTTTTAGAGACCTCTTATGCTTAAAATCAGACCCACAAATACAATACCATAACTTCCCACAATTTTTTTCGTGAGTCCTCCAATCGCCTCTTACTGCAAAGGGCTTACCACATTTACGGCACCCATAGGGCTTCTCGCCATGCTTTCTTTTGTAGTGTGTTTGAAGTGTGCGGAAGTCTTTGAGTGGCTTCGATCTTGGGTGGTCGATGTTGTTCTTGCAACCCTCCGCACAACAATAGCAAGGTAACCTCAGCATTGAGGATGCTGGTTTTGTGCCTCTTAAAGATTCTGGACCTTTTCTATATTGTGAGCCATGCCCCCACATATGCATCTTCAAAACATATTTATAATAGAAAATTTAGAGATAAAATGAATGTTTTTTTTCATAATCACATAAAATTACAAGAAGCATGATACAATCACTATACTAATATATAGAACAAGATGATTGAGAGGCATTATAACTGTAAGTACATCACTTAAACATATAGTTTATGGGCATAGCTACTACAATAACACGTACATTTAAAAGGTCTATTTGTTTCTCATTAAAGGCAAATCAAGTCCTTTTTTTCTCAAGATATGCGTGCATACCTTGACTTACATTTAATTGTATAATGGACGACGAGACAAAATACATCATTGAAGCTAGGTATACGTGGTTGAAATTTTTGAAAATAGAAAGCAAACAAGATCCATTTAATTTTACTTCATGACACACTAAAAAAAAGCTATTTTAAAGTATATAAAGGTAAAAGTCATGCAAATTATCTTAAAAACATAACTGTTTAATTAGAGGCATTCAGTAAACACGAAAAAATTTCTTGGCAATACACTTTTTTTCCTCTACAAATTTACCGAAAGTTAACTATGCAAATATAGTGTGACTCGCTCACAATTGTCTTGTCACAATGTCATGTGCGCCTATTAAATAACAGTACGTAGAAGGACTACAATGGCAGAATTTGGTTTAATTTGCAAAAACAAAATTAAATATTCCCTTTAAGTTATAGCTGGAGAAAATAACCTGCATGTTGTTGTAGCGGTTGAATGTTTTGTTACAAACAGTGCAAGAAAATTGTGTAGGGCCAACCATGATTTGTGCTGGTGTAGGTATCCAATATTGCAAATGATCCGGAGCTATACTCGTGTTCATGTTCGTGTCCGTGCTCATAGTGAAGCTGCTAGCTCCTCCTTCACTTACTAAAGATGCAGTTTCTGGCTGACCTATATGAAGAGCGACCGTTACACCATCCTCACAACTAGCAATACTCGCATCTAGACTAAGATTAAGGTTAAGATTGAGGTTAAGGTTAAGATCCTTATTAGGGTTTGGGTGACAAGAATAGTGTTTAGGAGATGGGATGTTAAAATGATAACCGTGATCGTGGTTGAAGTATTTTGACGCGTCGTGGTTTTGTGCTCGTCCTGGTGGACTAAGAGAGAGTAATATAGAGTCTTCATAGACTTCATCACGTCCGAAACACCCAATACTTTCACTTGTAGTTGACATCTTTGTAAAACTAGAATGAGTTTGCATGGAGCTAGAGATAAAGAAAGACAAGAATTAGGTTTTGAGATTTTCTTGAGAAAGGGACCAAGAAGGTTAGATCTTTTGTTTTGTCAAAGATTTAGGAATGCAATATAGTAGCACATACACATGTGCAACCGAAAGCATGTGGTTGTAAATGCCATTCTTTTAAGAATGAGAGACCTTAAGAAAGAGGGTTTGAAGCAAAGCATAAGGCGAATGAATATGATAGTGCTAAGAATAAATGAAATATTTAGGTTGAAGTACTGTGCACGTGGAATAGGGATATAAAAAATTGGAAGGTGATTGATTTGGCGTGTATAGAAATGGGGGAGACAAGGACTCGGCAAAAGACAGGTGAGAAAGAAAGAAACTGCATTGCATAGAATAGTGTACCAATATCATTTTACCCTCCAATTATTTTCAATTCAATTATATGTTTATATATAGTTTTACAATATAATCGTCCCATAAATTTTCATTAGGAGTTAATTTGATGACAATACTCATACATATATATACGACTCTTAAACAGAGTACTTCTAGATTGTCTTGATGACTAACATTAATATTTAGGTCATGGTTTCAGCCATTTCCTTGGAGCGCGAAACATATATCATGTCTTTGCATTTCACGCAGAACACTAGGTGTTTAGAGACAAAATTTGAGTCCGGCTTGTTATATGCATCTTTTTGGGATCATTTTGGTACGAAACAACTAACATTTGTGATGTTAATTAGTGACTTTCAAGAGTTGATAATGTTACAACTAGTTGTAGTGGTAAAGGTAACGAGGTTTCACCACCTTGTCGAGATCACTTCATCCACTTTCATTTCAATCGGTGGTCTGCACCATCGACTTTGTATTTCTTTTGGTCTTCATTCATGAACAAAAACCCCTTGTAACAACAACTCCGCATGGTGATTCCCTACCACTATGGCAGGTCTAATGAATTTTCACCTATGCATCCGCTGCATGTGACTACTAGAGGCGTGTGCTAAGAACCATCACTACAACAAATACCGATTTCGGCGACAGACACCTTTTAGCGATGACGCATGTCGACGCTGTCACAAAACGTAAAAAAATCAATCTTTGACTTTGACTTTCAACAAAGCATCTTGGTATAAGTTTTACCGTGGGACCCACATATTTAGCGACGAGATCTGTCGTCCCTACAACTACATATGATGTCGTCCCTACAACTACATATCAATTAACTAATAGAGAAATGATGTGAATGACTAACTCATATGCCTAATATTATGTATAATCCGCTCATTCTTAGACACATGTATTTCATACTTTCTCTCTCATCAAACTCATAACTGATCTTGACAAGTGTACGATTATTTTTCTAGGCATAAAATTAGGCATGTCAATCACTACTTTAAATAATAATATTTTTCAAATTAAATCTTTTACGTTTTGTTAAAAATGAATTAATCTAGCCCGCCAAAACCAATCTAGCTTGCCAACAACTTTTACCAACGACACTTATCGTCGCTAAAATTATATATCAATTAAATATAATATTTACAAGTAATTCATTTTTATTAAAAATTAGTTAAAAATAATTAAATTAGATTTTTCTAGTGAGATATTGTTTTAGTGATGACGCATGTTGTTGCTAAAAGCCCCAAATCATTGAAAGTTTAAATGTAGTGTTAAAACTAATTTTAAAAAGTATATAAAATTACTTTACTGACAAAATTAATAGTTTAATAAATTATAAAAGTTATTTTTGTAGTAAAAATGTGTTTAAGTTGTAAATGTAATTAATTACAAAGACAGTAGTACATCATGTATCGTCGATGCTTTCATCGCTAAAGGCCTTTAACTTTTGTTGCCAAAACCTTTGGCGATGGGCCTACATCGACGACACTTTGGTTACCACATGTCGTCGCTAAAGTTTTAGTGACGAAATTTTGGGCCTTTGGCGACAACCTAAGTAATCTCCAAAGGCCTTGAACGTTGTAGTGAATATAATCTTAGGGTTGATTCCATATTTACCTAACCAAAACATCAAAATCCTATATTTTTCTAACACATGCTTTAAAGACATTGTGCTTGTGCATTGAAAACTTGTGTTTTGGGAAAATATGGAATTTTGATCTTTTAGTTGGATAAATATGGAATTATCCTATTTTTTTACTGTAGTGGTGGGATCTAGCTCCAATCACTCCATGATTTTTGTTTTTGGGGCAATTCTATATTTACTAAGGTTAAACATTATAATATCATATTTACCCAAACATGCTTTAAATACATTGTACATCATTCATCCAAAACTTGTATTTTAGATAAAACAACTGTTACATCATAAAGCTTGAGCAAAAAGCTAAAGCAAAAAATGATTACAATGTATTGTTACAAGCACAAGAGGGATTCGAAATCCATTCAATCCATGATATATACTGTATCAAATAACAATATTGAGGGTGTTTAATATTGCTTATCCCTACTCTTAACATCTATTTTGTCATTAAATAAACAGTTTAAAGTTGTTTAACATGATTAATTAGAAATAAATAAACCTACAAGAGCATCTTCAGTGCATAGTATAATACAAGATTCAGTACATCTCCACATCAACATATTAACTTTCATACAAAACTCCATAATGCATTGAACTTAACATAGTTTAATATATAACCACATCATGCATGTATACCTATATTTTAAACATGAAAAATAATGCAATGAATGGGTTTTCAAAGAAACAAAATCGTTATGACCCACCTCTATGGTATAATAGTCGCTTAATCAGAAACACACACTTACTAAATGTATGATAAGTTGGCAATACCTGCAATGGATTATACCATATAAATTAGCTATTATGCATGTGTCATGTCACCCCACTATGGATGCCCTAAGTGTGCAATACTTGCAATGGATTATACCATATAAATGAGCTATTTGGGTGAATGGCATATATATTATATCTAAAAGCTCATTGCATATATTCAACTTAAATTTATAATTGCATATATCTTTTCAAAATCTCAAAAATTGCATATATATCCAACTTAAACTTATAATTGCATATATATCTTTCCTAAACCTGAAAATATTTCATATATATCCAAATGACGTATTATTAACTATAAATTTAAAACTCTAAAATACATACCATCTATAATTATACGAATAATATTTCATTAAATTACTTTTTTCTTTATTTATAACCTTGCTAAGAGTGATATACGCTTTAATTGTAAACAAAGTTTATTTGTTATAAATATATAACACTTATGATATTTATGACGAGTTTATTTTATTTATTCGTACTATAGATGATATAATCTGACTTTTTTGTGAGGTTAAATATCATCTTGATATATTACTTTTAACATCTATTTTGTTTTAAACCTCTGCACATCGTACTCTTGAAAAATAAATGTTTTTGTTGCTATTTTCTAAATATAAATTATCATAACTTAGAGTTTAAATTATGTTGAATAATTATCTTGAGGTCTTATTAAATGTTAGAAACGCTATATATGCAATTACGAAGGTTTAGAAAGTATATATATATATATATATATATATGCAATTATTTGTTTAAGTTGGATATATAAGCAATTTTTGAGCATTTGATACGTAATTTTAAGTTTATTGAACGATAAATATACAAGGGGGCTGTTAGGGAAACCCTCTCTACATGGGGGGTCCCGCCTATTTTTAGTCAACCGTACAAGCATTAAAGCAGACAGTACAGGCGACGGCAGCACAACCCTTCCATGCACCCCCCCTATTACCCCCGTGTATATAACTCACCCTATATACAATTCCCCTACATTAAATAAGCAATAATCACAATTAACCACCATTAATTACCATATGTCACAGGAATTGTTGCAAACTTGATAGGACCAGACAAAATTAAATGCTTTTAATTTTTGTGGGCTAATAAACACAAGTGTTACTTTTTTGTATGTCTGTGAATATGGCATGCACGTTAAGTTTAAGCAATTCATACAGGGTTCATAAAGTACTCACCAACACAGAGATACGCATCTGTACAATAAAACTACATGATCAAGAACTACTGTTGTAAAACAAGCATGGCTCTTTCTCTCTCACACACATACACATAAACACACACTCACTTTTTAGTTAACATGTAAAAGAGATGTTGAATGAGATGTACATGCCAGCAATACAATGATGGAAGATGTTACACTACATAGTGCAAACCAAGGATCCATCAAATATCACACAAACAAAAGTTAATTATTACATTTCATGCATATTCTTTTTCATTTTGTCAAGACCGGCCTGAAAAGACCATTAAATATCACAATATGATTATTGATTAGACACCATGTTATCAATAGTAGGTTGGTATCCCATAAATTGCAAGCTTATCACAGTTTTTTGCTACTCGTGTATAATCAAGCTGGCGTACTACAACTTGTGTAGATACATGCATAAAATAGCCAGCATCAAAATACGTACAATCATTATCTTTACAAACATGACATTAGTTCCTCTCACATCAACTTGCCCGACTTTGGAGTATTGTTTTTCAAACCAAAACTGCTATGCTATTTTAGCATAATTTTGTTTCAAACAGAAAATTTTATAAAAGCCTAGCAAGTCTCTAGGAAAATAAAGAACGAATTAATTAAAAGGGAGTTAGAAAGTGTATTATCAAGCCACAATCCAATTTAGAAGAGAGTTTTTATGTATTTTGTACATCCGATTGAAAAAAAGAGTTGAACATCGATGAAGAGAAGCTCGGTCTTTGGCCTTGAGGAAGAAAAAGTGAAGTCATTTCGGTAATGCCAAAGGTGCCAAAGGGTAGTTTGGACTACCGCGTCAAAGAAGATGTAATGAGGAGCTTTAATCTTGACTTTAACGGCAAGGTTAATTAAATCATCAAGGAAAAAGTTATACTTGCGTTAGAGAGGTTCCACCAAGTCATTTCGCTTTATTTGTACATGCCTTATGCGACTTGGAAGTGGTGAGGGTCATATTTAGAAACGATATATCACGAGTTATAGAAGAAAAGAATATAGATTTGTGTCTTCGTAGTCACATGATCAATTAGCATAGATTTATAATTTATAAAGATGGTTTTTTATTTCGGTATCTACTACCATAAGGTTTGATTAAAGGTTGTTAGTAAAATGGTCATTCTAAGATACACACATAAAGTGAAGAAGTTATATACAAACAAATTGGGACATTAACATACACATTTAAGAGTAAATTACGTAAATCGTATAAATTTATCAAGATTACAGTCGTATTCCTACCTTTTTGAAAGCGCACTCACGTCCACATCCAGGTGGAATCTTTGGTTTCATTATTATTCTTGCCCAAATTAAAGTAAAATGACAAACCTGAGGTTTGCTTAGATAAGCTCTAAATTTTAATTTTATTAGATTCTTGTTTATAGATTTTAGCATATTTATATACAATATGAAAATGCACAAAACCTATGTCGTATTTTGAGATGCTTTAACCTGGGTTGAAAGTTAACTTTTCAAAAAGTAACCTCATTGGTGTAGGTGTTAAAAAAATGAAACCCACTACTTTGCTTTGGTCTTAAGTTGCGAACCTTCTACACTACCATGCTTTTATCTTGGCCTTCCAATCGGTGCCAACATGAATAGAGTTAGCAATTGGAAGGCAAAAAAGACTCACATTATGGAAGGCAAAAGATCTCTCTTTCGAGGGTATGCTCACTCTTTAAAGAGAGTTCTTGGGGCATTGAGTACATACTTCTTCTCCTTATTTTTAGCACCTAAGAAAATGATCAAAAATCTTGAAAAAATAACGAGGAACTTCTTTTGAGTTGGGTCAATTGATTCTTACAAAATTCCTTGGATTGCTTGAGATAAAGTTTGTTCAACTACTAGTTGTAGAGGTCTTGGAATAGGTAACCTTTACTCGTCAAGCTTGGCAATGTTGGTTAAGTGGTGGTGATGGCTTCACACGGAACCTAATTCCCTTATGGAAACATGTCATTGTATTAATCCATGGTGATCTTGGCGGGCTCGGTCTCTTTACCACATCCTCGGCTTCATGGAGTCCATGGAAAAATATCATTGGTTTAGACAAACATTTGGCTACTACTAATACAAGTATAGATGATATATTTGTTAGACAAGTAGGGGATGGCTATCAATTTAGTTTCTGGAATGATACTTGGCTCGACAATAGTAATTTCATAAGCTTGTTTCCAAGGTTATACGCGCTCGAAGAAAAATGGTGTTGTTCGGTTGGAGATATATGTGCAAACATACTCTTTTAATTGGCGTAGGCCTATTAGGAATGGCCAAGAATATGTCACTAGTACAGATATAGCCTTTCGTCACACATGGTCGATTTTGAACTGTCACACTGTAATATATTTACGTCACTAAATGTAGGAGATTAAAATAAACAACCACACTCGATCCGACTTGTGTGATCATTTCGGAAGATATATGTCACACATTTGTGTATTTATGTGACGAGAGGGTAACTGGTAAATATTTTTCGATTATTTAGTCACTTTTAATTCGGGACGTGTGACAGATAAAAATCAGTTTTAAACATTAATCACACTATATATATATATATATATATATATATATATATATATATATATATATATATATATATATATATATATATATATATATATATATATATATATATATATGCTGTATTCCTCACAAATTCTCTGAAACAATTGGTCAAAGTCAGGCGGAGCACTCTCCGCCTCGGACGCAGTTGACAAACTAGGGGAAGCCCCCGAAGAAGGGAAGGAAGTAAAATCGGTATACATGAGAAAGTCCATCTCGCGAGGCGTTGGATCCCCTTTCAAATATAATATAGTATATCATTCGTGTTTCTGTTACAACACGGCGAAAGTCAATAGTTCGAATGAAGAGAAAAAAAGTGGAGGCTGTACACCTCATTTTCCTGGGATTGTTCGGACATACGGTTCCCCCGGGAGATCAAGTTGATGAGCCGTGTGATGGGAAACCTTCCCGCACGGTTCGGAGAGCCTCATACAAAGCCGCGCCCCTTTAATATGATGAAGAGGGGCCACCCTCTTTTATTTTCCGCACCAATCCTTATTTACTACTACATCTTTTTTGGGGTGTATAGCTCAGTTGGTAGAGCATTGGGCTTTTAACCTAATGGTCGCAGGTGAGCGAGGGTTTTGAATATTAGTCTTGCTGTCCGCTCTGAGCCTGAGAGGATTTCTGAGCATTATTATCATTGAACAACTTAGCTATATATATATATATATATATATATATATATATATATATATATATATATATATGTGACAAATATATGTCACACAATTGAAGAGTGTGACTAAAATAGATATATGGTCACATGAAGTAATTGTGTATGTGGCTAAATTATATAGTCAAGTTTGTCACACATTATTTAAACGTGACTGCTATTCTTTGCTGAATATTTAGCCACATATGAATTTGAAATGTGTGACAACTGAAAAGTAAGTTTGAAGCGTTAGTCACGATATGCATTTAAAAGTGACAAATATATGTCACACACTTGAACAGTGTGACCAAATGTCATATATGGTCACACTAAACCATAGATGTACATGATTAAGTGTAACGAAAATTCGATACATATGGTCACGTAAGTTAATATGTATGTCTAAAGTTTAGTGTGTGTTTGCTTGCCAAATCCTAATGTGTATAGTCACATTTAATTGAAGCACGATCATGTGACTATAGGATTTACAATAGTCACACCATATCACAAATGCGTATCTAAATTATGTTTATTGCCACATTATATGTGACCAATACATTCAAAATAGTCACATTGTGAAATATTTATTAACTATTATTTATAGCAAAATGTGAACTCAGTTATCATTAACCTTGATATTAGTAACATTGAGTGTTTGTGTGACTAAATTCAAGATGTTATATATGGTCACATGAAGTATTTATTTAGGTGTTTAAATCATAGAGTCATATTTTGTCACACATTATTTAAGTGTAGTCACAATTCGATACATATGTTATGGCTTGTGTTTTCTTTGTTTCTAGACTAACATTTTGCGGGAAAGGCAAAGAAAAAGTTGTTTGGATTGGAATTTCGGTGAATACTAGTAACTCAGAACTTAATGCTGCTTGGCATAACTTAATGCTGCTAGGAATAAATTAATGTTGCTAGGCATAAATCATGCTTAATGAATAGATGAAAGATAGTGTTTGTCACACAGAAACCGCTAACAACATAGCACATGCCCTCTTGAAGTGCTAATTCATCGTATTTGTGCATATCACTCTTCCTAATGATGCATTGGATGCGGTTTGCCTAGTGGAAACTGAGTATTGCAAAAACATATAATACAATACATTGAGATAATAAAATGCCACAAAAATTAAACGATTCATATTCAGTTCATTACTTGCATTAAACAAAAATAAAAAAAGATAAACATAACAATATATAGAAATAACAAAACAATCTAAAAGCTAAACTTATGATCCTTCACTTGATCTTAAGCAAGATGAAGATTGTTTCCGAGTTATGGAAACCGATTAATTGAAGTGTTGGTGGTTACAACTGTAGAAACCCCAATAGCATTAAGGTAATGTTTGGGACGTTTTAGGGACCTTTTTTGCAAAAAAATCCCTAAATATTAAAACGTTGACATTGTGAGTCTTGGGAAACGTTGTGAACTGTTGTGACACTTAAATACTTAATTGTAAACCGTTGTGACATTGCGACTCTTGTGTGCCTATAAATACAAAGGAATTACAACCAACTTCTTTCATCTTTTCATTACATATTTAATTTTTGTTTGGAACGCAATGGCTTCATCATATTCAAATCCTGCTTCAAAGAAAACAAAACGTTAAAGGGATACTTCTCCTCCTCCTCCAATGCCAGAAAAATATAAAATCCATGGCCTAACCCAAGAGTGTTGGGACAAATGCCATTCTGCAGGCCAATATGGTATTGAACGACAGTTGGTTGAACTTTACAACAAACGAATCACGCGGTTGGAAGAACAGAACAAAAAAGACCAAGATATCACACTGGTGCATCAGAACAAAGTTGATCTTCGGAATCAAGAAATAAAAGAAATCCGTGGAAACATTGTTCATATTTACAAAGGCATTGAAAATAGTTTGTATAATTTTCATTGAATTTAACCTGATGTAAGATGATATTAATCATTATTATATTATTTTAATATTTTAATCATTTAGTATGTTCCACTATGTTACCATTAATGTTTCTGTATAATTGTTATTTACATCGGTGTTTGGGTATGTTAACGTACACAGTTAATGCTGGTAGTATATAGTTTACGCTGCTAGCACCTTTAGTGTTGAGGGACGTTTTAGGGACCTTTTTTGCAACAAACTCACTATATATTAAATGGAGGAACCAGACCCCCAAATCCCCTCACCAAACTTATTTATTACTAAATTGGACTTTCAAGCACGCATTTGTTAAAGGACTTTAGAAGTATCTTTTGAATTTGAATGTTTTTTTTTATCAATTATGTTATGTTTCTTTGAAGTGTAATGTTTTTGTGTTCAAAGAAAACTTATGTTATGTTTCTTTATTAATCAAGTTATCAATTACTATGTGATCAAGTTATCTTTTTGTTAATTAATTATGTTATGTTGCTTTGTTGACTATGTTATGATGCTTTGTTAAAAGTCAAACAAAGATTGTCAAACTTGATTGTCATTTGCAAAAGTCAAAGAGTCTCCAAGTGAATTTGGGCAATTCCGGGTTTGGATTGGAATTTGGGTGAATGCTAGTAACTCAGAACTTAATGCTGCTTGACATAACTTAATGCTGCTAGGGATAAAAATAAAATGCCACAAAAATTAAACGATTCATATGCATTTCATTACTTGCATTATATATATATATATATATATATATATATATATATATATATATATATATATATATATATATATATATATATATATATATATATATAACAATAGAAATAACAAAACATTCTAAAAGCTAAACTTATGATCCTTCTCTTGATCATAAGCAAGATGAAGATTGTTATAGTCAATGTGATCCAAAGGATCATCATGGCTGACAGTTTCATCTTCTTCAAGTTTAGCTTTCTTCTTTCTTCTTATTGCAGCCTTGAACTTGTTTGCTTTGTACTTTTTCCTTTGCTTCTTTTCATTCTTCTCCCAAGCCTTCATCTTCTTCTTCCTCAATTTGGTCCATTTTTGCAATATACCAAACTGTAGGATGTTGTGGTGTAGATGATGTCGCTGTAAAACATAAAGCAATAAAACAATTAAAATGGACCAAAGAAAATGATGTTACATATATCTAAATACAGATGTTTGTAGAGATTTTATAAAACTGGTAAATATGTGTAAGAAACAAAAACCACAAACCTGCTTGATCCATTTGCAGATTAGAAAGTATGTGTTAATTAGAAATTGTTTGAGAATGATGAAATGTAGTAAAAAGGTAAAAGTTTTATAGGCCTAGAAATTCAACATAAATTAATTGTGGAATTTGGAAGGTTAAAATTTGAACTTTGACCATTTACCATGTACACATTTATCCTTGTAACATAAATGAAGTTGTTGTAATCTACTTTAATTATGTTAATCATTACCTAAATAGATTAAGTTAGTTGAAAAATGAATTTAGATACGATTGTTTTATTTTTAAAAAATTTACAAAGATTTGCTCGCTGTTTTAATACAAATTGTAGTTTTAAATGTTTGTAACAATCATTTAAAACTATAATGTAAAAGTTATCGATTTGATTGGGGATTTAAACCCTTAAGTGTAAATGTTACCAATCCACCCCTGCACTCTCATATCTAGCAGTACAAACCCAGCTGCAGTAACGTTTTCTTAGCAACAGAAACTTTTGATTAACATAATACAAAATATATCCCAAGTTCTTCTTAATGAACACAACAATCAAAATATTGTAACAATTAATGAGAAAATTGAGCAATGACAATATGTTTATTCATAAAGTCAAATAAAGTAGTAAAAAATGATTACACATGTTTATTCAAATTACTTCCTAACTCAATTAATACATTTTCTTTTTACCCTTCCCATTTGAACAAACTTTGGGTATTTTTGGTTCCCATGGTTTTATACCCTTGTCTTCACAAGTCTTAGCATTGGGCAGGCCTAGCACCTGAACCTTCTCATCAAAAAGCTCTTAGGCAGACTTTTTTGGAGTTTTAACCTTCCTATCATCTTCTTTTTTTGTGCCTGATCCAGAATATCCCTTTGGAAAGTAGCCTGCCTATGTATTTGGAGGACCTTCAGAATTGCTTGATATATGAAATGAACTTGAGTCACTGCTGTCAATGTTAATGATTTCTGTAAAAAAAAAATAAAAAATATATTAAAATTAACAAAAATAATAGTGTAAATGAAATAAAAGATACTGTTGCAATTCAGGGTGTGTTTGAAACAACTTTTATTCTTGTAACTCATTGTTTCAGTAGGTAGAATGGGGTTGTGGGAGCTTAGTTGATGTGTTTGGTTTTTATAGAGAAAAAGGTATGCATGGTTAGTATTTTAAAACTGCAAAAGTAGTGAATTGACAGTGAAGAAAAAAAATAGTGTTTCTTACCCTTCTTGCAGGCATGAAAGTGTGCAGTCATGACATTACTTTTTCATGTGTGCAAACATGAGAAAAATATAGTATTTGCAGTACCAAGGAGAAAAATATAGTTCTTGGAACTCCAATGGCAACATTACTTGGTGGATGACTGGTTTTAGATCATAAAAAAGAATGGAATACAATAAACCAACATACGTAACCCTTCTGAGTACCCACTACATCTCCTTTTGTCGTTTCAACTCCCTTTGAGCAAAGGACTGCACCAGCCGCATTGCTAGAGTGTTAAAAAAACAAAAGGGAATGTTTAGGCACTCAGAATGGAAAGGTATGTGATGTTTGCGTTTTTGCGCGTATCAAATTAATATACAAGGTAGACGTGAGTGGAGTTTACCGATCAACCTTTAGGAACAGGAAGACTTGTAAAGACTCGTGAATACAATATATATATGTGATACTGGATAAGTGATTACCCGAGTCATGTCCCAACGAGGTGTAAATTGACAATATCGTGTGAGATTAGGAGATTAAAATGCTTGTAAGGAATGGTAGAGAGATTATTTGGTATTGTGAACTACGGAAAATTGCAAATAACGTACGAAAAATTAAATAAACGTAACTAAGGCATGAATTTAACCAAGGAAATGAAAATAAAACTTAAAATCTACTAAAAATCCTACGGGAATGAAAATTAGGAAGCTAGGCAACCCTAAACGTAATCTAAATTTAAAAACGCGAAATTTAATTAAAGAAAACGCGAGTGCGCAAAAGAAAACGTAAATTTTAAGTTACGCTAATCATACGGGGGTAAAAATGATTTTTCTACGACAATAATAATAAAAGAAATTTTTTGAAAAAGAAAAATATTTTTTTGACTTTTAAATTTTTTTATAATGACTTAAAAACAATTAAAACTAAATTAAATAAAAAAAATACTAAAACTTGTGGGAAAATTCTGAAATTTTTGTATAGACTACTTAATTATACTAGGAAACTAAGAAAATTTTAAAAGTGCAAAGTGCTTATAAATAAGCACTTTAACTAGCCAAACAGACAACAAGCTTATGAATGCACTACTATATAAATAATACACTAAACAAAATATTACATCAACAATCAACTAGGTTAGTTGGCAAGGGAGTTTTTGGTGTCTGTATGTTTCAAAGAGGTCAGGAGTTCGAATCTGTAACCCCAATTTTTACCAAAACATTTTTTTTTCAAAATTTTTTAAACAAACTAACTGAAAACATGGAAAGGAACATTTTTTGTAACTGCGGCCTACTGTGAAACTTACTACATAAGCAGATAAAAAGGCAAATTAACAGCAGTTTACTCTAAGTTATATAAAAGAAAGTTTAGAAATCCTAAAAGCTACAAATAAGCTAACTAAAGCTATCTTAAGGGAAAAACAAGCTAAGAGTAACTAGGGGATACCTAAATAAGTTAAGGGAAGCAGAACATAAGTAGTTATATAAGTCTATAAGCATTAATCAAGCAATTCCTAACTATGGCTGCTAAAAGAAACTAGCTACGAGCTACTTTAGTGGACCTAATAAGCAATTCAGAAAAATTCCTAAAAATAAACTAAAAATACTAGCAAGTAGATAAACAACAAAATAAGCTACAAACCAAATTTCGGAGCAAAAGACTTAAAAACAAAGAAATTAAAAATAAAAAGCAAACTGCTGTTGGGACCTTTTTTTTGGCAGCAAATTAGTGGTGAAAATGGTTCAAAAGTGGGTCAAATGGGTGAAAAAAATGATTTTTGACTAAAGGAAAGCTAAGGACCAGATCTTGCTAACTATTACTAACCTAAATGGACTAAATTAAGCCAAAAGATGAAACTATAAAGGGCTGAAGCAAATTCCACATATGCTATTGTTTTAAAATCAGTTACATAAAACTTTTTTTTCGAAAACTACTTAAGAAGCTTGAAAACTAATGAGAATTGTAAATAATTACTCTAAAACAACTTATATTAGTAAAACAAAGCTTATTGTACATTGAAAATGGGTCAAAAAAATACTTTTGGCCAGCAACACCCTTTGTGCCAAACACCCCTATGTGGGTGACTGTTTGAGCATTTTGCAAAGAAAATGTGGTTTTTGAGCCATTAAGGTGAACAAGAGATACTAACTGAGCTTGACAACACATAATAAGAAACTAGAAATTCCTGAAAAGCAGTATCAAATAAACAAATTAAATAAGCAATGCTACAGTGGATTTCTCACTTTTTTTTTCTTTTTTTTAAGAAAGCTCGATACAAATTATCTGAAACTCAACTCGACTCACCAAACGATTACTTAGCTTGTGAGTGTGAATTGGAAATGCTTGAAGTAATGAATTGGAACTTAAAGAATAGAAATTGAAAAACTGAAACTGAGAATTTTAAATTAAACCTTAAGAACTGAGTACCAAATACATGTGAAATTTAATTAAAAGCTTAAAATTTAAATTGTAAAACTAAAAACCTAACTTGACTTGACTAAAACCTACTTACTAATGACTTAAAAAACTAACTGGCATGAGGCTTACAACATCCTTCTATTTATACTACTTAGAATAAATAAAAAGGTCTTCTCTTTTTTTCATTGTCTGTTTCCAGTATTTTTCTTTTGTGAGAGGAAAGACAGCTTGGACCACTTTTTTGCTTCTCTTGATTACTCTCAGCCATCGATCCCACCTTGGTCCTCAACCTTTTAATCTCAACTGTTGGATGAAGATTTTGGCACTTGGATTGCTATCGTGGCAAGGGGATACCCGTGAAGGGGTGGTATCATGTGAAGGAGGGGGGTTTGAGGTATTGGGGAGAGGAGTGATAGTGATTTCTTGGCGTGTAACTGGAAAAGGGAAGAGATGATAATATTTTCTGGGTAAACGGAGGGGATGAAGAAAGTGGGGGTGGGCGTATTTTGTTAGCCTTAAAAGTAATGTTATATTCGGGAATAGCATCTCTTTCTATTTACAAGGACTAGTTTAGACAATAGTGCTAAGTTAGGCTTGTATTCTAGTATAAATACCCCCCCTAGTCTCAACTAGGAGGGTTGGATGTCTCATTGTATCACAAGGTGTGTGTGGTTTCCTTCTTTCTCTCTCTAGAAAACACACACACCTTACCCTTTCTTGAAGCTAATAATATACCATGTTTACTCTTTATTTCGAGCATCCCCGACCTCCTGAAGGTGTTTCTTGATCATAACAAGTGGCATCGGAGCTAACCGGGGGCGAATCGTGGTGTTTTGTGGTGAAAAATCGTGTTTTTGGGTGAATAAATTGGATCGGGTACTGTTCATCGAAATGTTATCGAGTTTGGTGAAAATTTTTTTTCGAGTTAGGGTGACTTTTTATCGAGTTAGGATCCAGGATTATGTGCTTATCGAGTTAGGATCCAGGTTTATCGAGTTTGGTGTAAAAAGTTATCGAGTTAAGTGCATGTTATCGAGTTAGGTGTATCGAGTTAGAAACTCATATCGAGTTTGGGTTAATAATCTATCGAGTTAGGATTTTGGCTTATCGAGTTTGAGATATGCTTATCGAGTTTGAGATTTTGTTATCGAGTTTGGAACTCAATTTTGCCGAGTTAGGCTGTTTCACCTAATCGTTTATCGAGTTAGGTTTTTCGGTTATCGAGTTAGGGGGAAACTCTGCCCAAACTTTTCAGACTTATCGAGTTAGAAACCAAAGTAAGCTTATCGAGTTTGGAGTTATCGAGTTTGGGGTTACCGAGTTTGAAGCATTATCAAGTTAGGGATGGTTATCGAGTTAGGGATGGTTTATCGAGTTAGGGGAATTGCTTATCGAGTTTGGATCACATTTCTGGGCTTATCGAGTTAGGATCCAAATGTTGGCGGGAAAGTTTGAGTAAATTTTATTTTTGAGAGGAGACTAAACGTTCAATTTTTACGCAAGATTTTAATTTTGGTACAAGGTTGAAAATTTTGGCCCGAAATTCAAAATTTTAGGCCAAAATTCAAATTTTTTCGGTGAAATTTCGCGTAAAAATTTTCAAAACTCAAATTTTTCTGGTAACCTTAGAATTACATTTCGTTGTGATTTCCAAATTATGGGCGAGAAAATTTTCCAATTACATTTTTGGAGGGAAAATCCGAAATCACTACGAATCAACGATATAGAATTTCAAGCTTCACCAAAACACACCACGTTTTGCTTAAACGATCCTGATCAAGAATCACAATCAAATAACAACGGCTAGTATTGGATATTTGTGAATATGGGGATAATTCGTTATTATTTATTCGGGTGTGAAGTAACGTTTTACGGGCGCGTGTACTTATTTCATCTTCTTTCTTTCTTCACTTCCGCGAAGATGACTTGTTTGGGCATATATTGATAGTGACGAAGACTTGGATTATCTAGTTTTCATAGGTCAAGGGGTGGATGGACGAAGACCTAGATAACTATCACTTAAAGGAGTTACGTTGTAGTGCTCAGTGTCTCACGTAGTTGAGGATTATTCAAGATGGATTGTGCTTATTACACTTTTTTAGGGGTATATGGTACACCGTTCTTAGTCACAAGGATAGTACAAGCTTAAGTCACAAGTCTGAGGGATTTTACTTCATTCTCAAGTTCGTCATATCGGGTTATCTTCATATGGGGTTACTACAAGAGTCGTTGTTGATTCAGAGGTTGATAAAGAGTAAGACAATTTCAAATGGTATTGTTAGTAGATTGGGTTTATCGACATCTTCTCACGGGCTTATGTGATTAATGATAAAGTGCTTTCAGTTAATACTTCATGTACACAATATTATGCTGATTCCGATGAGATCGTAATCACCAGGAGAGAGAAATGTGTACATCGAGGACGCACAACAAGTTCACGTGATCGGGCTTAATGATTTATGAAATGATTTGTGTCGGAGATTGGTTGATTCTATATCCTTATCCTCTCAACTTTTTCTACGTACTTCTACCTTATCCACCTTCACCAATTTCGGGCATCAAATTCAAGATGATCGGTGTTTCAACTTGTTACTTTGGTGTTATCATTTCATGTGTACGTTACGGGCTGATTTATTTTATGCAAGTTAACTGGAATGCATTTGGTGAGATGAAGATGTTGATATTCAGTTCCCCCGAATAGACAATCTTGAAGAAGGTCGAGTCTACAGTCTGTTCTACATTTTCCGCTGCGTGTTTGAAGACTAAAGACGGTTTGCATGTAAGTATCAAAAGACTTCTTCAGTTTCAGGGCATTCATCAGAAAGGTTGTCAGTTTGGGGGAGAGCACTAATTAGGGGAGAGTGTCAAGCCAGATTTAATCCTTAATTAGATTTGCTCACATTGTTCTTCTGCAAGTAAAGAGATGGCAGCTGAGAAGATTCAGGAAGCTGAATGAATCAATGAAGTTTGAAGACCACTCTCAGAGCTGCTACGCTTATGTTTTGTATTCAATTTTACTTGTAGGAAACGTTGTAAGCTATTCCCATATAACATCACTTTGGGGAGAGATTGTTAGCCTTAAAAGTAATGTTATATTCGGGAATAGCATCTCTTTCTATTTACAAGGACTAGTTTAGACAATAGTGCTAAGTTAGGCTTGTATTCTAGTATAAATACCCCCCCTAGTCTCAACTAGGAGGGTTGGATGTCTCATTGTATCACAAGGTGTGTGTGGTTTCCTTCTTTCTCTCTCTAGAAAACACACACACCTTACCCTTTCTTGAAGCTAATAATATACCATGTTTACTCTTTATTTCGAGCATCCCCGACCTCCTGAAGGTGTTTCTTGATCATAACATATTTTTATTAAGCGTATAAGGTTTTTGGTAGGGTATTGGGCTGAGTTTTTGGGCCAAAGGTGGATTTGGTTTGTTGGATTTTAGGATTAGTGGATTTAAAAAAGAAAGGGTCCGATTGGTTTAATAAAGCCCAAGCACCAAAAGTGTATAATCTGATTTTCTTGTAGGACTTAAACTGCCATTTTTCCAAACTATCACCAAGGATCAAACTTGACAAGTCTTAAATTCCCAAGGGCCTTAAATGAATAATCTCCAAATTTGCACATCCAGGGACCAAAATTGTCAAATTCTAAACTGCAAGGACCAACTTGTAATTTTTCCAAACTTTTCACTAAACTTGTTTATTTTTGAAAGTGTTTTACCCAAAGATCATTTTTGACATCTTTTGACTTTTAAGAAACTTGGGTTGAGTTTTCATTTGAAATAAACGCTTAGGGACTAGTTTTGTAAAACTTTGAAAATTGGGGGACTGAAACTGCCATTTATGCAAATTTTGTTTGTTTTTCGTTTGTTTTTGATCATTTTGCATTTGAAACATATAAAACGCGATCTTTGGGATATTTTCATTATTTTGATGTATTCTTGAATGTTTTCACGCGTTTTGGCAGTTAAAATACGGTAAAAATAATGAGTATTTACACACTTATCAATCCCCCACACTTGAGTATTGCTAGTCCCTAGCAATCTTTTGTGAAAAACTTTATGGATTTGAAAATCTCTTTACCAAAAGCCATCACTTCTGGAGTAGACAGGTGTAAGAACTGTAGCACACCTGATAACCATGTGATTTTGAGCAAACCACCAGCTGTCAACGGATTTGATTTGTCTTTAGCAAAAGCCGTTTGCTTCTGGACTAGCCAACTCTTGATGGAATAGTCAACATCTTGGTGAGCTGATTACCAATTATGGATTTTCCACGGCCTTTACCACAAACCATAATCTTGTGGGCTAGCCAACTCATTTGCTTTTGAGGATATGTGGAGTTGAGGAACCATACAACTTTTGGCAAATTGCAAGCCATCAACGGATTTGATATACCTTTACCAAGAGCCGTTTGCTCCTGGATTAGCCAATCCTTTAGTCGTTTAGACAAGGCGGACTGATAACCACAAAAAAATTTTGAACTTTAGTGAAATTTTTTTTAAAAATTTTGGTCAAAAACGGGGGTATAGGATAGTAAAATGTGATAAGATTCGCTAGAATAGCGAAATACCCCCCCCCCCTCCCCCCACACACACACTTAGGATGAATATTTTCCTCAATATTCAAAGTCCCGGCTATTATGCCGACTCTTTGAACGTAAAAGGGCAACATTACAAGCTAAATGTGGAAACACAATTTTGTTTTTCACTTTATTTGTAACCACTGCAGGGGTAACACCCCCACACTTAGGGTGAAAACCCTATAAGCATGCTACTATTTTTGTTTACCGAGTCGCTAGCTTGACTCGACCCCGAATTCATTTGTCCTTGGGGAAGCATGATGTGGAAGAGTCAATCTCAATCGGACTTTCATTCAAGATGTTTGGACAAACATTTGAAGCACGTGAAAGTTCCACACCGATGAGATAAGTATCCAGCTCAAGATAATGATAATTGAAAATGTCGGGATCAAAGATGGTATCCTCATTCCCGAAGGAGTGAGGGAGAGAAGAAGTCACCTTATAGGTGAAGAAAAGGAAGAAAACCATGATGAAAATCATGATTTGATATTCTTCCTCGAGAGCAGGCTCATTAGCCTGAATTTAGATTTCAAGGGTTAAGCTCAAACACATCCCGGGAGGGTGGGTGGGAATTTGCAAATTCTCATGATTGAGTGCATCTCCCCCCGGGCTATCAAACTCCGGAGGAGTCATGATATGATGAGTGAGTTCACCGGAGAACTCCTCATGAAGAGAATTATTCACAAGATGTGAATATGTGAATTCATGTTCCATTGTGGACTCATTACAATCCTCATTCTGAATATCAAAGAGTGAATTATCAGAAATCAAAGTGAATTCAGAGTCGAATTCAAACAATGGATTGGTGAGAGTTGTATTAAATGTTTCGGGAACAAGGTGATTAATATTCTCAATTGGATTATTGGGATAAGAAGTGAGTGACGGATCATGATATAGGATACTTTCAATTTCTCCTAGATCGGCTTCAAAGTCAATGATATCATCGTCACTTCCCGTTGGAAGTGGATTGATGTGAGTGAGTTCATCGGCGAACTCCTTAAGAAGATGATCAGCATCAGAATGTGGAACTGATGCCTCAACATACTCGATGTCTCCATAAGATGTATAATCATCGCTAAAATCGGAGAAAGTCTCAAATTGATCGTTCGAACACTCAAGAGGGGAAAGTAAATCACACATATGGTCCAAAGTTCCCTGTGACTCTCTTGGGATTGGGACAAGGTTCGCAACACTAGACTTTATGAATTCGTCCGATTCCTTATCAGGAACAGTGCTAAGGTGCTCATCCCCCATGTTTGGAGAGTGAGTGTGAACTTCGGGTGTGACAACAACAGACTGATCTTTCATGGAAGGAATCTCAACTGATGAATTTGATGAGCCTTGACGAATATCAAGGGTATCTTCATCATAACTATCGTCATCGTCATCGTAGATGATAGTTTTACGCATTCGAAATCTTACTCTAGTTGCTTATTCTGCTTCTTCAGCTAGTATTTCATTGTAAGATTTCGGACGAGGTTCTTCCGGAGCAGGTTTTTATTAACCAAATCTTTAAGGTCATTTAAAGTATTTAAAACATTTTGCAAAAGTTCTTGATGAAATGGTTGAGGTTGTGTTTCAAAATTTTGGCATTGTGGAGGTTGGTCGTGATAATTGTTGTCACAAGGAAAAAGATTCCTAGTTTGACAATCGGTGCTAAAATGCGGACCTACACAATATTCACAACCGTTTTGTTGTGAAGTTGGTGCATTTTGAAACGATACGGCATTGCAATATTGATAATACGGATTATGCTCATATGAAATGAAATTCTGTGGCTCATTGCAAAAGCTTGGATTAGAATCATAAGCGAATGAATTACTCGAACCACAAAACAAACAACTTCCGTTTTGAATATCATTACCACACCGTTCACATGTACACCAACGACATGGCAACCCGAAAAGCGGCTCACTACAACCGACACAAGGAATAAAAGTTAGAGGTGGGACAAGTGGTGTGCTCTGAGAGCTAGGAATTTCCACCACTTCCGTTATGGTCTCTGGTTTTTGTTTTTGATAAACGTGAAGATTGGGCAAGTCATTCTTTTCAGTCACTGCTCTATGCTCTGTACGTTTGCTTGACAAACCTTTAACCGTAAATCCTGAAAGGTTAGGATCAATTCTTGATGATTTGTCATTAATAGCACGTATCTCAGGCAGTGATGGGTAGTTGGAAGAATTCGGTGAATCATCGAGAGAATTTGGAGTTATGAACAAATTGCACGTGGTGCAAAAACTGTTACTACAATTGTTTCCACACTTCTTTCAAATACACCGGAAACAACGATAGCCATTCTCAATCGGGCTTTTACAGTGAAAACACGTGTAGCCGAGAGACGTCATAAGAATTATACATGAGATGGGTATACGAAGGTAGAATCAAACGGATCGAGGGTAAGGAAAAATATTTTTGGGTTTTTCGAAAAACACATCAATTAAAACGAGACCAACTCAAAAAGACAATTGTGAACTTAAACCAATAATCACAATGTAAATGGCTTCTTTGAAAATGGTACACCAGTTCACAAGGATACAATGACAAGTTTTAATCTTTTGGTTGAGAACTTATTAATGTTCACACCCCCAGTTGGTAGGTGTTCTGCCTTGGTTCTCGGCGGTATATTTTATGCTTATTTTTTTTATTTAACAAGAAAAACGGAAAATATTTTTGTATTTTTTTTATATGATAGATATATATACAAAAGAAAAGGAAAATATTTTTGTGTTTTATACTTTTTTTTTGAAAACGATAACTTCTTGACGAAGGTTCTACAAGTCACTAATCGTTGAAATCAAAACGATATTGTCGCGACACAACCTCCCCGGCAGCGGCGCCATTTTGATGTTTGCGTTTTTGCGCGTATCAAATTAATATACAAGGTAGACGTGAGTGGAGTTTACCGATCAACCTTTAAGACTTGTAAAGACTCGTGAATACAATATATATATGTGATACCGGGTAAGTGATTACCCGGGTCGTGTCCCAACGAGGTGTGAATTGACAATATCGTGTGAGATTAGGAGATTAAAATGCTTGTAAGGAATGGTAAAGAGATTATTTGGTATTGTGAACTACGGAAAATTGCAAATAACGTACGAAAAATTAAATAAACGTAACTAAGGCATGAATTTAAACAAGGAAATGACAATAAAACTTAAAATCTACAAAAAAATCCTACGGGAATGAAAATTAGGAAGCTAGGCAACCCTAAACATAATCTAAATTTAAAAAAACGAAATTTAATTAAAGAAAACGCGAGTGCGCAAAAGAAAACGTAAATTTTAAGTTACGCTAATCCTACGGGGGCAAAAATGATTTTTCTACGACAATAATAATAAAAGAAAATTTTTGAAAAAGAAAAATATTTTTTGACTTTTATATTTTTTTTATAATGACTTAAAAACAATTAAAACTAAATTAAATAAAAAAAATACTAAAACTTGTGGGAAAATTCTGAAATTTTTGTACAGACTACTTAATTATACTAGGAAACTAAGAAAATTTTAAAAAGTGCAAAGTGCTTATAAATAAGCACTTTAACTAGCCAAACAGACAACAAGCTTATGAATGCACTACTATATAAATAATACACTAAACAAAATATTACATCAACAATCAACTAGTTCAGTTGGCAAGGGAGTTTTTGGTGTCTGTATGTTTCAAAGAGGTCAGGAGTTTGAATTTGTAACCCCAATTTTTACCAAAACATTTTTTTTTTCAAAATTTTTTTAAACAAACTAACTGAAAACATGGAAAGGAACATTTTTTGTAACTGCGGCCTACTGTGAAACTTACTACATAAGCAGATAAAAAGGCAAATTAACAGCAGTTTACTCTAAGTTATATAAAAGAAAATTTAGAAATCCTAAAAGCTACAAACAAGCTAACTAAAGTTATCTTAAGGGGAAAACAAGCTAAGGGTAACTAGGGGATACCTAAATAAGCTAAGGGAAGCAGAACATAAGTAGTTATATAACTCTATAAGCATTAATCAAGCAATTCCTAACTATGGCTGCTAAAAGAAATTAGCTACGGGCTACTTTAGTGGACCTAATAAGCAATTCAGAAAAATTCCTAAAAATAAACTAAAAATACTAGCAAGTAGATAAACAAGAAAATAAGCTACAAACCAAATTTCGGAGCAAAAGACTTAAAAACGAAGAAATTAAAAATAAAAAGCAAACTGCTGTTCGGACCTTTTTTTTGACAGCAAATTAGTGGTGAAAATGGTTCAAAAGTGGGTCAAATGGGTGAAAAAAATGATTTTTGACTAAAGGAAAGCTAAGGACCAGATCTTGCTAACTATTACTAACCTAAATTGACTAAATTAAGCCAAAAGCTGAAACTATAAAGGGCTGAAACAGATTCCACATATGCTATGGTTTTAAAATCAGTTACATAAAACTTTTTTTTTCGAAAACTACTTAAGAAGCTTGAAAACTAATGAGAATTGTAAATACTTACTCTAAAAAAACTTATACTAGTAAAACAAAGCTTATTGTACA
Source organism: Artemisia argyi (assembly GCA_030686995.1). Classification (NCBI taxonomy): domain Eukaryota; kingdom Viridiplantae; phylum Streptophyta; class Magnoliopsida; order Asterales; family Asteraceae; genus Artemisia; species Artemisia argyi. The sequence goes on from CM060683.1 coordinate 32,743,045, forward strand.
TTGAAAATGGGTCAAAAAAATACTTTTGGCCAGCAACACCCCTTGTGCCAAACACCCCTATGTGGGTGACTGTTTGGGCATTTTGCAAAGAAAATGTGGTTTTGAGCCATTAAGGTGAACAAGAGATACTAACTGAGCTTGACAACACATAATAAGAAACTAGCAATTCCTGAAAAGCAGTATCAAATAAACAAATTAAATAAGCAATGCTACAGTGGATTTCTCACTTTTTTTTTCTTTTTTTTAAGAAAGCTCGATACAAATTATCTGAAACTCAACTCGACTCACCAAACGATTACTTAGCTTGTGAGTGTGAATTGGAAATGCTTGAAGTAATGAATTGGAACTTAAAGAATAGAAATTGAAAAACTGAAACTGAGAATTTTAAATTAAACCTTAAGAACTGAGTACCAAATACATGTGAAATTTAATTAAAAGCTTAAAATTTAAATTGTGAAACTAAAAACCTAACTTGCCTTGACTAAAACCTACTTACTAATGACTTAAAAGACTAACTGCCATGAGGCTTACAACATCCTTCTATTTATACTACTTAGAATAAATAAAAAGGTCTTCTCTTTTTTTCATTGTCTGTTTCCAGTGTTTTTCTTTTGTGAGAGGAAAGACAGCTTGGACCACTTTTTTGCTTCTCTTGATTACTCTCAGCCATCGATCCCACCTTGGTCCTCAACCTTTTAATCTCAACTGTTGGATGAAGATTTTGGCACTTGGATTGCTATCGTGGCAAGGGGATACCCGTGAAGGGGTGGTATCATGTGAAGGAGGGGGGGGGGTTTGAGGTATTGGGGGAGAGGAGTGATAGTGATTTCTTGGCGTGTAACTGGAAAAGGGAAGAGATGATAATATTTTCTGGGTAAACGTAGGGGATGAAGAAAGTGGGGGTGGGCGTATTTTTATTAAGCGTATAAGGTTTTTGGTAGGGTATTGGGCTGAGTTTTTGGGCCAAAGGTGGATTTGGTTTGCTGGATTTTAGGATTAGTGGATTTAAAAGAGAAAGGGTCCGATTGGTTTAATAAAGCCCAAGCACCAAAAGTGTATAATCTGATTTTCTTGAAGGACTTAAACCGCCGTTTTTCCAAACTATCACCAAGGATCAAACTTGACAAGTCTTAAATTCCCAAGGGCCTTAAATGAATAATCTCCAAATTTGCACATCCAGGGACCAAAATTGTCAAATTCCAAACTGCAAGGACCAACTTGTAATTTTTCCTAACTTTTCACTAAACTTGTTTATTTTTGAAAGTGTTTTACCCAAAGATCATTTTTGACATCTTTTGACTTTTAAGAAACTTGGGTTGAGTTTTCATTTGAAATAAACGCTTAGGGACTAGTTTTGTAAAACTTTGAAAATTGGGGGACTGAAACTGCCATTTATGCAAATTTTGTTTGTTTTTCGTTTGTTTTTGATCATTTTGCATTTGAAACATATAAAACGCGATCTTTGGGATATTTTCATTATTTTGATGTATTCTTTAATGTTTTCACGCGTTTTGGCAGTTAAAATACGGTAAAAATGATGAGTATTTACACACTCATCAGTATGTTGAAATTCCAGACTCATTTCGATCATAAAAAAGAATAGAATGCAAACATAACTTATCTTGAATGCGATAATGAAGGAGTGTGGCCTGTCATGAATAATACACACTATATCATCATCGCATTGAAGACATCACAATGATCAAGCCAGATCTATCTAATGTTGCTTTGGCACTTTCAAGAATGTATCTTCATTGTTGGGACAAAAGTTTTAATCAATGTACATTATTGAAAGAGCCAAAGCTTCTGATCAAGATCAACCACACAAACGGTAGTAGACGTTTTCCAAATTAAGCAACGGAACCATCTGCAACGCTAGATATATCTGCCCTAATTATTGAGCTTTAAGTTATTAGAAAACAGATTCTTACTATCATTTATATTGCTCCCTTAGATGTGAAGAACATACATATTATTTATGTAGATTCTACGACATTAGAGAGCTAATCGTGCATGAATGAAATCATATTAAATTTATATTAACAATGCAATGAACTACCATCATTTCTACCCTAGCCAACAACAACACAAACTACCAACATGCTGGAATACGAAGACACTAAATTTAAGCATCGAACCTACAAATTATACTTGATAATTGTTTCTATATTTTGACAAAGAGCAAAGATGAATTACAATGGATGAACAACACCAAAACAAGTTTATGTTCATACTTGAAAGTGGTGTCTGTTCACCCATCCACATCCGCCACTTTTCTTCCTTATTCTCTCAAAACAAATGCAACATAATTCTTATACCAGATAGTCAACCGAAGCCTAAGATAAAATAGCCCTAAGGGAATGCCAACTCCCAAAAACAGCCATAAACCCTAACAATAAAAAAACACGATATAAAGATATATATTAAGGTTTCTAAAGCATAAAAATTTGAAAATTCTTTCTCAAGCATTGAACCCGAATTATTATTTACAACTTATACTTGATAATTGTTTCTATATTTTGACAAAGAGCAAAGATGGATCAACAATGGATGGACAACACCAGAACAAGTTTATGTTCATACTTGAAAGTGGTGTCTGTTCATCCATGTTTGATACTTCTTCCATCTTTGATACTTGGATCTTTTAGCCTAAATATTCGCACACACATCCCAACTTTTCTTCCTTATTCTCTCAAAACAAATGCAACATAATTCTTATACCAAATAGTCAACCTAAGCCTAAGATAAAATAAGCTAATCCAAGCAAACCTTAATATCTCTTTTGCTCTAATTATTCGCAAAAACAACACAGCATGTTTTCCTTATTCTATCAATACAAATGCAACATATTTCTTATAACAAACATTCAACCTAATCCTAAGAATAAATAGCTCTAAGGGGGTATTTGGATTATATTAATTTATGATTTTATCAGCTTTTTGAGATTTGGGATGCCAATAAGCCTATGTTATTTTAAGTGGATAAGCTAATAAGCCAACAAACAGTGAGCTTATTAACTTTCCCAAATCTCAATAAGCCGATAACCAAACAAAATAAGCTAATCCAAACACACCTTAATATCTCTTTTGCTCTAATTATTTGCAAAAACAACACAACATAAATCTAATACATAAAGTAACAAGTCTCTAACATATGTAACACAAAACTGAGAATAAAGGATCAAAACCCTAGATCCGTTTACTTGGTCAATTGTAACCGAGTGAGTTTTATAACTGTGAGAGAGAAAGAGAGGATTATGTGAAAGTGTTTGAAGCGTATTTGATAAACTTTGTATACTGTATATTAAAAGTTTAAAAGTGAAGTGTGTTTGATACTCTTTGTATATATTATAAGTTTAAAAGTGAAGTGTGTTTGATACTCTTTTATATATTATAAGTTTAAAAACTATTAAAAGTATTAAAAGTATAAAAACTAAAAGTAAAAAGTAGTAAAAGTTTTAAAACTAATAAGTATTCAAGCTACATTTGTATTTTAGGGCATGCTTGGTAGGGGTGTTCACGGGGCGGTTCGGTTCGGTTAGTTGGAAGATTTTAACTATCCATCGCGGGGCGGGTAATTTATTTATATTATATACGGTTCATTCGGTTAACCACGGATATCTAAAATTAAAAACCGAAACCGAACCGTGATAAGCGGTTTTCCGGTTTCGGTTTTTTTCGGTTTTGGGGTTTTTTTCGGTTTCGGATTGAGCGGTTTGTCAGTTTCTCGAGTTTTTTGAACACCCCTGCTGGGTAGGGGGTTATAGGGGGTGAATTAAAGAATGGGAAAGGTAATGAAAAAATATGCTTGGTAAAGCATAATGCAATGACCCATTACCCAATTGTGGGGAATGGATCATTACCCAATAAATTGGGAGGGGGGGATTGATTTTCTTTACCTTTCCCTTTCTCGACCATTATCTTACACTTTCCCTTTCCCTTTTCCAAGTTTGAACCAAGCGCACCCTTTAGTGTACTTTGTATTTAAAAAGTCGCCCATGTGAATTAGCCATTATCACCGGTTATGCATGGTTTCCATTACACTATAAGCGACTACAACCCAATGCACATGACCCATGACCCATGTTAATTACCCATTGTCGATCACCAGTAATGTATTGGTCAATAACATGACACTATAAGCCACTATAACCCAATGCACATGACCCATTACCCATGTTAATTACCCATTGTCGATCACCAGTAATGTATTGGTCGATAACATGACACGTACTATAAGCCACTACAATCCAATGCACATGACCCATTACCCATGTTAATTACCAATTGTCAACAGTCATGGATGTGTCGTAACATGACACTCTAAGCAACTATAACCCAATGCATATGACCCATATGATGTCAAATACCCATATTAATAAATGTGACCAGTGATAACCTAATGCACATGACCCATGATCCATGTGAATTAGCCATTATCACTGGTCATGCATGGGTTACACCGGCTTGGTAGGCGTATACCGTTTGTCACAGACACTAAGAAGCAAGCCACCATCACCCTCTCGATTATGTTATCCGGGATCGAGAAAGTTTGAACTCGGCTTGAGCTTGACTCGAAAAGCTCGATTTATCTGTAAAGATGTATTTTCTTACACAAATTAAAATTAAAATATAACCTAAGAATTGAATTCAGATCAACTTCAGCTCGAAAAGCTTGATGCATTCATAAATAACTATTTACACTTAGTACACTTACATATTAAAAAAAGAAAAGAAAAGAAAAAAAAAGCATATTTTATATCACTTACAAGCTCGAGAACTCAACAATAACTCGAATCCAACTTACATAAGGTTGAGATAAACTCATTAAACATTTGGAGCTCACTTTTTCCCCAAAATTTCAATCTCTGGCTCAAGATCCCACCCCCTTTTTCCCTAAAATTTCAATCTCTGGCTCAAGATCCCGCCCTTTTTTCACCCAAAATCAAAACACTAACACTAGTCAGATATATCTTCTCTCTATTATTCATCTCTTCTCCTTCTCTCTAGAATATACTCATACACCACCGCCACACTTCACCGTCGTATCTCGTCGTCGTTCCACCAACCATCGCTCTTCCACGCCATCACCGTCATCAAGACAAGGGAGGCAATGGGTGAGTTTGTTTGCTTCGGTTGTTTGGTTCGAGATAACCACCACATCCTCCACCATCACAGTCAAGCCACTATCACCCTCTCGATCATGTTATCCAGGATTGAGCTGAGAAAGTTTGAACTCGGATTGAGCTTGACTCGAAAAGCTCGATTTATCTATAAAGATGAGTTTTCTTACACAAATTAAAATTGAAATATAACCTAAGAATTGAATTCGGTTCGACTTCAGCTCGAAATGCTTGATGCATTCATAAATAACTATTTACACTTAGTACACTTACATATTAAAAAAAAGAAAAAAGAAGAAAAAAAACATATTTTATATCACTTACAAGATCGAGAACTCAACAATAACTCGAATCCAACTTACATAAGGTTGAGCTCAACTCATTAAACATTTGGAGCTCACCTTATTCCCTCAAATTTCAATCTGTGGCTCAAGATCCCACCCCTTTTTTCCCCAAAATTTCAATCTCTGGCCCAAGATCCCACCCCTTTTTCACCCAAAATCAAAACGCTAACACTAGTCAGATATATCTTCTCTCTATTATTCTTCTCTTCTCCTTCTCTCTAGACCCGACTTACACACCACCGCCACACTTCACCGCCGTATCTCGCTGTCGTTCCACCATCCATCGCTCCTCCACGCCATCATCGTCATCAAGACAAGGGAGGCAATGGGTGAGTTTATTTGCTTCGGTTGTTTGGTTCGAGATAACCACCACATCCTCCACCATCACAGTCAAGCCACCATCACCCTCATCTCACCTATCCTACTCTGCAAGGGTATGCTCAAACACATATTTAATTTATATTTTCTTTAATGTGTAATTGAATATAAAATGATTTATATTGATTTTCGTGGATTAAAACTAGCCTAAAACATGTTTTTTGATTATAAATACGTGTGGTGGTAATCATTGCAGGCCGACTTATTAAGACAACATAGTTTTCCTATTTATTGGATTGGAGACAATCGACGTGTTCTAAGAGGCTACTGTTTTGCTTGTAAAGGGATTCTTACTTGGTTTCCACTCCGGGAGGATGTTGCTAAACAGTTGGAGTTTGCTAATCGCAGTTGTGTAAGTTATCTATCAAAAGATTAACATAACATCTGTTATATAGGAAATTAACTCAAATATGGTCGCTTTTTGTGAAACTATTTCATTTGTACCAAATTTGAGTGATTTGCTTGCTTGGTAATGTGTTTGACATTTATTCGTTCCAGGTTTGGCATTGCAGAACATTTCAACCAATTGTATATTATTTGTTGCCCGAGTTGATATGCAACCCGTATGTTTGCTTTTGATGCTAAACTTATATTTGGAGCATCTAATTTTGTCGTCTTTTATGTTAGCATTAATCACATTACTTGTTTCTTGCAGGGGCTACATGCTATTTTCACGGGTGAGGATGATACATGGGATGCCTGGCTAAAAATTTCCTTATCTGGATTTTCTGGCACACTGATGCGTAGGGATTGCACCAGGCTTTACCTCTCGAGGGATCTCGAGAAGCTTACAACCCCCACCAGGCAGTGTACCTGATCGTTGTAGTATAGTATAGTGACAAGTATCGGGGGATTGATCGTTCAGCTAGGAATAGTGTCGCTAGGATTAGAAAACCTAAATACTAGTTCTAAAGGTGAGGGATGATTCTTTTTGTATTTTTATATTTTTTAGAAAGCAATTAAAAATCTCGGGTTTGAATGATTTGGGCGGAATTAGTTGCTAGTCAACTAACCCAATACTAAAGATGCAATCAAAATAAAATACTAAAAATGAAAATAAACTAAATTATACTAAAGTTGTGAGCAATAAGTGAAGAAAATGTGTTTACTTAGATTTCACTACTCCCTAGACATCTTTTACACGTTAATTACTTGTTATAGTTGCATGGATGACGGATCGTATTCCTTAATATCATTCATGGGGTGGCGCACTTAACTCCCCAATTCTATGAGCTCTTATCTCCTCCTATACCATGCCCAGCACAACCATAGAGATTATAAACAGTGGCTCATGCATTAAATACAACCAATAAAGACCTAGTGCACATCGGTTCATGTTTCTTAAGATGTTCAAGCATGTTACCAATTGGAGATCTGCCAGTTTTCTTAAGCCTAACATCAAATTCATTCATCCAATACAATTATAAACAAGTAATCAACACATAATTAACATCTAGGTTTCATTAGATCCAAGCAAACACAAGCTAGATCTAGCCTAGCATGATGGAATTAAGACAAGAACAAGATATAGACAACCAACACATAGACATATTGATTGAATTAAAAGAACACTTATCTCAATTACACATGAAAGGTATCAAGGGCTTAGAACCCTTGAAAAACCTGTAAAATTCGCACCAAGTTCGTACTTAGGGTTTCTCCAAAACTTCTCCTTTTTTAATGTGAAAATTAGAAAACTATATATAGGAAAAGGGGTCTGACGGCGTCAAGACCAAACTTGTGACGCCGTCACCTCGCCGCCAAAACTCTTCTCGGACTGCCTTGATCTACTTTTGACGCCGTCATGTATTATGCATTTCCAGGCCGTCATGCATTTTACTCTTGATGCCCTACTTCGTGACGCCATCAAATCTGTACTGGATCGTCATGGAAATTTGCTCTTGACGCCGTCAAGGATTCCTTCTTGACGCCGTCACCTACTGTTCCCAGCAAGGAAAATTAAGACTTTGGCGTTCTCTTCACTTTTATGCTCCAAAAACGTCTGAATTGCTTCCTTTTCCAGATTTCACTCCCAAAGTACCTAAAATCACAAAAGGAACGATTTAGGGCAATATTTGATCAAATAAAGTCAATTCCGAGCTTAAATGACCCCCTAAAAGTGGTTCATTTTTTGCCTCATCATATACCCTTACACTTGAGATTTGCTTGTCCTCAAGCAAATGCGCTTTTATTCTACTCAAAATACATGTTAGGGATCATTTAACACTAATATAAAAGTAATTACAACAAATAATCGTTCCACTAAAGACCAATAGACAAGCACGGAGGTCATACACAAGCACCTCACAAATAGTGTTTAGATACTCACATCTCTCGGGTGTAATAAAGTATAAATTACAATATGGAAACGGAAGATATCTCTCACTACCTGTCATAGCAAAATAGATTACCATAGGCTTGGGAAAGGATCAAACCTCCACCACATGGCGTAAGCACCTAGGATAAACTATCAAAGAGGTCTTTTAAAGGGTTGTAACGTTAGGCGTAGGGATATGAAATACACGGTTTTGTTGGATAAAGGAAGTTTTACTGGTGGCGAGTTAACAATCTTGGTTAATTACATGTACAATGTGGCGTTGCTAAGCCAAGACTAGACTCGACTTAAACTAATAACAAAAATAACAAAAACATAAAATGAACATAGAATGAAAAGGGATGGTAGTCCGTATGTTTTTTCTCTTTTTCTTTTTCTATTTTTTTTTTCTTTTTCTTGATTTTTTGATTTTTTGAATTTTTTTTTTTTTTTTTTCATACACTCTTACCCTACCATCCATAATAATACATCATAGGGGTTTAACATTCCCTTTACACTTGAATTTTTACATATTTTACAATGAACTATTTTATTGACTCGAATTAAGAAAATCAAAACACTTGGAGCACTTTTAAGATTAACGTACATATGGGGGTAATAAATGATGTTCTTCCCCATTACTCCATAAATAAGTACTTTACCCATGAGTCCCAATCGTCCCAAAACAATATGTACAAGGATATGACTCGACTTAGCAACCATGTAATCAATTAGATAGTTAACTTAGGGTTTAACAAATAACAATAATGCACTAAAAATGAGCGCATACACGGAAGGCTAAGGCGATTTGGGTGTACATTTAAGTGGGGTGTAACAAATTCTTCCTTTAAGTAAGATGCTTAAAGTTAGAAACGAAAAGATAGGCTCGGAGGGGTGTATTAGGGGTTTCGTGTACTAAAAATGAGTACAACGCTAAGGGTGTGGGAAAAATTAGTTGACTTAACTAGATAAGTAATATGACTTAAATGGTCAAGTAATTATGATACGGGTTTAACACAAGGGTGATCCTAATGCCTCTTATCATGTAGTAAATCCTACCACACGAATGTAGTCTCACTAGCGGTCTCGGGATGCATCACTAACTCAAGTTCTAGAATCTAAATGCTACCGGTACACTCATAAGCACTAATAATAAATGCTTTTCCTATCAAATCTAAAGGCGAACCTCACATATTTGGGTGGAAAATTTTTCTGAATATACGGTTATGTGCTAGTCATACAATCTCCTATCCATGAGACGCTTGCTATGGCTAAAGTTTCACTCCTAAATGTTGTAAAAAGTTTTAAATTTGGCGCTAAAATTGAACTAACAAGTATTTCTCATAGTTTTATTACACATCTACCATTAAACAAAACAAACTCAAGCGAAAGTGCATATGTAAGGTATCATCTTTTTACCCTCCCCTTACACTTAAGATGAACATTGTCCCCAATGTTCAAATAAAGAATGTAAAAGTGAAAAAGTAAAAAGAATGAAATCAAATACTCCCTTGATTCGCTCGGTATGGATAATAAGGTGACCAGGTTAAATCTTCCTCCAAGAAAATGAACAATCAAAGCTTCCCTTCCTGAATATAAATCATCTTCTTGTCATACATAACCTGTAAATCCTGAGAAAATAGACAAAACAACCTCGCGTAAAATCGGCGGCATCCTATATAAGTTACTAAGTCCTAGAAAACAAGATAAGATATAATGCTTGTGGAATGAAGTTTGCAGATTTCCTGGAGATTATAAAACTTAATAATTCACAAAAACCATAAGACTCTGTTAGAAAAACAAAACTGGTAAAATTTCCAGATTTTTACACTTGACGCCGTCAAGTGTTAACTCTTGACGCCGTCAGAAGTGACCTGCAGAAATTCTTATGTTAAGTTTCCGGAAAATTTCTGGAAAAACTTGGTCCTACTTCCTGGAAAATCCTGCAAAACTTCATTATGACTCAATACAATCATTTGACTCTAACAAGTACGAATATACATGTTCATTTAATATTGTGTAGAATCATGATCGGTTTGTTTCTTAAAAACATATTTGGGGTTTCCCCTTACACTTATCTTTTGCAAAAATACTTTTAGGTGAAGTTAAGACTAGGCCAAAACAACAAAGTAAAGTATTTCCACTATTTAGATTAGAAACATGATCTACCAACAATAAAAATAAAGCATGCATACGGAAGCAAATAACAAACAAATAAAAATAAAATCACACAAAATGAAGAACGTCACCATGAGCACCATCAATTATTTGAAACAAACATAAACATAAAAAAAATTGTTCAAGGCCAACAGAGGCCGCATCCTAAGCTATTACAGTACCAAATGTTTCAAATTACACAACCATCAATAAATTGTTCAGAAATAACAGATATCAAGAGGAATCACTGGGGAGGAGGACCAAAACGGTAGTAATAGCCGGGAGGGAGGTGTCCGGTGCATCCGTAGGGAGGGTAGTCAGTCTCACGGCCGGGGAATGGGTCAATCTGCAGGTGAGGCTCAAGTTGATCTCGGGTGGAGAGGTGCTGCATCTGGCGGATGGTGTGATCATACATCCAATCAAAGCGCTGGTCAGTGGTGGTCCGCCATGCGTCCACCTGACCCATCCAAGCACCCTGGTGTGCCTGCCAGTCTCCCCGACTCATGTGTCGGTAGTAGTCAGCTGTCCCCTCCTCATAACCCTGGAGCTGATGCTGCTGGGGCCCTACCTCATCATCAGAATCCTCCTCATCATCAGGCCCCCCTGCCTCATATCAGTTATAGGTCCCATTCCTCTCTAGCATCACGATGCTCATCTGCCTAAAGGATTTAGCCCTCACTACCCTGCAAGCCCCACAGTCGCTCAAGTACCCCATAATCGGAGGAGTAAGAAGATCATAGGAACGAGCCAACCGGGTCACGAACATCCCCCCATACACCTTGTCGATATCCCTCTCACCCACACTGGTCCTCAAATAACTAGCCACCCAAAATGGGATGTTGCAGTAGACATCCGCTGAAAAGATGGTGTACAGGTAGAAAAGATCTGAAGCAGCGACACGGTGAGTGGTGCCATGACGTCCTGACAGGCTGTATGTGATGCACCTGTGGACCAACCTGACTATGGGGTCCCTGATGGATGTTGCCCCAGTAGTCGAGGTGTAAACCCCGTCCCCTATGGTTGGCCAAAAAGTGATACACCTCATCTCACTCCTCTGAGTCTCCCCATGCAACAACCTCTGCATAAAAGTTCCATCAACCGCCTCCTCCCTAGTATACAACCCAATCCTCCAACCAAACTCAGTGACAGAACATGACCGCACTTCCCCTCCTAACCTAAAATAGATAGTGGTGCCCCCCATATTTGTCCTAGCCTCAGCCTGATCAAAATGGAAGGTCACAAAGAACTCCCTAACCAACTTGCTATACACCGTCTCCTTAATCCTAAACAACCTCTCCCATTCAGGACCCGCAAACCCATCAGTGTGGATCCTCTCCAAAAACGCAGCCTCCAACCCTTGGGCCCTAAGAAACTCCTAATCAACCACAGCCCCAGCATCAATATGGTGGTTACAAAGTTCCGCATACTTGGTGGTGGTGCCAACATTGTCAAACCCGCTCCAACTATGGACCAATTCTCCATAATTGACTCTTTGGGACCTAGAGGAACTGCCCCGATGTTGACGAGATCTTTTGCTCATTTTCCTGGAAAAAGGTAGAGTGAACGGAAACGATTAGAACGAGAATTCTAATGATTTTCTTGATGTCAGACACATCTGACGCCGTCAGGAGCAGCCCTGAAGCCGTCAGACTGAGCAGAATCTGAATCATGCAAATGCGAGGGAAAAATCAATTTTCAAACTCTTAACCCATTACCCAAACGCTCCTTTAATCAGAAAACATGGGTGGGGGGTCAAAAAAATCCGTGGCATGAGTGGCTTTCCCTCAACTAATGCATGATTCGAGTGGGGTAACATAATCAATGGGTAACCCCATGTTTACAAATCACCAAATGGATGGCATTACGATTTGTCAATGATGGGTCAAGAATGGGGTTTCGGGCGAAAGGGGTTTTCCAAATTGATTGATCCTAAGGACAATTGATCGAAAAAGGATGAAGAAAAATCACTTACCAAGTGAAGATTGGTTGCGGAAGACGTCGAATTGAAGGGTGGAGATTCGGAGTAGTAGCAGCAATTTGGGTGAGATTTGTGGGGTATGGGTTGAAAGAAATTGGTTTTAGGTAAATATTGTTGATCTATCGAGGTGATGGCATCAAGGGTAATTGGCTGATGCCGTCAAATGTCCGTGTGAGGTGAGTAATGGAGTAATTCCACATTTAGTCCCTGCACTTTGTGTGAATAGCTAAACATTAGTAAGACCATGAGTAGCTATTCCGTTAACGAGGTCCACCAGGGTCGAACGTTTCATTACTGTCACGGAAAGAGGTGAGGTTGTAGAGGGGATTGGGTGACATTTTGGCTAAGTTGTAACCTGCGCACGGGTCACCGGTGTGTAAAAGGATATGTTGTTCCATAGAGGGTTTCAAATCTGTGGTGTTTTTGAGGTACAACCTCTTTACACCGGGTTTAAAACCAAAAGGACGTATCTTGGATAGGTTTGGGAGTGTGGTTCGCAAGCATCCAACAAAAATGTTATGGAATTGCGAATGCTTCTCTTCCTGGGGATGCTCACGAGAACGGGAGGTAGTTAATGGTGAAGCACTTGAGGAAAATTTCTCGCTGTCCTCTTGATCAAATGTCAAAGGGGTTGAGACCTCGAAGACTTTTTCAATTTCTTTAGGTACGGAATTTTCTTTGATCTTTTCTTTGACCCTTAATATGAATTGGTCTGCTAAATTCATAAAAGCTTTGTGAGTGCTTTCCATGCGTGCTTCCAGGTGCTGGATTTTTTTTCCTGATTATCCATGAAGGTTACCATTATCCCTTCGAATTCCTCTTGTCGTGAACGTTCAGGAAAATCGTGGTTGATAACCGCATTCCTACGTAAATTAGGATTCCACATGGGTTCAGCAGTAGGTTTCTCAATACTCATTAATTCTTTTACCTGCTTCTCGATGCTTCCTAATAACTGTTCTTGGGTGGCGTGTGCGTAGTCAAGTTTTCCCTTGCTTGGAAACATCGGGTCCTCCCATCCTTCTTCTTCGTATTGTGCCAACCCCTCAAGAACTTTCCAGCACTCGTCAATGCTAAGTCTATTTAGCCTGCCCTTGGCTGCGTAATCAATGGCTCTCCTTGTTTGATAGTCAATTTTATCATAAAAGATTTGAATCTAGAGCCATGGTTCGATGCCATGATGAGGGACTTTTCGGAGCAGATCTTTATATCAAGTCCATGCTTCGTAAAAGGTTTCATTTTGACGTTGTTGGAACATCAAGATGTCATTTCTAAGCTTAGTAGTTCTCCCCGGTGGGAAAAATTGAGCAAGGAAACGAGTGGTGAGATCATCCCATGTGGTGATGGATCCCGCGGGTAAACGCTCAAGCCATTGACTAGCTTGATCCCGTAGAGAGAATTGGAATAGGCGTAATCGGGTTGTCTCTCTAGTTTCAACACCTAGGTCTATGGAATCTACAATTTTGAGGAAGTCCTTAAGATTTTGGTTTGGATCTTCGGAACGAAGTCCATGGAATGCACATCCGCTTTGCACCAACCGGATGGTGTCGGAACGCAAGGGGGTCACATTGGCTCCGGTGAGCTCAATGGTGTTTCGGTAGCCTTGGTGGCTAGGTCGGGAATACTTTCCTAAGGTTCGGGGCCTAAGGGGTTCTAATGGTGGGTTTTGTTGTGGTGGGATGACGGGTTCAAAGATGTTCCCGTTGTCCATGATGTCGGGTGGTTACGAACAAAGACACAAAGAAATAAGATAGGCTAAAGAAAACCTAAAAAAAAAAAAAAAATCTTACTAGAAAGGAATCTAGCAAGTAGACCTAATAAAAAGAGATTCTAACCTAGACAATAACTATTCCCCGGGCTGTGGCGCCAAAAACTTGATGCGTAGGGATTGCACCAGGCTTTACCTCTCGAGGGATCTCGAGAAGCTTACAACCCCCACCAGGCAGTGTACCTGATCGTTGTAGTATAGTATAGTGACAAGTACCGGGGGATTGATCGTTCAGCTAGGAATAGTGTCGCTAGGATTAGAAAACCTAAATACTAGTTCTAAAGGTGAGGGATGATTCTTTTTGTATTTTTATATTTTTTATAAAGCAATTAAAAATCTCGGGTTTGAATGATTTGGGCGGAATTAGTTGCTAGTCAACTAACCCAATACTAAAGATGCAATCAAAATAAAATACTAAAAATGAAAATAAACTAAATTATACTAAAGTTGTGAGCAATAAGTGGAGAAAATGTGTTTACTTAGATTTCACTACTCCCTAGACATCTTTTACACGTTAATTACTTGTTATAGTTGCATGGATGACGGATCGTATTCCTTAATTTCATTCATGGGGTGGCGCACTTAACTCCCCAATACTATGAGCTCTTATCTCCTCCTATACCATGCCCAGCACAACCATAGGGATTATAAACAGTGGCTCATTCATTAAATACAACCAATAAAGACCTAGTGCACATCGGTTCATGTTTCTTAAGAAGTTCAAGCATGTTACCAATTGGAGATCTGCCAGTTTTCTTAAGTCTAACATCAAATTCATTCATCCAATACAATTATAAACAAGTAATCAACACATAATTAATATCTAGGTTTCATTAGATCCAAGCAAACACAAGCTAGATCTAGCCTAGCATGATGGAATTAAGACAAGAACAAGATATAGACAACCAACACATAGACATATTGATTGAATTAAAAGAACACTTATCTCAATTACACATGAAAGGTATCAAGGGCTTAGAACCCTTGAAAAACCTGTAAAATTCGCACCAAGTTCGTACTTAGGGTTTCTCCAAAACTTCTCCTTTTTTAATGTGAAAATTAGAAAACTATATATAGGAAAAGGGGTTTGACGGCGTCAAGACCAAACTTGTGACGCCGTCACCTCGCCGCCAAAACTCTTCTCGGACTGCCTTGATCTACTTTTGACGCCGTCATGTATTATGCATTTCCAGGCCGTCATGCATTTTACTCTTGACGCCCTACTTCGTGACGCCGTCAAATCTGTACTGGATTGTCATGGAAATTTGCTCTTGACGCCGTCAAGGATTCCTTCTTGACGCCGTCACCTACTGTTCCCAGCAAGGAAAATTAAGACTTTGGCGTTTTCTTCACTTTTATGCTCCAAAAACGTCCGAATTGCTTCCTTTTCCAGATTTCACTCCCAAAGTACCTAAAATCACAAAAGGAACGATTTAGGGCAATATTTGATCAAATAAAGTCAATTCTGGGCTTAAATGACCCCCTAAAAGTGGTTCATTTTTCGCCTCATCACACACTTCATTTTCGAGGGACTGGAATTAAATTGAGGTGTGGGTATGCTCCATCTCAGTTACCAAAGCTAACCCATGTATATTTTTACTGTTTCATGCTTGGCAGATCTTATATTATGTAGCATTATTAGTGCCTTGGTTTCTTACATTTTCCATATTTTTTTTTGCAGAAAGAAACTACCATTAGATTCAGATGTAAGCCATTTTTTATGTTGTTAACAATTTCATTTTCTAATGCTAACACCATTGTATTTTTTTAGTTTATATTGCAGGTGACGACTCCAATGGCCATTGAAACTTTGGAAAACGTACCAGTAATGGAAACAGTGGTAAGTAATAAAACATCTACCTTTGATTTTTTTAGTTTTACATACATGACTAATGTACCGTGTTTTATATATACATATAGGAACCTGTTAAAACTATCGGACATACGAAAACGCTTAAGCCACGACAAACCGGTTCTACAGGTTACACCACCAACTACGATACCAAATATTAGTGAACAAAATACTGAACTAAAATTAGTACCAACGAAGCGAAAACATTTGGTCTCTAGTGAAACCTTGCAAAAGCAAGCTAAGGCGGCGAAGAGTCAACAAGTTTTAACTTATGATAGTTAAGAATTTGATTATATACGACATTACAATTGTATATATATTTGCTTCATTTATATACATTCGAGTTTTATTCAATTTGAAATACAATCGTATATATATATTTGCTTCATTTATATACATTCTGTTATATATATATATATATATATATATATATATATATATATATATATATATATATATATATATACATACTAGCAGCAGTAAATCTGCTCCAGCAGTACTAACGTGGTACTAGTAGTAACTCTCCTATCATGTTTTTGCAGATAGTTAAACCAGTGGCGCATCAAGCGACTCAAAACCACCAAAACAGCAGATAGTTGAACTAGTGGCACCTAACAAATTAGATACACCTGACAAAAGACAGAGCAATAGTGTCTCTATGACAAAAGACAAGGCAATAGCATCTAATCAAGAACTTTATTCCAGTATTCTCATCTAGTTTTGTTATGTTCTAAGCTTTGACATGTTCTAGTTCTGCTCTCATCCTGATGTGTTGATATGCAGTAGCCTACATTTTCAAGGTTTTTATATCCAGATGATGAGATTAGATCAATGGGAGAAAAACTTGTAAGTTTAACAGCAAATTTTATTATTATGTTCATTGTTTTGGATTAAAAGTCTTCATGATGTTGTTTGAATTACTGCTGATCATGTTTGTGTTAATATTGCTTAGATAGATTTAGTGCAGCTCATGAACTTCAAAGAAAATGTGCCAAGTATTTACTACTGCTAGTACAAAAGTTACTACTGCTAGTGAAAGTTGGTACTGCTCAGAGATTAAGACCGCTCGAAGTTGCTAGTTGCTTATAGAAAAGATTATAGATACTTAGGAAACTATTGTAAGCCGACTAGGACTCCTTGGTGTATAAAAGGATGTCCAATTTTATATTTGGATCAGTTGTATACATTCCAATTTTATTGTATTTGAATTTGTTTTGATATATATTTGAATTGTTTTGATATATATTGATTTTTTAAATGTGACTAAAAGATGCATAGAGTCACACTTATTCACACTTTTGGTCACTGTTGGCTTAATTCGTTGTGTGACTAAATATTACAAAAGGCCACACAAACATAAAATTCATGTGACCATTGGATGATCAATAGTCACACAAAATACACATTTCTTCATTTTAAATAGCATATGGTCACACTTATTAAAACTTTTGGCCACTTGATGCTTAATTGTATGTGACTAAATACCCAAAACAAATATGCTTTGTGTGACTAAATATTACAAAAGGCCACACAAACATGAAATTAATGTGGCCATTGGATGATCAATAGTCACACAAAATATACATTTCTTCACTTTAAACAACATATGATCACACTTATTAACATTTTTGGCCACTTGATGCTTAATTGTATGTGACTAAATACCCAAAACAAAGATGCTTTGTGTGACTAAATATTACAAAAGGCCACACAAACATAAAATTCAAGTGGCCATTGGATGAAAAATAGTCACACAAAATACACATTTCTTCACTTTAAACAGCATATGGTCACACTTATTCACACTTTTGGCCACTTTTTTTAAAAGAATTGTATGTGACTAACTAAAAAAAACAATACCTGTTGTGTGACTAAATCATCACAAACGTCACATTTATTATATATTCATGTGGCCACAGGACGGGAAATAGTCGCACATAATTCACATTTACTTGAATAAATCATCTCAAATGTCACATATATTATATATTTATGTGGCCAAAGGACGAACAATAGTTACTCTCAAAAAACATTCGTGTGACTATAAAGTGTTTACGGTCACTCATACTGACTAATCCAACAAAACTTGTGCCTAATTTGTCACACTTATTCAGGGTTTTAGTCACTCTTTTTCGATGAAAAAGGCTACGCACTCAACAATGTGACCATATGCTACCTACGGTGGCGGGACCTTTGATGACACACAACAAAAAAAACGTGTGTGACTATATGCATATTGTCACACATTTCTGGCATGACCAATACAACGTTTTGTACCAGTGTGTCCAGCTTGATGGGCTTTTAGCTTTGCTACGTGACTATAATTCAGAACTGATTCATGGGTTTGTACCATAAAGACCTCAAAACTCTTTTTCATCCCCTCAATGAGAACAATTCTTGAAGGATCTTTTCTCCCATGGCAAACAAATACAATCAGTTGGAATAAAATTGCTCCAATCAAGGTAAATAAACACTTTTGGAGGCTTTTATTGAACCGCCTTCCAACTCGTTGGAATCTAGACATTCGTGAGGTGGATCTCCACTCGACAAGATATCCAATCTGTGATGACATCTTAGAACCAACCACCATCTTTTAATTAAATGTCCTATTACAGCTCATTTATGGACCATGACCACGACTTGGTGGGGTTTGAGAGAGTACCCGAAGAACCTCATTGATCTTCTTCTATGGGCTCAAACGATACAAATTCATAGTGATATTAGGCCCTGTTTTGACTTGGTGATCCAAACAACAACATGGGTAATATGGAATCAGAAATCGTATTTGTTTTTACTTGAAGCCTCCAAGGAAAGATATGTTAGGTGAACAAATTAAGGTGTTATCACATTCTTGGTTAACTCATCATCATGGATCTCTTAACCTAAATGGTTAAATTGGATTAGTAATCCAATAAATTATTGTATGATGTAAATGTATTTTGTTATTCTAGCTTCTTGCTAGTTGTTTCTAAATATAGCCGTTCGAGAAAAAAAAATCTGGCACACCACTAAAGTTATGTATACCATGGTTATCAAGATTGCGAGCACGATCGTAAGATCATGCGATCTTACGATCCTATATAAGAAAACCTTGTAAGATCGGAGTAGGATCGAAGATAGCATACGCTCGAAGTAAGATCGTAAAATAGCTGGTGAGATCGTAATATCGCTATCGTTCCCGATCATAATAAAAAGGTTAATTTTATTATTAAACATAAAAATAGGCCCACTTGACCTATTTTTGCCCATATACATAGCACAACATCACAATTAAAGTAAAAGAATATAGTTGTAAATTGCAATTATCGTAGGTGACGAAGAAGAGTTCAGAGAAGAAGCACATTACGATTTTGAAGAGCTAAATGAAATTAATGCATAGTTTGAAATCATAGATTGATCATTGATGACTAATGCTTTGGAAGTTTGGGCTTTTGACATTAGGCTAGGATGTTTAAATAACTTTTATCATATACGACTCGTCTCGTATTTCTTTTATACCCAAATCGTTCATCTAACTATTTGAAACATGAACTAATTGCACGTATTTGCATTATCGATAAATTAGCATGACGTTTTAACTTTTAAATTTTCAATCATATCCATTTAGAATTGTTATTCTAGTCAAATTGTATATTAAACTATATAAAACTAAAACTGCTTTTATAAAAATCACATTTTATAGGATCTTGCGATCTCGATCTTGTGAAGACGAAAATGATCCTAAGTAGGATCGGGATCTTGATAACATTGATGTATACTGCTTTCCTCACTTAATGGACACTATGTCAAATCATTTATTACACAGACATATATCTATATAAAGTTTTTAACACTGAGAATACAATGGTATTTTACTATTTTTTACATATTTGAAGCTAATACCTTATGTATTATATACAATATTTTGTAACAATAGTGTAGGTTAGAAACAAAGGGTTTGTGTCTCAATAATATCACAAGTTCTATGAGAAACTTTCCAACTAAATGGTTGTTAGTTCAAGTCCCGCTTAAAACATATGAGATATATTTGTGATGTAAAAATTGTAAGATAGTTATTTGCAATTCAAAATAAAAATAAAAATAAACGTATAGCGAAACTCCAAAATGAACTTTTTAGATGTAATATTCTGACTCAAATAAATTTAATATATTTCATAAAACATCATGCTAATTATATCCGAAACTTGATAACTCACATAATTTTGCAAAAAAAAAAAAAAAAAAAAAAAAAAAAATCATCGATTTCTAGCTACGAGATAAAGCTCTTATTTATCTAATATATATTGAAAAAACAAACATAATTAACTACATATGTGCTATAAATAATATTAAAGATAATGATACAATTACTAATAATATTATCAAAAGTGTAAAAGTAATTAAGTTTGATATAAAATATATATACATTTTTTATTTTTATTTCAAAAAAAAAATCGTAACACTACTAACATAATACATCTGGAGTGTCAATAATAATTGCAATATGTTTTTTCAGTAAAAATAATGTTAAAAGTAATAAGCAAAATGATATAAAGGGAATTAAAATATAAAACTTATTTGATTTGAGAGTTAATTTGGTATTTTACTAAACTTAAGAGGATGTTAGAGAATACATTAGATTGGTTTATGGGCTAAATTATCATTTAATAAACTTAAAAGGGTTGTTTATAAGATGTTTAATTAATTATTTTAGTAAATTTAATATAATGTTATTGCATACGATTTGTTTGATTGTTAGATTAGGGACTAGGGGGCGTGTTGGGAACACGTCTAAAGTGTTTGTCATAGTTTATGTAATAGGTTGTTAAATATAAGGCTTGTATGTTTATTACAAGGCCCGCTCATGAGCGGCCCATTACTTGTAACTAGGGCAACGCCCCATATCTATGTAAACACTATAAATACCTCTTCTCTTGATGAGAAGGGAGTTGGTTCTCTACTTAATTAATCTTCATTTATCTTTCACTTAGGAGCCTTCCACTTTCTCTCTCTAACCTCGCTTTTCTATCTCTAAGATTCTAGGGTTATGTGTTATGAAATGGTGACATAACAAGTGGTATCAGTCTATCAGAGCCAAGTTATTATCATTGGTTGATTTTTGTGGTCCAATCTTGTCAAAAACATACTATTTTAAATATGTTATTACACGTTTTTTACTGTGTTACATACTTTTGGTTATTAATAGTTTTAAATGGTCGATATTGTCATTTATTTAGATATGTTTACCTTTTTGTCTCGTTATCAGTGGTATAATTAAAAAAGGTGAAATTTTGGTCTAGTTTTTCTGGGTTTTTTCTGGGAATGGGTGAAGATCTCCGAGTAAGGAGATGAAGTTTTTCGAGCAAGCATCTCATTTTTTTGAGCAATTCAAGAAACAATTTTTAAAGATTTTTTAAGATTGAACAAATACACATCATAGATCCATTTAAAGGCATAATGATGTGTGGATTGCAACTTTGTAAAAGGTTTTACCTCACAAGGGATCTTGAGAGATTTTTCAATCCTCTAGGCAGTGTACCTGATCGTTGTAGTGTAGTATATGGTACGTCTGGGGGATTGATCGTTCTCTAGGGGAATAGTGTCGTTAGAATTTAAGTGTAGTTCAACTAGGTCTAAAGATGAGGGATGATTATTTTTGTATTTTATATTTATTGAAAGCGGTAAAAATCTCAGGTTTTGGAAGAGAGGGCGGAATTAGTTGCTAATCAACTAACCCAAACTACAAATTAAAATAAAAAACACAATAAAATAAAAATAACAAGAAAAGTAAAGCTGGTGAACTTCGTATATGAGATAAACTTGTTTACTTATATTTAATTACTCTCTAGTTATCTCTTGTTGGTTTGTTCAATGTCATAATTATTTAGTTGAAGGGTTGTATTCCTTAATACAGTCGTGGGGGCGTGCACGTCCTTCCCCAACTCTATGAATATCTATCTCCTCTTATGACGACACGTTTAGTACCCTATCATAGAATCATCAAAATCTACTCATGCATTAAATGCAACCAACAAAACCGTAGTGCACATCAGATTATGTTTCTTAAGACGTTCAAGCTTGTTACACAAAGGAGGTTAGCCAGTTTTCTTAAGCCTAACGCGAACCAATCAACCAAACAATAAACAACTCACCAACAATCAATAACTAGGTTTCATTAGATCTAAGCAAACACTAAATTACTTAAGCTAGCATGTTAAAAGGAAGAAAAACATAAAAGATAATCAAACAACACATAGACATATTGAACGATTAAAAGTTTACTTATCTTCAATGAAACATGAGAGAAAAGAGGGTTTGAGAACCCTTGAAATCTCAGAAAATTCGGCCCTAGGGTTTGTCTCCAAAGTTGCACACTTAATTAATGAAAAAGCCTAAACTATATATAGAGATTACAAGCTGACGACGTCAGGTTATAAATCCTGACGCCGTCAGAATGCCGCTTTTTACGGTTTCGTATCACCCAAACAGCATCCTGACGTCATCCCGTTGAAAGCCTTTTGGGCCGTCTCGTTTTAAGATAAAGCCAGACAGCTTCACTTCAATTATATTGCACCTGACACCGTCAGGTGCAAACATTCAAATTCTTTCTGGGGCGTCACGTGTTAAATTCCACCAGTTTTATCTTCAAGTGACTGTGTCAGCATCCAAAGCCTGACACCGTCAGGTGTAATGTAACAACCGTGATTTTAGCAGATTAGTTTGACTAATATTCTCAACCTATTTAACTTGTACTTGGTGTAATTTATATGCTTTGTGTGGTATATGTGTGATATATGTGAGTTTTAGCACTGAATCCATTTGCGTGGTTTTATCATGGTGAGTTGAGTAATATTGATTTTGGGATAAGTTCATTTTGATCACCTTGGTGGTGTGGGAATTGACCTGTGTAGTTTTGGTGTTTTGTGATTTTGCATAATAAGTTTTCGATTAAGTGTTTGAGCGTTAGTAAGTTACGTGGAGTTTGGTTTTACGAGTTATATTTATAAAGAGTGTGAAATTCTAGTTTTGGAAACTTTGTTTGAAATTGATAATTTTCCGAGTCGTCGTAAAAACGAAGGTTTATTGCGTAAGACGTTAGGTATCGTTATGGTTCTTATAAAATATCAAAAGTACATGATTTTAAGTGTAATAATTAAAATTAGTAAATATATATATATATATATATATATATATATATATATATATATATATATATATATACATAGGGGGCGGCCGAATTAGGGATAATGGGGGGAAAGGAAACCAAATTTTAGTATAATTGTAATTCCTAATTAAAAGAGATATCTAGAATAATCCTAGTGTGGTATAAATACAAAACCAAAACACCCTCACCTTTCTTTTGTGAATTTCTGTCGACCAAGGGGAAGGAAGAAGAGAAAAAAAATTAGGGTTTTGTCTATTGAAGCAAAAATCAAAGGTCAAGGTATAATATTCGATCCTTATGTTCAATTAATTAATATAATTCGTGTAATACAAGTTATGATGGATCTAGGGTTTATGAGTTTCTGTAAATTAATTATATAAAACATGTTGAAATCAATAATTAGTGATATTATAATGATTGGTGAAAAGATTTGGTCATAAAACATGTTAGTTAATGAGTCAGGGTTTTGGCAGATTCATAAGGCTGTAAAGATACGAGGTTATTTAATAGATGGTGATGAGCTATTACATGAATTTTGAGTCTAGATTGTAATTCAGAGAAATATCTTTCCAAAAATTCTGACCACGATTGATTTCGAGGTCCAGAGGTCAGTCTAATGATTTCTGCAAGAAAAGGTGTCAAAGCTGTTAAACTGGGACAGATTTAGGGTAGAAGTATTGAGGTCCAAGATGGGTTATATAGTGGAATTAGGGTTAGCCCTTCTGTGATAATTAACTTCTATATGCTCTTTGACTTCCACGTGAAGGAGAGACGTAGATAAGTTGTACAAATATGATTCTTAGGTTAAAACATTTTGGTGTGCGTTCAGATCCGAATTTGGATAGTCTTCAAGTTTGATTTTATTAAGAGTACTTGTGTATGCTTTTAGAGCATTTCCTTCTTGGAGCAGCTTGTATGCTCATAAGAGACCATGGTGAATTTTTGGTGTGAGTTGTGGAACTATTTTTGTCGTGATTTCATGTGGGTAGAAGTACCCCAAAATTCTGCGTATTTTGAAAAAGTGTGTGCAAGGGATTTAGTGAGTGTAAGTGATTGGTAGTGTTTGGTATAGAGTCTAGGTGAACCATAGTGGTTTATATGACCTTTAGACATCCATCGTATGTGTGTTACATGGACTATAGCTTTTAACTTAGTCGCGTGTAACGTGTATTTATTTTGTTGTTTAGATTTGTGATTATTAATTTGGAAGCTGAAAAGACTGAGGTGAGTTCATAGTCCCATTTTTACTTTGTTTTTAACTCGGGATGGGAATGATGCTTGTGTTGAAATACTTTTTAAGTTACTGTGATTATGTGTTTTATTAAATGCATGGTCTAGTGAGTGTTATTATATGTGTATGCATGCTATGGTATTATGATGGTGATTATTCATTGTGGTTCAATTGGAGGGTAGCTATGCTCCAATTGTTCATATGAGCAATCCAATTGGAGAGTAGTATTCCTATTCACTATTATTCTATGTGGTCCGATCGGAGGGTAATGAATACCCATTATTGTGAACTTGGATCGTGGGCACTTTCCGTCCCAATTGAGGCTTGATATTGAATTTGGATCATGGGCACGTTCCATCCCGTTTATTGGTTGATTGATTGAGATTGCATGTTAGATTATATAATAACTAGTTTTACTGCCATGCCATGTTTTATAATCACAGCGAACTGGTTTCCTTGAGTGATATTGCGTGTCTTAAACCTATGAATCTCACCAACATTATGTTAACGTTTTTAAGCATCATTTTCAGGTGAGCTTTCTAAGGCTAAGGTAGAAGGGAGCGACTAGACAAGACTTAGTTGCATTTGAGAATGAATTATCTTTATGTTTGAATTATATATTTTATTTATTTTCATTGTGATACTTTAATGGTTTTCGACTAGTACTTTATGTTTAATAGAAGATACTTTTGGAGTATTGTTTTGGTTAATTTATTTGGGGTATTGTTATGACACTTTGTGTCTATACATTGCTCTATTTATTTGCATGTAGTAATTCTCTATATAGACAATGTTAGGAATACAAATATTCCTATAAAAGTCTCGGTCACCTGATTATTGTAATAGCATTAAGTTAGCTCGTAGTTAGTTTATATATTAGTTAGTTAGTATTAGTTTAAGTAACACCGTGGAAGAAGGACGGGTCTTTACCCACTGTATACCTGATCCACAGCCCGGGTGTGGGCGTTTTGTAGGTAACTATAAATACCCCTCTCCACATGTGGAGAGGGTTGGTGCTTTCCATATTCTCAATCTAACCTTCTTATTTTTCTCTCATCTCTTTCTCTCTATAGAAACACCCAACTCACTTTCTCTCTCTAAAATCTCTTCTTATACTTCTTTCTTGAATCTTACTAATCACAAAACCATACTAGTTATTATTATGAATATCCTACAATTGGTATCAAGAGCCATGGTTTCATCTTAAGACTTGGCTTACTCGGATTTCTATATGGTTTTGTGCTCACTTATGGTTTGAATTGTATTCATAATTTTCACCTTAGTCTGATTTTGTTTGTGGGTTGATTCACTATATGTTGGTGCTTTAGTGATTCGGACTGTCGTAGGGGTGATTGGTTTTGTTGTTTCTCATGTTTATTGGATGACGTGGTGAATTTCGAGTTTTCTTTATAATTGGTTCTTCTTTGCGTTTAACTACTTTGTTATCTTTATTTGTAACGTGGTGTGTCCCTGGGTCATGCTAGTGGACTGACTTTTGGAGTATTAGCATAGTAAGATAAAAACAGAAAAGTGATTGTGTACACTTCTATATTGCGATTAATCTCTATTTTTGCGGTTAACCCATCTTTTGCTTACCTGCGTTTATCTTCTGGGTTCTGCGGTTAGTTCTCATAAACATTCGCGGTTTGTTCGATCCAAATATTTGCGGTTATCTCACATGGTTGAGGTTACCTTAGTTAGCGTTTAACTAAGTTTTGTTTTTATACAAGACTAAGATATCTTTTTGTTTTTATACAAGACTAAGATATCTCTGTTTGGTGCTCACATGTTTTTTTTTCAACAATGAGATTAAAAGAATAACAAAAACAAGATATAGAAACGAGATCTCAGTTTATCTTTTATTCGTTCAAACATAACCGCTTAAGATATACTTCACTGATCCTAACTTGATAATTATCCGAAAACATCCAAAGAAAGATCAAAACATAAGCAGTATCATTCTCCTTCTCGTTCGGTTCAAACAAAACAAACATCTTGAAAAGAAAAAGGGGGAAAGATCCCATTAAAGAAACAATGTGTCGTTCATTGAACAATTCCATCTCTTTGAAGAAACAATGAGTCGTTCATAGAACAATCCCATGAGAGACTTTCATCACTGATCCAATTAACGACAAGCTTACATTTTTTTTAATATGTGAACTCTCTTAAAGAAAAAGAACGTATACACGTACTTATACAAGATCTCTGAGTGGTTCTACTTGGTACACGGATCGGTAAGGATCATTTGTTTTAGAACAAAAATCATCATAGATCGATTTGAGAAGATTAACCTTTTTTTTATACGAAAATTGAAAAGAAAGATATAAACAAAGTTGTTTCATCTCCTTTTCCTTTCGGTTTAACAACAACAAACAAAACCAATACCTTGAAGCAAGAAATCTAAAGGACGAATCACTTGCTTGGGTTTTGGGGTGGCTGCGTTCAGTTGATAAAAGAGTAGTGAGAAGGAAAAAGTGTAACTGCAAATTATTTTTTGGATTAGGGTTAAGTGTCTTAGGATTAGTGGGTTTATATAGTGGGTGATTAGGTTTAGGGTAATTTGTGAGTTAGTGGATTTGGGCTTCTGGTTATTGAAAACGTTGGGCTGCCATATCTCCAAGGTCCATATTTTATTTCTTGAGTTGGTGTTGGGCCGGATAGTCCAAACAAAGAAGACGGTGTGCTGCTATTTATTCTTGGGCCGAAATTCTTTGAGTGGTATTACTAATTGCTGATATCCGAATATCATCTTCATTGAGTAGAAAGCATTTGGTGCAATATTTGTAAGTCTCGAAACTTAAGATTCGATATTTCGGATACAATCTTTGGTCCACGATTTTTTTTGAACTTCAAGAATCCGAGATTGATAATTACTTTGAGCTGAGATATCTTCGGGGTTCTTGGAAATAACCACGGAGTTCTCTTCTGATTTCGATACACATACTTTGTCTGAGATTCAGTGTGACTTGTCTACTTCACTACTCAAACTCACTTCAACAAAACCTTATCTATTCTTCGGTTTTTCACGGTTTATTCTTGATTTTGTAAAATCCCGCGAAAGAATTTATTTCTCAGTTTAAATCACAGAATTGTAAGATCCCGTGCACGCTTACATCACGGAGGCTACCTCTGACTCTGCCACATCTGAGATACTCAAATTGTACGACATGATCGATGATCATAAGATCTCCAACCCTGTACAACATGTAAACGTGTTTGAGTCTGACAACACTGTAATGGAATCATCGTGTTCTAGCCCTCATGAGAAAGACTTTCTACAGCCACTACAATTGCTTCACAATGCAAAGGAAAGCTGCATAGAATGTTTTCGACAACTTCATTCACATCTCTCGGTACTTTTAGAGGGAACTGGATTTAAGATGGGATTCGAACGTGCATTTGTAACACTCTTTGGTCAAGATGTTCACACTTTCACATGCACAATGATTCTTAACTTAGATCAACTACAACAACAACTTGACCAAGGAGAATTTTCCAAAATGGGATCCATGGCTGCCCTTTGTGTGATCAACAAACAACTCCAAGTGTTCTTTGATTCAAAATTCACTCTGGAGTATGACCATTATAGTGAGATGACGAAAAAGTGCTTTGCTGATCACACGGGAATTGAGGTTGACACGTTCAGTAACACACTTGTCCAGCTTATGGATAAAGTGAAAAGATTCATTAACGAAAAGGCACAGCATATAACTGCATATGATGACAAGGTGAAGGCATCTCGGGTGCAATCATGTAAGGGTATTGTTGATTCGGGTAAAGCATCGGATGTTGGGTCAGCTGTCACTGAATGCAAAGGATCAGAGACTGATAAGCTTGACACACCCTGCGACTCAGTGACTAGAGATACTCCAGACATGGGTACTGAATTAAAACCAGTAAAAGAGCAAGTGTCATGTGCTGAGGTACCCCTAACTGAACATCATCATGTGCTTTCTGATGAACGACTGCATACTGATCAAGTTATGCCCAGTTATGAAACATATTTGTTGAAAAAGACTGATAGCAATACCATTTCTAATTTAACAAATATGAATCATAAAGGGGGAGAAATTGATCAGGATGCTGAACGTGATGATGAGTCAAGTTCTTTGTTTACAGCTGAGTCTTTTAAATCAAATGATATGGTTGATAAAGAAACGTTTAATGAACTTTCAAAGAGATTCTTACAACTTGAAAAACATTGTATTTCACTTGAAATCGCAATGCAACAAAAGGAAGAAAGTTTTCAAACTAACCAACCATGTAAAGATCCGGAACTTCCTGATTTCCGCGAATTCTTTTTGATTAATGATTTGAAAGCTCAGCTAGAAACCAAGGACTTGACAATCAACAACCTGAAAAAACGTATTACTGAGTTATGTGATATGTGTAATGAAGTTAAAGCTAAACATGACTGCAATGTTATTGAATTGGAACATAATGTGGCTAAATTACGTGATGATAATGAGTCTTTGAAAATTCATTGCAAAGAACTGTGTGATTCAATCAAAGAAACGAATACTAAAACTGTTGAGCAAACAACGTCTTTGATTGCAAAAATTGATGACCTCAAAGCTCAAGTTCAGGAAAAGGGTTTCACAATAACAGCATTAAAGAACGAGCTAAGAAAAGCAACAGGGAATAGTGTGAACACTAAGTTTGCAAAACCATCAATCTTGGGGAAACCAGTTTCTCAATCAAATAGAAACCATTCCATTGTTAGGCAACCGACTGCGTTTAGATCTGAACGACCAAAATTTTCAAAAACACGGTTTGCCTCCCAAGTTGATGCGGAACAAGTTTTGTCAAAACCAGTGACTACACATTATTTGCCTAAAATCATTGCTTCTAGTTCTACTAAGCCTCAACAAGTAGTTACTCCTACTCCTAGCTCCTCTAGGATTAGTTCAAAAACAGTGTCGAAACCTAACATTAAGGTTCAAAACACTTATGATATAAATGACTTGTACAAGAACTATGATCTAGAAAAGGCTAGGAAAAGGGCACTACTTCATAAGGATGGAATCTTAGGTTCTCAACCTTGTATGATCCCTCCTAGGATATTGAGGAACAATGCTAAGGTTCAACTTGTTAAGTCTAGGATCTACAATAAGTCATTCACATTGCATAAGAAGCAAAACAAACCTAAAACTTCTCCTAGGTGGATAGAAACTACTAAATCTTTGGAGACTAGGAATATCGATAAGCCTTCCACTATGCATAAGAAGCTTAATAATCCTAGACCTTGCCATAAGTGGATTCCAACTGGTAGAATTTTTAAGAATATTGGACTTAAGTGGACACCTACTGGAAAACTGCTTACCGATAGCAATGCCATGGTTGACCGTGAAAACCCCAAGGGTTTGGATACTGTTGTCACTAACCCATATATGTGCAATCAAGTTTGTGATGTTAGTGCAGGTAGTCCTTACTCAGTTGCAGGTACATCAACCATTTACTACATGAGAAAACTCAAAGTCTGGAGACCTAAAGCAATCATTTCCCCAGCTTCAGGAGTTCTAGAATGTCGATGCTGATGTATGTGCATAATGACGTCTGAATACTTCAGTTTAGGCCTCGTTCTTCAATGACTATGATGTCTGTTCACATCAGTTCAGGCCTCGTTCGTCAAGGACTATGACGTTTGAACACTTCAGTTCAAGCCTCGGTCCTTATTATCATCATTATGGCGTCTGCTGACAACACTTCAGGCCCCGTTCATCTAAGAAAAGAAAAGTGTACGCTTGAGTGCGCTTTATCTTCTAAAGTTGTGAAATGTTCTTGCTTCTGACCATTCTCATCAACAAACTTCATATTTGTTCCACGCTTGTTCAATCTTCAAGTGGATTACCTTCATCGGATTGTATTTGTTATTATCCACTCGTTCAAAAATGGCATCGTCAAATGCATTTTTTGAGGGGAAAAAGTGTGAACAGTGGATCAACCTCATATGAAATTTTTGAGGGGGAGAAGTGTGAATAAACTACATGTATTTCTATTCACTTGTTTAATCAAAAATCGCATCCTCATATGCAATATTTGACGGGGAGAAGTGTGAATAAAATACATGTTGATTGATGCATGAAATGACTCTCCTTTCCTCCAACACCTAATGTTCCACTAAGTAACGATGACTAAATGTGACTACGGAGTTGATTGGGTATCACGTATTTGAGATTGAAGTTGACTCTCACAAAGGTGTGATTTTAGTTTATCTTGAAGTCGGGTTTGGATGGATGAATGACTTTCAACGATAACTTGCTTGTGCTTGAGATTTAAGTTGAAGACTTGGTTTATCTAGTTACCAGCAGTCGAGGTGGATGGTTGAAGACCTGGTTAACTATAACTTTAAGGGGTTACGTTGTAGTACTCAGTATCACACGCCATTGTCGTTGTGGATAATCGCAAGAGGTGGTAATGTCTCCTGCTTTGGTTGGGTAGTGAGTACTTAGAGATTTTCTTGGAGCTTAAATTCTCTACACCGTTCTTCCAACATTAGTGCAAGCTTAAGACACAAGAGCGGGGAACTCTACTTCAGTTTCAAGTTTGGTATATCGGGTTTTCTCCATACGTGGTCATTTACTATTAGCCAGTGGAAGTGAAATGAGGTTTATTAGGGGTTGATCCACAGTGAATTGTTGAAGAGAATTGTTATCGACATCTACTCATGGGGTAGGGATTTGTATGTTGCTTCCAGTTGATATGTTTATGTACACACAGTTATGATGATTCCGAGTGATCGTCATCATCATGGAGGGAGAAATGTGTACATCGGGGCTTTTATCAAAGAACTGGAAACATTCTAAGTGAGTTGAAAATGTCGAATTGTCATTCCCCAAACAAACCCGTGAAGAAGCTACAGATTATCAGTCTTTGATCCACTTTACGTTGTGGATGACATGATAAGAGACTGAAGACATTTTGGGCAGAATTGAGAGATACTTCTTCAACATGCATCAATGTTATTTCAAACAGGTCGTCAATTTGGGAGGGAGCAAGTACACTTATGGGCTTACTAATTGGGAGGGAGGATTAACCCAATTAGTGAGCATTTCTATAGCAGTTGATTCTCACTAGATACATTTTAGCTTATTTTGTTCTTCTCAATATTTCAAGTAGATGTGCGTAAAAGTTGTTGCTGATTCTGATGTATCAAAACCAGCAAGGGGGAAGGAGACATACATCTGAATGCATAACAAGTACACGAGATGAACATAATACTTCTTAATTGAAGTTATCCTGGGAAGACATATGTCATAACTGTAGAGAAACTCAGTGTCTTAACTCGCAGCGTTTGGTGTATTATTCCAACTATGTGATCGGGTTTCATGTACACATTGTTATGCTGATTCCGATAAGATCGCAACCATCATGGGGAGAGATATGTGTACATCAAGGACGCGCAACAGGTTCACGTGATCGGGCTTAATTGTATATTCCGGAGGAGATATCCACAGAGATGATCAGTGCTTCAACCTGTTACTTTGGTGTCATCATTTCTTCTTGTGTTGGATACATGCGTACAATATAGATTGAGTTGGTATGTGTAAGATAACCGGAAAGCATTTGATGAAATGAAGATGTTGATATCTCAATTCCCCTGACTAGACAACTGCTCCAAACCGCAAAAGTAATTTGAACATCGGGGACGTACAACAGGGTCATGTGATCGGGCTTCATCATACATTCCGGGATTGATTACCGCAGAGATGATCCGTGGTTCACCTTGTTACTTCGGTGTTATTGTTTTCTTCGGGGTTCTCGAGCTTCATTCAATGAGACTTTTTAAATCACTTCAACTGTCTGGGGGAAGTGGTCTCATGAAGATGATTGTCGGTTTGGGGGGAAGCTACCAAAGCATCACACTGAGAAGGCACAAGTTCAGACGATTATTTTTCACGCCTCGAATGCTTTGGTAGTGAATGTTTAAGAGATGTTGACTACACGTTTCTACAACAAGCTGAACGTAATCCTCATTTCGGTATTCATGTCAACATCTTCTTAAACTTAATTGTATCCTTTGTACATATATTATACCTAATGTATATAGATATATAAAACCAACAAAAACCCATAAAAATCAGAAAATTAGAAAATACCAAAAATAGTTTTTTTTTTAAGGCATGTCTTCTGGCATCGATAACATTTACGGTCCTAGAAATGTCATTCAATAATGACACGGGTCTTTAAATGAAGTTCGAACAGAAGTTCAAAAGGTTTTTCAAAACATGCCTAAATGGCTTGCAGTCATTTCAGGCTGCAACCCGGACTTAAAATTATGGCTTGTAGTCATTTCAGGCTACAACCCAGACTTCAAAATGATGGCTTGCTATTACTTCAGATAGCAACCCGGTTTTCAAAATAAGGAAAACACGTCGCCAAAAAGACGGTTGTTCCTAGTAAAGGGTGCCGTTCATCCGAGCGTGAATTACTTTATATTCATGCACCCTCGATCTAATGTACGCTTCAGTGCATTATTTCTTGATAAAGTAGAGAAATCTTCTTTTTATCACCAAATACTTTCCCTTCTATGATTTTTCCGGAAAGTGTTTGTGCAAAACTTGGTGGTACCATGAAATTTTGAATGAAAATCAAATTGAACTCCAAAGTTTGATAAAATTTTCACTCAATCAATGACGTTAATAGTTTATGAAAATATTTATGCTTTAACATCCGTCATTGATTGAGGGGGAGAGTGATTTCTCAAAATTTTATGTATCAACAAAACTCCCCACACTTTGTACAAAACAAAAGCTACAATACGATTTGTGATAGTTATGTGTCAGAATGAGTAAATTTTCAAAGAGTTTTTCGTTAAAACTTCAACTTTTTGTTCAAACTCTTCAAATCTGACACATAACGACCTCCCTCACAGATTAAGGGGGAGCGGAAAAGGTTCCTTTTTATCAGAAAATATTAAAATTGGCCGCATTTCTCTCCCAAAAGCTTTCTAACTTATTTAAATCAATTGAGATCAAAAATCTCGAAAGATTTGAAAATTTTGATCGGGGGAGAGAATGTGATTTAAATATGAAATCTGATAATCAAATGTGATCTTTAAGACTCAATAAAAGGCTCCCGCATATGTGCTAAACACTTTCGAATATCGATGCACATATTGAGGGGGAGCAAAAGGCGTTTGTGGAAGTTATACCAAAGACCGACCATTTATCTTTATGCATGGAGTTATAAGGTTGGTTAAGGTTAGGTATGAGTTCCCATGATCCACCAGAACCGGAAGGATCTTCCCAGGGACAATCCATAGATAGATTAGAAGTCCTTAGGAATGATTATGAAAAAGGAGTAAAGTGAGAAAGGGAAGAGTGCGGACTGAGATAGAGCTAGGACTGGAACAAACCCAACAAGGTTCTAGTGGTGAAGTATCGGTAAGAACTGAAGGGGTTGAAGAATGAAAAAGAAATGAAATGAGAAAGGGTGAAAAGAAATAGCCCTCCAAATACTCAACCTTAGGGCAGAAACCGGGTTCAATTCATAATCTACTGGCGGTTACTAAGGTAACGCCGGTATTGAAGACAAGACGTCATGGACCCAGTGACGCACTGCACTAAACTTCCCAACCACTCAAGTTCTCTTAAAAGAGCTTGTTTCATTCTCACGGGGAACCCTGTGCCATGTATCGACCGCTCATTGCGAGCTATGTTGATACCTAAAACAGGAGACGCCTCCCCAGTCTCCAGGAGCGGATCAAAATGCACTATTGAGTCTAGAGCCATGAGATCATCCATAAATCTCGATAGGACACATTCCAAATATGCTTATTGTTTCACACAATGTGGAAAATAAGATAAAATATTTAGAGTCCTACGCATTATCCTTGTGGTATTGCCAGAACATCCGAGTGATATGAAAATATTCACAATGAAGATGGAAATCCTTCTAGAGCGAACATCACTCAAGCTCTTGGTAGGTGACATGTGAGATCCATCTTGGATCAATGATCAAGTGACAACTGGAAAGCAACGATGGTGCGATTCAAAATTGAATCAAACTTGTTCCAGGATATGGATTGACGGATACTTTTGCTAAAACCTCTCAATGTGCTCACCAACTAATCTTTCGAGCACATTGATCGTGTACAATATCTTTCAAACAAAAGTATTTTTGATGGAAATGTGATTCTAAATACAAAACTCTCGTTGTGTCTCAAAAATGTTTATCATAGGACACACGAGTGATTTCTATAAATCTATTTCTCATCAATCCGTGAATATTCATTCACTGATTCACTCTATCGTGCTATCTGCTTTGAGACGTTCCGGTATGAGAACATGCTAAGTATGAAGATTCCAAAGTGGATTCTTTGGAAAATTCATTACTACAAGCTGGAAATTCCTGTCAAGGAGAGTCTTCTTTAAAAGAGACTCTACCTGATCACATGTCGGTTTTCACAAAATCGGAGGGTAGTCTGTCCTCACAGAATGAATGGCAAAGCCATATTCGTTCTTTATCTTTATTGCTAACTGTTTTATTTCAGGGACACATATAAAGATGGCGTTGATGGCCCCCATTTCCAGCTGAATCGGGTCAATCCATACCTCATGCTCACACATCCTCCACACTATCATTGAAGATAAGAGACTTGCTACAACAAATGTTGAGAGACTACCAACAACGTTTCTGCAACTCTGATGAAAAAGTCTCCTGATCCACAACTCTAATGCAAAGTCTCCTGATCCAGAAGGGTGTGAGCATGATGGTCCTAAAGTCACTACATCACATGAAGGCGATACTGCTATGGATGAGCTTGGAGATTTACTATGGCTGATGATCTCAAAGAAGCTCAAGGATCACATATCACAAAGGAATCCAAATCACAAGTTCGTTGCTTGAAGTACAAAGTGTGAAGTAAAGTGAAGAATCAGATCCTAAGAGCTACAGAGATGAAAGAATGCTTAAAGACCAAAGAGCTTAATTTCAAAGGTGACCTCGCTTAGGGGGAGATTGTTAGGAATACAAATATTCCTATAAAAGTCTCGGTCACCTGATTATTGTAATAGCATTAAGTTAGCTCGTAGTTAGTTTATATATTAGTTAGTTAGTATTAGTTTAAGTAACACCATGGAAGAAGGACGGGTCTTTACCCACTGTATACCTAATCCACAGCCCGGGTGTGGGGGTTTTGTAGGTAACTATAAATACCCCTCTCCACATGTGGAGAGGGTTGGTGCTTTCCATATTCTCAATCTAACCTTCTTATTTTTCTCTCATCTCTTTCTCTCTCTCTAGAAACACCCAACTCACTTTCTCTCTCTAAAATCTCTTCTTATACTTCTTTCTTGAATCTTACTAATCACAAAACCATACTAGTTATTATTATGAATATCCTACAGACACCATGTGTTGTGATGATATCCATGAAGTTACACTTGCATTTCCGCCATGGCGAGGTGTGACATGTAAATCCTGACTTTTTCTTAACTTTCTTGTTTTCTTCATTCTTGAGCCTAAAACGTCCAAAATGGTCCAAAATGCTTCATATTCCAGAAATCACGTCCCAATTACCTAAAATGAGAAAAGAAACGATTTGAGGCAATATTTGATCATAAATTCATGACTTATGGCTTAAATGACCCCCTAAAAATGCATCAAATAAATCCTTATCAAATATCCCTACACTTGTGATTTGCTTGTCGTCAAGCAAATGAGCTTTTATACTAATTGATTTACAAGTTAGGGGTCATTTAACATTAATATAAACGTAATTACAACAAATAATCATTATACCTTTGTCAAAATAAACACTGAAATTGTACAATAGCACCTCACATTTAGTGTTTGGATACTCTCATCTCTCGGGTGTTATAAGTTTATATATTACAAATGGAAATGGAAAAATATCACTCACTACCTGTCATAGTAAATAGATTACCATAGGCTTGGGAAATGATCAAACCTCCACCACTTTGTCGTAAGCACCTAAGATAGACTATCAAAGAGGTCTTGTAAAGGGTTAGAACGTTAGGTGTAAGGGTATGGAAAATATGGTTTGTTGGATAAAGGGATAGTTTACTAGTGGCAAGTCAATTGTGTTGGTCAATTACATGTACAATGAGGCGTTGCTAAGCCAAGACTCGACTCAACTTAAACTAACTACAAACTCTTTTTGGATTTTTTAAGACACTATTTGACTCAACATAAATAAAAGAAACGGATGGTAGACCGTATGTTTTTCTCTTTTCTTTCTTATATATATATATATATATATATATATATATATATATATATATATATATATATATATATATTTGAGTTCAAATAAGATCAATGCTAAAATTGTAAAAATAAGATCTATTAGATAACCAATAATAGTAGGACAAGTGGCAATGAATTTAAAACACAAAAAAGAAAAAAGAAAATTAATAATAGAATTAAAAGGGTAAATCCGGTATTTATCCCTCCCTAATCCTTTTAACCCTACCCCTTTTTTCTCATAGTTTTGTACGCCTCAATTTTTTTCTTCTATGCTCATTTGAAAACCGTCCTCTTCCACCCTTTTCCCTAACTGATACGTGGGGATCGCACCCTCGCAATAGGTTTTACCTCTCAAGGGATCTCGAGAAGCTTACAACCCCCACCAGGCAGTGTACCTGATCGTTGTAGTATAGTATAGTGACAAGTACCGGGGGATTGATCGTTCAACTCAGGAATAGTGTTGCTAGGATTAGAAAGCCTCCTAAACTAGGTCTAGAGGTGAGGGATGATTCTTTTTGTATTTTTATATTTTTATAAAAGCAAGTAAAATCCCGGGTTTTGAAAGAGTGGGCGGAATTAGTTGCTAGCCAACTAAGCCAATTAATCTAAAGATGCAACCAAAATAAAATATCAGAAATGAAAACTAAACTAATTATACTAGTGTGGTGGAAACAATAATGAGGAAAGTTGTGTTTACTTAGATTTCATTACTCCCTAGATATCTTTTACAGGTTGATAGCTTGTTACAATTGCATGGATGACGGGTCATGTTCCTTAATACTAGTCGTAGGGCCGTGTACAATATTCCCTAACACTATAGGATCCTAATTCACTCCTATTTCGAGCCGTTAGAAGCTCCTAACATGGTATCATTAGAATTCTCCTACGCATTAAATACAACCAAAAATCGTAGTACACCTCCGATCATGTTTCTTATGACGTTCAACAAGTTACCAATGGAAGTCTGCCAGTTTTCTTAAGCCTAACATCGAATACAATCATCCATAACAACTATAAACAAACAATCAACCCATAATTAATATCTAGGTTTCACTAAATCTAAGCAAACACAAGAGAAATCTAGCCTAGCATGTTAAATAGAAGACAAGCGTAAGATATAATCAAACAACACATAGACATATTGAATGATTTGAAAGAGTACTTATCTTTAATTGAACATGAAAGATTCAAGGGGTTGAAACCCTTGAAAAGCTGATAAAATTTGGACTAGGGTTTTTTCCCTCAAAGTTGCACATTAATGAATGAAATTTGGAAAACTATATATAGATTACATAGCGTGACGGCGTCATGTGTTAGGTTGTGACGTCGTCAACTCGCCTCCATAATAAAATCGTATTGCCTAGATCTATTGGTGACGTCGTCATGTGTAAAAATGCTCTGGGCCATCACTAATGTTTGGCCATGACGGCCTTGGGTGACGCCGTCATCTCCTATGCACAAAAACTCTCTGGATCGTCACGTGTACTTTCCGTTTCCACCTCTTTTGTAACTCTTGACTCCGTCATGTGGAGAGTCTTGACGCCGTCAGGTACTGTTCCAGCAAGGAAAATTGAGACTTTGCCGTTTTCTTCACTTTTATGCTCCAAAAACGTCCAAAATGCTTCCTTTTCCAGATTTATCTCCAAAAGTACCTAAAATGACAAAAGGAATGATTTAGGGCAATATTTGATCAAATAATCTCGGAATCGGGCTTAAATAACCCCTTAAAATTGGTTCACTTTTTGCCTCATCAAATACCCTTACACTTGAGATTTGCTTGTCCTCAAGCAAATGCGCTTTTATTCTAATCAAAATACAAGTTAGGGGTCATTTAACACTAATATAAAAATAATTACAACAAATAATCGTTCCAATAAAGACCAAAGCCAAGCACGGAGGTCATACACTAGCATCTCACAAATAGTGTTTAGATACTCACATCTCTCGGGTGTAATAAAGTATATATCACAATAAGGAAATGGAAAATATCTCTCACTACCTGTCATAACAAATAGATTACCATAGGCTTGGGAAAGGATCAAACCTCAACCACTTGGTGTAAGCACCTAGGATAAACTATCAAAGAGGTCTTTTAAAGGGTTATAACGTTAGGTGTAGGGATATGGAATACACGGTTTTGTTGGATAAAGGCAATATTTACTGGAGGCGAGTTAATCATCTTGGTTAATTACATGTACAATATGGCGTTGCTAAGCCAAGACTCGACTCGACTTAAGCTAATAAATCAAAAATAACAAAAACATAAAATAAACATAGAATGAAACGGGATGATAGTCTGTATGATGTTTCTATTTTTCTTTTCCTTTTTCTATATATTTTTTTCTTTTTCTTAATTTTTCAATTTTTTTTTTTTTTTTTTTTTTTTTTTTGCATACACTTTTACCCTACCATCCAAAGTAATACATCATAGGGAATGTACATTCCCCTTACACTTGACATTTTACATACTTTACAATAAACTATTCTAATGACTCGAATCAAGATAATCAAAACACTTGGAGTACTTTTTAAGATTAACACACATATGGGGGTAATATATGATGTTCTTCCCCATTACTCCATAACACAAGTACTTTACCCATGAGTCCCAATCGTCCCAAAACAATATGTACAAGATATGACTCGACTTAGCAACCATGTAATCAATTAGATATTTAAGTGAGGGTTTAAACATGTAACAATAATGCACTAAAGATTAGTGCATACACGGAAGGCTAAGGCGATTTGGTTGCACATTTGGGTGGGTTGTAACAAATTCTTCCTTTAAGTAAGATGCTTAAAGTTAGAAACGAAAAGATAGGCTCGAAGGGGTGTACTAGGGGTTTCGTGTACTAAAAATGAGTACAACTCTAAGGTGTGAGAAAAATTAATTGACTTTACTAGCCAAGTAATATGACTTAAATGGTCAAGAAATTATTATACGGGTTTAACACAAGGGTGATCCTAATGCCTCTTATCATGTAGTAAATCCTACTACACGAATGCAGTCTCACTAGCGGTCTCGGGATGCATCACTAACGCAAGTTCTAGAATCTAAATGCTACCGGTACACTCATAAGCACTAATAATGAAGGCTTTTCCTATCAAATCTAAAGGCGAACCTCACATATATGGGTGGAAAATTTTTATGAATGGTACGGTTTCGTGCTAGTCATACAACTCCTATCCATGAGACGCTTGCTAAGGCTAAAGTTTCACTCCTAAATGTTGTAAAAAAATTTTAATTTGGCGCTAAAATTACACTAACAAGTATTTCTCTTAGTTTTATTACACACCAACCATCAAACAAACAAACTCAAGTGCAATTGAATCCTATAAGGTATCATCATTTACCCTCCCCTTATACTTAGGATGAACATTGTCCACAATGTTCAATTAAAGAATGTAAAAGTAAAATAGGTAAAAGAATGAAAACAAATACTCCCCTGATTCGTTCGGTGTGGATAGTGTATTGATGAGTGTGTGAATACTCATCATTTTTTGTCAATCTGAACTGCAAAAACATTTAAAAACACTCAAATATGCATCAAAATACTAAAAATATTTCAAAATTGTGTTTTATATGTTTTAGATACAAAATGAGCAAAAACAGATGAAAAACGTATAAAGCTTGCAAAATTGGCAGTTTCAGTCCCCCAACTTTCATAAAATGTCAAAACTAGTCCCTGGATATTCAAAATATGGAAAATTATCACCAAAGGTCCTTTTAAAGTCATAAGTTGTCATATTTTATCCTTTGGTGAAAAAACTAAAAAGTTTTGAGAATTTACAGTTTTGGTCCCTAGAGTTTCAAACATTGGCAGATTTGGTCCCTGGTGGGATATTTTTGAAAGAAAAATCATTTTGGGTCCTTGGGAAGTTAAAAAAGTTCATTTTTAGTCCTTGGATGAAAAAGTTTGAGAAAATTACATTTTGGTCCTTCAAGTTTCAATATTTGTCATTTTTAGTCCCTGAAGGACCAAAAGTGAAAAATAGCATTTACAACCCTTGGACTATTCATATATGGCAGGAAATGACCCTTGTATTAATTTTAGAAAAATGGCATTTTCAGTCCTTATAGTTTTCAGATTTTACATATATGGTCCTTGTGGTTTCTTAAACTTTAACTACATAAACAAAACCAAAACCAAACACCACCTAATCCAATCCACGTCCCCTAGCCCACTACCACTTTCCCTTGGCCCATTACACAAACCAGCCCATTCCCAAATAAAATACACCCCGTCCCTTAGATATTTAAAATCCGGTCAAACCCCACCATTGACCACCTTCACCCCCACATGTCTGCTAAACCCTGAAACACTCAACCTGCCAACCCCCCTCCTCCACATCACCACTCCCATATCTTGTCCCCCCTCCTAATACCACTACCTCCAAAACCCATTTAATTCCCATGAAACTCTCACAAGCAATCCCCACCTGCCAGTTGGGACTTTGGCGCCAAATATGTGATTCAAAGGTCAAGATGAATTCTAGCCATCCAACGGCTGGAAACTGATGGGAAAGAGAGAGAAGCATCTGAGGATGTATAAAAATAAAGAAAAAAGAGAGGATGGAAGCAGTAGTTAGGGTAGAAAAATTAGAGTAGCTTAGTTAAAATCAAATTAGTTTAAATTGTCTGTTTTTATTGTAATTCTTAGTTTAAGAGCTATGTATTTACTATTCTCAGTGTATCAAAAACTCATTCCATCCTTTAATTTAAAAAGTTGCAGTTTTAAGTTTCATATTTGTGTTTTTAATTTAAAAATTGTAAAGTGTTGTTAAGTGTTGAAAGCTGTTGAACTTGGTTTGTATTGCCTCAATCATATCTTAGATAAGCTCAGTAAACTCTCTTATAGTTTATCTCATTAACTCATATAGCACTTTCCTTTGGTCCCCTAGTTTCAAGTAAGATTACTATTTTAATCTTTGCATTTTTTCTACAGCAGCTTATTAATAATAGTTCTTTGCTTATTTGTGATAAATAATGCTTATTATAGTAGTTGGAATGCTTTTTATTGGCCTTTGCATATTCTAAGTGTAGTTTGTAATTCTACTACCCCCACTTAGTCAAAACTGCAGTCCTGTGTATTTGATGCTCATTGTTGGTTCTTGTTGCTCAGTTACGCTTTAATTGAGGTTAGAATACTTATGTGATCATTGGATTGATTATTGAAGGTTTCCAATTGCATAACCTAGTAAAACAGTCCCCCTAAGGGGTGTTTGGCATTGCCCTGTTCACTATGATCAAGTTGTTGTTTGTGGATAAAATAGGTTTAGACAACTTAGTTTAGGTCATTCGAACTTGTTTCAATCATAAAACTCAGGTATCAAATGACAAATAGTCAAAATCCAAGTTCTCACACCATAAGCAGTTAACTGTTAGTACTTGACACCCCCAAATCATTCATACAAGTTCATATTTGGTTGTAGTTGCATAATTTAGTTTCATATTACCATATAACATCATTCTCTGTCAGTAGGATAGATTAGAACTCCATAAAAGTCAAATCTTAGGTTTAATCAAAAAGTCAAACTTTGCTCATCTCAGACTTTTCCAAATATTGTAGGAATTTCTATGATTTTTGTGGATTGATTCATGGCTTGAAACTTGTCTTTACTTGTTGTCTATCAGCTCAAATTTGAGGTCTCACCTTTGCCATATTTTTGTGATTTTTTCCCTGGGCCCCACCTTTGCCCAAAGTCACCTGCAGGGGAGGGACTGCCCTGTGCAGCTGCTGATTCAGTCCAACACCACCATTTGGTAGTGGTTTTTGACCACCTCAGTGGGCCCCACAGCCTCCACCTTGATCCTTTCCACCCCCCTCCTACCACACTTCAAATATTGACCAATGGTTTGACCTCAAACACTCTGGGACCCACCTGGAACCACACCTCAAACCCTGTCCCATTTTCAGTTAAGTACCAAATAAGCAAGTGCTTATTTTGAGCTTAATGACTTATTCTGTGGATCGCAAGTGCTTATTCCTGCTCAAACAAGTTCATATAACTTATTTGGATCTGAATCACCCATAGTGGGTCCCACACAAGCCCATTTTAGCTTATTTTCCTTGTTGGTCAACAAAAGTCAACT
This sequence comes from Artemisia argyi, assembly GCA_030686995.1. Classification (NCBI taxonomy): domain Eukaryota; kingdom Viridiplantae; phylum Streptophyta; class Magnoliopsida; order Asterales; family Asteraceae; genus Artemisia; species Artemisia argyi. Next base: position 32,785,637 of record CM060683.1, read on the forward strand.
GTTTGGCTTATTGCCTTCCATAGTGCTTATTTTCAATCTATACAAAAAAAAAAATTTACAAAAGTTTGTTGTTTTTAGGTGTAAATTAGTTTTAAAAAAAAATCAAGAAAAATCAATTTAATTTTAAGTGATAGTTTCTATTTAATGTAATTTAATTTCAATTTTCATTTTTAAAATTTTGTTAAGTACTTAGCTTTTTTATATTTTTCTTAAATTCCTCTTATATTAAAGTATTTATAATAATTTTCTCAGATTTTTATTTTGTCATTTAGTATTTATTAGATTTAATATTATTTTTATTAGTAATTAATTAATATTAAGTATTAAATAGCATAATTAGTTTTTATTAAGTAAGACCTAGTTTTTATATTTTTCCTAGCTTTTATATAATGTAATATAAGTTTATAAATTTTTCTAGAATTGTTACTTTTCATTTTCTATTTTTCATAATTTAAAATAGTTTAATTAGGTAATTAATATATAATTAGTTTTTAATTACTAGAAAATCCATAAAAAGACAAAAATATTTATTTTTAATTTTTTTACTTTCTTCAAGTTCATTTTAAGTTTTAGAAATTATTTTTGCAAATTTTTAGTTTAATTTGTAGTATTTATTATTTTTAGTGTATTTAAATTAGGTTTAATTTACTTTTTAAATAGTTTTAATTAATTAAATAGTATTTAAATATTAAAATAATCATTCTAATAATTTCATTTTCATTTTAAATTTTCTTTTTCTTTTAAGTTTGTAAAAGTGTCATTTTCACCCCCTGTGGGTTTTCAGATTTTAGTTTTCACTTTTTATTTCGTACGTTTACGTTATTTAAAACGTGAACGTACGCGTTTTTAGATTTTAAACGTTTCGGGTTTTTCCAACTTCCCAGTCTTGTTCATATAGCTTATTTAAGCTATTTCCTTGTAGATTCCCTAGCTTAATCACACACAAACCCTTTTCTTGTCCAAATTCACCCGATCACGAAGCCGTTTGTTAACCATCACACCTCGTCGAGACATAACAACCCGGGGAAACACTATACTTCCATGGAGCATTGACTCTAGGCAGTTTGACCTTGTTGACCATTCCCTGGTCAGTTTAGGTTGACCGTTTGGAGCCAATCATGTATTAACAAGGTTAGATCTTCCTCCAAGAAAATGAACATTCAAAGCTTCCCTTCCAGAAATATAAATCATCTTCTTGTCATATATAACCTGTTAAACCTGAGAAAACAAACAAGGCAACCTCGCATAAAATCAGCGGCAATCTATATATACTAACAAGTCCTAGAAAGTAATTTAAAATATAGTGCTTGTGGAATGAATGTTTGCAGATTTCATGGAGTTTATAAAACTAAAGAATTAACAAAAACTTCAAGACTCCGTTAGAAAAACAAAACTCGCAAAATTTCCAGAATTTTACACGTGACGCCGTCAGGAGTTAACTCTTGACGCCGTCAGAAGTGACCTGCAGAAATCTTTATGTTAAGTTTCCAGAAAATTTCTGGAAAAACTTATGTCCTACTTCCTGGAAAATCCCGCAAAACATCATTATGACTCGATACAAGTATTTGACTCTAACAAATACTAATACACATGTTCATATAATATTGTGGCGAATCATGATCAATTTCGTTCTTAGAAACAAATTTGGGGTTTCCCCTTACACTTAGATTTTGCAAAATACCTTTATATGAAGTTAAGATGAGGTTAAACGACAAAATAAAGCATTTTCACAATTTAGTTTGAAACATGATCTACCAACAATAAAAATAAAGCATGCATACGGAAACAAATAACAATCAAACAAATAAAAATCACACAAAACATGGGTTGCCTCCCAATAAGCGCTTTTCTTTATTTGCGAGTCTTGTAGCTAGACTCAAGGTAATGGGCAATTACGTGACCTCATCTCTCAAGATGACGTTTCCCATATAATTATGATCCTCACTATCGTGGTGGTGGTGTTTCAATTGATCTACACTCGCAGTCACCTCCCCTCCTCCTTTACTGCTCAAGGTAGCTATCCCATCTTGGCGTATGCTTTCAATTGTGAATGGTCCATACCACCAGGGACTAGGCTCGTCGGGAGGTACTTTTATCTCTGAATTCCTCAAGAGTACCAAGTCTCCTTCTGCAAATGGTACATGATTCTCCGTTGGTTGACTACATTCAAACTTGACATGAACTTTATTACAGCTTTTGCCTCTCTCAGGCTTAGTTTCTTTGTAGCTTTTGATTCTTGTTTCCCATGCAAGGATTTTTTTTCTTGAACATGATTAGGCGATGTGTCAATGTTGTTTTTGAGCTTTCTTTTCATCAAGCTTTCTTGCACACATCGTGGGATCATAGGAAAGCTAATCTTTCTTTTTCCTGACTTAAGTTCAATTTCCCCTTTTTCATACCTAATGACAGCTCTCGCGGTGGTGAGGAATGGTGCTCCAAGGATTATTGGCATGCATCCACCTCCTTTATCATCGATGATCATGAAATCAACGGGATATATGAACCCTGCAACATTAACCAGTACATCCTCTACAATTCCCAAAGGGTATACATAAGAGTGACCAGCGAAGGATAGCCTAATACGGGTGGTGGCTGGCATTTCTGTGGTTAGTTGGGTATAAATGGTTAGGGGCATAAGATTTACTTCCGATCCTTGATCGGCGAAAGCATCCAGATATTGCAAATTCTCAATGCTGGCTGGTATCTCAAAGTTCCCACAAGCCATCTGCTTAGTAGCCACTTTTTTTATAAGTAGTTTCTCGAATATCAGTCCCCCAGGTAATGTATCATACTCATCTTCCCCGTCTTTCTCCTTCTTTGAAACCTGTTTGGAGGATTGGTTACGCCCGTTACCCTTTATCCAATTTGTTATGGTGTTCTCGTTTATATCATGTTTTAGGTAGTAACTTAGTGATTGAGATTTTGGCGGTTCCTCAACGGTTTGTTCACCAGGGGTTTCCTTTTCCTCATTATCCTCGTGGATAATTGTGATAGAATTAACAAATCGGGTAGTGGGGGTAGCTCTTTCTTTTCTTAGTAACATCATTTCAGGGGTCTTTTGGTTTGCGTATTCCTCCACTAGACTCATCATCTCCTTCATTTTCTCTTGCATCTCCTCCTTTTGTTTATAAACAGCTTCCTCGAATTTAGCAAGCCGCTTAGAATGGGTTGCCATGTACTCTCTCATTCGAGCTTCGAATTCCGGGCTGAGGTTTTGAGGAGGTGAATAAGGTGGAGCATAATTCTGAAAGGTTTCGATATTCTCTCTAAAGGGTGACTAAGACAACGGTGTTGGAATCATATTTGAGACAGAGTTGATTGTTGCCCGTTTAGGACTTAAAGGTCTCTTTTGTTAAAAATTTCCCGCCAAAAAAAAATATTTTTGGGGGCAAAAAAAAAAAAAAAAAAAAATCCTGCCAAAAATTTTTACTGCATCACTGTTATAAATTTACTGCATCACGGTTATAAAGTTAATGCATCACGTTTACTGCATCACAATTATGATTTTACTGCATCACGGTTACTGCATTCATGGTTTTAATGTTACTGCATTATGGTTATAAAGTTACTGCATTATAGTTATAAGAAATTGCATTATCATAAGTTTTCTGCATCATATATGTATATAACTGCATCACAATTAAAATACGATTCTTTTTTAAGTGTCGGTGCATCTTTATTATAAGTTACTGCATCATAGTTAATAGTTTAGTGCATCAACTATGCTGCAGTAACTTATAACCTTAATGCACTAAAATTTAAAACAGTGATGCAGTAACTTTTATAATTGTGATGCACTAACTTTATAACTGTGATGCACTAAAAAATTTGGCGGGAAAAAAAAAATTTTTGCCCAAAAAAAAATTTTTTTGGCGGGATTTTTTTTTGCGGGGGGGGGGGGGGGGGGGGGGCGGGGAGGGGGGGTGGGGTGACATGTGTCATATGATGTGGCATGGGGGTGACACATATCGCCCTCACAATCCTTCCTACACTTATTATTATAAGGGACTTTTTATTTTAACCCATATATATATATATATATATATATATATATATATATATATATATATATATATATATATATATATATATATATATATATATATATATATATATATATACTTTTACTCTAGCATCCAAAATAATACATCATAGGGAGTAATAAATGATGTTCTTACCCATTACTCCATAACACTAGTACTTTACCCATGAGTCCCACTCGTCCCAAAACAATATGTACAAGATATGACTCGACTTAGCAACCATGTAATCAATTAGACAATTAACTAAGGGTTTAAACATGTAACAGTAATGCACTAAATATGAGTGCATACAAAGAAGGCTAACGCGATTTGGGTGTACATTTTGGGGTTGATTGTAAACAAATTCTTCCTTTAAGTAAGATGTTTAAAGTTAGAAACAAAAAAGATAGGCTCTAAGGGGTGTACTAGGGGTATCGTGTACTAAAAATGAGTTCATCACAAAGGTGTGGGAGAATTACTTGACCAATGAAGTCAATGTAATTATGATACAGGTTTAAAACATGGGTTATTGTTGATATAAATAATTTTAAAAACGTTATTAATATTTCTTTATGTTTTGATAATCACAAAATGTAAACTAACTTAAGTCAAGATTATGACGTAAATAAGTATTTAGTAACAAATATTTACTTCTACAACTTATATCACTTAAGGTATGCATAAACTAAGTGACTTATGCATTACATAATCAAAGGAAATCTTTCTAATCACTATAACTCTTATAAAATGTCTTAAATATTTTATATCTTTTACATAATTATTTTTGGAATTAAAAGAATATGCTTAAATCATTATTAATATATGATTTCAAATTTCTAACCAAAAATGAAAAATTTTATCCAGAAAAACCTTCCCCACAAGAGGACAAAATAAACCAACGTTCTGAAGGGGGCGGCCCCCTTAATTAATAAGGCGGCCCCCTAATCATTAAGGGGACCGGCCACGCTCCAGAACAGTATTTTGTTCCCCTTTAAATACTGGTTCATTCCACAAAATTTCTCACCTTTTTACACTCAAAACCTTCTGATCTAATCTCCTTTTCTATCTAAAAAATCCTTTGATCATATAATTCATAAGCCTTTGTTTCTAAGTGATCCAAAGCTTCATCCACTCAAGTGCTAAAAGAAGAACACTCCTCTACATCCATTAAATTGTAGTAGTGTTGTGATTAGCTAGTTTCATCTTATAGTAGTGCTAGATACTTGTAAAGTGTTGTGTAAATTTGTTGATTGTAGATACTAGGTGTATTGTAAAGTAGTGTAGTTGTTGTGACTTAGTTGTGCATAGAAGAAGGTGTGAAGTAGACAAGAAGAAAAGGTGTGAAGCTATCTCGAAGAAGTTGTGAAGGTGTGAAAAAGGAGTGAAGTCTTGAAGAAGTTGTGAGATTCGTTCTAGATACGATTAGAACTCGACATTTTGCTTAGTGTCGTTAATAGGTGTAAGCCAAGGTGTGTAAGGTTTCTCCGCCATAAGGAGTTTGTTGACATAGTGAAGAAAACTCTCGAGTGTGGTACTCAGGGAGTGAAGTAGGGCAAGGAAGGTGTCCTTGTAGCCGAACCACTATAAATTCGTGTGTTGTAGTTTGATCTTTCTAACTCTATCTTTTATCCATTCTATTTCAATACTTTCATTATTAGATTAGTCTTGCTTGTAGTTGTTGATACTTGAATTCACATAAGATCGAATCGAAAGTTTTTATAAGTTACAAAAGATTTTGAATATAAATTAAAAAGGACGTAAAACTATTCAACCCCCCCTTCTAGTTTTCCACAGTTATCCTAATGCCTCTTATCATATAGCAAATCCTAACTACACGAATGTAGTCTAACTAGCGGTCTCGGGATGCATCACTAACGCAAGTTCTAGAATCTAAATACTATTGGTACACTCACAAGCACCAACAATGAATGCTTTTTCATAAAGATCTAAAGGTGAACCTCACATATTTAGGTGAAAATTTTTGAGTGGTACGGTTTTTTGTGCTAGTCATACAATTGCTATCCATGAGATGCTTATTAAGACTAAAGTTTTACTCCTATATGTTGCAAAAAAAACTAAATTTGGTGCCAAAATTACCCTAACAAGTATTTCTCTTAGTTTTATTACACATCTACTATTAAAAAAAACCAAAATCAAGTGAAGTTATAGTTTCAAAGGTATCTCAATTTACCCTCCTTACACTTAAATCGAACATTGTCCCCAATATTCAAAATAAAAAAAATATAAAAGTAAAGATAAATGAAAATGAAAGAAACTAATACTCCCCTTATTTGCTCGGTATGAACGACAGTGGTAACATGGTTAAATCCTCCTCCAACAAAATGAACATGTAAAACTTCACTCCTGAAATATAATCATCTTCTTGTCCGGTATAACCTATTAAACAACAAAGAAAACAAACACAAAACCTCGCATAAAATCGGCGGTAAATTCTATATAAAAGTAAATCCTAGAAAACGATTAAAGATATAAAGCTTGCAAAATAAATGTTTGCAAATTCCTAGAGTTTAAAAATTAAAGATTTAATGAAACTATACAATTCCAGCAGGAAACCAAAACCTGGAAAATTTTTCAAAAACAACACCTGACGCCATCAGGTTATAACCCGTAACACCGTCAGAAGTGATCTGATAGAATTCTTTATATTTTATTTTCGGAAAATTTCTGGAAAAATCTAAGTTTTAATACCTATAATCCTGTAAAACATCCATTGTGACTCGATACAAGTATTTGATTCTAACAAATACTAATATGTATGCTAATCTCTAATTTTATCGTTCATGTTCAATTCGTTCTTGGAAACAAATATGATCTTCCGTACACTTATCTTTTTGCAAAATACCTTTACATATAATTAAGATGAGGTTAAAGACAAAATAAAGCATTTTCATAATTTATTTGAAACACGAACAATGAACAAAAAGATAAAGCATACATACGTAATCAAACAAGAATAAACAAACAATGAAAAAGCTTGGGTTACCTCCTAAGAAGCGATTTTATTTATTTACGAGTCTTGTAGCTACACTCAAAGTCACACCCTATTACGTGACTCCATCCTCCATCACGTTCTCTTGGTCATCTTCTATCTTGGTTTTATACTGCGGACCTAGTTGCAAACATTCCTTGTTGAAACCAAGTATATTTTTCATCACATAGTCAGCACCTCTCCTCCTATCCTCAATATTCCTATAATATTCCGATTGCTTAATTTCCTTTTCTAGGTTTGGCATGAGCCGGGATTGTTCTATCTTATATGGCATTTGGTAGGCAATTTCATCGGTCTCATCTTTGAACTTAACTATCCCTAATGATGGGTCATAACTCATTCTAGAAACTTCTATGAATGGTTTTCCTAACACAGCATTGGATAGACAAGGGTCTACAGCGGAGCTAATGTCTTCTACAACTACGAAATCCGTGACATAGGTGAAGTTTCCTACAAATACATGCATCCCCCTAACTCTCCCAATGAAATTACTCCTCCTAATAGGGTTTTTGGGATCTTGCCTAGGTAAGAGTTGCTTTTTCATTATCCAATTATAGTATATCCTAGACATTATGTTGATAGGGGAATGAAGGTCGATATAGGCTTTCCATACATGAAGGTGTCCTATGTTACAAGTGATGTTGATGTTTCGAGGATTTTCATGTGCTATGATAGGAACTCTTCTTACGAAGAATGACCGAGTGTCGTGCAATAAGTATTTATGATAGGCAAATTCATCATTTGTTGGAAACTCGTTAAAGTAATTTTTACCTATCTCCTCTACTTCCTTTTCATTCTCCCTTTCTATCCTCTCCTTAGGATCACCATTGACCTCTACAACATCCTCATCAACACTCATATTTGGTGGCTTAATGGTGATGACATTGACAAAGTGTACGTGTTTAGATGATGAAGGGTCTTTAACCTCACTTCCCCCACTAGAGTTTCTTATGACTTTGTTTGACGGGGTCATTCCTTGGTTACTTAGAGCCTTTATCAAATTGTCAATTTTACTGCTCATCACGTTTTCTTGTTGGTTGAAATCAGCTTCAAACTTGGCTATACGAGCTTCTTGAGATGCCATAAAATTGGACATTAACCCTTCAAGATTATTGGAAGAATTGTAGTGTTTGAAAGGATTATTGTTGAAAGGATAGTTCGAGGTTGAACCGTTTGATTGGAATTGATTAGGTGGATTGGAAGAATTGTTTTGAGACGGGTTTTGGTTTTGCTTCCACCTAAAGTTTGGGTGATTTTTCCAAGAGGGGTTGTATTAATCACTATAAGCGTTTGACTCAGGTTTAAAAGTGTACCACTTTTCTCCCGCTCCATCGGTACGCGAGGATGCATAGTCCGCAAAAGCTTGTTCGGGGAGTTCCATGCAATCACGAGTGTCGTGCGGACCACTACAATACTCACATGAAGAAGTGATTTTGTTCACTTGGCTTGAAGGTTTAGGAGCATCGTAGGATTTCATGAGAAACTTGACTTGGTATTCAAGTTCCATGATCCTACGGTCGGGAATGCTTGGATTTTTTGAAGGCAAAGATATTGCCTTGACCATTTTGTTCAAATCACAGGGGCCGTTCCAACATTCATTGTCATAGAGAGCAAGATCTTCTATGATGTCCCATGATTCTTCCGCATTCTTGTCACGTAGATTACCATTGGCCACTTGGTCAATAGTTTGCCTTGTGGAGAGATTGACATGATCATAAAAGATTTGGACTTGGAGCCAAAGATCGATACCATGATGAGGGACTTTTTGGAGTAAGTCCTTGAAATGAGTCCATGCTTCATAAAGAGTTTCACCCTGATGTTGTTGGAACATCAAGATGTCATTCCTTAACTTGGTAGTTCTCCCCGGTGGGAAAAATTGAGCAAGGAAATGAGAGGTGAGATCATCCCAAGAGGTGATAGATCCCGTGGGTAAGCGCTCAAACCATTGACTAGCTTGGTTACGTAGAGAGAATTAGAAGAGACGCAATCGTGTTGTCTCTAGAGTGGCAACATCAAGGTCTATGGAATCAACGATTTTCAGGAAATCCTTGAGATGTTGGTTTGGATCTTATAAAAACGAAGTCCATGAAATGCACATGCGCTTTGCACCAACCGAATGGTGTCGGATCGCAAGGGAGATACATTGGCTCCTTGGTTGAGCTCAATGGTGTTTCGATAGCCTTGGTGGCTAGGTCGAGAGTAGTCTCCTAAGGTACTTGCTCTAGGTAGTTCGGGTGGGTTTTGGTTGTTTTGTTGTTGTGGGATGATGGGTTCTAAGATATTACCATCCTCCATGATGGCGGATGATATGGATTACAAACAAAGACACGAAGAAAAAGATAGACTAAAGAAAAACTACAAAAAAGAAAATAAAAATCTCGCTAGATAGGAATATAGTGAGTAGACCTAAATGAAATAAAAATCAACCTAAACAATAACTATTCCCCGGAAGCAGCGCCAAAAACTTGATGCATGGATTGCAACCTTGCAAAAGGTTTAACCTCTCAAGAGATCTTGAGAGATTTTGCAATCCTCCAGGAGGTATACCTGATCGTTGTAGTGTAGTATATGGTACGTCCGGGGGATTGATCGTTCTCTAGGGGAATAGTATCATTAGGATTGAAGTGTAGGTCAACTAGGTATAAAGGTGAGGGATGATTATTTTTGTATTTTATATTTAATGAAAGCGGTAAAAATCTCGGATTTTGGAAGAGAGGGCGGAATTAGTTGCTAATCAAATAACCCAAACTACAAATTTTATAACCAGAAAAACAATAAAATAAAAATAACAAGAAAATTAAATGTAGTGAACTTCTTATATGTGACAAACGTGTTTACTTATATTTCATTACTCCTTATTTATCTCTTGTTGTTTTCTTCAATGTCACAATTGTTTAGTTGAAGGGTTGTATTCCTTAATACCAGTCGTGTCCTTCCCCAACTTTATGAATATCTATCTCCTCTTATGACAACACGTTTTGTACCCTATCATAGAATCATCAACATCTACTCATGCATTAAATACAACCAATAAAACCGTAGTGCACATCTGATTATGTTTCTTAAGACGTTCAAGCTTGTTACACTAAGGAGGTTAGCCAATTTTCTTAAGTCTAACGCCAATCAACCAAACAATAAACAACTCACCAATAATTAATAACTAGGTTTCATTAGATCTAAGCAAACACTAAATTACTTAAGCTAGCATGTTAAAAGGAAGAAAAGCATAAAAGATAATCAAACAACACATAGAGATATTGAATGATTAAAAGTTTACTTATCTTCGATGAAACATGAGAGAAAAGAGGGTTTGAGAACCCTCGAAATCTCAGAAAATTCGGCCCTAGGGTTTGTCTCAAAAGTTGCACACTTAATGAATGAAAAAGCCTAAACTATATATAGAGATTACAAGCTGACAGCGTTAGGTTATAAGTCCTGATGCCGTCAGAACACTGATTTTTAGGGTTTCATATCGCCCAAACAACATCCTGACGTCGTCCCGTTGTAAGCCTTCTGGGCCGTCTCGTTGTAAGCTAAAGCCAGACGGCTTCACTTCACCTGACGCTGTCAGGTGCAAACCTTCAAATTCTTTTTGGGGCATCACATGTTAAATTCCATCAGTTTTATCTTCAAGTGATGGCGTCAGCATCCAAAGCCTGACGCCGTTAGGTGTAAATCCTAACTTTTTCTTGAATTTCTTATTTTCTTCATTCTTGGGCTTAAAAATTTCCAAAATGGTCCAAAATGCTCCATATTCTAGAAATCACGTCCCAAGTAGTTAAAATGAGAAAAGAAATTATTTAAGACAATAGTTGATCATAAATTCACGACTTAGGGCTTTAATGACCCCTTAAAAACGCATCAAATAAATCCTTATCACATAACCTTCTTTATTAATATCTAAAAATTAATAAGAATGAACAAAACCTAAGTTTCATCCAATCTTTCTTTCGGTTTGAACATGAAACGAATATCACATATACCTACCTGGGATCTTGTTACATGATCTTGAAGCCTTTTTCGAAGAAAGAAATCAAGGAGCGTCGTCATTTTTGTTGTTCGCCTTTCTAAGCAAAAGAAATAAAGAAACGTGGATGTTAAGATTGTGAATGGGAGTAGATTTGTTTGAAAGTGTTATTGCTGTGTTGGTGGCTTCGATATTCACGAGAAAGAAAAAGGTGGCGGATGGTTTGAGTGAAATGATTTAGGTTTAGGTCAAATGTAATGTTTGTCTAAGTTATAACTCAACCATTTATTAAGTATTGTGTGGATCGGGTTGTATCATTTCTTTGGGCCTGGGTTGTTTTGTGTTGTATTGGATATGTGCCTTGAACCAGGTATAAGCTTGCTTGAATTGTGTTATGGATTTGCTTATTGGATTTTAAACGATTACACAACTTTATATTGGGTTGTTGTTAAGTTAATGGTATTAGGTTGTGTTACATTAAGTCATAAATTATTATTGGACTTCAATGTTAACCAAATATTGAGTTGACCCGTACATATCCTAAAGTTAGCATAATTTATTGGGTTCATGAGATTAAATGTGATAATGTTAATTTTTGGTATAATCGTACTTAATGGTTACGTTTGAGGTTCGTTATGACAAAGTGAATTATTTATGGGGTTATGTGTTTTTGACAAGACCAGGAATTAACCATTATCAAAGTTCACATTAAACCGTCAAAAGGCTAGCTTTGGGCATTTAACCACAAGATGTGACTACGACGTTAATTCATTATTATTTATTTGAGGTTGAAGTCAGATTTCATGGGTACGTGTACTTAGTATCTGAAGATATCGGGGTTGGATGGATGCATGATTCTTCGAGATCCTTGTTCGAGCTTTTATCCATACAAATGACAGAGACTTGAGTTGTCTAGTTATACCTGATGTAAGGAGTTACGTTGTTGTACTCACAGATTATAGCTATCACTTTAAAGGAGTTACGTTGTAGTGCTCAAGTGCCACAAAAAGCTGTGGATAAGTCAAGAGATGTTCATATACAATTAAGGATGATTGGATGGGTATATGATTTCCTACCTTTATTGAAAATTTCAGTATTGGTTCTTAGTCAGACAATAGTGCAAGTTTAAGCCACAAGTTCGGGTTATTTTACTTCAGTCTCAAGTTTGTCATATTGGGTTTTCTCCATCAGTAGTCACTACAAAAATCCGTCAGAATGATAATGGGGTCGGTAAAGAGTTAGCTGAGAGGAGTAACAAAGAGTAGAGATGTTATCAGCAGTTGATTCTCACGGATTATTTATGGTACTTCACATATAATCGACTAATTGGACATGCAGGGTTACGCTGCCTCCGTTTCCATCGTAAACATAGTGTGTATGCTTCCGATTCCGCGAAGACATCGTGGGGGAAGATAGAGTGGATGTTCTTTGACTTTCTTTAACTTCTTTTTAAAAACCCTTTTCCTCCATGAGTTTCTGCAATCAGCGGGAAGAAATGAGACGGTCAGTGGTTCAAACGTCTTACTTTGGTGTTATCGTCTCAACTTTCACGGGTTGTTTTGTGTGAAGTTACCTCCATATGATGTTTTATTAACCGCATTATGATGCCTCACACATGGTCATATTATCGAGTATTCGTAAATTCACAGGTGATTATTATTCCAGTAGAACGAAACAATCAGGGGGAAGAAGTATTATCTCGTCTTTCGTTGTTTGTTTGGTGTGAAGCATCTACATATGCGAGAAGATCTTGTTGATTTCTTGCATGTTACCCCCAAACGAAGTTTCCGCATTGAGCATAATTGTTATTAAGTGACTAGTCAGATTTGCTTGGTGTGGTTTATTGTGTTGTCTACAAGTTTCGCGACATACTTAAAACTTCAAAAGTTAACTGCATCAAAGCTTCGAATCTGTTAAAGACGGTTGTCAATTTGGGGGGAAGCTGATTCAGAAACTTCGCCAAAAAGAAGTGTACGAAGAAGTTGCTAAAGACATGCAACATGAATTGTGGTGGGGGGGGGGGGGGGGAATTAATCCAGTTCATGCATATTACATCATTTGCCTACAAGTGAAGAAAAAGTTCTCAAGCCGAGGTACAAGATGAAGACAAAGAGCGTCAACTGCAGATCCTCAACATTTGAAGAGCCTATGAAGACCTTTCTTTATTTATATTTGTACTTGTAGGAAATTTTGTAAGTAATCCCTTATATCGTCCCATTGGGGGAAGATTGTTGGGAGTGCTCTTAACACGTAAATGGAACGATATTTACGGAATTTACATTTGTTATGATGTAAGGCACATGCATAGGTACTGAAACCATCATTAATGTAAAGTGGTGTGTATGTTGCCCTATATAAGCCCTCCTAAACTTCACTAGGGGGTGATGCTTAGTTGTGTAACTTCATTTTCATTATCAATAAACACACAAGTTTTCCTCTCTCTCTAAACTCTCTCTCTAAATATGGCAACTATTTACTTTCATAATCCCCGACCTCCCGATCTACTAAATCAACCAATATATACGATCCAACAGGGCGCTTGGTTGAAATTAAAGAATGAGAAAAGGAATAGTAATGATAATGCAAAAGAATGCGATGGGTATCTTTTTGCATTTGATGTTGTTTGGTTAAAATACTGAGGTTAAAACATGTATTTCATTTATGTGATACTATTTTGACTTTTTAAGTTATATATCTTACAGAAAAAACTATCTAATCAAAATTAACATCCAACACATCCGATATGACATGATATTAGACAACAAGATCAAAAGCAGATTATTGTCCAACAAAATAAATATGACAATGGATGACACCATCATGATGAACACCAAATCAATAAACATCAAACTGGTAACATTACTAGTTATTGATAATGTTGGAACCCAATACAAGGCCCATGATTATAAACAAGCAAAAAAGAAAATTGATAAATATTTATGGTGACGTTTGTTGAGAAGTAGGATCAACCAATGTGTTGGATATGGTCTTATGCATAGACTTAACCGAGAAAATTCTTGTTGGGTCTTGGGTGAATTCTCATGTCTCTTGATCCATTGAGAGGTAGAGATTGGTTAAAAGATTTTGAAGATCAGGGAGCGAAGTCTTCTTCTCCAAGCCCAAGAGTGACAAGCCAATCATTTATTCTTGAAAATGTGGGCTAAAATATTGTTCCTAAAAGCAGGGGTGTGCCTTGTTTGGGTCATAACCAAATAAATCAAAAATCAAAACCAAACAAAAAAAAACCGAATCGAACTTATAATCGAACCGAGTTTACCAAAACCGAACGAACCGAACAAAATAAATTATGCTTTCATCACTAGCAGTCTATTTTTTTGAGTAAAAGTCTAATAAGAATTATACATTTTGTTAGCAGATTGCTTGATAACCATAAGAAACTTAAAAAAAAAAAAAAAAAAAAAAAAAAAAAAAAAAAAAAAAAAAAAAAAAAAAAGTCATTGCAGCGAAAGGCTTCTTTCCTAATGCAATACCAAAAAACATACATAAAAGTTCTTCTCTAGCTTCGGAATTTAATATGATTCTCGACAGGCTGGAAGGTGTTCACGATAGTTGCAGCATTTGAGAAATTGGGAAATTTAATTTATGTATACGGCATTCTCGCAGCAACGCGCGGGCTCTCCCACTCGTTAATTCCAATATAAGTAAGATCATCTTTTAGTTTTGATAAAAGTCTTAATTTTGATAAAAGAGAACATGTGAATTTAACTAAAAATCATATAAAAAACGCAATCGATTAAAAAAGGGTTAATTCCATATATCCCCAATTTAAACAATAAAATGACATATTTACCCAACTAATTTTTATAATGTCATATATACCCAATTAAAACACCAAATTTGTCATATATACTCATTTATCTATAAAATCAATTAAAAATGAATCTACATCATTAAGTTCCCATTATACCCTTCAACAATAGTATGAAGATTGCTTGGTGTTTTAGACTTTTATTTTGTAAATGTTCTAAACTATTTGTTACTGCTTTGTTTGATATGATTTTTGAATAAATGACAACCGTTTGTGCTAAAGTTCGAATGGTTATCTAAAAAAAAGAAAGTTAATACGCAAGGAGCATGCGGGTTGATTGAATTTTTTGTGTCTTTCACATTTCTATTCATATAATATGCAAAAGACAGCAGCACAAAAAGTATCTTTTGTATGTAATTGATTCTAAATGTGCATATATTAATTTTTCTTCATCCCTTTTATAAACTACAAGAATACCCTGCATGTTTGAAATTAAGTGGGATAGATGTCATCACATAACACTAAAAAAGCTTATGACACTGTTTTAATCCAAGCGAGGGTATTATATTAATACGTATGTAAGGTTGTATTCGGCTAAAATAATATGTGACAAACATTTAGTGGTTCAGTTGATTAAAGTTTAAGGTATAAGAGTGGAGGAGAAGATGGATGACAAGCATAAATGTGAGTTGTTAAAGGGTATAATGGGAATTTAGTTATTTCATTTATTTTAAATTGGTTTTATAATTCAAATGGGTAAATATGACGAATTTGATGTTTTGCTTGGATATATTTGACATTATAAAATTTAGTTGGATAAATATGGCATTTTATTATTTTAATTGGGTATATATGGAACCCATTAAAAAAAATTACAGTATAATTTATATAAACTTTTTTTATATATTAAAAGGAAATTTGTTCAATAACCTGCTTTAGAGGTAAAAATTATATTTTGTTATGATAGGAATACATTAATGGGTTATCCGAAACATATACGTATTACACTTACTATACAAATCCCTATGCATACAACAATATTGAATCTTCATAGACGACGAATGACAAAAAAGGTTTCGGTTTCTTTTTGCGAACATGCCTGCTTATAATGGATACCCCTTTCCCGACCCACCTCACCAGCTTGTCTACCTCCCTAATGTTGAAAATGTCAAGCCTATTGCTGGTAAAAATCACATGCCTGTTCGTTTTTTTATACATGTAACCTTGGGAAAATCGATGATCCTGAGAAATACGTTGAGTTGAGGCGACACTTCAATCCTCTCCTATATCCATTAATGTGGTATGTTCATAACCACCAAGTAGCTATTGTTAACGGATTTGACCTTTCCGCTTACTGAATCTACAATGGATTGCCAGAAGTAGCACATAATGAGTATATTTTTCGATCTTCTCCTTATGATATGCTCTATCCCTATAGGTCTCCCTATTGGTATCTAAACCCCCGTTGCTACATAACTAAAGAAGAATCACTTGACCATGCACTGAAGATGTTGATCGCCAGCAAGAGTAAGATCATATCCAATGATTTAGAATACTGGCTAACCAATAGCACTTGGTATAGTAAGAAGGAAGGTGAAGAAGCTTGCGCCATATGTCTAAAGGATTTCAAATTCAATGAGGGTTTAAGTAGGCTTAATTGTAAACATTATTATCACAGGAGTTGCATCAAGGAATGGCTGACACGGAAAAATCAATGCCCTCTTTGTAGAAAACCAGGCTATGTCCTCCAGAAGTGGCGTAGCTACATTGAGGCCGTGGTAGGCCATGTCCCAATCATGAGTAAGGGCGACTATCTTTTGTACTGGGCTCCGCTAAAAAAATTTGGTATGCTGATTGATTATATATTTTATAGTACTTGCTAGTCATAATCTACTTTTCTTTTCTTTGTATGGTGGATGATTAATTTTCGAGAATCAGTAAGCCTTTTCGTTATATATTTTGCTAGCTTGTGTCGAATTGTAGCCATTGTTTTGCCTGACTTGGGTTATTGCCATGCATGTTTTTGCATGATCGCTATACACACGCTTTTATACTTTCATATATCCGATGGTGGGAGTTAGTTGTTTCTCATCTAGACCGGGAAGTTTATACATACATAACCTAACCAAACGACTCTAGAACACTCATTCTTCGAGTATTAGTCGCTAAAGGTTATGGTTAAAGAGGGGGGCCAAGAATTTACTCCGCCTATTCGCTGAAAGTTTTGGTCAAAGACAGGACCAAGGAGACTAATCCAGGGCGACTACCCTTTTAGATAGCCCGGAGTCATCGCAGGTGAACCTCCGTAGCCACATGGGGATTAATTTTCTCTTCAAGGTTTGAACCTAGGACCTCGAGAGAATTACCCACTTAGGAGATCAAATCCAAACCACTAGGTCACCCCATGTGGGATTAATTTTTTTCTCGTTGTTTAGTGGACCGTCGTCGTTATAGGTTCCTGTCGCGAGAACTCGAAATTGGCTTAGTGATTTTCTAAATTCAGAAATTGGCTCGTGTTGTGTCCATTACAAGCAACATGAAACTCGATGAAGGTAGTAAATTACTGTAGAACTTTGGATTGATGAGACATCAGTTCCGTTCATCGCACCTAAAGGAACATTCTTTGGGCTTGTATTCGATGAGCGAGATGCGGGGCAGCTTAAATACCCGAAGCTTTTATTTAAATCAGATTTTGATGAGCTTACTTTTTGTTGTTCCTGTTTTTTAACTCCCCACTATGTTCTCGAGTCTAAATTCTAAAGAATGGAAAGGGATGGGATGGGCAAATTAAGGGATTAGTTTGTGAAAGAAAGTGGCTATTGTAATTTGTGTTATTGAGTTTGTATTTTTAAGTAGCAAGGAAAAGACGGTGAAAATAACAAAATAACCAATATACCCTAAAAAAAACTATATACATTAATAAATTTCTGCAAAAGTAAAAGTCTCTCAAAACCCATGTTGAGAATTCAAAACTTGCAAGCTTTCTCTGCTGCTTCCATTTAATCGACGCTATTAACTGCAAAGATCCCATGGCCAAATTTTTTAATGTTACTATCTTTTTATTAAGCTTGCCATTTTATCAAACTTGACTTTATTTTTGCATGATCTATTAAGATTGTTTAAGATAAAACCCTGCCGTAGCGCGCATGGTTATACATACTCGTTATAACTATATTGAATAAACATTTTAAACGCAGCTACATGTTTGTATCATATTGATGTATTGATGTAGAATGCGTAAAAATGTATATGCAAAACTTCATTGAAACCATATCAAATATAAATTGTATTTCAGGACTGATGAATTTGCAATTCTATACAACATAATAATCTAGTACTAGTATTTAATCTGAAGGACCAAAACTGCTAAAGTGTACTTTGGCGAATTTTACATCAAATTATCATACTCCAACAGAGCCCATGGTTGAAGGTTCAACACTTGGTTAAGATTTCTGCACCAGTTTTGGTGATCAAAATGGTGTGTTCAAACTGAGCAGCAGGGCTGCCATCCTTCGTTAAGGTGGTCCAATTATCTTCCCATGTTACACACTCAGTCGTTCCAAGTGTAAGGATTGGTTCTGCACAAAATAACAACATATCACATGTGAACCAACTAAAAAAATAATCAGTCTTTTAGCTAATAATTTTATGCTTAGAAGCATAAGGAATTCTAGAACTCACCGATGGTGAATGTTTGCCCGGCAACCATGCTACCCGGTTTCTCATTGCCTGTAAATAACAAATAAACGTAATTAGAGAGGTACATGAGAAAAAAAATATACAGTTGAGTTTATTTTCTAGGAACCAAGGAATCAAAAACATACGGTGATGAAATATCAGTGGTTCTGAATGAAATACGGTCCCCACACCATGCCCTACAAAACGCTCCACGACACCATAGCCAAATTTTTCCGCATGCTCACTGAACAATTACAAATGATAAGTTAATATTCAAAACAACCACATTTAATAGACTATTAGAGTCTCTTAAATCTAAATATAACTCATACAGGTAGGAAAAATTATTAATTGTCATGAAATTTCTATTCCCATTAAAAGTATAGTTACAGATTCCAGATGACAACGGATTATTACAGATTCCAAATTAACGCACTCTGCCATTTTAATTAAATAAAATGACTCTCTTTTGCACCATATGATTCGTAACTTTGGCACTCTCTTAATAGTTTTTGTGTATGCCTCAATAGTTTTACTATCAACCATCCATATCAACTCCGAATCTAAATAAATACGAGTAACATTCAAGAGATTAAAGTACTAAACTTTCAACTAGCTAGAAAGAATTAAGTACCTAATCCTCTTCCCAATTTTTCTAAAAAGTGCTCCGTCTTTGCAAACAGAAATACCTCTTTCCAAACATTCTTCAGTAACCTGCCATAGAAGCAAATTACTGGTGAAAATTTTATGGGTAGATCGTAGAGCAATGAAATCCATGATTACATATGTGTATAACTGCAAGATTGATCCTTTCATAGAACAAATAAGTTAAAGAATTCAGATCATTGGCTGTAGTTGTTTTGACGATCTCCTATTTGTATTAAATGGTCCTAACTATAAGCTCAAGAAATGACAATGTAACAGTACTTCCCACTTGGGAGGGTGTTTGGCAATGCATACTAAGATTAAATATCTGAATATTATGTTTTTCAGGCTGTAAAAGATCATTTATTAGTGTTTAGATATAGTGGAAACTGATTCTAATTATTTAGACGTCATATAATCATTTTAGGAGTAGCCACAACCAAACTGATTTTTCTTATCTGAATGTTTAGGGATCATTTATATGCAAATTCTTAAATAATCAAAAACTTTCAAACAGTCCAACGAACAATGTATCTGACACAAATTCAAACATCGGAAGCGGATCAAAACACTATCTTCTGCAGCCCATTTTATTTACTACAACAGAGGTTTGATACGAACCCATCCCATACTAGGCCGCATCAAGCCATAAGCTAGGTGTAGAACTCACTCCAAAAAGCTAGCTTAAAGGAGGAGGGGACACCTAGACTTATAAACCACCAACTAACCAATACTTGGCCGATGTGGGATCGTAACAAGGTGACATACATATTTAACTTCAAACTGAATGCCAAACAACCTTTTAATATGAGGAGATTGACACAATGGAGAATGAGAACAGAGGAAAAGGATATATAATGGATGAAACCTTATCCTTTTCAAGTACCAATTAGCCAAATTAGACTGGTGAAAAGAAATTATATATGGGAAGTTTAACAAAAGGATACGAAGGTATACCTTGACAAGACGTTTTGTAGCTTCATCAACATTACCACACAAAAATGTCTTTGATGTATCACCATGATAACCCTAATTGAAACAGCGATTCATCACACAAAAGACAATGATTAGTTAGTTTTTTCTTTTTCTTTTTTTAAGAACATGATATTGGTTGGCAACTTGACATTATGAATCTTACATTTAAGTACACAGTGACATCAATATTTATTATATCTCCATCCTGCAAAGGAGTAAAATTCCGTTAAGGAAACACACTTCTAGATTTTATTATCTTACATACAAAACCGAGGCTAATGGTAGCAAAGAACCTGAAGTTGACGAGAATCAGGTATTCCATGACACATACATTCGTTGACTGACGTGCACACACTTTTTGGGAACCCTCCATAGCCAAGAGGTGAAGGGTATGCACCAGCATCTATAATCATTTGGTGCACTGCTTTGTCAATTTCATTTGTTGTCACTGATGGCTGATACAGTGATATGATTACAAAATGTTATTAATATGCATGTGTTTATTTCTCATAAACAAGGGATAATTGAGCATGTATACATGATACATAGACAAGAGGTCATTCAAAGAATTATAATGAATGTGTACTAAATCCAATTCATCAGAATGTACAGAACTTACGTTAAATACTATTTTTCTAAATAAACACTAGGATTTAGGCGTGTTTGGACTTTTGTTTTAAAAATCAAAACTGACTATCTTTCAGGTTAAAATCTTAAGATTCTACTTCGATTACATATCAATGAATCAGTTTCATAACAGGGGCAAAGAATTTGATTGCCTTTTAAGTTATTTTATTTTTGTAACCTATTTACCCTTATTAACGTAATTTGAGAGACTTCTACTCTCATTTCACAAAAGTCTCTTTTATTGAATAAAAAATATCTTTCGGGTCATTTTATCTATCAGCTACTTAAAACGCTCAGACTTTAATGAACGGCAAACATCTTATTATTAGAAGTTTAGAACTTCAAACTGCAGAAGTCAGAAGCACATCGAAACACTACTTATTAGTTATTACAGCCCGTTTTATTACAAATGTATACTTGGTTCAGTTATTCAAAATTATTTAATAAACTGCATATGTAAGTATTAGAAGTTTAATATAAAAAATAAAATAAAAAAACAAATCATAAATGATATACCACACAATCCCATTAGAATGGCAAACACCACTTAAATTCAGAAAAAGTTAGAAAACAGCAAGTCAAACAACTAGTCATCTTTGTAAGTTACAATCTAAGCAGCAGAATTTCTTACTCTCACTAAAGTTCCGGCATGTTCCAAAACCCGAGCAGCAAGCTCACAAGCAGCCCTCATACGAGCAATTCCTTCTTCATCATGAAATTGAAACTCACTTGCAATTTCTGGTAACAATTTTGAGCTTGCATAAGGAGGCTTCAGTATGTGATCAGGCACAGGAAGACGTGGTGATACCTTTAGACGCCTTAAGGGTAATCTACGTCTAACTGTTGTTGAAGTGTTTTGTTCACGTTCCCTATATGCTCAAAAATTCATATATCAAGAATTTTTTATTTGATTTATACATAAAGAGATATATCATATATGTGAAATATATTTTCTACCTTCGGATTCTCATAGCCTCTTCTAATCCTGATAATCTCTTTGCAAAAACCACGAATTGTTTTCTACCATTGAAACTGTTTCCTGGATTTGTAAATCACATATAAAAATATAATCAAAACAGATAATTCACCAATAAATTGCTTATTGAGGGAGCCATATTTAGTAGGCAATAACATCAAAGAACATTTAGTACTCCCACCATCCCATGAAGATTAAGAACTTTTCCTCGGCTTAGAAAACATTAGTCTATCAACATTCGAAATGCCCTTTTACAAAAACACAATCTTGTTAAACCAAATCGAAAACAACAATCTGTATTTAAGTATGATAGAGTAAGTAATGACAAACGAAAACGATGCAAAATTCCTAAGACATCGTAAAAGGAAGGCGTGATATCTATATTAGTTCCATATTGTGTTCCAACTTCCAATAACTAGATCATATTGACATTGCAACAGTTGAAGTTAATCAACCAATCAAAGTTACTGGAAAACACCGGATAACTCTTAATGACTTTTTTTTGGGGTGGGTTACCTGGGTTTCTAACTCGACTTTGCGAGCCGACTAATCCCAGGGCGACTATGTGAGCATATTATACAGGGAACGTCCAAAGGGTTATTGCATTTCCCTATTACAGAAAATCAGTTTCTAGTGTTTTCGTCTAACGAAATATTACTTCTAGGAAAATCAGTATAACAAGCCGCAGCAAAACCGGTTTTCATTATCTAATCTTTTAAGGGTCATTTCAAATGTACAGCTACCAAAAACACTATCTAACAACACTAAACATACTATGTAATGTATCCTTAAATCTCCACAAGAACGAAAACAAATCGACAGCAAACGACAAAAGGGTGGTACAATATTCATTAAACAAAAACCCCCCACAAACATATAACTAAAAACACTCAAACAAACACTAACCAGAAATAGATGTGGGAAAAGTGAGTATATTCCTTGTGAAAAAAGAAGATGATGAAGCATATATACAATTATTATCACCATGAAAACAAGAAGCAGCAATTGAAGAAGCCATTTGCAGCTTCTTGAAATTGTAAAGCCAAAAAGGGGATAAAGTAATTTTTTTTCATTTATTTTGAGAACATGAAGGTTATATATATGTGGGCTTTAACAACACAATCCATGGGGTGAGTTCATATGTTTTGTATGGGCTTGGGCAACCCAAAGGAAGAGCAAAAAGAAGGTTGGGTACTTGGGTGCTTGTGGGGCAAGGCCACCCGGCCTCGAATAGGATGGGGCTTAGCTCTGGATCCTCCTTGCTTGCAGAAAAGAATGGATCAGAAGGGGGTTGGATTCTCTATTTTCGGGTCGGGCGGGAGGTGAAGGCCATAAGAGAATATTGCTCTCCCGGTAAGGAAGAGGGGAAAAAGGCGCTGTCATCTATCTCGACCAGTTTCCCGATGTTTGGATGTAATAATAATAATGTTTGATATAGGTGTGAAATATCCATTTTTTAGCTATTATTTTTTTGTGAAACACAACTGATTATCCTACAATATATACATTGCAAATCTATCTCAAATGTTATAAGAAAAATTTAATGCATAACCATTTGATTAAATAGCTTCTTTCAATATAAGATATTATTAAGATACAAGCCTTTTGATAAAAATATTACTGTATTATAAGTTTGATTTTTTTTATAGTAACAAACTGAAAATTATATTCTTTAACAATTATTTAATACTTTCATTTGTTTTATAAAAACTAATTTTCTTTAAGAGTAGTATGGTTAACTTAAACAACTACTAGCACGCGTAAGAGGATCGATAAAAGAGGAAGGATAAAAGGTTGCCATAAATAGATCGGGTTCACTAAAACACCCCATCTAATTAATTTGGAAATTAGTTTAGATCGGAACCGATCTATTAAAATTTAAAAGTAAAAACATTTGTTTTGGTGACAACCAAAAATAGATATATAAAAATACTATTTATGACAAACTAGACAAATATTCGCGCAAAGTGACGATTTATAGTGGCAAATAATTATATTGCAAAATCGTGATCCTTGTTTGATCCTTGATGAAAAACTTATGGGTTTAATATGTAGTCGAGAAACAAGTTTATAAGTTAAAACCAAAAAACGCTAAAAGTTTAAGAATTAAAGAATATTTAAAAATTTAAAACTTGATAAACATGCAATAGAAAGTTGTCATTTAATTGATGAACTTGTAGAAAATTATGTGATTCTTTTTACTCGTGTGATACACCAACCTTTTAAGAGGATTGTTATACTTCAAATACACAGTCAATATTTAAGTATAAATGTCATATATAATAGACCAAAGTTCTTCTCTTATTAACCATGTTTGTTTGAATTTAGTGGTATTTAAAACTCAGTTTAAGTTGCATTAAGTTTTAAGTTTTTAAAAATTTAAGAAATATTCACACTTTGTAATCAGTAAAGATGATGTATATCTTCAAATGAGATTTGAGCTCGCAATACACTAACTAATAAACATACTCACGTATACCGCTAGACTAAGGGGCTGTTTGATAAAACTGCATTATTTAGTACTGAATGAATAAAAAATGTTAAACAATTCTAAAGCACTGAATGAAAATGATTCTGAATTAAAAACTGTTAGATAAATATTTTTTGTAGCGTCTCTGAATAAAAGAAAATTACCATTTTAACCTCAAATCTGATTTAATATTAAATGAAATATGTTGTTGATAAATAATGTTTATTTATTGAACTTGTAATGTAAAATTTGTAGGTAAAAAAAAGCACCAAATATAGATTATAAATAATAATATCATCACAAAAAAATCATACAATTATAATTTAATAATCATAAAATTGTATACTCGGTATATGTTTACCAAACATATAAACAATTATGTTAGTACGGTGTGATATCAAATTTCATCACTCACAGTGGACTATTAAATTTAATAAAAGTACTAAGAGAGTAGTTGAGCATTAAGGATACTTTATGTTGGGATATAAAATATCAAGGTACTTCTGTATGTCAAAGTACTGCTGCTTGAAGATTAAAGTCAAAGTGCTGCTTGAAGATTAAAGTTAAAGTACTGCTGTTTATTGAAGATTATTAAAAGTACTTCGAAGAGTATAAGGACTTAATTGCAATATTGATTAAAGGATTATTATGTAATATTGTATGAATATTCTAGAATTAGTTAGGGATAATTACTTGTCGTTCAAGTAGATGATGTAAACCGACTTAAGGTTATATATATAAAGAGCCTTAAGAGGTATTAGTCGATATATGTTTTTAGTCGAAGTTCTAAGAGTCTTAGAGGTTTACAAAGTCGATAATAGTTAGGGATTGTTAGTGAATCTGTGTAACAAAGCAGGTTCAAGTTTGGTTTAATATAAAAGTTATTCTTAAGCTTTGTGTTAGTAGATTCTGCACACTTTACAAGGTCAAACAGTGTTTCAATATTAATAGTGTTGAGTTTACTTAATATTATTAAACCTTTACAAGCTACAAAGTAGTTTGATCAGAGTATATCGATCCAACAAGTGGTATCAGAGCTTGTGTTGGAAACTCTGATTAAGAAGAAGAACCTTTAAACCAATTCTACTACAAACCCTTCAAGATGTCGATAGAAGCTGCACCTGCTCCATCAATCACTGCTGTTAGAATTCCTATTGTCAAGAAGGGAGAATATGACTTATGGGCCATGAAGATGAGGCAGTACATTGCCATTAGAGCTGGCATAACAGGTCACACGAACCTGTTAAGACACTATAGGATGTGATTGTCAATGGTAATATGTAAATTGAAGAACCAGTGGAGATCCCTGGACAACCAACACCACCTAAGCCAACCATACCAGCTGCTACCAAAAGAAATCAAGATAAGGCTCTCAACATACTGCTATCTGCCATTCTTGATGGGCACTTATTGAAGTTTCATGATGCCAATGATGCAAAACAACTATGGGCTGCAATTAAGAAAAAGTTTGGAGGTAATGATGCTTCCAAAAAGATGCACAGGAACTTGTTGAAGCAACAATTTGAAAATTTCACTGTTGCTGAAAGAGAAGGTCTTGATTCTGCTTATGAAAGATTCCAAAATCTTTTGAGTATGCTAGAACTATATGGAGCTGAGGCATCAGTTGAAGACGCTAACTTGAAGTTCTTGAGAAGTTTGCCATCAGCATGGCATGTAGTTACTACTATGATCAGAGGACAATCAGGTTTGGACACAATGGACTTTAATGATCTCTATAACAATCTGAAGGTGTATGAGCATGAGATGATTGGTACTACAGGTTCAGGCACACATCAAAAACCCCAAAACATTGCTTTTGTATCTTCTAAAAACAGAAGCAGTACTTCCAATAAAGGTACTGCTTATCCTGTCCAAAGTACTGTAACTGAAACTCAGGTTCCATGTACAACTATGGTCACTACCACTTCATCACCATCAAACACCCTCACCTCAGATGATGTTCTATGTTCATTCTTTGCTCAACAAGCATCTCTACCTGTAACCTATCAGGAGGATGTCTTGCAAATAGATGATGATGCTTTGGAAGAAATTGATATCATATGGCAAGTTGCCATGATCACTGCAAGGATCAAGAAGTTTGTGAATAAGACAGGAAGAGGTATTAATTTCACAGCTAAGCAGGGAATAACATTTGATAAGTCCAAAATTGAATGCTTCAATTGTCAAAGGACTGGTCACTTTGCAAGGGAATGCAAATTTGCAAAGTATCAAGCAAACAAAATGATTTAACAACCCAAGACTGAAAGAAAAGAGGTTCTTATTACTGAACCAAAACCAAAAGCTTTGGTTGCTCAAGAGAATCTGTTAGAGATTGATTGGTCCAATGAGTTTGATGATGAACCTGTAACCTACTCAATGGTTGCATTGGAAGACTGGAGCACAGCTTTTGATGAAGAGCCTGGATATGCTGCTTTGGAGTCAAGAGATGGTCTAGGAAGCTTTGATTGGAGCATGGAGTTTGAAGAAGATCCTGTTCAGCTTGCTATGGTAGCTACTTCATCAAGTCCATCCACTATCTCTGAGGTATGCTCTAAGTGTAATGATATGTATCAAAAGCTACTTAGTGAATATGTAGCTGAAAGAGATAAATTTCAGAGGGCTAGGTCTGAGATAACTGGCTACCAGTTGACCTTAGAGTCAATGGAGGCCAAAATAATTACACATGAAAACAATGAAGTAGCATGGGCTGAAACATATAAGCAACAAGAGTACCAAGTAAAGTTGAGTGAATGGAAACTAGGATGTAAGGTGTTTGAACTAGAGAAAGTTACTGCTGAGAGAGATAAGTTGTTAGAAAAACTTGCTGTCTGGAATGAATCAGGTCTGTCACATGTTCAATTTGTTGAAAAGCAAAGAACATCAAACATTAAAACTGGCCTAGGTTATGATAATAGCACAGAAGATATTCCATTTAAGAGTAAGGAAATAAATCTTACAGTAGATACCTCAACTAGTGCTGAAGAATTCATAAGTTTGGATGAAAACACTTCTAGTGATGAGGAAACCCCTAGTCCAACACCTCCTGAATATAAGAATGACAAGGGATACAATGCAGTTCCTAATCCTCCAGGTAGTTTTCAACCACCTAGGAAAGATGTCTCTTGTTATGGGGTAGATAACCTTGAGTTTAGGAAAAAGCTTAAAGGTCAATCAAATCCTGAAACTTTAGAAAAATCTGTTGAAGTACCTAGGGTTGATGAGAAAAAGTTTTCAAAACAAGCAGTACCTTCAATCACTTTTCAAAGTACTGTTGATCACTCAGCAGTACCTCCAAGAAAATATTTTCAAAATACTGCTAATTTTAGAAAACCTTTTGGAAAGGGATTTGGGGATATTGGTCCAAAAGTCTGTTATGTATGTTATAGTCCTCATTATTTGATTAAGGACTGTGATTATCACTCAGAATACTTAAGCAAATATCCAAATACCAGAATTACACATCCAAGTCAAAGGGAGAATAGGCCAAGAGATAACAAACCAGTTTGGAATTACATAAATAGGGTTAACCGTAGTAATTTCTCAAAAGACTATAGGTACCCTCATCAGAAAAGATCATTCTCCAAACCCACAGTACCTTCTCAAAGTACTGATAGAAAGTTCCCTAACCAAGGTGTTGCTAGTAGAAACTCAAGTGTAAGACCTAGGAGATTCAAGTACTACAAACCTAGAAGGCCTTACAACACAAGAAAAGATGCTAGAACACAGAACCCAACTCCAAAAGTTACAACTAAATGGGTTAAGAAAGAAAGTACTGTTGGGGAAGAACCAGTACTTTCAGAAGCTAAGGGTGAAAAAGGGAAAATTGATAAGAATGAACCAAAAGTTTTGGAAACAAAAACCTTAATTCTTGATCATGTTTTCAAAGACAGTGGTGATTACATACTCAAAATTTTTGAGTATGTCACTCCACAAGGGGAACACAAGTCAGTAATGGCTTGGGTTCCTAAAAGTAACTAACCTTTCTCATGTGAATGCAGGGCAACCCAGAAAAGGAGCTTAAAGATCATCTTATTGTTGATAGTGGTTGCTCTGGAAGTATGACAGGAGAAAAAGAGCTCTTGTTAGATTTTAAAGCTTATTTTGGAGGAAAAGTTGCATTTGGGAATGATCCTGATGGAGGAAGAATCACTGGCAAAGGAACTATCAAGGCAGGAAACATTGATTTTGAGAATGTTAGATATGTGAAGGAGCTTAAATTCAATCTTTTGTCAGTCTCTCAGATTTGTGATAAGAAGTATCCTGTGTTATTCTTTGACACAGAATGTCTTATACTTTCTCCTGATTTTAAGTTAGAAGATAGAAACTTGGTAATGCTGAGAGCACCAAGAACTAATGATGTGTATAGCATATACTTAAAGAACATCAATTCTGCTGAAAAAGCAACATGCTTGATTGCAAGAGCAACAATAGAGGAAGCACATCAATGGCAGAGAAGATTGGGGCATGTAAATTTCAAGAACATCAATAAGCTGGTCAAAGGAAACTTAGTTAGAGGTTTACCTTCTAAAACATTCAAGAATGATCACTCATGTCTTGCTTGCAAAAAGGGTAAACAGTACAAGGCTTCCTGTAAGAAGATTGAAGAGAAAACCATTAGAGAGCCTTTGGAATTGCTGCACATGGATCTGTTTGGACCTGTTTCAGTTGTTAGTTTGAACAAGAAGAAGTACTGTTTGGTTGTGACAGATGACTGTAGCAGATTTAGTTGGGTCTTTTCTTATGCTTCAAGGATGAAACTTTGGATGCTATTCATGATCTTATAATAGCACTTGAAAATCAGTTAAGACTCAAGGTTAGAGGAATTAGATGTGATAATGGGACTAAGTTCAAGAATCAGCTAATGGATGATTTTTGTGCCAAGAAAGGAATCAAAAGAGAGTTCAGTATTGCCAGAACTCCTCAGCAAAATGGAGTTGCAGAAAGAAAGAATAGAACTCTAATAGAAGCAGCAAGGACAATGCTTGCAGACTCCCAATTACCTGTTCCATTCTGGGCTGAGGCTGTAAGTGCTGCTTGTTATGTGTTGAACAGAGTATCAGTGACAAAACCTCAAATGAAGACACCTTATGAGTTACTCATGGGAAAGAAACCCAGCATCAAGTTTATGAAACCTTTTGGATGTCCCCTGACTATTTTGAACACTACTGATAATTTGGGCAAATTTGATGGGAAATCTGATGAAGGATATTTATTGGGATATTGTACCAATAGCAAAGGATTCAGAGTATAGAACAGGGCTACAAAGAAAGTGCAACAATGTCTTTGATGAGTGTGTAAATACTCATCATTTTTGTCTTATATGAACTGTCAAAACATCCAAAAACACCCAATAATGCATCAAAATACTGAAATTATCTCAAAAGTGTGTTTTATATGTTTTAGATGCAAAACGTTTAAAAACAAATGAAAAACGAACAAAGTTTGCACAATTGGCAGTTTCAGTCCCTCAAGTTTCAAATATTGACAAACTAGTCCCTGAAGTTTTAAAACGAAAGAAAAGTCAACCCAAGGTTTTCTAAAGTCAAAAAATTGTCAAAACAAGTCCTTAGGTAAAAAGTTTGAGAAAATTACATGTTTGGTCCCTAAAAATCCAAATTGGCATAAAAGGTCCCTGTAGTTTCAAAAAGTACAAAAATGATCCTTGGAGTTTCAGAAAATGGCAGTTTGGTCCCTAGTGGATTATTTTGGATGGACAAGTCAACATTGGTCCATGGAATTCATAAACGGCCACTTTCAGTCCCTGGGAGAAAGGTTTGGGAAATTACAGTTTTGGTCCTCCAAGTTTGGTGACTTGGCAGTTTTGGTCCCCGGGTATTTTTAAATGGAAAATATTATTTGTGGTCTTTGTACTATTCATATATGGTAAAAATACACCCTTGGAACAAGTTTGTGAAATTGGCAGAATACACCCTTCATTTTCAGTTAATGACGAAATTGGTCCTTGTGATGGTTACTACACCAAATGGCCCTTTTTGTTATTTATTATCCAAACAAATTAATCCATCCAACCCAACACCTAACCCACCTATTAACTAAATCCAGCCCAACACCACAGCCCATCCTACACTAAAAATAAAACACAACCGTTTAATAGTTTCCCAGGGTCAACCATAGTCAAATCCTTATCACACCCGTGACCTCCCCCCTCCTAGCCTGCTACACACCTGCAAACACCCAACAACCCATCATCAACCCTACCCTCTGCCATCACCACCCTATCTCACTTTCCTCCACACCACTCCAAATCTTGTTCCCTTGCCAAATACAAGCTGCCAAATTGTAACTTCACCATTTCCCGCCAAAACCCCAATTAAAGGTTGAGATAACATCAAAGCAATCCAATGGCTGTGGTGATAGCAGAAGAAAGATGAGAAGCCAAATGAAACCCTAGTTTAATATTTTTTTTTTTTTTGTATAAATAGCAAGTATGTATGCCATTCTAAAGGCAGTAGGAAATTAGGATATTAGAGTAGAATTAATTTTAGTTTAATTTCCAAGTATTGTTAGTTTTAATCCCAGTTGTAAACTCTCATCTTTGAATTTAATGAAAGTCTTCATTTTCATATAAAAATTACTTAGCTTATTATCTTACTCAATAAGTGTTTATTTGCTTATTTGGTCATTAGTGAGTTTGCCCTCTGTTTGTTGCTGCTTATGAATGCTTGCACTGCTGTTCATATTTAGTTTAAGGCTTCTAAGTCATTTAGTTTAAGTTTTAGTAATCTCAGTCTAATTAGTCCCCAGCTGCTTAATCATTTTGGCTCATTGAAACTGCTTATTTTCAGTTTAGATAAAGGCTTATTTATTACTCACTTTTGCTTGTTAGGTTTATTTTTAACCTGATTTATCATTTGCCTTCATGGTTCAAATCAAAAGGGTGCAATACAGTTATAAAAAATCCACCCAGTCAAAGTTGACTGGTGTTTGGCACAAGCCAAAACCTTGGCAATAAACCAGTCTTTACCCAGTCTGAAATCTTGGATCAACTTTGTTCCAACCTTGTTAGTAGTTTTTAATCAAAATCTCATCATTTTTAGTTTGTCCAAAAGCTTTTCACTTGTTGTTATAAAAATTTCTTTCAAAACTGATTTTTAGAAGTAACTAGGATTACATTTAGGTTTAGCTTCTTTAAGTATCATTACTTGGGTTACTCTAGGTACATGTATGAAGTTGCATCTGCATAACCTCTGTCTTTGTCTTGGTGTGGACAAACTCACCCATTTGACCCATCACCATTACAGTTACAACTGTCCCAATACCCTTCAGACATGCATTTTTCATTTGTTTATTTCTTCACCTTAGGCCATAAAAATTGTTATGAATATTCCCTGAAAGTCAGTTTATTAGGATCTATTTTTAGTTTATTTTTTGGAAATTTTTTACGAGCTTGTGTAGGCGTCCAAACTTGCCCATTTGACCATGTTACTGCCCTGCTAATTAGCTTTCTGGGTCTGATTGGTCTGGTGTGCTTTGGATTGCTCACTTTTGCTTGTCTCAGTGTATCTTTCAATTGTTGCAGCTTATTTGTGTATGTTTCTGTATTCTTGTTGTTAGTTTTCCCTTTGCTCAACTTGTAGCTTATTGTGGTTGGCTTTTTAAAGCTCAGGTATCTCAATTAACTGCTTGTCCCTCTAGTTTTTTTTTACATTGCTTACTTTAGTTTTAAGCTTAATGATTGATAGATTTTGCTTATTTTCAGATCCCATTAGCTTATTTAGGATTAATCTATGTCATTGTTATCTTATTAAGTTTAGTTGTAGCTTGTAGAAGCTCTTAAGCTGCCCTGCACACAGCTATCTGTCTCAACCATCCACTCAGGTAGCTTAAGACTTAGGGCTTAAGGAGCTTATTTCTACCTCACTTTGTCTTTCACAAATAGCCCTTAGTATGGAGTTCAACTTCTTGAAGCTTTTATAGATTGAGCTTATGAATTAGTAGCTTATTCTTGGGTCTTGAGCAACCCTTTTGATTCTACCCTGCTCTGTCCCAAACAGCCCACTTCCCAAGCTTTTTCCAAGCCCATCAGTGGGCCCCACAAGGTCAGACTTGGTTCATTTGGAAGCCCCCCTCCCCAGCTTTTTAGCTCAAGCTTTGCTTTGGTCCCTAAGTCACTCAGGTGGGCCCCACATAGGGCTGCAAAGCCCCCCCTTTGGCTGCTTCTGTTGGTATGCTACATGTATGGTCTGAGCTTGTTGGATTTTAATCTTATCGTTGTTGATTGTTGTTAATTGTTATTGTTTATGGATTCAATCATGAATATGTCTGCTTAGTGAGCTTATTAGCTTAATTGGTGTGGCCTAGTGTAGATTTGGTTTGGGTTAATTCTCAAAAAAAGCTCATGAGACATTAAAACTCATAGCTGTGGTCATTTTAAGCTTGCAGAAGCTTATTTCAAGCTTTTCAGAAAACTTGGTTTTATAAAAGTTGTTCAATTTTGTTGGTGAAGTTTATTGGAAAAAGAAAAATTAAAAAAAAAAAAAAAAAATTGCAAAAAGCCAAGGGCAGGATTCGAACCTGTGTCCCTTGGCTCACAATTGCACAGACACAACACCAACACCCAACACCAACTGCCCTAGGGTCTTTTTCAGGTTTAACCATGCACATTTTATTTATAAGGTAGTTTAGTTTATTTTAGCTTATTTGGACATTTTGCTTATTGCACTGCTTATTAATAAGCACTTTAAGCTTTTCTTATTTTTCCTAGTTAACTAGTAGTATAAAGTAATTTTAGAAAAAATTTGGTAATTTTCAAAAGTAGTTTAGTATTTTTAATAATTATATTTAGTAATATTAGTAATTAATTAGCAATAAATAATTAAAAAGTCAAAAAAATAATTTCCTTTTTTCTAAAATTTTCTTTCATCATTAGGATCGTAAAAATGTAATTTTCATGTCCGTAGGGTTAGCGTAGCTCAAAATTCACTTTTTATTTCGCGCACTCGTGTTTATTTTAATTTTAACTCGCGTTTTATTTAAATAACTTTTACGTTTTAAATTTAGGTTAAGTAGTGTGTAAAATTAAGAAAAACCAAAAACATAAATAAAGTGATAGCTTCTATTTAAGCCGTTTGGCTTATTTTTCTGCTTATGTATAAGCAATTTCTGACTTTAAGTTTTCAGTTTACGTTTTAGGTTAATTAGGTTTCGCGTTATTTTTAATATAGTTTGTTTACATCGTTTTCATTCGTATTCCCTTAGTGTAATCACATCACTCACTCAAACCTTTTCCCATCCAATTCACCCGATCAAATAACCGTTTTGATTACAATTCACACCTCGTCGGGACAATACGACCCGGGGAAACCACTATATTCCGCGGAGCATTGACTCTGAGCTGTTTGACCTAGCTGACCACATCCGTGGTTGACTTTGGTTGACGGTTTAGCATCAATCAGTCTTCATGTTGATTTTATAGAAGAGCAAGAAAATTCTAAAGGGAAAGGTCCTGATTGAATGTTTGATCTTGATTTAATGTCTTCATCTATGAATTATGTACCTGTTAGGGAAGAAAATCAAGTTGCTCCCATTGAAGAAGAAGCACAGTACATTGTTCATGATGTTAATTTAAGATCTGAAGATGAGTCTAATGATAAAGTCAATGATGAGAAGAAAAGTACTTCTGAGCCTCAAAGTAATGTTGAACCTCACAGTACTGTTGATCCTCATAGTACTGCTCCACCAAAGACCACAATATCTGATGAAGACCAAGCTATTCAAGATGAACTTAGTAGGATGATTTTTCAAGAAACAATGGCTAAGTCTTATGAAGATGATCAAAGGAGAGCTTATGAAGCAGAAAAGAAGAAGGCTAAAGGCACTGACAGTACTTTACCCCAAAGTACTATTGATCCATTTTAAAGTACTTTTCAACCTTTAGATACTTCAAATTGGATAAATATTGATGCTGTGAATGATCCTAACATGCCTGACTTAGAAGATACTGACGATTTGAATGATCCAAACAAGATTGCCTTAGAAGACACTGATGATGAATTAGATCAAGAAGGCATTTTCTCATATTCTAATGAAGATCCTGATTTAACTAATTTGGAAGATAATCTTGAAGTTTCACCAACTCCTACTCTAAGAATTCACAAAAATCATCCTGTTAACAACATAATTGGACCCTCAGCTTCAGGAGTGCTCACAAGAACTAAAGCTAAGAATATGTCTCAACAACATACTTCTTTACTTAGTTTTATTTACAAACAAAACAGGGTGAATCACAAGGATCAGAAATTGTGTTTATTTGCTTGTTTTCTGTCTCAAGAGGAACCTAAGAATATAAAACAAGCATTAACCAAGGAGAGTTGGGTTGAAGCTATGCAAGAAGAACTCTTACAGTTTAAACTTCATGAAGTATGGGTATTATGTGATCTACCTGATGGTAAGAGACTAATTGGAACAAAATGGGTCTTCAGGGTAAAAAGGGATGAAAGAGGGAATGTTATTAAGAATAAGGCAAGGTTAGTGGCTCAAGGATATAGACAGGAAGAAGGAGTAGACTATGATGAAGTCTTTGCTCCTGTGGCAAGGCTTGAAGCCATAAGGCTATTTTTGGCTTTTGCATCTTATATGGGATTTCCTGTATACCAAATGGATGTTTAAAGTGCTTTTCTATATGGCACTATCACAGAAGAAGTTTATGTCAAACAGCCTCCTGGTTTTGAAGATCCTGCACACCCAAACAAAGTCTACAAGGTTATCAAGGCTCTGTATGGCCTCCATCAAGCTCCAAGAGCATGGTATGAAAGACTCTCAAATTTTCTATTACAGCATGGTTATAGGAGAGGAGCTATTGACAAGACTTTGTTCATCAAGAGAGATAAGAAGGATATCATGCTTGTCCAAGTTTATGTAGATGGTATTATTTTTGGTGCTACTAAGTAATCTATGGTGAAGGAATTTGAAGATCTTATGAAAAAAGAATTTCAGATGAGTTCAATGGGAGAATTAACATTCTTCTTAGGACTTCAAGTGCAACAATCAAGCAGTGGAATCTTCATTAGTCAAGACACGTATGTTGCAGATATTCTTAAGAGATTCAATTTCACAACTGTCAAGCCAACATCTACACTTGTGGATACTAACAAACGTTTGGGAAAAGATGAAAAAGGAGAAGCTGTTGATGTCACATTATACAGGTCTATGATAGGATGTCTCATGTATTTAACTGCATCTAGGCCTGGTATTACTTTTGCTATGTGTTTATGTGCAAGACATCAAGTTCATCCCAAGGTATCACACTTGAATGCAGTCAAAAGGATTTTTAGGTACCTTAGGCAAAAACCTAAGCTAGGATTATGGTATCCTAGGGATTCACCCTTTCATCTACAAGCCTTTTTAGATAGTAATTATGCTGGAGATAACTATGACAGAAGATCCACAACTGGAGGGTGTCAGTACCTTGGAAGTAGATTAGTCTCATGGCAATGCAAAAAGCAAACAATTGCAGCAACATCTTCCACAGAAGTAGAGTATGTAGCTGCTGCAAGTTGTTGTGCACAAGTACTTTGGTTGCAAAATCAGCTTTTGGATTATGGATTCAATTTCAAGAATACTCCTATCAACATTGATAATGAGAGTACTATCTGTATTGTGAAGAATCCAGTTTATCATTCCAAGACAAAGCACATTCAGATTAGGCATCATTTTATAAGAGATTGCTATGAGCATAGGCTTATCAATGTGGTTAAAGTCCATACTGATGATAATGTAGCAGACCTACTCACAAAGGGCTTTGATGTTTCAAGATTCACTTTTTTAGTTGTGAGTATTGACATGATTAATAATTAAGCTATTTTTGAGGGGAGGCATTAGTAGTTAGTCATTATTTGAGGGGAGGCTACATGTATCATTCTAAAGAAGAGTACTTTATTCATTATTCAAGAAAGAGTTACATCAAAGAGTTCCACAAGATACAGACCACCATGACACAAACAAAGTTGAAACACAGACACTGACAAGACACACTGACAACTACCACAACAAGACCTACTACCAAGCTCCACACACCCTACTCCATAGGCCTTTTTCCCTTGCCCGCATAGCTCTGCTTTCCCTTTTGAGCAGTCTTTCTTTTGTCATCAAAAGAAGCTTGCTTCCTTGGGCAAGCCAGGCCAAGCACTTGCTTGGGTGGTTTCCCTTTTCTTGGAGCAGGCCACTTCATGTTCTGTATTGCTGATTCCAGGGCTTGAGTCAAAGCCTGTGGAAGCTCATTCGCCAGAGATGAACCAGGGACAGACTTTTTCTTCTTGGGCTTTGGGTTGGTAGTGCTTGCTGCATCAGTTATGGTAGAGTTTGCTACACTCATTGATGAGGATGATACATGAGGAGGAAAGTAATCCATCCATCCTGGATCCTCAAAGTCTGAATCAGAATAGTAGCTTATTTCTGAGTCTGTAGAGCCATCTGAGTCAGAGGAGATATACACCAATGGAAAGTGGCTCATTGTTATCACTAGGGTTTCTGTATTATGGTGATGAAAGAAGAGATGAATGAAGTATGTTGGTGGAAAAGTTGCTTTTATAGGCAAGTAAAGGTATAAGGGTATTAAATGAAGTTCATTGAATTCTACTTGCCTTGGTAGCTTTGGGAATTAATTTAGGGAGATAGTAATTACTTCGGATTGACTTTCAAAGATATTTTGGTCAAACAGTCAACTATCAAGATATTTTGCTTGGGAAGTACTTTGGTCAACATACTGTTTGGATTTATAACTGAAAGTACTGCTCCATATTCTATGGAAAGTACTGCTTGGTGATATACAGGGTACGCTGACGTGTCAGAATACTGCTCCAACGGTCAGATTTGCGGATAACAAACTTTCGAAAGATATGGGGAATATCACTTCCAAAAATAACGGTAAAATATTAAATTCACCGTGATTTTTTGTATAATATCCCTTTTAACCCATATCTTTTTCTTATTTATACATCCGTAATCATTCATCAAACCCACCAACGATTACCACTCTTTTCTCACATTCGTATCACAATGGCACACCGACCAACCCACAACAAACACAACATGATTTCCAATCTTGAGAAAACGCAAAGAAACATTGATTTTCATGGTATTATTGATTTTCTCACCGGAACCACCACCTGTTACTCACTCTTAGTCAACCCCGAGATTATTGGACCTTGGATACAGGAGTTTTGGGCTATGGCAAGGTCCGAGGTTGAAGATGGAGAGGATGTTATTCATGCTACAGTTGTTGGGAGAGCTATTCGTGTCACAGAAGCAACAATCAGGGAGGCTCTGTTGTTTGAAGATGAAGGAGGCTCTGTTTTGTTTGCTAAACAAGAGATTTGGAATGCATTAAGAGACATTGGGTATGAAGGACCTTTGGACAGGCTCACTTTTTAGAAAGCAATGGTAAGTCCTCATTGGAAGTTTCTTATACATGTTTTACTTCATTGCTTAAGTCCAAAGAGTACTGCTTGGGATCAATTTGGTCATGCTATAGCTTTTGCATTTGTTGGCCTTATTATCAATCAACCCTTCAACTTTTCTTACATGATCCTTGAGGGTATGCTCACACATATTAAGGCTGGATCACCTTTTCTGATGTATCCTAGATTCATTCAGCTTATCTTAGAGAATCCACTAGATGGGATACACAAACCTCAGGATTATGTACCCACTGTTAGGATGCCACCTAAGGTGTTTACCTTTATGTCTCACAAGGGAGTTAATTTTTCTGGTGAAAATACACCTCTCAATGCTTACATGTTAGAGGTAGCACAGGCTGTTGGGGATGATATTGACAATAGTGGTTCTGCTAATTCTGATGCTGCTGATCAACCTGATCCTTCTGAGCATTCTGCATCAGTACATACACCTACACCACCTATTGTTTCACCTCAGCATGATGATTTAAGTGAGCAAACTCCCTCAGTATCAGCTTCTTTGGAAAAACCTGTTTCTGCTGAAGGTACTTCTCCACACAGTACTTCTTCAAAAGGTACTGCTTCAGAACATACTCCAGTACCTTCTCCCAATGATTATACTCCCACAGGTGGGCTTCAAACACCTGGAGGAGATGAGGGAGTTGGAGGTTCTTTAAATAACTATGCTTTGACTAGAGAACTGGAAAGGATGAAGAAAACTATGAATGATCAAGCTGCAGAAATTAAGAACTTGAGGAAGAAGTTCAGAAGGTTAAAGAAGTTTGTCTAGCCTCTTGTTCAAAATTTTAGGCATTATGTGAAGGAAAAGAAACAGTCTCAGAATCAAAAGTCTAAATCTTCCAAGAAGACTTCTAAATCCAAGAAGAAGCATAAGAGGTCATCATCTATCAAATTGGGGAGGAATCAAGATGATAATTTGGATAGAGATGATGCTGAGATTCAATATTCAGAAGATGCTCACCTTTGACAATATCCAGAAGATCCAAAGACTTTTGTGCCAGAGAAAAACATTGAAGAAGATGTGAATATTGTTGAGCAAGAAGTTGTTGAGCAAGAAGCTGTTGAGCAAGATGCTGATGCACAAAATATTCAAAGCACTCAAACTCAAAGTACTGGTGTTCAAAGTATTGTTGCTGAAAGTACTGATCTGCAAGGTGCTGCTGAACAAGGTACTACTGCTATGAATGTTGATGAAATTGGAAATTCTACAGCTGGATTAACAAAGAATTTTGAAGATGAAGCTGGTCCTTCCAATCCCATGCAGCAAGAAGAAGCTAAGGTGTATACTGCAAGTGATGATGAAACAATTGCTCAGATTATGATCAATTTGAATAAACCTTCAGGAGGTATACATATTGCTGAGCCTGCACAAGTTTTTGAAAGTACTTCTAAATCTGAAGAACTTGATCCTAAAGACAAAGCGAAAGGGATCATGAAACAGAAGAATATTAAGAAGAAGAAGAAATTTACTCTTGCACAGCTTAGAGAAATAAAGATTGCAGAGGATGCAGAGGTTGCTAGAAAACAACATGCTGAGTATGATGCAGAGTATTTGGCAGAGTTAAGTAAGCCAATTACAAAGAAGCCAATGACAATAGCTCAAGAAAGAAACTGGATGATTAGTTTCTTGAAAGGAAGAGGATACAAGAATTTACAAAGATTGAGGTATCCAGAAGTGAAAGCTCTATGGGAACAAGTACAAGAGTCTATCAGGAAAGAGGTAGAAAATTTTGTACCTATGGATGTTGATAAAGAGAAGAAGCTAGAAGAAATAAGGAA
Source organism: Artemisia argyi (assembly GCA_030686995.1). NCBI lineage: Eukaryota > Viridiplantae > Streptophyta > Magnoliopsida > Asterales > Asteraceae > Artemisia > Artemisia argyi. Next base: position 32,824,991 of record CM060683.1, read on the forward strand.
GGAACAAGTTGAGCAAAGAAAATTGAAGAGAAAGAAAGCGGTTCAAGAAGATCAATTGTCAAAAAGATTGAAGATGATACATGAAGATGCAATTGATGAGCTGAGAAACTATTTTAGAGTAGTTGATTTTGAGAATAAGAAGACAAAAGACTCTGGAAAGAAATCAAAGATAATCTCATTCTCTGTGGTTGAATCAAAAGAAGGGAACTATCTTATGTTCAACAGAGAATATGAAAGCTTCACAGTATTCAATATGCTATGGGATGTTCTGCATTTTATTACCAGAGAAGATCTATATGACTTATATATGCAAGTGCAGACATACTATGAAGAGATTGAAGCATTAGGAGTGGGATTAATCTTGCTTGGAGATTTAATTACCATCTGGGAAACAGAAGAAACAAGTGTTGATCCTCTGTGGAATGATCAAGAGAATTGGGAAATCACAAGACGGAGATTCTTTGAGTCATCAGGAGTTCATTCACTTGAGATGGAAGATGGTACCATGATTCACATGCTTGCTGAGAGAAGATATCCATTGATTAAAGAAATTATGCTCAGAATGTTGGATCATGGAATGGAACTTGAAGATGAATCTGATGTAGCTTTGGATGTGATCAAGCTATTTATCAGATGGACTAAGTCTGAAGAATGATATTGCAAAATACTGGTATGATTTGTTTTGTATAATAAGTATCTTTTCAAAGTACTACAAAAGACAAACAGTACTTTATCAAAGTACTGCTTGCTGCATTAAACCAGTATAAGTTCTTTAAAATAAAATAAAATAAAATAAGCTTTTGATGGTTAAATGTAAAGTCAATAAAAGGATTTGAAAAGAAACACATGGTGTTAGTATTTATATTGCACAACAAATGGTAATCAACTCACCATGTTTAACAGACAAGAAAGAGTTTGACTCATCATGAGGGTACGGCTCTGATGTGATAATCAAATCCGTTTTTAGTTGACAATTTACTAAAAATTGTATGGTTTTCAACTCACCATATCTGTAAAAGTGAAGAGTTGGCTAGCTCACAAGAAAATGGCTTATGATAAAGGCTGTGGAAAAATCCATTTATGGTAATTAGTTCACCATGGTTGAGATCAAAGAACTAACTAGTCCAAAAGCAAATGGCTCTTGGTAAAGACTACTCAAATCCGTTGATAGCTGATGATTTGCTAAAAATCATATGGTTATCAATGTACCATGGTTGTTCTAACCTAAACATTGGCTACTCCAGAGTTAATGGCTTTGGTAAAGAGACATCAAAATCCATTAATTTTCAATGATTCACCTCTCACAGGAGTTTACACACCTGGAATTGATGAGAATAGTATGAAACATTAAAAGATTTGATGACTATTGTACCAAAAAGTTGCTGAGTAGCTGTGGAGGTTTATCGCAAAGAAGATATCTATTGATGATGATAAAGAGTACTTTGACACAAGACAGATAAGAGATAAAGAAACAATCTTTCTGAATGATTAAAGATTTTAAAGATCAAAGATAACAAAGAAACTTGAAATCAAGCAAGTGGAGTTCAAGTTAGGGGAGGATTGTTGGGATATAAAAGATCAAGGTACTTCTGTATGTCAAAGTACTGCTGCTTGAAGATTAAAGTCAAAGTGCTGGTTGAAGATTAAAGTTAAAGTACTGTTGTTTATTGAAGATTATTCAAAGTACTTCGAAGAGTATAAGGACTTAATTGCAATATTGATTAAAGGATTATTATGTAATATTGTATGAATATTCTAGAATTAGTTAGGGATAATTACTTGTCGTTCAAGTAGATGATGTAAACCGACTTAAGGTTATCTATATAAAGAGCCTTAAGAGGTATTAGTCGATATATGTTTTTAGTCGAAGTTCTAAGAGTCTTAGAAGTTTACAAAGTCGATAATAGTTAGGGATTGTTAGTGAATCTATGTAACAAAGCAGGTTCAAGTTTGGTTTAATATAAAAGTTCTTCTTAAGCTTTGTGTTAGTAGATTCCGCATACTTTACAAGGTCAAACAGTGTTTCGATATTAATAGTGTTGAGTTTACTTAATATTATTAAACCTTTACAAGCTACAAAGTAGTTTGATCAGAGTATATCGATCTAACACTTTAGGTAAATATAATTATTAAATTTAATAAAAGTATTAAGAGAGTGGTTGAGCCTTAGGGATACTTTAGGTAAATGTAGAGCCACTGAATCATTTTGTACACCTCATCACGCAAAATCACTCATTACATAATTAATCGGTCAGTGTTACTTTTTAAACTACCAAACACACTTACCGATTAATTTTTACATAATAAGTGCCGAACTATTTGATTCAGTATTAATCAAACACACCCTAATGTTACTCATATCTACTATCCATAACCGTTCTCTCCTCTAACAAACACCAAAAGATACTATGAAGTATCAAATATCTAAGTCATTTAGGCATGACTTTTCAAAGGCAAAAAGAGACAAAAATACATTGCCGAAAAGTCACACAAATACAATATTAGGTATAAAGGTGTCAGCAGTTGTCAACATTGTTTACAAAACAAAGTTTTAACTCTTCCAAAATAGAAGCATTATATAGAAGTTATATTTCTCCATTAAATGCTTGACAACACTTTAAAAACATCATGTGACATCATTGTATCTTGGCTATATAATTGTATCTTGGCTATATAAGAGAACTAGCTAAAGGACCCGTAAAATTCATGGGTATTTTAGAGAATCATAACAAAATAATGTGTATGTCATGAGTGCTTATTCACTCACTTTTATAACACCAAAACCGGACTCAAAAGACCAAAAACTAACTAATTATGCCAAATATATGTTGTTTTTGTGTTTTTGAATGTGCAGGTACGGATATTGTAGATATGGACAAAATCAAGCAAAACCTGATAACACGAGCACGGGAATGGAAAGTGCGTAAAAAGCCGGAGCCGGAAAAGCATTTTTCACTTTTATGCTCAGATTGTCAGAATTTACCCTTGAAGAATCAAAGTTTGTCAAGTTCAACCCTTGGAAATATACTTTGAGAAAATGACAAAATCAGTCCTCATAGTTTCATAAAATACAATATTGGTCCTTGATTTTCATTTTAACTAAATCTGAAATCCAATGTACTAAAGCATGGTCCAATGTTAATTTCAAAAGCCTAACTCTTAAACCACAAGCCCACCACATTTATAACCTTACCCAACCCGGATCCACCCCTTTTTATTTACCCGGTCAAACCTTCCATCCCACGGTCAAATAAAAATAAATAACTAACCCCGCCCCTTTTCCCCCAAATTACCCAGTTTCCCTATGAACCCTAAATACCCTTCTCTAAAATTACCCACTCCCACTACAATTAACCTCGTATTAAGGGCTATTTGGTCAATTCTATCCAATCATGACACCCTGTCAGAGTTTAACAGCAAGGGATGGCCACGTGTAAGCTGTGGATTGGTCTGAACGCGTCACCACAAGGAATACTGAGCTGTGATTGGTTCAAGGGCGTCATAAGGGATCCAAGGAGCATATTCGTAAGAAGATTCCACTTCCAGAACCTTCAGAAGACGCTCCTCACTCAGCTATATATACAAGGATAACTCAAACGATTTGGGTTGTTAGTTAGTCAGTAGGTTAGATAATAGGAATAGGAGTAGGATTAGTGGTAGTTTGTAGTTAGATTTTAGTTATGGTTATTGTGATTTTCTAAACTGTAATAATTTTTTTAGTTTTAATAAAATTCAGTTTAAGTATTCAAGTTTTCAATACTTGTCATTTATCTTTCAAGCAATTTAATATACTAAACCTGTTTTCAAGCTTTCATTTCTGTTCCATTAGTTCATTCAAATTTCATCATAGCTTGTTGAGAGTTTTACAATTGAATTACTGCATATATTGGTTAATTGGTTGCTGGTCAATGAAAGTCAAAGGTGGGGATTAGTGAAGAATATGGGTAATTCAATGGTGACTATGGGTTTCAGAAGTGGTTTATAAGCTTATTAAAGATAGGTTGTATTCAAATGAATCCCCTGTTCAGCTGGGGAAGTTATTGTAAGTTTCATTTAAATCTCAATTCTTAGCATTAGCTTATTTCCTGTTTAGTAGTTTGCTTATTTGAAGTTATTCTTGCTTTGTTGGTCTAGTTTAGATTATTTGTTGTTTATTATCCTGCTGTCATTTACTTTAACTCATAGTTGTTGATTGCTGCATTTTTTTTAGTCTTGTTATCATCATCTCTATCAGCTTAGTTTAGAGCTTATTTTTCTGTTCACGTTAGCTTGCATACACCTCATATAGTTAATATTAACTTACTGCATCAGTAGTTGAGTTTGAATAGGTCTTAATAATTGAAAAACTAAAAACAGTTAGACATTTAGGGGCGTTTGGATCAGAGTTTAAATCTATGACTGATGTGTTTACTGGTGGATAAATTAGCTTAGTTAATATACCTTTGGCATATATAGATCAGATAAGTCATAAAAGTAGTAGGTTATTAGTGAAGAGCCAAATTAAACCTAAATTCCCATTTCTGTTTTCTAAGTGCATATCAGCTCTTCTTTCCTTTAAATTAGTTTAATGAGTAGGGTCCTAGCTTTAGCTTACTTGTTTGTGCTCATTTTGACTTTTGCTTATTATTTAGCAGCATTTAGGTAGCTTTAAACTAGTCCCTAGGTGCCTGATTAGGACTGCATCAGTCATCTGTCCTATTCAACCCATTTCTTAAGCTTTTATCCGCTTACCTAATATAGCTTATTGCGTGATTTTTGGACCTTTAGTTAGCCTTAAGTTTTAGCTTTTAGAATCAATGTATCATTTGCTTATTAAAGATCGTTCAGTTAGCTTACATTAATCTCCTACTAGCCAATTTTGACTGTTTTGCCCTGCTCTTTCACATCTGTCCCTAACTCACCTTGCATCAGCTGCTGTATCAGCTCACACTAGTCCTCATTGTCTGAATTTTAGGTCGCTAGTTGTTCATAGTTCAGTAGATATATACTTGAGCTTATTTTGCTATTTGGTGCTTGTACGCTAGTTTAGTTCGTGGCTGCTAATTAGTCCCTTAGGACCTATTTACTTGCAGTTTTTCTAGCTTATAATTAGCTAGGTGAGAGTTTGTTTTAGTTTGAACTTTGCTACCTTAGATAGTTGTTAGTACATGATTTTCATTTATATGATTGTTTTTCATTTTTCAAGCTTAATTGGTTTGCTTGATTTAAGCCTGCTAATTCACTTTAGACCAGCTACTAATTCTGTACTGCTTCAGCAACCTTGAGTCCATAACTGCCATTTGCTAGCTTATCACTTGCTTACTCATAGGTTAGATTAGGTTGAGCTTTGGTGCTATTGAAATTTGTTAAGTAGTCTTACTAGTTCTGAGTTTATCTAAGATTTTTACTTATTTTATTGAGTCATGTTGAACTGTTTGTTTGCTCCCATGGCTGTTGGACATGTAGTAGTGGTTTATGGCTTGTAGCTTAGTTTAATTTCTGTTTCTGAGTTACTGAGATATTGTTTTAGTTTATTGCATTGTTCTTTCACTTCTGGATTATTCTGTTTTGGTAAATGCTTATTTGGATGCTTATAAGGAACTGCTTATTGCATGATTCTAGTTTTTCTGAGTTTGAATTTTGATCCGAGATTGTTACTTTTGAGCTTATTAGAGTATATCACTTCTGTGTTTTCAGTTTAGCAAAGTTTTGTGGCAAGTGCTTATTAATAAGCACTTGCCATAAGCTGATTAGCTCTAAATAAGCACTTTTGCACATCTTTTTCTTTTAAAATTTTTTCTGCAAATTCTCCTTAGTATTCTAGATTTTCTGTAAATTTTTCATAATTTTCTAAGTTGATTTGATATTTTTCTTAATATTTCTTCACTTTTAATATCATTTTTAATTACCAAAACTCCATAAAAATCAGAAAAAGCTTTGAAAAATACAAAAATATTTTTAGAAATTCTTTTATAATATTTTAGAATTTTTAAAATTAAATTTTCATTTTTCCAATTTGTTTTTCTATTTTTCTTTATTTTTAATTCATTTTTAATTCAATAAATAGAAAATAAATTCTAGAAAATAAATAAAAACTCAAAAAAATATTTTTCTTTTTCTTAAAATTGTTTTTATTAGTTTAAGATTTTTAGAAAATATTTTCATGTTTGTAGGATCATTTTTCATTAAACGTTACGTTTTAAATTTTGCGGTTGCATTTCCGTTTTTACGTTTTTAACATTTGTACATATATAGATTGTACATTCTTCTTATTTCATTATTTCTTATCATTATTTGAATTCCAAAATCATATTTTTCATTTTACCACTTTTCACGACACGATTTCGCGATTCGATTATTCACGACTCCATTCAACCTTCGTTGGGAGAACGACCCGGGAAATACTTTCACGAGTATTTCTTCGGATTAATTATATACTACGAAAAGACTTTATCAAAATGGCGCCGCTGCCGGGGAAGGTGGACGTGAGTTTTGAATATTCGTCTTGAAAAATCGTGTTGTGTTAAGTTTTCCACTATCTTGTATATATTTTCTCTAAAAAATATAAAAATTTGAAAAATCAAAAACAAAAATAATCTTCTTATCCTCTTATCATTTGATTCTTCTTCTCAAACCCTCTTATGTTTAATTCTTATGGATCCGATTTGTTCTAATTGTGGAGAACCGTTTTTCGGAGGATTGTGTGTGTGGTGTACGTGCGACCAATGTGGTGATAATATTCGTGATGGCGTTTGTTTGAATTGTAATTCTCACACGTATGATCAAAATTCGTTCAACAATCCGTCAAACATGCCCGATTACTATACACCACTACCACTTTCGTTTAATTGTTATATTTGTGGAAACCCTTCCAAAGAAGGAATGTCGTGTGGGCGATGTTTTTGTAACGAATGTGGATACATGAACTGTATGTGCTATGCCCCGAGTGCTAACACGTCTTATGCTTGTGATACGAGTTTTGATAATTTTCCTCAAAATGATTTTAATCCTCTTTATCAAAACTCTTATGAGCAAGTACCGTTTTTCAATGATAATTCGTTTCAAAATACATCGAATTTTGAATATTGTGGGGGATCGTCTGAAAATTTTTATGAGCCTAATTCAAGTTACGATTCTTATGGTTTTAACCAACCCCCACAAACTTCTGAATTTACTAATCAAATTTTTGAAATTAAATCCATTATTGAGATGTTAAAAGAAATGGTGGCTAGTCGTATTACATCTACTCCCGAGCCTCATGAGAAATCGATGAAAGAACTTCTTGCCGAAGAAAGAAAAGCCCAATTTTGTGAGTGTTGCATGTACGATGATGATGATTCCACGATTACAATCGTTCTTAACCCTCAAATTGAATCTATCTCTCCTTCCGTAGAACCCGAAGACTCTCTAACAATGGGGGACGAGCATCTTAACACTATTCCGGCAACGGAATCGGACGAATTCAATAAGTCTAGTGTTGAGAACCTCGTCCCAATCCCAAGTGAGTCCGTGGAGATTTCTAACGATGTTGAAAATAATCGTCTTGATAATCATGTTGATACAAATGATATATTGTTTGATGAAAACCGTGTTGAAATATTCTCCGATTCTGACGATGACGATTCTATATCTTGTGGAGAAATTGAATATATTGATGAACAATCTTCTGAGCTCGTAAGCTTAGAAGGAGAGAATGAAGAAGATATTGATACGGAAATACAAGATGAAGCTTTACGTGAAACATTGTTGAATGTTAATCTTCTTATCTCTCGAATTGAAGCATTGAATGATCCACCGACTTTTTCTCCTATCCCCGTTGTGGATAGTGATTTCTTACCCGAGCTTGAAATTTTTCGATTTGAAGAGACGAGTAGTGGCAATCCCACTATTCATGCTGATATCTCTCTTCCGGATTATGAGCGTTTTGATTTTGATATTGATTATGTGCTTATTTCCGATAATCCGTCACGTGACCCTATTTTAGAGGATGTCGATCTATTTCCTGCTGCGGATGACTCGATACCACCAGGTATTGAGAGTGACGAGAATGACGTTCAAAGAAATATTTTTTCCGATTTGCTTTCTTCCCGTCCACCCGCGAAACCACCCGATGAAGATTTTGAGCTCGATGTAAATGAAGTTATTATTGGAGTGGTGGACGAGACTTATGATCTTGATGATCCCGTGCTTGATATTTTACCCACCCATGATTCTGATAATGTTTATGCTTTTACCATCCGTGTGTTTCACCCTTTCTATCTTTACCCCATCATTTCTTCACTTTTCCACTCCACTGGGAGTGAGGATACCGTCTTTGACCTCGGTATCTCCGTTTGTGCCTGGTGTCCGTTCCATCTGCTCTCCCCAAGGACGAATTAATTCGGGGATCGAGTCAAGCTTATGTGACTCGGTGAACAAAAACAAGCGCTTCGTGGGAGGCACCCCATGCTTATCATATCATCTTCTTAAATTTCTATTTTCTTTCTAACATGACGTGAGGAGGACTACCTCTTCCAATCTTGTGTTTTGTGTGCTTGTTGTTGTGAATGTCCAGGATTTGCCCGAATAATGAAGAATCTCGTGCTCGTTGTTTTGTCTCAACTCGAGTTTCATCATTCGTTGCTTATCAAATATCCTAATCTTATCGACTAACATTTATCTTTTGGCATAATTAATAAACGGCCTTAGATTTATGTAGGAGAACCCTTACCTTTAAAACATTGAGGACAATGTTTCGTTTTAGTCTGGGGGGTGATCTTTCGATCTGATTTTTGCCTTGCACTTTGTTGTGAACTCTCGCAACTCCGTTTTTCCTCAAAAATGAAAAAGTTGAAAAAATTGAAAATTTCAAAAATTTTGAAGAAAAATCAATGAAAAAGTACAAAAAGATGAGAAAAAGTTGAAAAAGTTGTGCAAAAATATAATAAAGTTTGAATAAGTGCTTTGACACCTTGTTGACTTTCTTGTTGGCGAGAGTAGGAATAAATATTTTGACTTGACCGGGCGTGTTGAGCCCTAGCTTGTTCACTTAACCAATGATAATCACATAAGCTTGTGCTAGTTTTGTACACAAGGAGCTATAAAATGCGAATTCTTTCTTAAGAATCTGCAAGTTCCCGTACTTGACTTTATACATGCGCAGCTTAAAAGCTTTCGCTAGTCTTTTACATAAGGAGCTAGAAAACGCGAATTCTTCTTTTAGAATTTGCAAGTTTCCGTAACTGACTTTATATATGCATGGCTGATTATCGGCTAAGTATTCGCGGGTTTCATTATTTGGAATCTTAAATTGCGAAGAGCGAGAAATGATAGAGTTTATTTAGAAGTTAGATGCTAAACGTGGAGTAGTGGTTCTCTTTAGAGCTCATAAGAGGTACTTGTGGCTTTTTACTCCCATCAGATACGTCACCCATATAAAATAGATGTTCTAGGTTAATTAGTGATGTTTCGGTTTGAATAATATTTAGTTATTTATTTTCTTAAGAGAATTTTTGCTTTAGAAGTTGGGTACATATCAAGGAACATCAAAAATAAGAGCAAAAGCGAAAAAATCAAAAGTCAAAAGTTGATTATCTATGTGGTTTTGGAGCTACCCGATAAGCTTCCATTGATGTTGAGAAACAAGTCAAAGAAAGAAAAAGTGAAAAGTATGAAAAATATGTGAAGAATGAAAAAAATTAAAAATTAAAAATGAAAAAAGTGAAAGTTGAAAGTTGTATGAATAAGAGCTTATGTATAAATAAGTTGTTGGCGCGTGAGGTGCATGTGTTTGATTAGTAATCAATTACATGAGGTGCACGTGTAGTACTCCGCAACTTATATTTCTGATATTATATGTACCCAAAATTCCTTGATGTGGACCGAATTTATATTGCAGTGGTTCTTAAGAGAAAATGAATAACTACTTATCGTTTTAACTTAGGTATCACTATCGGACTAAAAATAGTGAAACGAGAAAAAATGAAGCAATTCATTTCTCAACAAAATAAAATATTGAGATACAAAACCTAGGAAATGGGAGTAAGGAGTTTCCACAAGTAACTGTTATGAGTAGTGTTAGTATCTAATTTGTAGATAAGCTGTGATCTCGTTGTACGCTTAGTTTGGGGACTCGTGAAAAATCAAGGATGACGATTTTTATCCGTATGGTCACTTTTCTATGAGAAATGTTTCTACTCGTTGACCCTAATAATTATTGCAAAATAATGAAAGTTCAATAAACCGTCACAAGTATGAAGTATGAAAAGTACAAAAATAGAATAAAGTGGAATAAAGGAAAAATTTTGGATAACGGAGCGTTTTCGGGAATAAATGATTTTATTACTTCTTTCGAACCTCCTTGCTACTTTTCAAAGTTAGTAAAAAGAGTTTTGAAATTATTTATCCCAAAAGCGTGAATTGATTACATTGCGTGAGGACACGGCAATACCTTAGTCGGGGGGATTTTGGTGAGTGCTTATTCACTCACTTTTATAAGACCAAAACCGGACTCAAAAGACCAAAAACTAACTAATTATGCCAAATATATGTTGTTTTTGTGTTTTTGAATGTGCAGGTACGGATATTGTAGATATGGACAAAATCAAGCAAAACCTGATAACACGAGCACGGGAATGGAAAGGGCGTAAAAAGTCAGAGCCGGAAAAGCATTTTTCACTTTTATGCTCAGATTGTCAGAATTTACCCTTGAAGAATCAAAGTTTGTCAAGTTCAACCCTTGGAAATATACTTTGAGAAAATGACAAAATCAGTCCTCATAGTTTCATAAAATACAATATTGGTCCTTGATTTTCATTTTAACTAAATCTGAAATCCAATGTACTAAAGCCTGGTCCAATGTTAATTTCAAAAGCCCAACTCTTAAACCACAAGCCCACCACATGTATAACCTTACCCAACCCGGATCCACCCCTTTTTATTTACTCGGTCAAACCTTCCATCCCACAGTCAAATAAAAATAAATAACTAACCCCGCCCCTTTTCCCCCAAATTACCCAGTTTCCCTATGAACCCTAAATACCCTTCTCTAAAATTACCCACTCCCACCACAATTAACCTCGTATTAAGGGCTATTTGGTCAATTATATCCAATCCTGACACCCTGTCAGAGTTTAACAGCAAGGGAGGGCCACGTGTAAGCTGTGGATTGGTCTGAACGCGTCACCACAAGGAATACTGAGCTGTGATTGGTTCAAGGGCGCATAAGGGATCCAAGGAGCATATTCGTAAGAAGATTCCACTTACAGAACCTTCAGAAGATGCTCCTCACTCAGCTATATATAGAAGGATGACTCAAACGATTTGGGCTGTTAGTTAGTCAGTAGGTTAGATAATAGGAATAGGAGTAGGATTAGTGGTAGTTTGTAGTTAGATTTTAGTTATGCTTATTGTGATTTTCTAAATTGTAATAATTTTTTTAGTTTTAATAAAATTCAGTTTAAGTATTCAAGTTTTCAATACTTGTCATTTATCTTTCAAGCAATTTAATATACTAAACCTGTTTTCAAGCTTTCATTTCTGTTCCATTAGTTCATTCAAATTTCATCATAGCTTGTTGAGAGTTTTACAATTGAATTACTGCATATATTGGTTAATTGGTTGCTGGTCAATGAAAGTCAAAGGTGGGGATTAGTGAAGAATATGGGTAATTCAATGGTGACTATGGGTTTCAGAAGTGGTTTATAAGCTTATTAAAGATAGGCTGTATTCAAATGAATCCCCTGTTCAGCTGGGGAAGTTATTGTAAGTTTCATTTAAATCTCAATTCTTAGCATTAGCTTATTTCCTGTTTAGTAGTTTGCTTATTTGAAGTTATTCTTGCTTTGTTGGTCTAGTTTAGATTATTTGTTGTTTATTATCCTGCTGTCATTTACTTTAACTCATAGTTGTTGATTGCTGCATTTTTTTAGTCTTGTTATCATCATCTATATTAGCTTAGTTTAGTGCTTATTTTTCTGTTCACGTTAGCTTGCATACACCTCATATAGTTAATATTAACTTACTGCATCAGTAGTTGAGTTTGAATAGGTCTTAATAATTGAAAAACTAAAAACAGTTAGACAGTTAGGGGCGTTTGGATCAGAGTTTAAATCTATGACTGATGTGTTTACTGGTGTATAAATTAGCTTAGTTAATATACCTTTGGCATATATAGATCAGATAAGTCATAAAAGTAGTAGGTTATTAGTGAAGAGCCAAATTAAACCTAAATTCCCATTTCTGTTTTCTAAGTGCATATCAGCTCTTCTTTCCTTCAAATTAGTTTAATGAGTAGGGTCCTAGCTTTAGCTTACTTGTTTGTGCTCATTTTGACTTTTGCTTATTATTTAGCAGCATTTAGGTAGCTTTAAACTAGTCCCTAGGTGCCTGATTAGGACTGCATCAGTCATCTGTCCTATTCAACCCATTTCTTAAGCTTTTATCCGCTTACCTAATATAGCTTATTGCGTGATTTTTGGACCTTTAGTTAGCCTTAAGTTTTAGCTTTTAGAATCAATGTTTCATTTTCTTATTAAAGATCGTTCAGTTAGCTTACATTAATCTCCTAGTAGCCAATTTTGACTGTTTTGCCCTGCTCTTTCACATCTGTCCCTAACTCACCTTGCATCAGCTGCTGTATCAGCTCACACTAGTCCTCATTGTCTGAATTTTAGGTCGCTAGTAGTTCATAGTTCAGTAGATATATACTTGAGCTTATTTTGCTATTTGGTGCTTGTACGCTAGTTTAGTTCGTGGCTGCTAATTAGTCCCTTAGGACCTGTTTACTTGCAGCTTTTCTAGCTTATAATTAGCTAGGTGAGAGTTTGTTTTAGTTTGAACTTTGCTACCTTAGATAGTTGTTAGTACATGATTTTCATTTATATGATTGTTTTTCCTTTTTCAAGCTTAATTGGTTTGCTTGATTTAAGCCTGCTAATTCACTTTAGACCAGCTACTAATTCTGTACTGCTTCAGCAACCTTGAGTCCATAACTGCCATTTGCTAGCTTATCACTTGCTTACTCATAGGTTAGATTAGGTTGAGCTTTGGTGTTATTGAAATTTGTTAAGTAGTCTTACTGGTTCTGAGTTTATCTAAGATTTTTACTTATTTTATTGAGTCACGTTGACCTGTTTGTTTGCTCCCATGGCTGTTGGACATGTAGTAGTGGTTTATGGCTTGTAGCTTAGTTTAATTTCTGTTTCTGAGTTACTGAGATATTGTTTTAGTTTATTGCATTGTTCTTTCACTTCTGGATTTTTCTGTTTTGGTAAATGCTTATTTGGATGCTTATAAGGAACTGCTTATTGCATGATTCTAGTTTTTCTGAGTTTGAATTTTGATCTGAGATTGTTACTTTTGAGCTTATTAGAGTATATCACTTCTGTGTTTTCAGTTTAGTAAAGTTTTGTGGCAAGTGCTTATTAATAAGCACTTACCATAAGCTGATTAGCTCTAAATAAGCACTTTTGCACATCTTTTTCATCTAAATTTTTTTCTACAAGTTCTCCATAATATTTTAGATTTTCTGTAAAATTTTCATAATTTTCTGAGTTGATTTGATATTTTTCTTAATATTTCTTCACTTTTAATATCATTTTTAATTACCAAAACTCCATAAAAATCAGAAAAAGCTTTGAAAAATACAAAAATATTTTTAGAAATTCTTTTATAATATTTTAGAATTTTTAAAATTAAATTTTCATTTTTCTAATTTGTTTTTCTATTTTTCTTTATTTTTAATTCAATAAATAGAAAATAAATTCTAGAAAATAAATAAAAACTCAAAAAAATATTTTTCTTTTTCTTAAAATTCTTTTTATTAGTTTAGAAAATATTTTCAAGTTTGTAGGATCATTTTTTATTAAACGTTATATTTTAAATTTTGCGGTTGCATTTCCGTTTTTACGTTTTTAACATTTGTACATATATAGATTGTACATTCTTCTTATTTCATTATTTCTTATCATTATTTGAATTCCAAAATCATATTTTTCATTTTACCACTTTCAAGACACGATTTCGCGATTCGATTATTCACGACTCCATTCAACCTTCGTTGGAAGAACGACCCGAGAAATACTTTCACGAGTATTTCTTCGAAATATTATATACTACGAAAAGACTTTATCAGTATGTTAGAGCAATGGGTGCAATGACTCAGAGTTAAGCCTTAACTCAGCGCCACATCAGCTTTAAAATTTTAACCTTAACACAAAAAAAAAAAAAAAAACACCCCTTATCATAACTCAACCATAACACAACATTAAAGGCCTCACTTTTATCATAACTCAACCAAGAAAACCTCGAGTCATAACATAACTCAGCCACTGTGTGGTAACTAATCCTTAACGCAGGCCTTGAGTTAAGCCATAACTCAGCGTTACCACCATAACTCAGCCATTAACGCTAGGCCTTAACTCACTTGGACGGTGTGGTAACTCGGCCTTAATGCATCAAAAGTTAATGCATAACTCACCTTTTGAGTTACTACACCGTGTGCTCTTAGAGCATGCGGTAAGGTACCTGTGAGTTAAAACTTAACTCACTGCCACGTCAACGCCACATCAGCTTTTCCCTTTTAACCTTAACTCTTGACTTTCCACCCCGGTAGCATAACTCACCTATAACTCACCTCCACCCCAAAAAATTTTAATTTCAACCCCAATTTTTAACAAACACTTCATTTATTTAAAACATAACATAAATTCTTAAACATATTACAATACGAAATTAAAACATAAATAATACATTACGAAACATATGAAATTTAAAAACATAAATATTACAAACATTTATTCATCGTCGTCGGAATCTTTTACTTCATTTTGACATGGAAGACGTCTTCCCCAAACATGATCCATAAGGTCTTGTCGGAGTTGATTATGCATATCAACGTCGTGTAGTTCTCTATGTATGCGACACAGGGAATCACATCTGTCGATCCACCTCTCTCGGCTAAACCATGGTATCGGATCCACCCACATTTCCGGATACTCACGTAGTGCAAACTTTTGATCTTTTAAGATCATGTTATGCAAAATTATGCAAGTATTGATGAGTGTGTAAATACTCATCATTTTTACCTAATCTGAGCTGCCAAAACATCCAAAAATACTCAAATATGCATCAAAATACTGAAAATATCCCAGGAATATGTTTTATATGTTTCAGATGCAAAATAATCAAAAACAAATGAAAAAATGAACAAAGTTTGCATAATTGGCAGTTTCAGTCCCTCAACTTTTAAAACTTGTCAAATCTAGTCCCTGGTTATTCAAAAACATGAAAAAATCACCAAAGGTCCTTTTGAATCACAAATAAACATATAAAATCCTTTGGTTTAAAGTTTCACAAAATTACAAGTTTAGTCCCTCAACTTTGCAAAATTGACAAAACTAGTCCCTGGGATGTAAAAACTTTGAGAAAATAAATTTTTGTCCTTGTACTAATCTTCTATGGCAAAAGTGGTTCTTGCATGGAAAGTTTGGTAAAATTACATGATTGGTCCCTGAAGTCTCACAGTTGGCAGAAATGGTCCCTGGAAGTTCAAAAAGTGGAAAAGTCAACATAAGACCTTGTACTATTCACATTTGGCAAGATTCACCCCTTTGAGAACTATGGGAAAGTCACAAGTTCAGACCTTGAAAAATCCAAAAATTACATAATTGGTCCTTGTGATAATAAACAAACCAACCAGACCCTTATTATTATTACACTCCAAAATCCAATCCAACATACAAACACCACCTAGCCCACACCTTCCCCAAGCCCACTCCCACAGGCCCAAACCTCACCCTAATTAGTAATACGGGGTCAAATGTTTGACCCTCGGTCAAACGTGGTCAAAACCACCTCCCTCACCCACAAACCACCCTTCCTATCCAAAACCACCCTGCAAAACCCCCTCCACTTGCCCATCACCTCACACCGCCCACTCCACCATTAATACCTAACAAGACAACCACAATAAATGCACCCCCACCCCCTTTCAAGTTATCAGAGCAAATTGCACTTTCATCCTTTGGCGCCAAAAATAATTTAAACGGCTAGGATTGATTGTAATGATCCGAGGATCAAGATTGAAGCTGGGAAAGGCTTAATGGGACCCAAGGAGCTCAGAACTCAAGTATAAAAGGAAGAAGAGGCAAAGGAGAAGCGGTGTAGTTTTTAGCTTATCTAAATCGTTGTAAAATTAGTATTAACTTTCAAATTCTAGTCAAACTCTATATTGTAATCTGTTTTCTTAAATTAATATAAGTTTTCAAGTTTTTATTTCAAGCTCTGTTCTTATTTCAGTTCATTATAAAAATCCAAGTATAAGGTAAAATATGGTTTAAGCTGTCTAGTTATTAAACATATTCCATAAGCTCACTTAAGCTCTTAAATATATAATAAAAACATGAAAAAGGAAAGAAAATACAAAAAAAAAAAAAAAAAAAGAAAAAAAAAACAAAGCAGGGAACCTTTGCATTTGACTGTGGAAGCTCTAGGAAGTGCCAAGTAATGGAATTCGCAGATGGATTGTACCTAGCTTATCTCTGGTAAGCTAGGAGCTTGTAGAGTAGCTCCTCGAGCATATTTGATCTTGTTTTGAGCAAAGATCCTTTGTAAGTTTTAGATTTTCTTATTTTTAGTTAAATTAATATTTACTGTAGCATAGCTTATTTTACTGCTTATTTGGTTTGTTTGTGCTTATTAGGTGTTATTTAGTCACATTGTAGCTTAAAATAGTGTACTAGTTCATATTAAACATTTAGTAATCAAATCTCATGTTGACTGTGATTATTGTTCTATTTAGTGATCTTTGGTAATTGTGGAGTATACCTGTGTTTTTTATGCTTATTGCAGCTTAATACAACATAGTAAGTCAGCTGGTAGTGACCTCTTGGTCTTAAAGCTCATTTTGAGAGATAAATCAACAAAACAGTACCTTAAAGGGGTGTTTGGATCTTATTGTTTCACTGTGTTAAAAAGGTTTTGGTTGATCACTTATGCTTGAAACATGCTCACCTAGTTCATATTGAGTCAGAAATACCATAAAAACCAGTGACCATTTGTAAAAAAGTCAAAATACCTTTTGATTTAGTCTCATTTGTTATCTGTCAAGGGTTTTTAGTTCAAATCCCAACAAATCATTCCACAAGTAGTTGTTGTAGCTTAATTTAGTCTTGTTATAGCCTAATATATCATAATCAGTAAGTAAATCAAGATTAAAGTTCATAAAAGTCAAACCTTAGTGTTTTGTCAAAAGTCAAAAAAATTCACTTGTATCAGAAAAACAAAAAATTGGAGGATTTGTTTTGATTTTTGTACTTAGATTGAGACCCTGAGCTTTTCACAAGTGGTTGTGTGACACCTAATCTACAAAGATCCCATCACCAGCTTAATTTTGTGATTTTTATTTAAGCTTGTACATTAGCTTAATTGAGGCTGCAGGGCAAGTGCATGCCCTGTGCACAGGATATTGGCCAAAATTCCAAGTTCCTTTGTGACTGACCCAGTGGACCCCACACCTTGTCCTTGGCTTTTTGAAGAGCTTATTAGCTCTAGTTTCCATAACCAGGCTTAATTTGGACTTCAGCTTATTTTAGGATAGCTTATTTGACCATCATTTTGACATGTTCTCAGAACCAACACTGACTCACTCAGTGTTTGACCCCAAGTTCCAAGGCTCACCAAGACCTCAATAATAAGCCATAAGCCCAGATTATTGGCTTATTTTGAAGTTGACCAGTTCACCTTTGAAGGCCAAAGCTTAGTTTGGACTCCCCTTGACTTTTGTGGACCCCATAGAGGTCCAAAAGTCCATGTGTTAGGCCTGTTTTGGCCTTGTATTTGTTAAGTGCTTATTTGGCTTTCAACAGCTTATTCATGTGCTTATTTTGATTCCACTTGCTTATTTCAAGTTGTTATCCATCTGTTTTCGCTTATTTGTCCATTTGATAGCTTTTTCAAAACTCCACAAGTCCTAATAAGCTAATATACTCACTGTTAAGCACTTGGGGGTGCACGCAGCTTATTAATAAGCCATTCCACAAAGTACTTCATAAAAGTTGTTTGTTTTCAGTAGGTAATTAGGTCTCAAAAAGAAAAACCAACAAAAACCAACTTTAAAAATAGTGATAGCTTCTATTTAATAGGATTTATCTTTTTAATTTTTCTTTTCAGCTTATTATTAAGCACTTCATCATTTTTATATTTTTCTTAATTTTCTTTCATCTTAAAGTATTTTCAGTAATTTTTCTAGATTTTTCTCTTTTAATTTAGTAATTATTAGAATTAATATTAATTTATTTAATAATTAAGTAATATTAGTAATTAAATAGCTTTATTAATTTTTAATTAATAACAGTACCTTTTAATATTTTTCCTAGGTTTTATAAATCATTAAGTATGTTTAGAAAATAGTTTCTTAATTTCTATTGCTCATTTTCTAATTTTCTTAATTAATTTAGTTAAATTAGAATTTAATTAATAAACAAGTAAATAATTAGTAAAATAGTCTAAACATAATTTTTATAAACTTTTTATAATTTTTTAGGATTTCAGAGATGGTTAATTAGATTTCTAAATTTTTCTATAATTTTCTAAGTCATTTGTAGTATTATTAGTAATTTAAATTAGTTTAAATAGTTTAATTAACATAATTAGTATTTAATTAATAAAAAATCCACATAAAGACAAAAATATATATATTTTTAGTTTTTAAATTAATTTTAAGCCATTTTAGAATTTTAGAAATTAATTTTGCAATTTTCTAGTTAAAATTTGTATTATAAAGTTTTTAAGTTAATTAGTTTTAATTAAATAGTTAAATAGTTTTTGTTTAACTAATTAATATTGAATAATAAAATAATCAAAAATAATAATTTTCTTTTTAATTTAATTTTCTTTTAATAATCAAGTTTGTAAAATTTTCATTTGCATCCCCTGTAGTTGTAAATTGTTTAAAACTCACCTTTTCTTCTGTCTGTAATCATTTCTGATTAGCAATTTGTGTACGTGTAATCATATCTGTGTTTCTGTTAATTGTTAATATTGTTTCAATTGTTCAAATACCAAGCAATCAGTAGTATAATCAATTCCAAATCATCTTTAGTTACTGTCCTCAGTGCCACTCATTCCCATAAACCTTTTCAAGCACCATTGCAATCTCGTCGGGACATAACGACCCGGGGAAAAACTATACTATCCACAAAGCATTGACTCTAGGCAGTTTGACTTTGTTGACCAAACCACTTGGTCAATATTATCTGACGGTTTAGGCTCAATCAAAATTTGGCGCCGTTGCCGGGGAGGTTGTTGCGTGTTTTAAAAACGTTTTAGGTTTAGTGGTTTTCAAAACCCTCCCTGTACAAATTTCACCACTTTTGTATAAAAAAAATAAAAAATAAAATAAAATAATCAAAAAATAAAAAAATCTCAATCATATCAAAAAGTTCATTCACACTTTTCCTAAAGTGTTAACAACACCAAAAAAAATCAAAAACAACAAAACAATCGTGAAGTTAAATTACTTCGGTTTCTTTAAGATTACAACCTACACAGGTGGAATACGGAAGTTTTGACATTAAATTGTGAACTGAAGAGAGATCTATTCTTCTCTCCCGCCACCCTGCGAGTAATTTTAAAGAAAATGATTTCGGTTAACGAATCGATACCAAAAATATTTCCCAAAGTTTTCTGAACACACGCCCAAAAAGCCAAAAACAATTTTTCTGTTAATAATAATTACATAAAATCTTACCACCGCAAACCAAGGCAGAACACCTACCAACTGGGGGTGTAGACATAACAAGTTCCCAAACATAAGATTAAAACTTTACATTATATCCCTGTGAGTGGTGTACCTTTTTCAAAGAAGTCATTCACTTGTGATTATTGGTTTAAGTTCCCTGTTGTTTTGCCTCGATCTTGTTTTGAAAAATTGTTTTTAGTGCATGCGCACTCGTTCAAAAACAAAGCGTAAAAATCAGAAAAACGTACCCGAGCTACGTACTGTTATTGAAGAACCAAAAACAGAAATGGACGACGGGCCACCACCACCACCTGACCCTCCCAAGGATGACACAGCTCCCGATCTCCGAACGATGGAGGAGTTGTGTCAACCTACCATGCAAGGGAGGGGCAAACCTATTGCACCACTCACCATTGAGGCTACGGACTTTGGCCTCAAGCACCACATGATCCAACAAGTCCAGAAATCGTGTCAATTTCACGAATTACCGGGTGACGATGCTAACAAGCATCCTGACAAATACCTTACCGTCACCCAAAGCATGAAAAAACACGGTGTCACCGATGATGCCCTCCGTCTGTATCTCTTCCCCTATTCTCTCACCCATCATGCCACTGCTTGGTTTGACCGACTCCCCAAAAATTCGATTCACACCTTTGAAGAAATGGTAACCAAGTTTTTAGCCAAATATTTTCCACCTTCTATGGTTACCAAGTTACGTAATGATATCAGCAACTTCTGGCAGCGCCCGATGAGTCTCTATTCGAGGCTTGGGAACGTTATAAGCTCGCAATTGATCGGTGCCCTAACCACAATATGTTACAAGTTACCATCATAGATACCTTCTATAATGGTCTAACATTGAGGCACCGAGATATTCTCAATGCTGCTGCTGGTGGGACCTTCATGAAAAGACGTCCCGAAGAGTGCTATGTTCTAATTGAGAACATGACTGCCCACCATAACTTTTGGGATTCCTCTGCAGAGAGGGATGAGTCATGTAAATCAATCATTCCTTTATCATCATCTCCTGATATCGCGGTTCTCACTAAAAAGATGGACGACTTTGCTTCGGCTATGTTGAGGATGAACCAAACCCTCCAAAATCAACAAGTGAAAGCCGTAACCCGAAGTTGTGAGACTTGTGGAGGTCCACATCTGTATTCTGAGTGTCTAGCTACTGCTGTTATCCTCAAGAGAACGTTTATGCTGCTCAAGGTTCCTACAGTATGGGGGGTAATTCTTACCAACCACAAGGAGACCGTAATCTCTTAAGCTATTGTTCCAACAATTTTCTCGGGCCACCCGGTTTCAATCAAAATCAAAACCGTAACTCGAATCTAAATTAGAATCGAGGAGATTTTAACCAAGGTCAAAACCCGAATTTCCAAAACCAGAACCAAAATCAATGTCATTTTAATCAAAATAATTTTCAAAATGGCAATCAAAATCAAGGTTTTCAAGGAAATTTTCAAAGAAACTGATGAGGCGAAAAATGAACCACTTTTAGGGGGTCATTTAAGCCCGGAATTGAATTTATTTGATCAAATATTGCCCTAAATCGCTCCTTTTGTGATTTTAGGTACTTTGGGAGAGAATTCTGGAAAAGAAAGCATTTTGGACATTTTTGGAGCATAAAAGTGAAGAAAACGCCAAAATCTTAATTTTCCTTGCTGAGAACAGTAGGTGACGGCGTCAAGAGAAACAACCTGACGGCGTCAAGAGTAAATTGCATGACGGTCCAGTACAAACGTGAAGGCGTCACAAGTAGAGCGTCAAGAATAAAAGACATGACGGCCTGGAAGACCATAACACATGACGGCGTCAGATGAAGATTAAGGCAGTCCGCGAAGCATTTTGGCGGCGAGATGACGGCGTCACCTATTTGGTCTTGACGCCGTCAGCCTCAATTTCCTATATATAGTTTTCTAATTTTCATTCATAAAGAAGGGAGAGAAGTTTTGGAGAAACCCTAGGGCCGAACCTATTACGAATTTTACAGGTTTTTCAAGGGTTTTCAGCCCTTGAACCCTTTCATGTGTAATTGAGATAAGTATTCTTTTAATTCAATCAATATGTCTATGTGTTGGTTGTCTATATCTTGTTCTTGTCTTAATTCCATCATACTAGGCTAGATCTATCTTGTGTTTGCTTAGATCTAATGAAACCTAGATGTTGATTATGTGTTGATTACTTATTTATGGTTGTATTGGATGAATGATTTCGATGTTAGGTTTGAGAAAACTGGCAGATCTCCAAATGGTAACATGCTTGAACGTCTTAGGAAACATGAACTGACGTGCACTAGGTTTTATTGGTTGTATTTAATGCATGAGTAAATTCTAATGATCCCATGTTAGGAGCTTCTTAGCCGGCTCGACATAGGAGTGAAGTAGGCACTCATAGGATTGGGGAATTAAGTGCGCCACCCCATGAATGGTATTAAGGAATACAATCCGTCATCCACGCAACTATAACAAGTAATTAACGTGTAAAAGATATCTAGGGAGTAGTGAAATCTAAGTAAACACAATTTTTCCACTTATTGCTCACAACCTTAGTAAATTTAGTTTATTTTCATTTCTAGTATTTTATTTTGATTGCATCTTTAGTATTGGGTTAGTTGACTAGCAACTAATTCCACCCAAATCCTTCAAACCCGAGATATTTACTTGCTTTCTAAAAAATATAAAAATACAAAAATAATCATCCATCATCTATAGAACTAGTATTTAGGTTTTTCTAATCCTAGCGACACTATTCCTAGCTGAACGATCAATCCCCCAGTACTTGTCACTATACTATACTACAACGATCAGGTACACTGCCTGGTGGGGGTTGTAAGCTTCTCAAGATCCCTTGAGAGGTAAAGCCTGGTGCGATTCCCACGTATCAAGTTTTTGGCGTCGTTGCCGGGGAATAGTTATTGTCTAGGTTAGAATCTCTTTTTATTAGGTCTACTTGCTAGATTCCGTTCTAGTAAGATTTTATTTTTATTTCTAGGTTTTCTTTAGTCTATCTTTTTCTTTGTGTCTTTGTTCGTAAAAACATTTCCATATACTCTTCTATTCACCACTATGGAGAACACGAATCTGCCAAGTTTTTCATCCAATCGACCAAATCCATTACAAAATCTACCCTTTCCACTTGAATATGACATCTTGATGTTTCGACAACGTCATGATGAATCTTTTCCCGTTGCATGGACTCGTTTCAAATACCTACTACAAAAAGTCCTTCACCATGGTCTTGATTTATTGCCTCTACTTCAATTATTTTACACTCGTATCGATTACGAAACCCAAAAGAGGCTTGACTATGTAACAGATGGGGAGTTTTGGGAATATGATGTTAAAGACGCGTGGGAAAACTTTGAGATTCACGCCCAATACAGAAGTGGAACATGGGACCCAAAAAACGTAAGTGTAGACCTATTTTCAATATGGAAGGCTCAATCGAAAAGTTTGCTTGGGGATAAAAAGATTAGAGTCGAGCCACCTAGTTGCATGTCATGGTTAGGCACTACCACAATACAAGATGAACACATAGGTGATATTGATGTGATGGAAGAGATAGTAGAAAACCCAAGCCCACTAAGTACCCCACAAGTCCTACCATCATTTGAGGCATACACACCACCCGTGACTTACCCGGAAGAAGTAGAAGTGACTATAGGAACCCCAATAGAGGTAGAGCCCTTGAACCAAACACAAATAGAGGATATAGGTTTGAATACTTATAATGATAACCTTACTCTTAGTTCTAGGGAAGTTCCTAGTTTTGATGAGCCGGAGCCTCAACTAAAACCGTTGCCTAATCTTCCATCCTTGGATGAAAATTTAGGAATTGAAATAGGTCCCGATCCACCCATCAAACCATATAGTACGGGTAGTTTTACGATGAAGGTAGTAGAATCTAAACCATGTGGAATGGAAGCCAATATAGGAGTGAACCATGACCTTAAATACTTACATCACCCATTCATGATTGATCATAAGAAACATTATGGGTTTAAACCAGGTTTATTAGGTCAAGATGGATTCCCAACTAGGAGTCTCTCAAAGTTGATAGATGATGATCCCTTTTTAGGAGAAAGCTTCAACTCACCCATTGACCAAAGTGAACTAGGTAAGGTTATGATGATAGGAGCACACCCCTTTGAGAATATAATTCATCCACCACTCTTTTCTCACGTGGCATACTTCCACCCTAAGGGTGTGTATCGCAACTTCCACCCGCACTTAATCCTAAGTGTAGGGAAAACTTCCCCTATTTCCGTTAAATAAGGGTAGAGTCAGGCTCGTGACTCGCAACAAAAACAAGCGCTTCTTGGGAGGCAACCCATGCTTTGTGTGATTTTATTTTTGTTTGTTTGTTATTTGCTTCCGTATGCATGCTTTATTTTTATTGTTGGTAGGTCATGTTTCTAAACTAAAAAGTGGAAATACTTTACTTTGTTGTTTTGGCTTAGTCTTAACTCCACCCAAAAGTATTTTTGCAAAAGATAAGTGTAAGGGGAAACCCAAATATGTTTTTAAGAAACAAACCGATCATCATTCTCCACAATATTAAGTGAACATGTATATTCGTATTTGTTAGAGTCAAATGCTTGTATCGAGTCATAATGAAGTTTTGCAGGATTTTCCAGGAAGTAGGACCAAGTTTTTCCAGAAATTTTCCGGAAACTTAACATAAGAATTTCTGCAGGTCACTTCTGACGGCGTCACGAGATTACTCTTGACGGCGTCACGTGTAAAAATCTAGAAATTTTACCGGTTTTGTTTTTCTAACGGAGTTTTAAAGTTTTTGTGAATCATTAAGTTTTATAATCTCCAGGAAATCTGCAAACTTCATTCCACAAGCATTATATCTTATTTTGTTTTCTAGGATTTAGTAACTTATATAGATTGCCGCCGATTTTACGCGAGGTTGCCTTGTTTGTTTTCTCAGGATTTATAGGTTATGTATGACAAGAAGATGATTTATATTCTGGAAGGGAAGCTTTGATTGTTCATTTTCTTGGAGGAAGATTTAACCTGGCCACCTTATTATCCATACCGAGCGAATCAGGGGAGTATTTGATTTCATTCTTTTTACTTATTTCACTTTTACATTCTTTACTTGAACATTGGGGACAATGTTCATCTTAAGTGTAAGGGGAGGGTAAAATGATGATACCTTACATGTACACTTTCGTTTGAGTTTGTTTTGTTTAATGGTAGACGTGTAATAAAACTATGAGAAATACTTGTTAGTGCAATTTTAGCGCCAAATTTAAATTTTTTTACAACATTTAGGAGTGAAACTTTAGCCATAACAAGCGTCTCTTGGATAGGAGATTGTATGACTAGCACAAAACCGTATATTCAGAAAAATTTTCCACCCAAATATGTGAGGTTCGCCTTTAGATTTGATAGGAAAAGCATTTACTATTAGTGCTTATGAGTGTACCGGTAGCATTTAGATTCTAGAACTTGCGTTAGTGATGCATCCCGAGACCGCTAGTGAGACTACATTCGTGTAGTATGATTTACTACATGATAAGAGGCATTAGGATCACTCTTGTGTTAAACCCGTATCATAATTACTTGACCATTTAAGTCATATTACTTGGCTAGTTAAGTCAACTAATTTTTCCACACCCTTAGCGTTGTACTCATTTTTAGTACACGAAACCCCTAGTACACCCCTCTGAGCCTATCTTTTCATTTCTAACTTTAAGCATTTTACTTAAAGGAAGAATTTGTTACACCCCACTTAAATGTACAACCAAATCGCTTTAGCCTTCCGTGTATGCGCTCATCTTTAGTGCATTATTGTTATTTGATTAAACCATAAGTTAACTAACTAATTGATTACATGGTTGCTAAGTCGAGTCATATCCTTGTACATATTGTTTTGGGACGATTGGGACTCATGGGTAAGTACTTATTTTATGGAGTAATGGGGAAGAACATCCTATTATTACCCCCGTATGTACGTTAATCTTAAAAGTACTCCAAGTGTTTTGATTTTCTTAATTCGAGTCATTAGTTTAGTTTATTGTAAAGTGTGTGATGCGTGGGAATCGCACCTTGCTTTACCTCTCGAGGGATCTCGAGAAGCTTACAACCCCCACCAGGCAGTGTACCTGATCGTTGTAGTATAGTATAGTGACAAGTACCGGGGGATTGATCGTTCAGCTAGGAATAGTGTCGTTAGGATTGAAATTAATCTAACTAGGTCTAAAGGTGAAGGATGATTCTTTTTGTATTTTTATATTTTATGAAAAGCAAGTAAAAATCTCGGGTATTGGGAGAGTGGGCGGAATTAGTTGCTAATCAACTAACCCAAAAGCTACTAATTAAACTAATTAACAAGAAAACTAAACTAAGGTTCTACAAGATAAGTGAAGCATGTCTACCCATGATATGTTACTCCTTGCTAGCTATCCAATCCTACCTATTGAATTGTAACCTTGTTTTAATTGACGGGTTGTATTCCTTAATACCATTCATGGGGTGGCATACATAACTCCCCAATTCTATGAGCTCTTATCTCCTCCTACACCATGCCCAGCACAACTATAGGGATTGTAAACAGTGGCTCATGCATTAAATACAACCAATAAAGACCTAGTACGCCTCGGTTCATGTTTCTTAAGACGTTCAAGCATGTTACCATTTGGAGATCTGCCAGTTTTCTTAAGCCTAACATATAAATCATTCAATCAAAACAAGAATCAATAGGAAACAAGGATTATAAACTAAACCAACTAGATCTATTGAAGTTGTCACGCCTTAATTGATGGAGATAGACACAACATCAATAAAAAATCAATGAGATCTAATCAATTATATACAAGTTTCACATAATCATAAGTAGACACAAGGTGAATTAGCAAATCATCATCAAAGAAGAGCAATCAACAATGATAATGGAAAACATAATTAAGATAGAATCAACAAACCAATACATGATGTTTATGGAGTGATTGAAACCCTCTAAGTTGCTGGAAAAACACCCACCTAAACCCAGGAATCGACCTTAGGGTTTAGGGCTTACAAAAAGTGAAGTTATGAAGTTATATTTATAGGCATGTTTTCTGTCGGCCCTTCGTGATGGCGTCAGCCCGTACTCTTGACGCCGTCAAGACCATTTTTTCACCAAATTGTAGATCTCTTCGTCCTCTTCGCGTGGGCTTTTGAATCACCTAAATCCGAGTTCGTATGCAAAAGTTATGACCAAAACAATATCAGCTACTCCGCGCGCAAGTTTTGACAAGTTTACACGTGACGGCCTTGGTGACGCCGTCACCAACTACGGATTTTTATTCTTGGGACTCTGACGCCGTCAAGAGCAATTTTTGACGCCTTCATGCACTGTTCCCAGCATAGAAATTTGAGACTTTGCCGTTTTCTTCACTTTTATGCTCCAAAAACGTCCGAAATGGCTTCTTTTCCAGAATTCACTCTCCAAGTACCTAAAATCACAAAAGGAACGATTTAGGGCAATATTTGATCAAATAAAGTCGGATTCGGGCTTAAATGACCCCCTAAAAATGGATCATTTTTCGCCTCATCATATACCCTTACACTTGAGATTTGCTTGTCCTCAAGCAAATGCGCTTTTATTCTACTCAAAAGACAAGTTAGGGGTCATTTAACACTAATATAAAAGTAATTACAACAAATAATCGTTTCACTAAAGACCAATAGACAAGCACGGAGATCATACACAAGCACCTCACAAATAGTGTTTCGATACTCACATCTCTCGGGTGTAATAAAGTAATATAACATTATGGAAATGGAAGATATCTCTCACTACCTGTCATAGCAAAATAGATTACCATAGGCTTGGGAAATGATCAAACCTCCACCACATAGCGTAAGCACCTAGGATAAACTATCAAAGAGGTCTTTTAAAGGGTTGTAACGTTAGGTATAGGGATATGAATTACACGATTTTGTTGGATAAAGGAAGTTTTACTGGTGGCGAGTTAACAATCTTGGTTAAGTACATGTACAAGATGGCGTTGCTAAGCCAAGACTAGACTCGACTTAAGCTAATAAATGAAAAATAACAAAAACATAAAATAAACATAGAATGAAACGGGATGGTAGTCCGTATGTTTTTTCTCTTTTTCTTTTCTATTATTTATTTATTTTATTTTTTTATTTTTTTTTTTGTTTTTGTTTTTTTTTTTGCATACACTCTTACCCTACCATCCGAAATAATACATCATAGGGGATGAGAATTCCCCTTACACTTGAATCTTTACATACTTTACATTTAACTAATCTAATTACTCGAATTAAGAAAATCAAAACACTTGGAGCACTTTTAAGATTAACGTACATATGGGGGTAATAAATGATGTTCTTCCCCATTACTCCATAAAATAAGTACTTACCCATGAGTCCCAATCGTCCCAAAACAATATGTACAAGGATATGACTCGACTTAGCAACCATGTAATCAATTAGAAAGTTAACTTAGGGTTTAACAAATAACAATAATGCACTAAAAATGAGCGCATACACGGAAGGCTAAGGCGATTTGGTTGTACATTTAAGTGGGGTGTAACAAATTCTTCCTTTAAGTAAGATGCTTAAAGTTAGAAACGAAAAGATAGGCTCGGAGGGGTGTACTAGGGGTATCGTGTACTAAAAATGAGTACAACGCTAAGGGTGTGGGGAAAATTAGTTGACTTAACTAGCCAAGTAATATGACTTAAATGGTCAAGTAATCATGATACGGGTTTAACACAAGGGTGATCCTAATGCCTCTTATCATGTAGTAAATCCTACCACACGAATGTAGTCTCACTAGCGGTCTCGGGATGCATCACTAACGCGAGTTCTAGAATCTAAATGCTACCGGTACACTCATAAGCACTAATAATAAATGCTTTTCCTATCAAATCTAAAGGCGAACCTCACATTTTTGGGTGGAAAATTTTTCTGAATATACGGTTATGTGCTAGTCATACAATCTCCTATCCATGAGACGCTTGCTATGGCTAAAGTTTCACTCCTAAATGTTGTAAAAAATTTTAAATTTGGTGCTAAAATTACACTAACAAGTATTTCTCGTAGTTTTATTACACATCTACTATCAAACAAAACAAACTCAAGCGAAAGTGCATATGTAAGGTATCATCTTTTTTACCCTCCCCTTACACTTAATATGAACATTGTCCCCAATGTTCAAGTAAAGAATGTAAAAGTAAAATAAGTAAAAAGAATGAAATCAAATACTCCCCTGATTCGCTCGGTATGGATTATAGGTGGCCAGGTTAGATCTTCCTCCAAGAAAATGAACAATCAAAGCTTCCCTTCCAGAATATAAATCATCTTCTTGTCAAACATAACCTGTTAAACCTGAGAAAACAACTACAAAAACCCAAAGCATCAAGCCGAACAAAGATAACTCACAACTAGATGTAATTCCAGACTTAGGAATAAAAACAAAACAATTAAAGATATAATGCTTGTGGAATGAATGTTTGCAGATTTCCTGGAGATTATAAAACTTAATAATTCACAAAAACCATAAGACTCCGTTAGAAAAACAAAACCGGTAAAATTTCCAGATTTTTAACTCCTGACGCCGTCAAGAGTAAACCCCTGACGCCGTCAGAATGGACCTGCAGAAATTCTTATGTTAAGTTTCCGGAAAATTTCTGGAAAAACTTGGTCCTACTTCCTGGAAAATCCTGCAAAACGTCATTACGACTCGATACAAGCATTTGACTCTAACAAGTACTAATACACATGTCCATTTATTATTGTTGTGGTTCATGCTCAATTTCGTTCTTATAAACAAATTTGGATCTCCCTTACACTTATCTTTTGCAAAATACCTTTATATGCAATTAAGACGAAGTTAAAAACAAAATAAAGCATTTTCACAATTTACTTTGAAACATGAGGCACAAACAATAAAAATAAAACATGCATACGGAAACAAATAAAATCAAACAAACAAACAAACAAATAAATAAAAACACACAAAACATGGGTTGCCTCCCAAGAAGCGCTTGTTTTTGTTCGAGTCACGAGCCTGACTCTACCCTTATTTAATGGAAATAGAGGAGGTTCTCCCTACACTTAGGATTAAGTGTGGGTGAAAGTAGCGATACACACCCTTAGGGTGTGAATATGCCACGTGAGGTGAAGGGGGTGAGTGAATGGCTTCCTTCATCCTAAAACTACCCGGATAATATTGGTTGATGGGTGGGTCGGTTCCTCTTTTGACTCCTAGAAATATATCTAAGGATGGAAAAGTGTGTAAAGATTGAGGTTCCGGTTCATCAACACTAGGAAATTCCCTAGAACTAGGAGTAAGGTTAGCACTACAAGTGTTCAAACCTATATCCTCAAGTGGTACCTGGTCCAAGGGTTCTACCTCCATTGGAATTCCTAAAGTTTCTTCTACTTCTTCCGGGTAAGTCACGGGCGGTGCGTGTGCCTCAAATGATGGTTGAGTATTTTGTGGGCTTATGTTGTTCACCTCATCATTCCATGTATCAGGATCTAGCCCTAACATTCTCCCATGTATCTCACGTGCTTCTCTAGGCATTTCAACTTCTATGTCCGAATCATAAGGATCATCTTCAATATTCTGACTGCTATATACAAATTGCCCAAGAGATTCATCATCTGTTTCTTGAGATTCATCATCATCAATCATAGAACCTAGGTCTTTTTGATCAATGTGATCATGCTCGGCTAAATCCTCCTCAATTGTTTTCTTAGGAAGTGATAATAGCAAACCTAGTGCTTCATCCAACTTATGATTTGTTGCAATGGCTCTCTCCATAATTCCTTGGCAAACTAGGTCGCATTTCCTATTGGCCTCACTAAAACTAGATCTTAAACATGGAGGTTGTTCATAGGAATTTATCCTAGGTGAAGGCTCATATGATTCATAGGTGTCTCTAAATGAGGTATTTTGAACTCTTTGGTGTGTTAGCCGCTCAACCCTATCTTGTAATCTTAGAAGTCTAAGTGTAAAGTCCATTTGAAGCAAATTACAAACAAAATCACAAAGAAAAGATAGACTACGAGAAAGCTACAAAATAAAAAGAAAAAATCTCACTTGATAGGAATCTAATGAGTAGACCTAATAAAAATCAAATTCAACCTAAACAATAACTATTCCCCGGCAGCGGCGCCAAAAACTTGATGCGTGGGAATCGCACCTTGCTTTACCTCTCGAGGGATCTTGAGAAGCTTACAACCCCCACCAGGCAGTGTACCTGATCGTTGTAGTATAGTATAGTGACAAGTACCGGGGGATTGATCGTTCAGCTAGGAATAGTGTCGTTAGGATTGAAATTAATCTAACTAGGTCTAAAGGTGAAGGATGATTCTTTTTGTATTTTTATATTTTATGAAAAGCAAGTAAAAATCTCGGGTATTGGGAGAGTGGGCGGAATTAGTTGCTAATCAACTAACCCAAAAGCTACTAATTAAACTAATTAACAAGAAAACTAAACTAAGGTTCTACAAGATAAGTGAAGCATGTCTACCCATGATATGTTACTCCTTGCTAGCTATCCAATCCTACCTATTGAATTGTAACCTTGTTTTAATTGACGGGTTGTATTCCTTAATACCATTCATGGGGTGGCATACATAACTCCCCAATTCTATGAGCTCTTATCTCCTCCAACACCATGCCCAGCACAACTATAGGGATTGTAAACAGTGGCTCATGCATTAAATACAACCAATAAAGACCTAGTACGCCTCGGTTCATGTTTCTTAAGACGTTCAAGCATGTTACCATTTGGAGATCTGCCAGTTTTCTTAAGCCTAACATATAAATCATTCAATCAAAACAAGAATCAATAGGAAACAAGGATTATAAACTAAACCAACTAGATCTATTGAAGTTGTCACGCCTTAATTGATGGAGATAGACACAACATCAATAAGAAATCAATGAGATCTAATCAATTATATACAAGTTTCACATAATCATAAGTAGACACAAGGTGAATTAGCAAATCATCATCAAAGAAGAGCAATCAACAATGATAATGGAAAACATAATTAAGATAGAATCAATAAACCAATACATGATGTTTATGGAGTGATTGAAACCCTCTAAGTTGCTGGAAAAACACCCACCTAAACCCAGGAATCGACCTTAGGGTTTAGGGCTTACAAAAAGTGAAGTTATGAAGTTATATTTATAGGCATGTTTTCTGTCGGCCCTTCGTGACGGCGTCAGCCCGTACTCTTGATGCCGTCAAGACCATTTTTTCACCAAATTGTAGATCTCTTCGTCCTCTTCGCGTGGGCTTTTGAATCACCTAAATCCGAGTTCGTATGCAAAAGTTATGACCAAAACAATATCAGCTACTCCGCGCGCAAGTTTTGACAAGTTTACACGTGACGGCCTTGGTGACGCCGTCACCAACTACGGATTTTTATTCTTGGGACTCTGACGCCGTCAAGAGCAATTCTTGACGCCTTCATGCACTGTTCCCAGTATAGAAATTTGAGACTTTGCCGTTTTCTTCACTTTTATGCTTCAAAAACGTCCGAAATGGCTTCTTTTCCAGAATTCACTCTCCAAGTACCTAAAATCACAAAAGGAACGATTTAGGGCAATATTTGATCAAATAAAGTCGGATTCGGGCTTAAATGACCCCCTAAAAACGGATCATTTTTCGCCTCATCAGTATGTAAAGATTCAAGTGTAGGGGAAATGTCCATTCCCTATGATGTATTATTTTGGATGGTAGGGTAAGAGTGTATGCAAAAAAAAAAAAAAAAAAAAAAAAAAAAAAAAAAAAAAAAAAAAAAATCGAAAAAATCAAGAAAAAAAAATAGAAAAAGAAAAAGAGAAAAAACATACGGACTACCATCCCTTTTCATTCTATGTTCATTTCATGTTTTTGTTTTTTTTCATTTATTAGCTTAAGTCGAGTCTAGTCTTGGCTTAGCAACGCCATATTGTACATGTAATTAACCAAGATTGTTAACTCGCCACCAGTAAAAACTTCTTTTATCCAACAAAACCGTGTATTTCATATCCCTACACCTAACGTTACAACCCTTTAAAAGACCTCTTTGATAGTTTATCCTAGGTGCTTACGCCATGTGGTGGAGGTTTGATCCTTTCCCAAGCCTATGGTAATCTATTTTGCTATGACTGGTAGTGAGAGATATCTTTCGTTTCCATATTGTAATTTATATTTTATTACACCCGAGAGATGTGAGTATCTAAACACTATTTGTGAGGTGCTAGTGTATGACCTCCGTACTTGCCTATTGGTCTTTAGTGGAATGATTATTTGTTGTAATTACTTTTATATTAGTGTTAAATGACCCCTAACTTGTATTTTGATTAGAATAAAAGCGCATTTGCTTGAGGACAAGCAAATCTCAAGTGTAAGGGTATATGATGAGGCGAAAAATGAACCACTTTTAGGGGGTCATTTAAGCTTGGAATTGAATTTATTTGATCAAATATTGCCCTAAATCGTTCCTTTTGTGATTTTAGGTACTTTGGGAGAGAATTCTGGAAAAGAAAGCATTTTAGACGTTTTTGGAGCATAAAAATGAAGAAAACGCCAAAGTCTTAATTTTCCTTGTTGAGAACAGTAGGTGACGGCGCCAAGAGCAACATACTGACGGCGTCAAGAGTAAATTGCATGATGGTCCAGTACAAACGTGAAGGCGTCACAAGTAGAGCGTGAAGAATAAAAGACGTGACGGCCTGGAAGACCATAACACATGACGGCGTCAGATGAAGATTAAGGCAGTCCGAGAAGTATTTTAGCGGCGAGAAGACGACGTCACCTATTTGGTCTTGACGCCGTCAGCCTCAATTTCCTATATATAGTTTTCTAATTTTCATTCATAAAGAAGGGAGAGAAGTTTTGGAGAAACCCTAGGGCCGAACCTATTACGAATTTTACAGGTTTTTCAAGGGTTTTCAGCCCTTGAACCCTTTCATGTGTAATTGAGATAAGTATTCTTTTAATTCAATCAATATGTCTATGTGTTGGTTGTCTATATCTTGTTCTTGTCTTAATTCTATCATGCAAGGCTAGATCTATCTTGTGTTTGCTTAGATCTAATGAAACCTAGATGTTGATTATGTGTTGATTACTTGTTTATGGTTGTATTGGATGAATGATTTCGATGTTAGGCTTAAGAAAACTGGCAGATCTCCAAATGGTAACATGCTTGAACGTCTTAGGAAACATGAACTGACGTGCACTAGGTTTTATTGGTTGTATTTAATGCATGAGTAAATTCTAATGATCCCATGTTAGGAGCTTCTTAGCCGGCTCGACATAGGAGTGAAGTAGGCACTCATAGGATTGGGGAATTAAGTGTGTCACCCCATGAATGGTATTAAGGAATACAATCCGTCATCCACGCAATTATAACAAGTAATTAACGTGTAAAAGATATCTAGGGAGTAGTGAAATCTAAGTAAACACAATTTCTCCACTTATTGCTCATAACCTTAGTTAATTTAGTTTATTTTCATTTCTAGTATTTTATTTTGATTGCATCTTTAGTATTGGGTTAGTTGACTAGCAACTAATTCCGCCCTAATCCTTCAAACCCGAGATATTTACTTGCTTTCTAAAAAATATAAAAATACAAAAATAATCATCCATCATCTATAGAACTAGTATTTAGGTTTTTCTAATCCTAGAGACACTATTCCTAGCTGAACGATCAATCCCCCGGTACTTGTCACTATACTATACTACAACGATCAGGTACACTGCCTGGTGGGGGTTGTAAGCTTCTCAAGATCCCTTGAGAGGTAAAGCCTGGTGCGATTCCCATGTATCAGAAACCAAGGTCAAGGGAATTACAATCAGGGTAATTTCAATCAAAGAAACAATTTTCAGGGTAACAACAACCAAAACCAAGGAAATTTTCAAAACAACCGTGTTCAAAATTTTCCTAACCAAAATCAAAGTGTTGTTCAACCCTAGTCTTCCTCCGATGAAGTGTTAAAACAATTCATGAAAGCACAAGAGGAAATGAATCGGTTATTGGTCAGCAAGATCTCTGAACTTCAGAAGTCTTTAAATGATCAACCCTCGGGCTCAGGTACACTACCGAGCAACACGATCGCTAACCCGAGGGGCGATGTTAAGGCGATCACTACCCGAAGTGGAGTATCATACAATGGACCCACGAATCCCTCTACCTCTTCTTCTCCTCCTACCAAGGTAGCCGAACGTGAACCTGAGGTTACCACGGACACGGTACTTCCTACTAATAATGGAGGTACCAACAACGTCCACCCTCATGTTGTCCCGGTCTCGACTCCCAAGTCAAAAGTTGTATTTGATCCTCCAGAAAGTCCTGATGAAATTCCAAGAAACAATCCCAAGCCTTCGATTCCATATCCTTCACGTTTGAATGATCAAAAGACCCGCGAAAAAGCTAATCATCAGATGGAAAAATTCTACCAAAATTTCCAAGAATTACATTTCGATATCAGCTTCGCGGATGCCCTTCTTCTGATGCCTAAATTTGCATCAACAATCAAAAGTTTGATAAGTAACAAGGAAAAACTCTGTGAGATGGCTAAAACTCCACTAAATGAGCACTGCTCAGTAGTACTCTTGAAAAAGCTTCCCAAAAAGCTTGGAGATCCCGGGAAATTTCTCATTCCTTGCATTTTCCCGGGGATGGCTGAATGCTTTGCCTTGGCCGATCTTGGTGCAAGCATCAATCTAATGCCTCACTCAGTCTGGAAGAAACTCTCTCTTCCTGAGCTCACTCCTACCTGCATGACTCTTGAGCTTGCAGACTCTCGTCCCCTCGGCATTGCCGAGGATATCTTCGTCAAAGTAGGAAAGTTCCATTTTCTGGCAGATTTCGTAATTGTTGATTTCGATGCTGACTCAAGAGTTCCTCTCATTCTCGGGAGGGGATTCTTAAGAACGGGTCGTGCTCTAATCAATGTTTTCGAAGAAGAAATCACTTTGCGTGTAGGTAATGAAGCCATCACATTCAACCTTGATCAAACTTCAAGATACTCCTCCAACTATGACTCTGAAATGGTAAACTGAATTGACATCATCGATGTTGCTTCAGAGGAGTATTCTCAAGAGGTTCTCGGTTTCTCACCAAGTGGCAGTACCACTCTTTTTTTTGAGCCTATCATATCCAACTCTTCCCCTTCTCTCACTCCGTTTAAGGGGAGTGACTTCCTTTTGGAAGAGGTCAAGGCTTTTCTTGCTCAAGATAGCTCAATTTCAAATGAGATTGATGAAAACTATCTTGATTCCGAGGGGGACATTCTTCTTCTTGAAAGATTATTAAATGACGATCCTTCACCCTCTCCATCTCCAAAAGAACTTCATAAAGCGGAAATTAAGTCTATTGAAAAATCTGAAGAATTTCCTGACGTCGAGCTCAAGGACTTGCCTCCTCATCTAGAGTATGCATTTTTGGAGGGTGATGATAAATTACCCGTCATTATTGCTAAAGACTTGAAAGATGAGGAGAAAACTGCACTCATAAAGGCTCTTAAGTCACACAAGCAAGCAATTGCTTGGAAACTCTCCGAAATTAAGGGTATTAACCCGGACTTTTGTACACATAAAATCTTGATGGAGGATGACTTTAGGTCAGCAGTTCAATGTCAGAGGAGGGTAAATCCTAAAATCCACGAAGTTATTAAACAAGAAGTTCTAAAACTTCTTGATGCCGGTTTGATTTACCCTATATCTGACAGTCCTTGGGTTAGCCCAATTCATTGCGTTCCAAAAAAGGGTGGAATAACCGTTGTCACAAACGAGGAAAACGAGTTGATTCCAACTCGTTTAGTCACGGGTTGGTGAGTATGTATTGACTATCGCAAATTAAACGAAGCCACCAGCAAAGACCATTTTCCTCTGCCTTTTATGGACCAAATGCTCGAAAGACTAGCGGGGAACGAATACTACTGTTTCCTTGATGGTTTCTCGGGTTATTTCTAAATCCCCATTGATCTACAGGATCAAGAGAAAACTACCTTCACATGCCCTTATGGAACTTTTGCCAACAGACGTATGCCTTTCGGCTTATGTAATGCACCTGGCACGTTTCAAAGGTGCATGATGTCAATATTTTCCGACATGATCGGGAAAACCATGGAGGTATTTATGGATGACTTTTCAGTCATCGGGGATTCATTCCAGTCTTGTCTCTCCCACTTAGAAAAGATGCTAAAACGTTGTGAAGACACGAACTTGAGTCTCAACTGGGAGAAGAGACATTTTATGGTTAAAGAGGGCATTGTCCTCGGCCATAAAATTTCAAAAAACGGGATTGAGGTTGACAAAGCCAAAATTGATGTCATAGCTAAATTACCTCATCCCACTACCGTCAAAGGTATTAGGAGCTTTTTGGGTCATGTCGGCTTCTATCGTAGGTTTATTCAAGATTTCTCCAAAATCGCCCGGCCTATGACCCATCTCCTCAAGAAGGATGCTCCTTTTATCTTCTCACCTGAGTGCATCGAAGCTTTTGAAACCTTGAAGAAAAAGCTTACTGAGGCACTGATTCTTGTTGCCCCCGATTGGGACCTACCTTTTAAGCTTATGTGCGATGCTAGTGATTTTGCCATAGGTGTGGTCTTGGGGCAACGAAAAGCAAAATACTTTCAGCCTATACACTATGCAAGCAAAACTATGACCGAGGCTCAGAGTCATTACACCACCACTGAAAAAGAACTATTAGCCGTGGTGTATGCCTTTTAAAAATTCCGGCCATATTTGATACTGACCAAATGAATAGTGTATACGGATCACTCGGCTTTGAAGTACCTCTTTGCAAAACAAAATGCAAATCCGAGACTACTCCGTTGGGTTCTCCTCCTGCAAGAATTTGATATCATTATTCATGATAAAAAAAGGAGCCGAGAACCTGGCTGCTGATCATCTCTCACGATTAGAAAACCCTCACCAGGATGTGTCCGAGAAACAGGAAATAAATAAAACATTTCCTCTCGAGACACTCAATGTGGTTTCTTTTCGTGGTGACTCTTCTACCCCATGGTTTGCCGACTTTGCAAACTACCATGCGGGTAACTTCATTGTGAAGGGGATGTCGTCCCAACAGAAAAACAAATTCTTTAAAGACGTTAAACATTACTTCTGGGATGACCCCTATTTGTTCAAAATCTGTGCCGATCAAGTCATTAGGCGATGTGTTTACGGACAGGAAGCCACTGATATTCTCAAGGCTTGCCATGTTGGACCTACCGGGGCCACCATAGTCCTAACTACACCGCTAAAAAGGTGTTTGACTCCGGTTTCTATTGGCCCACAATTTATAAGGATGCCCACGACTTAGTCAATACTTGTGATGCTTGTCAACGTCACGGAAATATTTCACAAAAGAACGACATGCACAAAATGCCATTCTAGTTTGTGAAATCTTTGACGTCTGGGGCGTTGATTTTATGGGGCCATTTCCATCTTCTCGTGGAAACAAGTACATCCTCGTGGCTGTTGACTATTTGTCAAAATGGGTTGAGGCAAAAGCCTTACCCACCAACGATGCCCGAGTTGTTGAGAAATTCTTGAAATCCCTCTTTGCTCGTTTTGGAACTCCCCGTGCCATCATTAGTGATCTCTGTACCCGCTTTTGTAATGATCAATTCGCAAAAGTCATGCTTAAGTATGGTGTCACTCACCGTCTTTTTACCGCGTATCACCCACAAACAAGTGGGCAAGTGGAAGTTTCAAACCGTGGTATAAAACCGTGCCTCCTGGTCGGACAAACTAGATGATGCACTTTGGGCCTTCCGTACAGCTTACAAAACACCCATAGGGTGTACTCCTTACAAGCTTGTATACGGGAAGGCGTGTCATTTACCGATCAAGCTCGAGCACAAAGCCTATTGGGCCTTGAAACATGCAAACTACGACCTTCATAAAGCGGTGATCACCGTAAAGTTCAACTCAATGAATTAACGGAACTTCGTGATCAAGCCTACGAGAACTCTTTGATCTACAAAGAAAAGACAAAGAAGATCCATGACTCAAAGATTAAGAACCGCGTTTTCAACGTCGGTGACAGAGTCCTTCTTTTCAATTCAAGGTTAAAGATTTTCTCAGGAAAATTAAAAACCCGATGGACTGGACCATTCACTGTTGCTAAAGTATACCCATACGGGACTGTTGAGTTATCTCAACCCGACGGTCCTAACTTCAAAATGAATGGTCATCGTTTGAAACACTATTTTGGAGAGGACATACCATCCATGGTTGTCCCGGATCTCCAAACTTTCCCCATGGACAAATGAATTCGGGGATCGAGTCAAGCTAGTGACTCGGTGAACAAAAATTAGCAAAACATGGGTTTTCACCCATATCTCTGACTTCTTTCTCTTTTCTACCAAACTAGTGTGGGGGAGTCCCCCATGCTGTTGTATATAAAGTAATCTAAAAAAAAAAAAAAAAAAAAAAAATGTTATTCCCACACTTGCCCAAGTTTCAAAATTTCAAACCCAAGTTTTTCAAAATATCGGCATAATGACCGGTACTTTGAATATTGAGGGCAATATTCAGTTCTAGTGTGGGGGAGGGATAATTCTGGCGAATTTGATCACATTTTTACCTTATAAGTACCATAATACCCCCGTTTTATCAAAAAAAAATTTAGTGGAAGTGCTTCGCACTAAACACAACAAATGGTAATCAGTCCACCATGTCTAAATCACATAAGGACTTGCTAATCCAGGAGCAAACGGCTCTTGGTAAAGATAACTCAAAACCGTTGATGGCTGATGATGAGTGCTCAAACACTCATCATTTTTAGCCAAATCTGAACTGCAAAACATACAAAAACACTCAGAAATGCATCATAATACTGAAAATATTTCAAAATTGTGTTTTATATGTTTTAGATGCAAAAAGAGTAAAAACAGATGAAAAACGTACAAAGTTTGCAAAATTGGCAGTATCAGTCCCCTAACTTTCATAAAATGTCAAAACTAGTCCCTGGTCATTCAAAATATGGAAAATTATCACCAAAGGTCCTTTTGAAATCATAAGTTGTCATATTTTGTCCTTTGGTGAAAAATCTCAAAAGTTTTGGAAAATTACAAGTACAGTCCCTGTACTTTCAGATTTTGGCAGATTTGGTCCCTGGTGGGAAATTTTTGAAAGAAAAATCAATTTTGGTCTTGTGGTTACTTATATTGGCAAGTTTAGTCCATGGATTGTAAGTTTGGTGAAATTGCAAGTTTAGTCCCTGGATTTTGGAAATTGACATAAAAGGTCCCCGGGTATTTTAAAATGGAAAATTATCAATTCAGTTCCTTATATAAATGGAGTTTGGCATTATAGGACCTTATGAATACTTTTGGAAAATTACATTTTCAGTCCTTTGTGTTTTCAGAATTTACACCATTGGTCCTTGTGATAATTACCAAAATACATGGATCCTTTTTATTACTTAACCAAAACAAATCCAAATCCAATATAAGCCTGATCCATGAACACCCCAGGCCCAAACTAAACAAAAGCCCACCACCACCCAAAATATACTTCGCCCGTTTTATTAATCCCCTCCCAGTCAAACAACCAAAGTCAAACTTTGACCTCCACCTCCCTCACCACTTGCAGCCTGTAAAACTCACCCAACACTTCACCTCCCCCCTCCTCCACCTCAGCAAACCCACACCTTGTCTCCTCCACCTCACCAATACCTCCAAACCCAATTAATTCCACAAAATCTCACAAGCAACCACAACTGCCAATTTGACCTTTTTTTCCCGCCAAAAGAGAATTCAAGGGCCTGGATCACTACAAGTCATCCGATGGTTGAAAATGAAGTGGGATTGTCAGAATATCACTCCTAAGGCTCAAAAGGTCAATAAAAGGAAGCAGGGAAGGGACAGAAGTCATGTAGGTAGTTAATTAGATTAGAATTCATGGCAACTTAGTGTAATTGTAATTTCCAATTGTGAGTTTTAGTGTAAAAGGTTGTAATTTACATTTAAGTATAATTTAACTTGTTTTAATCTTCAATCTTGTTTTCCCTAGTCTAAATCAGTTCATGTAATTTTGTTATGAAAATCTCAATATTGCTTGGAAGTTGTTAAAAGTGTTGTTTAATGATTCTGTAGATTCATATAAGTTATTGAATAGCTTTTACAAGCTTTCATTAGTGGTCTAGTTAGTTTTTAGTTTTAAATAAAAAAATACTCAAAAATTCAAGTAAAATGGTGGAAAATGAAAAAAAAAACAGTGAAGAAGGTGGGATAAGCAAAGAGGCAGGGTTGATTTTTTGATTTTCATGGTGTAGAAGTCTCAGGGAGACAATAGGTAAAAAGTGAGTGTTTCATCTTTGGTTTTGAGCACATGGCTGTTGTAAGTTCCATTTCATTTTCTTTTTATATAAGTGCTCATAATTAGTAATCTGTAGTTATAATTGTTTTTAACTGTTGGTAACTGTTTATTTATGCTAATCTTAGGTTAGTACAATGTTTAGAATAAGTTTCATAGGTTAGTTGTTTCATTTGTTTCATTAAATCTTCAATTCAGATTTTATAGGGGTGTTTGGTTCTAGCATTTCTGTGTTGTTCCTGTTGATTATTGGTATAACATTGGGTCTCTTTAAGTTATGTAGGTTCATTTGGGCTCAGGTTAATCATCACATTAGTTACCAACAAGGCAAAAGTCAAAATTCACCCCTCACCCCCATAATCAGTTAACTGTTAGGACTAGGGGGAAACATAAGCTTCAATCTAGCTTAGAATGTGTTTAGGATGCCTCATTTAGGTTTGTTTAAGATTAACATAACACATTTCATCAATTATGATCACCCAAAGTTCATAAAAGTTAACTAGGTAATTTATTTCAAAAAGTCAAATTGTAATGTTTCAGATTTTTACAAAAGTTGCAAGAATTGATTTGATTTTTGTGTGTTGATTTAGACTCTGAAACTTCTTGGGTTGATAGTCTACCACCTCATCTATTGAACCCCATTGATCTTTGATTTTTTCAATTTTTTTGCTGGGCCCCACAGTGGATCAAACTCACTTGCAGGGGAGGTGTATCCCCTGCTGCACAGACAGACCACCCAACACCATCACTTGGGTGGTGGTTTCTGGCCACCATAGTGGGACCCACTACCCCATTTTTGGTCCCTTTAACCCCCCTCCTGGCAGGCTTCATGTTCTGACCATAAGTTTGACCTCAAACCTTCTGGGACCCACTTGGAATCACCCCACAAACTTTTCCCTTTTCTAAGTGCCTGTTTGGTTTTTGGAGTAACTTATTCAGCTTATTGGCTTATCCAATGGTCCCCACTTGCTTTTTATAGCTTATATATGTTCACTTAACTCAGTTAAACCAGAATTCACCATAGTGGGTCCCACTTAAGCTCATTTGAGCTTATTTTCTCTCTTGGTCAACATAAGTCAACTGTTGAGCCATAAAGCATTCAAAGTGCTTAATTTTGATTTATAAAAAAGTTGTTTTTACAAAAGTTTCTTGTTTTTAGGTGTAAAATAGATTTCTAAAAAAAATCAAGAAAAACCAATTTAATAATAAGTGATAGTTTCTATTTAATATAATTTAAATTTAAATTTTTATTTTTATTTTTAGATTTTTATTAAGTACTTGGTATTTTTATATTTTTATTAATTTCCTTTTATGTTAAAGTAATTTTAATAATTTTCTCAGATTTTATTTTATCATTTCGTATTTATTAAATTTAATATTAGTTTTATTAGTAATTAATTAATAATTAAGTTTTAAATAGCATAATTAGTTTTTATTAAGTTAGACCTAGTTTTTATATTTTTCCTAGCTTTTATATAATATAATATAATTTTAGGAATTTTTTTAGAATTTTTACTGTTCATTTGCTATTTTGTATAATTTAAAATGGTTTAATTAG
Source organism: Artemisia argyi (assembly GCA_030686995.1). Taxonomy (NCBI): domain Eukaryota; kingdom Viridiplantae; phylum Streptophyta; class Magnoliopsida; order Asterales; family Asteraceae; genus Artemisia; species Artemisia argyi. The sequence continues at coordinate 32,867,570 of CM060683.1, forward strand.
GTAATTAATATTTAATTAGTAATTAATTAATAGAAAAATCACAAAAAGACAAAAATACATATTTTTAGTTTTAAAACTTATTTTTAGTTATTTTATAATTTTATAAATTTTATTTTCATTTTTCTAGTACTTAAATAATATTATATTGTATTTAAGTTATTTAAGTATTAATAATTAGTATTAATTAGTATTTAATTAATATTAAATAATTAAATAGTGTAAAAATTTATTTTAATTTTCTAAAAAATTTCTTTTACCCTTAAGTTTGTAAAAAAGTCATTGTCACCCCCTGGGGTTTTCAGATTTCAGTTTTCACGTTTTATTTTGTACGTTTACGTAAATTTAAATTAAACGTACGCGTTTTAGGTTTTAAACGTTTCTGGTTCTTCCAAATTTCCAATCTTGTTCATATAGCTTGCTTAAGCTATTTCCTTGTAGATTCCTTAGTTCAAATCAACACAAAACCCTTTCTTGTCCTAATTCACCCGATCACAGATCCGTTTGATAACCATCACACCTCGTCGGGACATAACGACCCGGGGAAACCCTATTCTTCACCGGTTATCTTGCACTTTCTCCTGGGTTGACCTATTGAACGCACCCGGTTGACTGGTTAGTTTAGGAGGAGTCAGCTGACAATTTGCCAAAAATTGTATGGGATCCAACTTACCATATCCTTAATCGTGAAGAGTTGGCTAGTCTAGAAGCAAATGGCTTTTGGTAAAGACAAATCAAATCTGTTTACAGCTTATGATTTGCTAAAAATCATATGGTTATCAGTGTACCATAGTTCTTACTTGAACCAAAACATTTGGCTACTCCAGAAGTAATGGCTTTTGGTAAATAGACATCAAATCCATTAAGTTTTACAAAAGATTGCTAGGGACTTGCAATATTTTAGTGTGTGGGATTGATGAGTGTGTAAATACTCATCATTTTTACCTAATCTGCTGTCAAAACATCCAAAAACACTCAAATATGCATCAAAATACTGAAAATATCCCAGGAATGTGTTTTATATGTTTCAGATGCAAAATAATAAAAAAACAAATGAAAAAATGAACAAAGTTTGCATAATTGGCAAAGTCCCTCAACTTTCAAAACTTGTTAAATCTAGTCCCTGGTTATTCAAAAACATGAAAAAGTCACCAAAGGTCCTTTTGAATCACAAATAAACATATAAAATCCTTTGGTGTAAAGTTTCACAAAATTACAAGTTTAGTCCCTCAACTTTGCAAAATTGACAAATATGGTCCCAGGGATGTAAGAACTTTGAGAAAATAAATTTTTGTCCTTGTACTAATATTCTGTGGAAAAAGTGGTTCTTGGATGGAAAGTTTGGAAAAATTACATGATTGGTCCCTCAAGTTTCACAGTTGGCAGAAATGGTCCCTAGAAGTTCAAAAAGTGGAAAAGTCAACATAAGACCTTGTACTATTCACATTTGGCAAGATTCACCCCTTTGAGAACTATGGGAAAGTCATAAGTTCAGCCCTTAAAAAATCCAAAAATTACATAATTGGTCCTTGTGATAATAAACAAACCAACCGGACCCTTATTATTATTACACTCCAAAATCCAATCCAACATACAAACACCACCCAGCCCACACCTTCCCCAAGCCCACTCCCACAGGCCCAAACCTCACCCTTATTAGTAATACGGGGTCAAATGTGGTCAAAACCACCTCCCTCACCCACAAAACCACCCCTCCTCTCGAAAACCACCTTGCAAAACCCCCTCCACTTGCCCATCACCTCACACCGCCCACTCCACCACCAATACCTAACAAGACAACCACAATAAATGCACCCCCACCCCCTTTCAAGTTATCAGAGCAAATTGCACTTTCATCCTTTGGCGCCAAAAATAATTTAAACGGCTAGGATTGATTGTAATGATCCAAGGATCAAGATTGAAGCTGGGAAAGGCTTAATGGGACCCAAGGAGCTCAGAACTCAAGTATAAAAGGAAGAAGAGGCAAAGGAGAAGCGGTGTAGTTTTTAGCTTCTCTAAATCGTTGTAAAATTAGTTGTAACTTTCAAATTCTAGTCAAAGTCTAGATTGTAATCTATTTTCTTAAATTAATATAAGTTTTCAAGTTTTTATTTCAAGCTTTGTTCTTATTTCAGTTCATTATAAAAATCCAAGTATAAGGTAAAATATGATTTAAGCTGTCTAGTTATTAAACATATTCCATAAGCTCACTTAAGCTCTTAAATATATAAGAAAAACATAAAAAAGGAATGAAAATACAAAAAAACAAAGCAGGGAACCTTTGCATTTGACTGTGGAAGCTCTAGGAAGTTCCAAGTAATGGAATTGGCAGATGGATTGTACCTAGCTTATCTCTGATAAGCTAGGAGCTTGTAGAGTAGCTCCTCGAGCATATTTGATCTTGTTTTGAGCAAATATCCTTTGTAAGTTTCAGATTTTCTTATTTTTAGTTAAATTAATATTTACTGTAGCATAGCTTATTTTACTGCTTATTTTGTTTGTTTGTGCTTATTAGGTGTTATTTAGTCACATTGTAGCTTAAAATAGTGTACTAGTTCATATAAACATTTAGTAATCAAATCTCAGGTTGACTGTGATTATTGTTCTATTTAATGATCTTTGGTAATTGTGGAGTATACCTGTGTTTTTTATGCTTATTGCAGCTTAATACAACATAGTAAGTCAGTTGGTAGTGACCTCTTGGTCTTAAAGCTCATTTTGAGAGATAAATCAACAAAACAGTACCTTAAAGGGTGTTTGGATCTTATTGTTTCACTGTGTTAAAAATGTTTTGGTTGATCACTTATGCTTGAAACATGCTCACCTAGTTCATATTGAGTCAGAAATACCATAGAAACCAGTGACCATTTGTAAAAAAGTCAAAATACCTTTTGATCTAGTCTCATTTGTTATATGTCAAGGGTTTTTAGTTCAAATCCCATCAAATTATTCCATAAGTAGTTGTTGTAGCTTAATTTAGTCTTATTATAGCCTAATATATCATAATTAGTAAGTAAATCAAGATTAAAGTTCATAAAAGTCAAACCTTAGTGTTTTGTCAAAAGTCAAAAAATTCACTTGTATCAGAAAAACCAAAAATTGGAGGATTTGTTTTGATTTTTGTACTTAGATTGAGACCCTGAGCTTTTCACAAGTGGTTTTCTGTAGTTATCCATCTGATTGAGACCCTGATTTTTGTACTTATTCGTGTGCTTATTTTGATTCCACTTGCTTATTTCAAGTTGTTATCCATCTGTTTTGGCTTATTTGTCCATTTGATAGCTTTTTCAAAACTCCACAAGTCCTAATAAGCTAATATACACACTGTTAAGCACTTGGGGGTGCACACAACTTCTCTTTTTAATTTTTTTTTCAGCTTATTATTAAGCACTTCATCATTTTTATATTTTTCTTAATTTTCTTTCATCTTAAAGTATTTTCAGTAATTTTTCTAGATTTTTCTCTTTTAATTTAGTAGTTATTAGAATTAATATTATTTTAATTAATAATTAAGTAATATTAGTAATTAAATAGCTTTATTAATTTTTAATTAATAACAGTACATTTTCATATTTTTCCTAGGTTTTATAAATCATTAAGTATTTTTAGAAAATAGTTTCTTAATTTCTACTATTCATTTTCTAATTTTCTTAATTAATTTAGTTAAATTAGATTTTAATTAATAAACAAGTAAATAATTAGTAAAATAGTCTAAATATAATTTTTATAACCTTTTTATAATTTTTTAGGATTCTTGAGATGGTTAATTAGATTTGTAAATTTTTCTATAATTTTCTAAGTCATTTGTAGTATTATTAGTAATTTAAGTTATTTTAAATAGTTTAATTAATATAATTAGTATTTAATTAATAAAAAATCCACAAAAAAGACAAAAATATATATTTTTTGTTTTTAAATTAATTTTAAGTCATTTTAGAATTTTAGAAATTAATTTTGCAATTTTCTAGTTAAAATTTGTATTATAAAGTTTTTAAGTTAATTAGTTTTAATTAAATAGTTAAATAGTTTTTGTTTAAATAATTAATATTGAATAATAAAATAATCAAAAAAATAATTTTCTTTTTAATTTAATTTTCTTTTAAAAATCAAGTTTGTAAACTTTTCATTTGCACCCCTTGTAGTTGTAAATTGTTTAAACTCGCCTTTTCTTCTGTCTGTAATCATTTCTGATTAGCAATTTGTGTACGTGTAATCATATATGTGTTTCTGTTAATTGTTAATACTGTTTCAATTGTTCAAATACCAAGCAATCAGTAGTATAATCAATTCCAAATCATCTTTGGTTACTGTCCTCAGTGCCACTCATTCCCATAAACGTTTTCAAGCACCATGGCAATCTCGTCGGGACATAACGACCCGAGGAAAAACTATACTATCCACGGAGCATTGACTCTAGGCATTTTGACTTTGTTGGCCAAATCACTTAGTCAATATTATCTGATGGTTTAGGCTCAATCAAGTATACATTATTCTTTGTAACTTGACAACTTCCAGTGCACGTGTCGGTTGTCATAGTATACCCCAACGTCCTTGAAGCACCCCAAAAGCACGTTCGACATCCTTTCGTGCACTTTCTTGCTTCCTTTTAAAATAAGCATGGTTGTCGTCAGTGGTAGTCGAGTAGGACTTGACGAAAGTTGACCACCGTGGGTAAATTCTGTCAGCTAAGTAATAACCCCATTCATACCGAGGTCCATTTATCATATACGGTGCTCTTGGGGCTTCATTAGCAAGAATGTCGTCGAATAACGGAGAGTTATCTAAAACATTAATATCGTTATTCGCCCCCGCCATCCCAAAAAATGCATGTCAAATCCATAAATCTTGCGAAGCAATAGCTTCAAGCATTATGGTTGGGTATTTTTTAAAACCGCCACCATATTGCCCTTGCCACGCAACCGGACAATTTTTCCACTCCCAGTGCATGCAATCAATACTACCAAGCATGCCCGGAAAACCATGTTCATGCTCATGTTTCTGATAAATAGTTTGAACGTCGGACCATGTCGGTTTCCTTAGAAACTCCCGCATAAACAAGTCTATAACGCACTTGTTAAAATTATCAAGACATTCACGTCCAGTACGCTCACCTATTTGCAAATACTCATCAAACGCATCGGGCGCGTTGCCGTATGCCAATTGGTGTATGGCAGTTGTACACCTCATAAGTGTATTAATACTTTGTCGACCGGTAGCATCGGGTCCTTTGTTCATGAATTTAAAATGATCTGTAAGTGGATCGGAATAGTAAGATTGAATACCTTCTACTATTTCTAGAAATAGTTTTCGGCTCATACGAAACCTTCTTCGAAATTGACGGTCCGTATACTTACACCGTTGGTAAAAGTAGTTGGTGTGAGTGAATTCACACACCCTTTATTGACCAAAGTTGTTAAACCCGAACATTTGAAACATGTGAAATACCCAAAATACCCCTCTAAATTTTAAACTTTTGAAAAGGCGTTTAATAATCTAAAACATTAATTACGATCATAACAAAAGTATTTAAATCTTTAATATTTGAACAATATACACATTACTAAAATTTATATAACTTATGATAACTTAAAATCTATACAATTTAACATCTAAAAATATGTCACACGTTATATAAGACACATATGACCGAATGATAATTATTTATTTGTACACGCATGGTTTTGGTTTTGTAAAACATGGTAAGTATTTTGTCAAATAAATCTCTTTAATCACCACCAAATTTTCGGTAACCACTCTCCTAATTCGGCTAATCACCATAAATTGTGTCCCTATTTACCCAATCGCATCCCCATTTATACGACCTTCCATTTTGATAAAATCCCCTCACTCTTTTTTTTTTCTTTTCTTTTAATGGTATACTCTCACACATGAACAAAACTTAGAAAACACAAACACGCTTTTGACTTAGCTTAGCCATCTACACACTCCCTCAAATCCTTGTTTTTCGAAAAGTTAATTTGAGATACGCTTCTATATCACCAGCCACATTTACTCTTTTCATAATCTCACAAAATCACTAAACAAGTTCCATATTAAATCATAGATGTGGCTGCACAAAAAGATTTACGTTGGTATTGCTCAATTCGGGTTCGGGTTCGGGTTCGGTTGGGCTACATACGATCGAACCTGGAGCCTTTCTCAGTTTATATCGATTGGTTCATGTTCACTTAAAGGTTTCTGTTTGTTTGAGTTTTGGAAGTCTAATGGGTCGATTCGGTTAGTTGTCTGATGGCGGTCGATTTCGCTTTTGGGTTTAAGTCTCGTGTGGTCATAGGGATTATACCAGATTGGTGTTGTACTCGTTCGATTTCGGTCTCGTTCGGCCCTCATTTGGTTAGAAGGTAAACCCTCAAAACTCATGCTCGAATGAATACTTAAGCTCGATATTGCCGTACATAAATTATTCAAACCGGCAAATATGTCACTTAACTGTTATCGAGGTTCATGTAATATGACCATCTTTAAGTATCGATGAGTCGGTTTTCGAAATGTTTGAAATATTTATTCTACAAGAGTAACACAGCAGGTAGGAAATTTTATTTAAAATATTGATAACCAATCATGCATACTATAAGATCAAATCATACGAAAGTGGTAAACATGTTAAACTTGAAACTATAAAAGATATAAACATACGCATGCATGGGATTTTGATAGTTAAGATTTCACGTTTTAATATGGGTATCTCGTAATATATGTGTTGGTTCAAAGGGTTTTAAATGGAAAGTCATTTACATTCGAGTGTGATATCGGTTGGTTAATGGATGTCAAAAAAATGATTTCGAAATGAATAATATGAACTGAAGCCATGGTGTCGGTTTGGTTAAACTTGGGATGTTGTGAACTCGTTTTGTCTTTCTAAATGTACACCGAGAATGGGTTTTGTTAGTTTGGTCTCGGTATGGTTTCGTGGTTCGACTACGTTACGTTGTCCGGGTTCAATAAGAATTTGAAACATACTAAATACGCTACATTTTGGTTTGGGGAATTGTGAGTAATGCATGCATGTACATGGAATACGCATTTAAGAAGACTACTAATAAAAAAATGAATTAAAATTTAGACCCTAAACTTGCTATGTTGACATGTAAACTCTAAACTATAATAAGTTGTAGTGTTAAACCCTAAACTATCATATTAAATCATAGTAAATCTTTAAGTTTAATTAATTGCCATTTGTAACCCTAAATTATAAAACTTACTTATATCGAGAAACTTACTAAAAATTGAAAGTTACTATTTTTGGAAAGCTACTATACATGGCGAGTTACTAAAAATGGAAAGCCGACTAAAATGAGTAATCTGATTTAAAATAGGTTATTAATAATAAGCCGATCATTAATTCGTGTAGATTCGCCGAAGAAGGAGTAATTTCCGATCTTTATGATGTGTTTGCACTTGCGGTTAAGGTACAGATATTCTAACCTTTCAGTAAGGTTTCTTATGACTCATGATCCGTTCCATTACGACTATTATGATTTTTGATCTTTATACGCTTGATATCCTTGGTTCATTTGATGGTATGATTTCGTATGAAGACCCTTTTAAAAATATAACTTGATGCCTTTTGAGAGAAACTATTTTTGGAATGATTTATGTAATTATGATACGATGCCAGTTTTATATGAAGATTTTAATGACTTTTATGAAATGTGTTTTTAAAGTAATACTTTTACGATAAAAAGGTTTTAAATAATTTTCAAAAGTCCCTAATCTGTTTTATTTTCAAAAATTTCTCATGATTTTCTTTAACATCTTTAATTATTTAACTTCAAATTTTGAACCTTTGCTATGAACCCTTTTGTTATTATGAATAATTGATTTGAACCTCATGATATGAATCTTTGATTTGGATGTTTGACTTGAACCATTGCTATGATCCCTTTGTATGATCCATATTCGATCGATCCATTTCTGTTATTATTTGCTTGATATTTGTTGCATGTTATAGTTCTTATTCTTATAGCATTCCTATGCTCTATTTGTTGCCCATTATTTGATTAATTTGTAGCCAGTCATGGGGAGTCCATGGCCTTGCCACTGATGCACCAGTGGTATTGACACTATCTGTGGAGGTGGGTTTTAGTCCACAGCGTTCCCTTTAAGCTAGCTATTCAGGCCTATATTTATTATTGTATATGTTTACTTAGCCTAGAGCTTTGTGCATATATATTTGTTTTTGCAGGGAGCGTATGGATGCATCCTAGGTACTTTGTTTTGTTTTGAATTTGGTGAATGGGTATGTGTGTGCAATACACTCCATTCAACATTTGGTACATCGAGCTAGCTACTCTATGTACAATTTGATATTTGATTGTTGGGCATTTTTGTTACTTCTACTATATATGTGATCCTTGTTATTCTAACTTCTTTATTGTTTTTGACTTATGCTTTCCTTAGTTCATTTGCTTACACTTATGATTCGTTTCATTTTCCTTTGATTCATTTGATATTCCTTATACGTATTCCCTTTGATCGTGTTCTGTTGATTTTATCATATGTTCCATATTCTTTGATATTCGTGTCAACAGGTTGCTTGGATTCATTTTGGATTCACTTTCGTTTCCCTTTTGTTATTAGCCTTTGTTTGTTTATATCTGTTCACTGGGCTTTTTAAGCTCAGCCGCATTTCTTTTCCTGCGGCAGGTTTTAGAATGAAGCTGGGTTGGGTGAAGAGTGCTTAGGAGCTCTTAGTGGACTACACTGTTGATAGCTTCTCATGGACTTAGCGATTTCCTTTGGTTCTTAGGTTGTAATTAGTTTGGAAGTTGTAATGTTTAGAATTAGTCCTTTATCTTTTCATTAGAAATGTTTTGTGAACCTTGTATTACTAATATATTCCGCTTGCTTATGTTCTGATTTGACCCCATAATGTTACACTTTAGCCCTTTTCGGGTTGGGGTGTTACAATTATGGTATCAGAGACAGGTTTGATCGGCGGATTGAAAACCCGTAGAGCTTAGGCTATGACCTGTGTGTATTAGGCCTTTAAGTTTTGTACCATAGGAGTTATGAAACAACCTTTGAAAAGTTGCTGTAGGATTTCCAGTCTGAAACTTAAGTTATGACTGGTGAGGCTTGGGTAGACTATAGGGCATTTGTTTAAGTATCGTTGCTTCCGCATCACTCTGATTCATGCTTTGCTTTTAGTCAAGTCCATTTTAGATTTATCCTCCCGAAGGTTTGAACCTTATGATTCTGCACAACATGAGATTAGCGACTAAGTAAGTTTAGAATGCGTTGAGAATTCTGTAGTAATGTTTGACATTTCAGAAACTCCATTCCCATTTGATTTCAACCTCTTATTCATTTGTTAACTATTTAGATTCCTCTTCGAGCATTCTAGGAATTCGTATGACCATGATGTGTTTGACACATTCTGTGATTTCTCTTACTTTTGGTAAGCTTATCCAAGTCTCCCTACACTATTAGATATTGCCCTATTCATTTCAATTCCTATGAGAAATCTTGTGGTAATTAATCACGAGTATAGGAATGTCTCCCTCACTTTTGAATGATAAGGTTTGCTATGCTGATCTGTCCTTCCTTGGAATGTTAAATTCGATATTATTCCGGTATGGATTGGTTGACTGAGCATCAAGATGCTAACTACTGTTATACTACGTCTCTCCTTTGACATTTTGAACCACTCTGATTTACTTCTATCATGAATTCTGATTGTTAAATTTTTGTTATCCTTGATAACCTTGAAACTTGTAAGTTGTTTTCGCGGTTGTAAATTTTTCCTAGCATCTATTCTTGTTCCCGTGGGATGAATCTCACCTTGAGAGTCATTTTTCGATCTGAGATTTTCTGATATAATCTCTGAATGAACCACCAAGATTTACACCAGATTGTGAATTTGCTTTGACCTAGACTGAGAGATTGTTTAGTCACGACTCGAGGTTGAATATGATTTCCATAAAGGCATGTTTATATGATGCAAGTATTATGACGCCTGGCCAACGTGATAATAATTACATCATATAACTTGAACTTATGGGGATCATAGGATGTCTTTGAGAAGTGCCTGAGAACAGTAAAGTTTGATGAGATAGGACCCTATCCGTATAGAGCGACGTTTTGCCTAATTTTGAAACTCCGTATTAAACAGCACCAGTCAAATTGAGAGAACTGGAGGAGCAGCAACCAAAAGCTTTGGAATAGCTTGTTTGTCTTAGTGTATCTCTTTGGAGTGTTTCAGTTTCTTTCGCAATGAAGAAGGATAAGAGCAGGAGACTTGTATTGACTACTGGAAGCTGAATCGTATTTCTTTTAGGAACCATCATCCCCTACCTCTAATCGACGATGTATTTGATTTACCTTAGTACGCGGAGTTTTCTTTAGATGGAGTTATGGCTTGAAGTTATTTCTGTAATTGCCTTTCGTATTCGTAGCAATCCTTATGACTGTTAGGGACGCTAATAGTATTAGCTGATGCTTTGACTGTTTTATGGACATGATGAATCGTATCTTTCGTGAGTACTTAGACAAGTTTTCATAGTATGACATCTTAGTACATTCAGAGATGAAGAGGAAACATGAGAATCATTTTCATATTATGTTGGAAATATGAAGATCATTCGTATATTCGGGAAGCATGACATTGGTTGGAAGATGTTCACGACTTGCGTTACCGTTGATGAATTTTAGGGATAAGGAAGAAAAACTTAGCTTGGATGAGAATTGAGTTTTGGAAAAGCTGAAATAGAAATTAGCTTCCATACTTTCAGTTGAGTATCAATTTTGAGACGTTTTGCGAAGAGACTTGGCTATGCCTTATGCAACACGGAGAAGTTATTGCTTATGCATCAAGACAACTAGAATCGTTTGAGGAGAATTGTTCAATGCGTAACTTGGACTTGGCGGCAGTGATGTTTGCTCTCATGAATTGAAGACATATATTACATGAAGATGGAATCCAATTACAGGTATTAGGAAGCTCAGGAGCAAGATAACAGACTATGACATGGTTTTAGGAGGCTGGAAAGAAATCGTTATGATTGAGGCACAGTTCTACCTTCTCTATCCCTCTTAGTTGTACTAAGATCTATTAGGGGCCTAAAGCAGGATTTGAATTTTCATGAACCTTGAAACGAAATCTCTATGTACACTTAAGAAGAATGACATAATTCGAGTTATGGTAGATCGTTTGAGTTAGTCAGTTCATTTTACCTCTTAGAAGGTGTATTAAGTTAGAAAGTTTGGCATAAAACCTTCGGCAGAAGATTCTTCAGTTACTTAGCACACTTGTAGTGATCATGTCAGAGATTTGCGTTTTTGCTTCACCGTCCCAAGGAGAACTACTGAAGGTCTGAGGGGCCAAACTCAAGTATAGTAATGCTCTCACCTACTGGCTGATGGATAAGCAGAACAACTACTCGGACTTAGAAGAAGTGTTGAGCAGGAAGTTGACAAGTGTGTGGTCCGATTGTGGTTGCTCATTAAGATCGATGGCAGGCAAGTGACAAGTTGTCCTTTCAGATAGAGTACGAACGGAGATGTAGAACACCTTCGGGTTGAATTAAGTCCAGAAGTTGCTCATTAAATGTTTGGAGCTGGTTATAATGACTGATGGATTTGCTGACCTTGTAGAAGAGGAAGTTTGAAATTTTGGACAAGAAATTGTGTGTTCCATATGATGTTTCCGTTCGGAAGAGTTAGGCATATTGGCATTAAGGAAGATTTGGTTCGGGTTACATTAGTCCTTAGAATCATTCTTGTCCGTGCTGTTATCCTATCCTATCCCAGTATACTTTTTGATACGATTCGATATTTCGATTTGTGCTTAGTTAATCGTCTGTACGAATAGGAAACCAACCTCTTTAGGAGACTTTTGGTATGTCTGAAAATTTGATATACGGTTCTCTAACTCCTTTTTGCAAGTTCCTTAGTATGTTCAGAACCCGATTTGATTCGTGAAACTTTCTACCCCCAGTATCACTTCTGTATTTAGTCCATATTCATCTGATGATCCTGTATCTCTTGTGAGATTTCGACTATCATCTGTTTCATGTTTATTTTGTATTCGTTGGATTAGAATTGTTTTATATGGAAAGCCCGGGGCTATCCTATTTATTCCAGACCGAGTCATGAGAAATTTTCTGTTTGTGAAGATTTTGTTTGAAGGACTTCTCTGAGCGTAAGATTAATTATGTCGACCTTTTGTAATTTGTTATGTCTTCGTCTAATTTTTGCGACTTCAATTTTCGAGGACGAAAGTTTTTTTAGAGGAGAAGAGTTGTAAAACCCGAACATTTGAAACATGTGAAATACCCAAAATACCCCTCTAAATTTTAAACTTTTGAAAAGGCGTTTAATAATCTAAAACATTAATTACGATCATAACAAAAGTATTTAAATCTTTAATATTTGAACAATATACACATTACTAAAATTTATATAACTTATGATAACTTAAAGTCTATACAATTTAACATCTAAAAATATGTCACACGTTATATAAGACACATATGACTGAATGATAATTATTTATTTGTACACGCATGGTTTTGGTTTTGTAAAACATGGTAAGTATTTTGTCAAATAAATCTCTTTAATCACCACCAAATTTTCGGTAACCACTCTCCTAATTCGGCTAATCACCATAAATTGTGTCCCTATTTACCCAATCGCATCCCCATTTATACGACCTTCCATTTTGATAAAATCCCCTCACTCTTTTTTTTTCTTTTCTTTTAATGGTATACTCTCACACATGAACAAAACTTAGAAAACACAAACACGCTTTTGACTTAGCTTAGCCATCTACACACTCCCTCAAATCCTTGTTTTTCGAAAAGTTAATTTGAGATACGCTTCTATATCATCAGCCACATTTACTCTTTTCATAATCTCACAAAATCACTAAACAAGTTCCATATTAAATCATAGATGTGGCTGCACAAAAAGATTTACGTTGGTATTGCTCAATTTGGGTTCGGGTTCGGTTGGGCTACATACGATCGAACCTGGAGCCTTTCTCAGTTTATATCGATTGGTTCATGTTCACTTAAAGGTTTCTGTTTGTTTGAGTTTTGGAAGTCTAATGGGTCGATTCGGTTAGTTGTCTGATGGCGGTCGATTTCGCTTTTGGGTTTAAGTCTCGTGTGGTCATAGGGATTATACCAGATTGGTGTTGTACTCGTTCGATTTCGGTCTCGTTCGGCCCTCATTTGGTTAGAAGGTAAACCCTCAAAACTCATGCTCGAATGAATACTTAAGCTCGATATTGCCGTACATAAATTATTCAAACCGGCAAATATGTCACTTAACTGTTATCGAGGTTCATGTAATATGACCATCTTTAAGTATCGATGAGTCGGTTTTCGAAATTGTTGATATAAATAATTGACTGAAAACATTATTCATATCTTCCGATATCTCTATGTTTTGATAATCACAAAACTTAAACTAATCAAACCAAAGATCATGACGTAAACACGTATTTAGTAATAAATAATCACTTTCACCAACAAATCACTTAAGGTATGAATAAACAATGTGTTTAGTGCAATGTATGATCAAAGGGGTAGTTAATTAATTAACACAAAGTTTATTTAATCATATAAACATATTATATATTTTTGAAAAACACTTTTGGTAATAAAGAAAAATGTTTTAATCATACTAAATACATGATTTCAAATATTTAACCAAAATCAGTTAGTTTTTCACCAAATAAACTTTCCCCACTAAAAGACAAGTTTTCTGGCCGTTACAGATGGGCGGCTCCCTTAATTATAAGGGGCGGTCCCCTTAATTTTAAGGGGGCCGGCCATGAATTAAGGGGGCCGGCCACGCTCCTCTGTCAGATTCTTTTGTCTATAAATACCACCTTAAACCTGGATTTTTTCCTCACCTTTTTGCACAAAAACTTTCTGTTCTAGATCTCCATTTCAATCCTAAAAATCCTTTGATCATTTCATAAGCCTTTGTTTCCAAGTGATCCAAAGCCTCATTCTTTCAAGTGCAAAGAGAAGAATACTTCTATTAGAAGTATTACAACTTAGTATCATCTTGCTATCTAAGTTGTTTGTTTACATTTTCTTGTATATCTTTCATACTTTGGTGAATAAGGTGTATGTATTAGTTAACTAGATTTAGTTGAAGAATCTAGAATTGTTGTAAGTGTGAAGTGTAACTTGAAGTGAAGAAGAAGAGTTAGATAGTAGTGGTGATAGGAGATTGTAGCAATAGGATCTTGTAGTGAAGAAATTAAGGATCTCTAGTGGAGAAGACTAGAAGACATTTGTAGATTGAAGTTGTGAAGACATTAGTGGCTTGAAGGTGTCAAGACATTAGTGCATTGAAGTTGTGAAGACATTAGTGGCTTGAAGGTGTCAAGACACTAGTGCATTGAAGTTGTAAAGATATTAGTGACTTGAAGGTGTCAAGACATTAGTACTTTGAAGGTGTGAAAAGAATAGAAGATTGGTGTATAGAAGATTGGTTTGTAGAAGATTGGTGTGAAGAAAATAGTTGATTGGTGTGTAGATTGGTGTGAAGATTGGTGTGTAGATTGGTGTGTAGATTGGTGTGAAGATTGGTGTGTAAATTGGTGTGTATATTGGTGTGTACGGTTTTCTCCGCCATAAAGGAGGTTTTTGATCTAGTGAAGAAAACTCTCGAGTAGGTGACTTGGGGAGTGGAGTAGGGCAAGGAAGGTGTCCTTGTAGCCGAACCACTATAAATCCTTTGTGTCTCGGTTTGATCTTTCCATCTCTCACTCTTTGATTTATTACTTACTTGCATTTCACACATAGTCATAATTGATAGTATTGTGCATATGTTGATTTCACATAAAGATCAAACTAAAATTCATTCATAAAACTAATCTTACAAAAACCAACCTAGTACATATAATTATATCTATACACTACTACACATATATATGCTTACATAAAATATATGAAATTGTATATTCTTTCCAAACATTATACATAAGCATTGTATATATAAAACCTTTAATAAATCTTGTATTTATACTTTTGTAGTTAAGTGTTTTGAAATTATACATTATACATAAGTAGTATCTATACAAAATCATAAATTAACTAGTATATATATTTATGTATTAAAGTGATTTGAAAGTTTTATCTTAGAAACTATCTTTTATAAAATAAGCAAAACGAAAAAGACGTAAAACTATTCAACCCCCCCTTTTAGTTTTCCACAATTGGTATCAGAGCCACGTCTAACAAGATTTTTAAAATATACTGTATTTTAAAACTTGTAACGATCTATGGAATTCGAAAAATATCTAGAAGGAGAATTTACGCAAAAACCACCATTATTTGAAAATGATCATTTTCTTGAATGGAAAAATAAATTTGAAAATTATGTGAAATCAATAGATCTTGATCTTTGGCATATTATTTCAATTGGTGATCTTAAACTAACCAAAATGGATTTTGAAAATCAATATAATAATCTTCAAATAAAAATTGATAAAAATACTAAAGCTAAATTACTTATTTTCAAAACTCTACCAAATGTTGAATATGAAAGATTATTTCCTTGTAAAACGGCAAATGATATTTGGAAATGCCTTTTAAAGTTTCACCAAGAGAAATGTAAAACCAAAGATGATAAACTTGATATTGCACATGAAATAGTTACTCTAGAAAATTTAATAGATAAATATTTAGTTGAAATAAACACATGTACTACTAGTTCAAATGTGATCATTGAAGGTACCAATAATGAAGAACACATGTGTCAAATCCGAAGAAAGCATGTTAATAAATCATGGTGCAACAAGGACGATAAAGACGATGTAAATACGGAATACGTGAACATCCTAACAAATGTTAATACAAATAGTGATGACAAGGATTACATGCTCCAAGATCCAAGCAATACTACAAACAAAACATGGAGCGACATGAACAATGGAATTGATCACCGTATAGCGAGTGAAGATTGTACAAGTACAAATAAGGTACAATTCAAAACCAAACATTTTTGCTATGATCAATTTACATTAGAATTTTCAAAAATGGAAAATAACTTCAAACACTTTTGCAACATTGACTCAAAAATTATTTTTAAAAATGAATCTTCAACATCCGCTGAAAATAACTTTGAAAAAGAAATAATTTTAGAAGACAAAATGTCTAGACTTGAAAGTAATATTGAAATTGATCTTGAATGTAAAAATTGTCAAGACTATAAACATGAAATTAAAATGGAAAAGGAAAAAGCTAAAATATTGGCAAAATTCGAAAATAGTTCTAAATCTTTAAAATATCTACTTAACATTCAAAAGTCATTTTATGATAAAACCGGATTAGGATTTACGGCAGATGAGTATTTGACAAATACATCAAAACAAATAAAATTTGTTAAACCTAATGGAAAAATTTAGAACTATTATTATTTACATCCATTGATTATTTCTCTAGTCAAGAAAGTTATTGTTTGTTTGTTAAAACAAACAAATAATGAATTCTTGTACTTCTCGACGACATCCTCTTCATATGCATTTAAGTGCATTGGATGTTCGCTACTAATCAACTCGGACCCATGAGAATCTGGGTACCAAGCTCTCTGTCATGTGTAGGTAATTAACGATCAAAGGAACTACTACTTTTTGGATCGCTCTATTCGCTTTCTTTCATTTGATGACCATTGACTTTATGGTGTGTTCGTTACTACCTCATGACGAAGGATTCTTGTTCTACCATTCTTAATCTGCACGACTTGTGATGATTGGTGCGACCGATAGTGTTTCTATGATCAAGTCTCCTTGATCCTTTTTGCATTGGGATATTACTTCGCTTCTTCAACTTGCTTTGGGGAAAACCTTCTTGACGTTTTATATTGCTCTCATGACCACTCTTATAGAAGAGCTGGACCTGAGGTAAGTTTTCTTTTCAAAAACTTGCCTACATTACATTAAGATAGAGTATGCTTCAATTAGTATATTAATATGTTTTAATTTGCAAGTTGCTATGTTTTTAGATCATGAATACCAATATATGCATACATAACATTAGGATAATTAACTCTCTTATTGCTATGTCTATTATCATTTATTTTAGTTTTCATCTATATTGATAATCTTCTATGATCTAGAATAGAATACTTGCCATTTGTGCTATATGATCTTACTAGTTGCATTAATAGATGTGTTATAATTAAGACTTGCTAGTGACTCAATATTACAATGTGTCTTGTATACATGCATATATACATATGTCTATATTGCATTCATTGATGATTTTCTTTGTCCTTTCCTATCTCATTGCATTTAGATGTTCAATGTCTACCATATCTCTCTCACATCTTTAGTTGCCATTAGAGATGATTACATGTGACAATGGGCTGAATCGATTCTCTTGAAGTATATCTTTCACCTGAAATTTCTTGATTATCAAAATCAATACATCATATTTAAAAACTTCTCTCTTTGAGTTAAAACCCTTCGAATATCTATTTTATGCTTTTTCGAACAACATGCTTAATCATAAGCTATCATAACATTATTTTGATCTTTATCAAAGCAGAAACATTTTTCTTTTTGAAACAAAACAAAATTTGTTTTATTAGGATACAAACTTGAATGTATTTCAAAACATTAAGCCAAGTATTAGTGAATCAAGAAAACTTCATATTTGGTAATCTTCGATAGGTAAATTTAGGAACTCGATTTCTTCTAAAAGGAGAATGACTACTGGAGAATCTATTGACTAGAAATTCAATTTAACCTAACGGTTGAATTGCTTCTATGTGAGAAGTTGGGTGTGTGTAACCCATAAAAACGGTCGTGTTTAGCCTGAATTGAGCACCACTAGTAATAGTCTCATACTCATTCTCCAACTTGATTAAATTGCACTTCCTATATATACCTAACGCTAGTTTACTTTTATGAACCTTGCTTCTCATTAGATTCTTTCGTTCCCAGATTTATGGCATTAAGTGAAAACTTACTTTCAAACATTGTTGAATAAAACTAAAAACTTTTTGTTTAAAACATTATTATTTTCTCACATATGTCAAAAACTTATGTGAAAATGACATCCACAATCTAATCAAATCATTTCATGAGAATCATGGTTTGCCCATATGGATCTTGTTTGTAACAAGTCTTGAAGTTCATATAATCATATCTTCCCACTTGTTTATCATAAGCAATCTTAAATTTGTTTGCACTAATCCTACTTACCATTATCTTCATATAGTTGCATACTTAACTAGTTTGCTTTATTGCTTCCTTAGTTACCAAACTTAATTGAAATATTAGTAGATAACATGATTATTAGGAATTAATTGTTCACTCTAATCATTTCTATGATATTCTCTACATTCATGAATAGTATGCTCTATATAGCCTCAAGAGTTGAACTTACTTGAATCCAAATCCAAAAACACAACCTTTTTAAAAATTTTCTGCCAAAAACCCATTTCTGGCATTCTGGGAATCACCAGATGGGCGGCCCCCTTAAATCATAAGGGCGGCCCCCTTAAAGTTAAGGGGACCGGCCTCCATTTAAGGGGACCGGCCATCTGATGGTCGGGGATACTGTTGTCTTTATCACTTTTTGACCCATTTCAACATATACTTCCCAAAATTCACAAACATATTTTGTCCCATACTATCCCTCAAATTTTCCTTCCTAAACCACATTTCTCATACACTATAAATACTCTCCTCCCACCATTAATGCCATCACACCCAAACATGTCATCTTCCAACAACCAAAAACCAAAGATTTCAAGAACCGCAAGGATCTCCGTCAAACCCGTTTGGAGGAGGAAACTTGATTCTTGTCATAACCCTTGTGACGTTGTTTCAAGTCAACCAACAACTCAACCTCAAACCCACTCAAATGAGTCATCCCACAACCTATCTTCCACTAATACCCTCATTAATGCTTCCTCTTTTGATGAGCATGCTCAATCCCAAAACAACAATCCCAACATCTCAATCAACACTTCTCATATTGCTCATTCAACAAAGACATCATCCACTCATGAAGAACCTCTTCCACCCATATCATGTTTTCATGATTACCCAAGCTCAAACATGTCTCCACCACCTAGAGTACCACCACCACTTCCTACAACCTCACATGCCACTCCAATGTTGCATGTGCAAACCTTCACCCAAGACAACTATCATGCTCCACCACCATCACCTTCCTCCGAACACTTGAAGTTCGTTGAGGAGCTAAAAGAGGCACATGAGCTTAGTGCTCTTTTAGCATTACATCTTGCTCAACGCAATTTGGATCCACCACAATCATGCTCACCATCATCACCACATAACAAAAACCAACTTGGGAAGCATGTTAACAATTGCCCTTGTTGCATCTTCCTTCAACAACAAACCATTGCTTTGAATGAGCACTTCACTTGGATTGAGTATCTTCTTACTAGATCTCAACAAACCCCATCACTTGAACAACATCACAACCCTCAACCAACAAACTCCACTTCAAATCCACCACCTCCAAGCTCTACAAACTCACCAACACCCATGGAACCAAGAGTTTACCTCCACTAAACCACCAAGCATTTGATATGCTTATGTTTTCTCATTTTCAAATAAAACTCCTCAACCATTTTGGGATTCAAGAAAGTTTGGTGACACTCCTTGTTGGCACTATAGGATGTTCTATGTTATTTAGAATTCTATTTGTATTGCCTTTGTAACAATGATTATGGGTTGACATAATCATTTCTCTATTATTGAATGGTTTAATATATGTTTCTTATTCCCTTGTGCCATGATTATTACTTGTTAATATTATGCTATATGTATTTGCTTGTGCCATGCTTGTGCTTCTAATATTTTTCTTGCAAGAATTACTTTCTCGAAACCTTGGTGCCCTCAAACGAGGGGGAGCATACATCAAGGGGGAGTTTTCTACCCGTTTAAACTTCTATCACGAAGCTTATTCGGCCTAACCTTTTTGATTCTACAAAAAGGGGGAGAAGTGAATGTAAACTTACTAAATACTTGTCTAAATATTAATTTTTGGATTTAATAAGTTTAGGTTTTGTAATCATCAAAAAGGGGGAGATTGTTGATATAAATAATTGACTGAAAACATTATTCATATCTTCCGATATCTCTATGTTTTGATAATCACAAAACTTAAACTAATCAAACCAAAGATCATGACGTAAACACGTATTTAGTAATAAATAATCACTTTCACCAACAAATCACTTAAGGTATGAATAAACAATGTGTTTAGTGCAATGTATGATCAAAGGGGTAGTTAATTAATTAACACAAAGTTTATTTAATCATATAAACATATAATATATTTTTGAAAAACACTTTTGGTAATAAAGAAAAATGTTTTAATCATACTAAATATATGATTTCAAATATTTAACCAAAATCAGTTAGTTTTTCACCAAATAAACTTTCCCCACTAAAAGACAAGTTTTCTGGCCGTTACAGATGGGCGGCCCCCTTAATTATAAGGGGCGGTCCCCTTAATTTTAAGGGGGCCGGCCATGAATTAAGGGGACCGGCCACGCTCCTCTGTCAGATTCTTTTGTCTATAAATACCACCTTAAACCTG
This sequence comes from Artemisia argyi, assembly GCA_030686995.1. Taxonomy (NCBI): domain Eukaryota; kingdom Viridiplantae; phylum Streptophyta; class Magnoliopsida; order Asterales; family Asteraceae; genus Artemisia; species Artemisia argyi. Next base: position 32,888,131 of record CM060683.1, read on the forward strand.
GATTTTTTCCTCACCTTTTTGCACAAAAACTTTCTGTTCTAGATCTCCATTTCAATCCTAAAAATCCTTTGATCATTTCATAAGCCTTTGTTTCCAAGTGATCCAAAGCCTCATTCTTTCAAGTGCAAAGAGAAGAATACTTCTATTAGAAGTATTACAACTTAGTATCATCTTGCTATCTAAGTTGTTTGTTTACATTTTCTTGTATATCTTTCATACTTTGGTGAATAAGGTGTATGTATTAGTTAACTAGATTTAGTTGAAGAATCTAGAATTGTTGTAAGTGTGAAGTGTAACTTGAAGTGAAGAAGAAGGGTTAGATAGTAGTGGTGATAGGAGATTGTAGCAATAGGATCTTGTAGTGAAGAAATTAAGGATCTCTAGTGGAGAAGACTAGAAGACATTTGTAGATTGAAGTTGTGAAGACATTAGTGGCTTGAAGGTGTCAAGACATTAGTGCATTGAAGTTGTGAAGACATTAGTGGCTTGAAGGTGTCAAGACACTAGTGCATTGAAGTTGTAAAGATATTAGTGACTTGAAGGTGTCAAGACATTAGTACTTTGAAGGTGTGAAGAGAATAGAAGATTGGTGTATAGAAGATTGGTGTGTAGAAGATTGGTGTGAAGAAAATAGTTGATTGGTGTGTAGATTGGTGTGAAGATTGGTATGTAGATTGGTGTGTAGATTGGTGTGAAGATTGGTGTGTAAATTGGTGTGTATATTGGTGTGTACGGTTTTCTCCGCCATAAATGAGGTTTTTGATCTAGTGAAGAAAACTCTCGAGTAGGTGACTCGGGGAGTGGAGTAGGGCAAGGAAGGTGTCCTTGTAGCCGAACCACTATAAATCCTTTGTGTCTCGGTTTGATCTTTCCATCTCTCACTCTTTGATTTATTACTTACTTGCATTTCACACATAGTCATAATTGATAGTATTGTGCATATGTTGATTTCACATAAAGATCAAACTAAAATTCATTCATAAAACTAATCTTACAAAAACCAACCTAGTACATATAATTATATCTATACACTACTACACATATATATGCTTACATAAAATATATGAAATTGTATATTCTTTCCAAACATTATACATAAGCATTATATATATAAAACCTTTAATAAATCTTGTATTTATACTTTTGTAGTTAAGTGTTTTGAAATTGTACATTATACATAAGTAGTATCTATACAAAATCATAAATTAACTAGTATATATATTTATGTATTAAAGTGATTTGAAAGTTTTATCTTAGAAACTATCTTTTATAAAATAAGCAAAACGAAAAAGACGTAAAACTATTCAACCCCCCCTTCTAGTTTTCCACAGAAATGTTTGAAATATTTATTCTACAAGAGTAACACAGCAGGTAGGAAATTTTATTTAAAATATTGATAACCAATCATGCATACTATAAGATCAAATCATACGAAAGTGGTAAACATGTTAAACTTGAAACTATAAAAGATATAAACATACGCATGCATGGGATTTTGATAGTTAAGATTTCATGTTTTAATATGGGTATCTCGTAATAAATGTGTTGGTTCAAAGGGTTTTAAATGGAAAGTCATTTACATTCGAGTGTGATATCGGTTGGTTAATGGATGTCAAAAAAATGATTTCGAAATGGATAATATGAACTGAAGCCATGGTGTCGGTTTGGTTAAACTTGGGATGTTGTGAACTCGTTTTGTCTTTCTAAATGTACACCGAGAATGGGTTTTGTTAGTTTGGTCTCGGTATGGTTTCGTGGTTCGACTACGTTACTTTGTCCGGGTTCAATAAGAATTTGAAACATACTAAATACGCTACATTTGGTTTGGAGAATTGTGAGTAATGCATGCATGTACATGGAATACGCATTTAAGAAGACTACTAATAAAAAAATGAATTAAAATTTAGACCCTAAACTTGCTATGTTGACATGTAAACTCTAAACTATAATAAGTTGTAGTGTTAAACCCTAAACTATGATATTAAATCATAGTAAATCTTTAAGTTTAATTAATTGCCATTTGTAAACCTAAATTATAAAACTTACTTATATCGAGAAACTTACTAAAAATTGAAAGTTACTATTTTTGGAAAGCTACTATACATGGCGAGTTACTAAAAATGGAAAGCCGACTAAAACGAGTAATCTGATTTAAAATAGGTTATTAATAATAAGCCGATCATTAATTCGTGTAGATTCGCCGAAGAAGGAGTAATTTCCGATCTTTATGATGTGTTTGCACTTGCGGTTAAGGTACAGATATTCTAACCTTTCAGTATGGTTTCTTATGACTCATGATCCGTTCCATTACGACTATTATGATTTTTGATCTATATACGCTTGATATCCTTGGTTCATTTGATGGTATGATTTCGTATGAAGACCCTTTTAAAAATATAACTTGATGCCTTTTGAGAGAAACTATTTTTGGAATGATTTATGTAATTATGATACGATGCCAGTTTTATATGAAGATTTTAATGACTTTTATGAAATGTGTTTTTAAAGTAATACTTTTACGATAAAAAAGTTTTAAATAATTTTCAAAAGTCCCTAATCTGTTTTATTTTCTAAAATTTCTCATGATTTTCTTTAACATCTTTAATTATTTAACTTCAAATTTTGAACCTTTGCTATGAGCCCTTTTGTTATTATGAATAATTGATTTGAACCTCATGATATGAATCTTTGATTTGGATGTTTGACTTGAACCATTGCTATGATCCCTTTGTATGATCCATATTCGATCGATCCATTTCTGTTATTATTTGCTTGATATTTGTTGCATGTTATAGTTCTTATTCTTATAGCATTCCTATGCTCTATTTGTTGCCCATTATTTGATTAATTTGTAGCCAGTCATGGGGAGTCCATGGCCTTGCCACTGATGCACCAGTGGTATTGACACTATATGTGGAGGTGGGTTTTAGTCCACAGCGTTCCCTTTAAGCTAGCTATTCAGGCCTATATTTATTATTGTGTATGTTTACTTAGCCTAGAGCTTTGTGCATATATATTTGTTTTTGCAGGGAGCGTATGGATGCATCCTAGGTACTTTGTTTTGTTTTGAATTTGGTGAATGGGTATGTGTGTGCAATACACTCCATTCAACATTTGGTACATCGAGCTAGCTACTCTATGTACAATTTGATATTTGATTGTTGGGCATTTTTGTTACTTCTACTATATATGTGATCCTTGTTATTCTAACTTCTTTATTGTTTTTGACTTATGCTTTCCTTAGTTCATTTGCTTACACTTATGATTCGTTTCATTTTCCTTTGATTCATTTGATATTCCTTATACGTATTCCCTTTGATCGTGTTCTGTTGATTTTATCATATGTTCCATATTCTTTGATATTCGTGTCAACAGGTTGCTTGGATTCATTTTGGATTCACTTTCGTTTCCCTTTTGTTATTAGCCTTTGTTTGTTTATATCTGTTCACTGGGCTTTTTAAGCTCAGCCGCATTTCTTTTCCTGCGGCAGGTTTTAGAATGAAGCTGGGTTGGGTGAAGAGTGCTTAGGAGCTCTTAGTGGACTACACTGTTGATAGCTTCTCATGGACTTAGTGATTTCCTTTGGTTCTTAGGTTGTAATTAGTTTGGAAGTTGTAATGTTTAGAATTACTCCTTTATCTTTTCATTAGAACTGTTTTGTGAACCTTGTATTACTAATATATTCCGCTTGCTTATGTTCTGATTTGACCCCATAATGTTACACTTTAGCCCTTTTCGGGTTGGGGTGTTACAAAAATAAGACCCAAAAAGACCAAAAACTGACAAATAATTGCCAAAAATACATGTTTTTGTGCTTTTGTACATGCAGGTAAGATAATGTTAGGAAAGGACGAAAACCGAGCCAAAACTGGAAAAACGAGCACGAGACGTGGAAATAGTCAAAGGCCGGAACCAGGAAAGCCCAAGAAGTCAAAATTAGTACTTGAAGATTCAAGAAATAACATAAGAGACCCTGTCCTAAAGTTTGATCAAATTTACATAAATGGTCCCTCAAGTTCAAAAGTTGTCAAATTTAGTCCCTGGGAAAATATTTCGAAGAAATGACATGAGAAGCCCTCCAAGAATTTAATATGAACAAGAAAAGACCCTTGAATAAAGTTTATAAAATGGCAGAAGTCACCCTTGGAATTCAGAAATTTACAAAGAGAGTCCCTAGTTAACTATTAAATCCAATCAAACCCAATTTACTCCTAATCTACTACCAAATCCTAAACCCAGTCCACACTAGCACCCATCTAAGCCCAAACTCATAAAAGCCCACCACCACTACCCGGTTTCTATCCATGATACCCTTATACCCGACCCGGTCAACAATAATAATAACCAGGGTCAATCCCCAAACCATTTCCCTCCCAAATTAACCTAACTACTGTTCACCCTCTATCCCAACTCACCCAACCCTGGTTAAGCTCCATGAATGAACCTCGTATTGCCTAGAAGGTTCTGACAACGTGTCAGTAAACACGTCACAACTCTTACACGTGGACAAATGAGGGTGCCTGATTGGACAGAAGAACCTGGAAGGGATCCAAATATGAGAATGGATAGAATCAAAATATTTCTAGAGGATTCAGGATGAAGATGCTTCTGGGAGCTTCAATAGAAGCTTTCCTCCGACTTATTGGCCTATAAATAGAACTTTCCCTCATGGTTGTAATCGTGTAGTATAGAGGTCATAAATTAGAGTCTCAATTTAGGTCTATTTTTATGTAATATTTTACTGCTTTCTTATTGTAATCTGTTCTTAATTAATAAAAAGACAAATTAGTTATTTACTTTAATCTTGTTGTTTTCTAATTTCAAGCAATTTCTCTTTAAGCTCTTTTTTGTCTTAAGTTCTTAGTTTTTGTTTCTGTAAGCTTATTTTAGTTTATTTAAGCTTTTGTAAATTTAATTTCTGCTACTGCTTTTATATTAAAAAAGAAAAAAAATCATAAATAAATATATAGTGATTACTAAGGGTACATAAACTTCCATTAAGCTCAATCACCTGCTGATAAGTTCATAAAAGCTCTTCAATAGCTTTGTGTGAGCCTAATCTCAATCCTGAGCATAAGTCCATTTAGTCAAAATATAAAGTAAGTTTTCTTTTTTACTTTCTTTGCATTTTCTCTATCTCTCTTTACTATAGCTTAGTTACCATTTCTTATAGCTTGTTCCTGTTTAGAATAGCTTGTTGTTACTGTTTTATGTGTTAGTGTCTAACTTTTACCTGTCTCATTCAAATTTGCATATTCAATGCCTTAGTTAAGTCAAAGCTGCATTTCTGTTTTCTTGTTATCAGTAGCCAAATTGTAGTGTTCAATTAGCCTTAAATTCAGTCAAGCTACTGAGTTGGATCAGTAGTTTAGAGATTAGAAGCATAAATCTGCATAACTTAGTTAAATTGCATAGTTAAGTGGTGTTTGGATTAGGGACATTACTTGTGTTCTAGTAGGTTTCTGGTAGTCTATTTAGTTTAGTTAAGTCACAGTAGGTGCAAATAGGATATAGTAGTCATAAATTCCTTAGATCATTAAGCTAATAGTCAAAATCCACTTTTCACTCTCCATACAGTTAGCATAAGGGCCTGTATTATTGCATAGTATTAGAACTAGGTTACATTTAGATAAAACAACTCACCAATTAGGTTATTACAACATTTAGGGTCAGCTTGTAGCACTGGAATTTCATTGTAGTCAAAAGTGAAGAGCAGTTAAAAAGTCAAAACCTGCTAGTTTGCTTGTCCTAATAGCATCTGATCTAGGGTCCAAGTAGGGTTCAATTAGGGTCTAGGAATTAGGGCTTTTTACATTTATAGAATCTCTGTAGTACTAGCTAACTTTTGCCCCCTTAGGTTCTACTCATTAGCTTATTTGGTGACTTATAGATAAGCTGCAAGTGGGTGGGTTCAAACCTAAAGTTCTGTCATATTAGTGTAACCTGCATAAGTCTTTTCTAGTTCATACTCTGTGATTAGTGGTCATTATTAGTTTATATAAGGTTATTAATGCATGTTTCATTGATCTTGTGGCTCTGGTGCTTATTTGTCAAAAACTGCTTATCAATAAGTACTTAGTTAAACTGCTCAGCTCTCATCTGCTTTATTTAAGTGCTTATTTGAGTGTATTAAGTTGCATTGTGCTTAGAAAAGTTGTTGGGACTGTATGTGAACCTTTAGTACTTATTTGGTGTAGACAACTTATAAATAAGAGCTTATTTCAACTGCTTATTTGGCTTTATAGCTTATTACGGTTCCCAACTTAGGTAATCTTATTTTTCATAGGTTCAAAACATTATTTTAGATTTTCCATAATTTTTTCAGATTTTTCCCAGCTTATTTAGTACTTTTCCTATTTAATTTTAATTTATTAGCATTTTTAAATCAATTTAAATTCAGAAAAAAAATAGCTTTCTGTTTTAAAATTAGTTTTTAGTTATTTTAGAATTTTCAAAATTAAAATTTCATTTTTGTAGGTTATTTTCATATTTTCTTGCATTTTTAATATATATTAAATATTTAAAAATAGTTTTTTAATTCATAATAATTACATAAAAAGCCAAAAAAATATATTTTCAATTTTAAAAATAGTTTTAGGTTATTTTAGATTTTTCAAAATTAAATTTTCATTTTTCTCACTTTATTTTTTTTAGCAAAAATAGTTTTTAATTAATAATAATTAAATAAAAAGTCAAAAAAATATTTTTCTTTTTCCCAAAATTTTCTTTTATCATTTAAAACTTAGGAAAATCATTTTCATACCCGTAGGAGTAGTCTAGCTTTAAATTCACTTTTTATTTCGCGCGTCTACGTTTATTTTACGTTTTAGTTACGTTTTTAGTTTTAATTACGTGTTAGGCTTACGTGTTTACTTATTTGTGCATTTTTACTTGTTTGTTTGTAGTTTAGTTAGGATTCCCCATAAACCCCCCACATTCACTTCACGATTCACGACACCGATCCAACGAACTCGAATAAACAACCTGGGGATTCATATTTACCCGTGCAATCCTCGGAGATATATCTATATATACTATATAGTGTATCGGTAGTCGCGACGCAAACGTTCCTCGGCAACCTCGAAGTCACGATGGACACGTGTACGCGCGATGCGTTGTCGAGCTAATTCTACTGCTGCTTGTTGTTCCAAACGTTGGTGACATTCGAACGCGGATATCATAAACTCCATGTCAAATTCATCATCAATATCGGAGAAACTCCTTTTTTCTTCATTATTTTCATTCGGATCCATTGTGAAAATGAAAGTTTTGGTTGATTTTTTATTTTTATTATTTTTTTTAATAGTAAGGATATATATATGTTGAGTTTGAATTGTGTAAGTGTGAAAATAAAATATGTGTGAGGTGGGTATTTATAGTGGTAAGAAAATGAGTTTGAAAAATTGTGTTTTTTTTTTTTTTTTAAGCTTTATATCCGTTACAAACGGTAACAAAATATAGGGGGTGAAAATGATTTTTTTATTTGAATCCCTAAAAGAAAATAGCCGTTGTATGGCTGTTATATATATATATATATATATATATATATATATATATATATATATATATATATATATATATATAGAGGTGGGTTCATGAAAAAAGTCCACTTTAGTAGAAAAGTGAGAAAAGTGTACAAATCAGCCCCTCTTTTTTTGCACACCAAACTACAGGGACCTAATTGTATTTTCCTTTATTCTTTAAGGAGTTTTTGTAAATTTGCACCCTACCCCCCCCCCCCCCCACCCCCGCCCCCGCCGAAAAAAAAAATTTTTTCCCGCCAAAAAAAATTTTTTTTTGGGGCAAAAAAAAAATTTTTTTTTTTTTTTGGGCCAAAAAATTTCCCGCCAAAAATTATAACCCAGATGCACCTTTTTTTTTAGTGCATCTGGGTTATAAAAATTGGTGCATCTCAGTTATAAAAATTGGTGCATCTCAGTTATAACTGAGATGCACCAATTTTTATAACCCAGATGCACCTTTTTTTTTAGTGCATCTCAGTATAAAAATTGGTGCATCTCAGTTATAACTATGATGGACCAATTTTTATAACCCAGATGCACTAAAAAAAAAAAGTGCATCTGGGTTTTAATTTTTGGCGGGAAAATTTTTGGCCCAAAAAAAAAAAAATTTTTTTTTGCCCAAAAAAAAATTTTTTTTGGCGGGAAATTTTTTTTTTTTTTGGCGGGGGGGGGGGGGGTGGGGGCATGTTTCAAGACAGACCCCTGAAGTTTGAGATATTTCAAATTAACCCCTAATAACTTTTTTTCTCACTTTTCTACCAAAGTGGACTTTTCTCTAGAACCTTACCCTATATATATATATATATATATATATATATATATATATATATATATATATATATATATATATATATATATAAACCATGGTATTAACGCACGTTAAGCTCTTGCCCATGCACGTTAACACACCTCTTGCCTTTCGTATGCGGTAAGTTAACGCACTGCGTTAAGGTGGTACATTAACTGTTAACTCGGTAGCCAAAGGCACGTTACCGCAAGCTCTTAGGCAATAAGATGAAAGAACAAAACAACTGAGTATGTCAGGTACAAAAGAAAAATTGTTCGTGGATGAAACATAAGGATAATCCCACAGATTGTCAAGTAACTAAAAAAGATCATAAAGTTAATTGAAAATAAATTGTAATTTACGATCTTGTCCATTTTGATTTGTTGTGGAAAGACAAAGATGTGTTAATGAACATGAAATAAGTTGAGTAGTCCTTTTTAGTGTATGTCGACGTGAGGCTATTCCAACACATTGAACATGTGTAATTTTAATTTTAAAACCGTTTAATAAAATTAGATCGATCAAAAATTATAGTTCATATATTATAATGTTGGATAAAATTCATTAACTAGATCATAGATTTTGTAACACTTCTTTGTAAACAACCTTTGTTGTAATATTCGTGAGGTTACGTCTTCGTAGCAAATAACATTTGTCAAGTATTTTTTGCTCTACACACGACACGACAACATATAATTGTGCATGTACGAAAACATAGCGTACATTCAAATTCACTTGCTTAATAGGTTGTCCATGGCTTTTGTTTATCGTTTCAAAAAATACAAAAATCCCGGGTAAAATAAACAAATTGACTAAAACACGACTCAAATAATAATATTGGAACATGTTAAATAATCATGTGAAACATAAAACAAAATAAAATAAATAAAAACATGATGTCTTTTATAATGTTTGTATATTTCTTAGTTTATCTATATCTATACTAAATATAAAATATGAAACACTCATAAACTTGTTGATGTAGGATTATTTTTTTAAAGATTATGTAACACTAAAATCGACAGTATATGTAATGTATCCTTCATCACAAGAAGAATTAAAAAAAAAAAAAAAAAAGTTCCACAGCAAATGACGAAAGGTTGGTAACTTGGTACAATATTCATAAAACAAAAACCCCCACAAACATATTAAGTATATAACTAGTTCAAAGATTATATAACACTAAAAACACACAACTAAACACTTACAATATGTTGGAAAAGTGAGTGTATTGTTAGAAAATAGTGTAGGGTATGTGATGATCCTAGATATCTTACTAGAATCGTGTTGAGTTCACTTTCCGTATAAAGTATTTCAACCCTATATATGCCTGAGTTGCACGAAATCTCTATCGGAATAATTCTAGAAGAGAAACACTTTGTATCTAGGCACTAGATCACAAAGCAGGAACAAGAGAAGAATTGTATATGTGTTTTTTCGTATGTCTCAATGAGGCTAATAGATCTATTTATCAAAACATATTTTAGATGATAGTTATGCAGTTGAAGTTGGTTGAAACCAACTTTCATAACTGTTCTTTCAACAGTCACAATTGTTGGGAAAATAAGAGGGGAAAACGGATAACTTACTTGGCAGCGGGACCTCGCAAGAGTCTCTGCCCCTTGACCCCGCAAGGGGCGCTGCCCCTAGACCCTTGCATTTTGTCATGGTCAAAAACATATTAGCTCAACGAGTGTGCACTCCACACTTCCCTAACTCGTATCCAAACCGAATATGAAATTTCATTAGCCTCTAGTAAATCGTCATTACCTAAATGGTCATCGATGACACTAAAATATGTATTCATTGTGAAAAGAGAAGATGATGAAGCATATATACTATTATTTTCACCATGAAAACAAGAAGCAGCAATTGAAGCCATTTGCAGCTTCTTGAAATTGTAAAGCCAAAAAGGGGATAGAGTAATTTTTTTCAATTGTTTTAATAATATGAAGGTTATGTATACGTGGGCTTTAACAAGATTATCCATGGGTTGAGTTCATAAGTTTTGTATGGGCTTTGAATGTTTGGATGTAATAATAAATAATAATATTTGGTATAGGTGCGAAATATCGATTTTTTAGTTACTGAATATGTTTTTTGAAGGACAACTAATAATTATTTTACGTATACATCACAAATATCTTACATGGTTTGAACGCACAACAATTTAATTAAAGAGCTTCTTACAATATGAGATATCATTGAGACATAAGTCTTATAATAAAATAAAAAGTTTAATGCGTTTAGTAGTTATTGAATATATTGAGTAAATTGCAGAAAAGGTCCCTATGGTTCGCTCAGATTGCATGTTTAGTCTTTAGTCTTTTGAAATTGCAGGCGGCCTCCTTGTAGGGAGTTTTTGGTTCCGTTTTGGTCCCATTTTGGTCACTGGCCATTGCAGAATGGTCCTTGTGGTTTGCTTAGAATCAAACATTTAGTCTCTGGCTAGGGATCAAAACGGAACCAAAAACTCCTCACAGGGAGGCCACCTCCAATTTCGAAAGACTAGGGACTAAACATGCAATCTGAGCAAACCACAAGGACCATTTCTGCAATTTACTCGAATATATTGTTTTGAAGACAACTACTTATTTTATAGTATATATACATCACAAATCTATCTTACATGACCTAAACAAAATTTAAACACACAACAATTTAATTAAAAAACTTCTCAGAATATGAAATACCGTATTATTAAGACACAAGTCTTTTGATAAATAAAAAGTTTAATGGTTTAGTAGTTAATTTATCACTTCATTTGCTCAAAATTATTGCCCACTAGATACAAAACATGCACGCCTTATAATAAAAGTATTTATTATAACTTTGAATTTTTTTGTAGTTATAAACTGACAATTATATTCTTTACGTTTTAAATCAATTTCAAAACTTTGTTCTTTTATTCAGGGGCGGTGCTGAGAACGTCAAAAAAAAAAATTAGGCCTGGCACGAAAAAAAAAATGCCCATATATTATAATATCCATAGACCATAATCAAATACATATAATGAGTATAAAAAAATTTAATGCCCCTTAGTAGGTTGGGTCCGACTCAGTTGTTGATGGTGCGCCGGCCCAAAACCGCCCATGCTTTTGATTTATGTCTCTCAACCTTTTGTGTCAATAAGTCATTCCGCTTGCAAATACTCTTGGTAAAGGGTTGCCCTAAACTAACGGGGTCTACCCCTTCTGCCAAACCCTGTCTACACTAGTAGGGTGCTGTTCATGGTACCTTTTTTTTTTTTTTTTTTTTTTTTTTTTTTTTTTTTTTTTTTTTTTTTTGGTCTGTTTGCTGTTTTTCTTTTGATATCACTTTGTGTTTTTTTTTTTTTTTTTTTGTTAAATTTTGTCCAAGTGCATAAGCACACAAGCAATTTGGTCCCAAGTGCATAAGCACACAAGCAGTTTTGGTCCAAGTGCATAAGCACAAAAGCAGATTGCACACTTGCATTTAGCACACAAGCAGATTGCACACAGACTCAGATTAACAATCATCATCGCCGAAATTAGTACACAAGCAGTTTTGGTCCAAGCGCATAAGCACACAACCAGTTTTTGTCCAAGTGCATAAGCACACAACCAGTTTTGTCCAAGTGCATAAGCACACAAGTTATAAGCAACAAGCAGATTGCACACTTGCATTTAGCACACAAGCAGATTGCACAAAGGCTCAGATTAACACGTAATCATCATCGCCAATTTAGAAAACCATTTGCACAAGTTATAAAAAAGTTTTAGGCTCGGATAATGAAGGTTGCAAAGTGATAAAAATATCACTTTGCCATGCCATTCGGTTTTAAAAACCATTCGTCATCGCCTTTCTTGTCCAAGTGTAGATTGCACACAAGTAGAATGCATAATACCAGATTGCAACCAAGTGCACAAAATGCACAACACATACACAATGTTCATAAGCCAAGTACCAAAAGCAATAGTAAGATTCCCAAACTGCAGGAAGTGACAATACCAAACTGCAGGAAGACCACATATTCCTCACAAGCCAAGTAACAAAAGCAAAAGTAAGATTCCCAAACTGCAGGAAGTCACAAGGGGAGGTAGGTAGTGAAATAACCAAATTATATATTGAGCCTCACCACAAGGCAGAATCACAAAGTAACCATCACCACCACAAGGCATATTCACAAAGTAACCATCACCACAAACAAAGCAAAAGTACTACCCCAAGTTACCACAAGCAGATTCACAAACTAAGCAAGTTACAACAAGTGAAGATTCCACAAGTTACAACAAGTTACAGATAGGGTTGTGTTATAAACACGGTGGCTAGTTTTTTAGAACAAGTTACAGATAGGGTTGGGTTATAATACAAGCCAAGTGAAACACAAGCTGCAAGTGAAAGCCGCAAGTAAGAAACCACAAAGAAACAAGTGCAGATATGTCTCAATCACCATTTTACACACAACAGGTAATCACCATTTTACACATTAATAAGAGATAACATTAAGCTCAGATTATAAGCTGTTTCACATAAGCAAGTTAACTCATATATGGCTGCAACATCAAAGTTGCAAAATTAAGTTTTATTTTGCCGTCCAGTCGGAAATGCCACGCCAAAATCATGTTTTATTTAAATCATCATTGCCTTATCTCGGTTTTTTTTTTTTTTTTTTTTTTTTTTTTTTTTTTTTTAAATAACAAACTGCTTATCAAGCATATAAGTAGTTTGTTATTTTCAAATTCATAAGCACTTTCATCACCCCATTAAACTAAAAAACTAGCCACAGTGAATATAACCCAACCCGTAAAGTATATAATAACGGGGTCTAATCTGAGCCTGTGTGCAAATGATTTGCTTGTGTGCAATAAGCACATAAGCACTTTTTTTTTTTATCATAAGCACATAAGCAGTTTGCCAAGAAACCACACAGAGCCTGTGGACTGGGGTAGGCCAGAGCAGGTTTTCATACCACTCTAAGGTGGCAGATCAAGGTGTTAACCTACCCGTTTGCACCCATACAACTCCGGCAATTTCACATAATCACAACTGCTAAAGCAGTTTCAAGAACCAAATCCTTCAAATAGATCTGGCTAATTAAACATGAAATAAACACATAATCACAATAAACATCACAAAATCACCCAGAAACAGATGAATTTCTCCCAAACCCTAAATAAAAAAATTAGGCGTTTTTTAATAATCAAATAGATCTGGCAAATTAAACATGAAATAAACACATAATCACAATAAACATCACAAAATCACCCAGAAACAGATGAATTTTTCCCAAACCCTAAAAAAAATTGGGCGTTTTTTAATAATCAAATAAATCTGGCTAATTAAACATGAAGTAAACAAATAATCACAATAAATATCACAAAATCACCCAGAAACAGATGAATTTTTCCCAAACCCTAAAAAAAAATTGGGCATTTTTTAATAATCAAATAAATCTGGCTAATTAAACATGAAATAAACACATAATCACAATAAACATCACAAAATCACCCAGAAACAGATGAATTTTTCCCAAACCCTAAAAAAAATTGGGCGTTTTTTAATAATCAAATAAATCTGGCTAATTAATCACAATAAACATCACAAAATCACCCAGAAACAGATAAATTTTCCCAAACCCTAAAAAAAATTGGGCGTTTTTTAATAATCAAATAAATCTGGCTAATTAAACATGAAATAAACACATAATCACAATAAACATCACAAAATCACCCAGAAACAGATGAATTTCTCCCAAACCCTAAATAAAAAAATTGGGCGTTTTTTAATTGATTGTTTAGATCTGCCTAATTAAACATAAAATAAAAACATAATCACAATAAATATCACAAATTATAAGTTTAATTTAACAAAAACCCTCAAAGATCTAACAATCTAACCCAGAAATTAGAGAGAGAAAAGAGAGAGAGAAAGAAAAGAGAGGGAGAGAGAATAACACACACACAAACGTGAGTGGGTGTGAGTATGTGTGAGGGGTGAGGGTGAGGTGTACACGTAAAACGCGTGCGTGGGTCCCCCACAAACGCGTTTTTATGTTTTTATTATTATCATTTTTTAATGTAAAAGGTATAAAAGGTATAAATGTTAAATGTAAAAAATGTAAAAAAAATGTTATAAAAAAAGTTATAAAAATGTAAAAATGTTATAAATGTAAAATAAAAATTTTAAAAATGTAAAAAAAAATTATAAAAATGTAAAAATGTTATAAATGTAAGTTATAAATTTTAAAAATTTTAAATGTAAAAAAAAGTTATAAAAATGTTATAAAAAAAGTAAAAATGTAAGTTATAAAAATGTAAAAGTTGTAAAAAAGTAGTTATAAAAATGTAAAAGTTGTAATAAAAACTAAAACAAAGGTATTAGTAAAAAATGTTATGTATTTTCAGGTTTTCGGTTCTCACGAGGAAGTAACTGAGTGGGCGCAAAATATAGTTCGTGAGCTCGGTTTTGTAATTGTTAAAGATAGAACCAAATCAGAAGATGGTCATATGAAAGAAATCAATTACAGATGTACAAAGGGTGGGACGTATGTACCTCAAGTTAGTGGCAGACGGAAAACCAAAACATGTAAAACTGGTTGTCCATTCAGATTAAATGCGAAATATCATCGAACAAAAAATTATTGGTTATTGAGGGTGAAGGATGATACGCATAATCATGATATGCTAGAGTCGTTGCATGGTGTGCCATATGCAATGCGATTAAAGGATGATGAGTTGGGTTTAGTCAGAGAATTGACAGATTATAACGTACGACCACTTAATATACTTTCGACAATAAAGGGTCGTAATCCGGATAACGTGTCTAGCGTTAGAACTATATATAACGCACAAGATAAGTTCCGGAGAGTCAGAGTAGGTGATAGAACTCCAATTCAAGTTCTTTACTCGCATTTGCAAGAATCAGGGTATACATGGTACCCGAGGGTAAATGATCATACCAACGAGCTTGAGGAGCTATTTTTTGTGCACCCCACGTCGTATGCTATATGGTGTACATTCCCTGAAGTCATGCTGATGGACTCCACGTACAATACCACGGTGTTTAAATTGCCGTTGTTGGAAATTGTTGGACTAACTTCAACAAACAAAATATTTTCAATGGCATATAGCTTTTTATCCAGTGAAAAAGGGCATAATGTTAGATGGGTATTGCAATGTGTGAAGCAAGTGATTGGCGAAAGATATTACCCACGTGTTATCGTCACTGACAGAGATTTAGCGTTAGTTGGGGCAATAAGAGCAGAATTTCCTGACGCTCACCAATTACTCTGTCGATGGCATATACAGCAAAACATACTTAAGTTTTGCAAAAATAAATTCACGGATGGGGGTATTGACTATGAGTCCGTTAAAAATCGATGGGATTGGATGGTTAAAGCTCCGACCTTCGAATCGTTCAAGCGACGTTATCGACGCCTACAAGAGCTATTGGTCAACCATCAGGGTACTTAATTATTAATTGATTGTTTTTAATTATTTAATAAATATGCACTCGAATGACCTTTTATTAATTCATTATTTTTTTCAGATGTCGCTTTGTATCTGCATAACTGGGTGCAAGATTACGCACCCATGTTTGTCTCGTATATTACCGACCGATATAAATTCTACGGCCAGACAACAACGTGCAGAGTCGAGGCTCACCACGCGTTGTTGAAATTATATTTGGACGGCACACAGTCCAAATTAGACAGGTTGTTGAGGTCGGTCGATAAGATTCTCATTACGCAAGAAGATGCGATAAAAGAGACTTTCAATAGAAGCATGAACGAGAAACTAATTAAGTGTGATGTACCACTATTTCACGAATTAACGTATAAAGTTTCTAAACATGATTTGAACCTCATGCACAAAAAACTCCACCTGTCGATCACCGCATAAGAATGTAGCCATAAGAATCGGGCAATATACGGACTACCATGCTTTCACGAGATGCAAATCTATGTTATTCATGGTAAGTATATTAAAATTATAACTATCAAGTTGTTTTCCACATTAATATTTGTAATTTATACAAGTCACTTTAATTGAATTCAGGAGTCCCCATTCCACTGGAACGAGTTGATATTTTTTGGAGAACCCTATCTGTTCCGTGGCCTGTTATCAATAGGCCCCCGAATAAAGATGGCTCTTCCAACGAACATGGTGGCGGTGGTGGTGATGATGATGATGATGATGATGATGATGACAATACTTCGTTTAACGATGGCATCCACAATTCAAGAATATTTTTAGCAAATCAACATCATTTGTCAAGAAGAATATGTTAACGAAGTTAAAAGATATATTCCAACCTGAATCTGCTGACACACGTGAACCAGCTATTCAAAAAAATACCCGTGGACGTCCGAGCGCAAAGGACAAAAAGGGCAAGGCTACACAAGTCCCGGACTTGAATGAAGTTCCGGACTTGAATGAAGTCCCGGACTTGAATGACTTGAATGATGTGCCAACCATGAATCACCGAAGAAGCACAAATTCAAGATCCACGAAAGTCCCGAAACGCGCCAAAGAGCCTGCAAGACATAGTTCGTACACGGGTCAAAAAATAAGACACAGATTTTACGTTGGAGATAAGGATAGCGAGAATTTTATTGAGCGCATTCCAGAGATTTTCCATCCACAGGTAATAAGTATAAATAATGTGCTAGGTGACGGAAATTGTGGGTTTCGGTGCATTGCCCATTGGATTGTGCAAGACCAAAATAGGTGGGCCGATGCTAGATACATGTTAATGCAAGAGTTACAAAGACATAGTGTAACTTACGTGAGTATGTGGGGGCAAGAAGACTTTTACCACCTTCGTGATACATTAAACTGGTTTAATGGACCAGCGCCTGAAGATTACTGGATGACGATGCCACATAACGGTCTCGTCATCGCTTCAGCTATTCACCGACCTCTTGTATATATAGACCGTCATGGTTGGTTCACATGTTAACCCCTATTTTTTGCTCCAAACTTATCAGTTGGAATTGACCCCATTGTGATTGCGCGTGTGGGGGAGAACAGTGGTGCTCATTACATTTGTCTCAATATAGACAGAGATTCAGATCTACCACATTACCACCCACAATGGAGGTGGTTCAAACAGCCAGTTGCAAACGAATGTGATGCAATATATAACCATCGATGTATTTTGTAAATGTTGTAAATGATTATTCATTTATTTAAATGTAAATTGTTTGTAAATGTTGTAAATGATTATTCATTTATTTAAATGTAAATTGTTTGAAAATATTGTAAATGATTATTCAACATCGTTTAAATGTTAATTGCTTGAAACTTAAAAGTCTGCTTTTGCACCAGTTATTATTACTTTGTTTAAATTAGTAATAATATTATTGATTGCTGATGTAAATTATTTTGCAAATTCTTTGGTCAGATGAGCCAAAGAAATCCTTTCTGGTGCCGATGTAATAGAGGATTTATTGTAGAACGAAAATCATGGCAAGATGGTAGTCGTGGGTGACTGTTTTATGCATGTCCTCTTTCAGTGGTAAATAATCATACGTTTGCTTAGTTATGTAAATAGTTTGTTTGTTAAAAATACATTTCTTATTATTTTCTTAACATATAACAGCCAGGTACAAAAGACTATGGGTGTCGATACTTCGCGTGGAAAGATGAATTTGAAGCAGAGCACTTTAATCAACCCTCTTCTTCAACGCATTGCTCAAACTGCGTTGCTACAAAAAATGAGAACAAATTGTTGAAGGCAAGAATAAAGGTGCTGGAAATGGAGTTAGAAATGGCAAAGAATCCTGAGGATCACGCTTGTCAGTCAAGTACCCGGCTCCATGATCTTTTAAATGAGATGAATAATCTTCATATGTCGTAGATATTGTTGTTTTTAAATAATATGTATAACGTTGTCGTTTAATTTAATAATAACAGTTGTTGTTGCAATTATTTAACGTGCTATTATACAAACAAAATAATTATACAAAACATTATACATATACAAAACATTATTAAACACAAATATACAAAATATTATACATATATAATACATCTTTTTAAACACAGCACACAACATTTAAAAAAAAAAAAAAAAAAAAAAAAAAAAAAAAAAAAAAAAAAAAAAAAACTGACAAAACTGAAAAAGTAAAAACAAAAAAGTACTACCCTAGGGGGTAGACCCCGTTAAACTAAAAAACTAACCACCATGATTATAACTCAACCCTTGGTAAACTTAAATAACTGCCAGCACGTGTTGGAGGATGGATAAAAAGTTGCCAGCTTTTGTGTAGCAGTGAAAGAACTACTGGCTTCATTAAAACCTAATCTGTTAGACAATTTGATAATGTGGCTTATCAAATTCCTAGTTTTGTTACGCTGCATGATACAAGAAGAGAAACAAGAATGTACATCTAGGGTTTACTTTAAATTGTGAATTTAAGAAGACTTTCTAAAAATGTCACTAGAATTGAATGTGATAGCCACTAGGTCAACTTTATATGATTAAAAATTAAGAGGCTTCGGTGTATTTTATTTAAGGCCGAAGGGTGTGGTAGGTGGACTTTCTCTTAATAATTTTCCTATTACAAGTCGACGCAAACCGAGTTAAAATGCATCCAATCAAATATTTTGGTTGAACATATGGACTATTGAAGTTGCACGCATTTTAAAAAATAATAGTACCATTATGCACAATTTAAGTCATATTAACCATTAACCAAATATTTGTAATCCAATCAAATATTTTGTTAGAACGTATCAATTGTTGAATTGCATGCATTTTAAAAAAATAATGGTACCATGAAGCACAAATTAAAAGGAATTTTTTTTTTTTTTTTTTTTTTTTTTTTTTTTTTTATTATTATTTTTTTCCAATGGCAATTTATAAAAAGCAACTAGCAAGGCTAGAAAAAGATCGATTGAAATTTAAAATTAAATATTGTTTTTGTTACAAACGAAAATAGATATATAGAAATACTATTTATGACAAATGAGGTAAATCTTCGACCACTTTTGTGCTCGTAATATATTAATATTAATTAATAAATATACTCACATACCACTAGACTAAGGGGCTGTTTACTTTTAGCTTAATGTTCTTTTTAGTAACAATCTTTTTTTCCACACATTTTTTTAGTTCGTTTCTTTTTAACTTAGTATAGAAGATATTTCTTAATGTGAAAGGGTGTAAAATGCCCCCTCATTCCTAGCCAGGATACAAAATACCACACCAAAGACATAAAATATCCTTCATCTCTCCAACCCATTTCACAAACTCAGATCCTTAAATCCTCCATCACATCAACCTTTTTCTCCCAACACTTGGATCACCCATCATCAACAACTTAAACAACTATTCAAACTTTTACCGTCTCTTTCACCAGCCCCTCAAACACCTTAACCACCATTCCGCCGCCTCACTGGGTTTTCTCCTCCACTACGTCGTCATCTCCATATTATCTTCGATCCCTCCGCTACAGATCTTAAGTTTTTTGGAAGTTTGCAATTATTGAAGTTATCTTTGTTTTCCTTTAGTTAGATCTGTTGAGTCTAATGGTTATAGAAAAAATATGTGCTGTGTTTTGTTATGTTTAAAGTTTACTTTTGATTCTTGATTTGATATTTTGATTCTTGACTTGACAAGTAACATATGAGATTGGGATACATATTGATTTTAGGAAGAAGGGTAAATAAGTCATTTTTTTTTTCAAATATTTTCATTCAAGATGAAAAGGAAACATGCATTTGTTCATATAATCCTTTCTTCGAATAACTTGGTTTATGTAATTAGGATCTGTATCCAAATAGGAAAAAAAACAAAAAAAAGGGCATTCAGGATGAAAAGGAAACATGCATTTACTCATATATACTATCCACAACCGTTCTCTTCTCCACAAACATTAAAAGATACTATGAAATATCAAATATCTAAGTCTTTTAGAAGTGACTTTTCAAAGGCAAAAATGGACAAAAGTAAATGGCCGAAAAGTCACACAAATACAAAATTAGGAAAGAATTTCTGAGCAGTTGTCAACATTGTTTACAACTGATCTAAGAAAAATAGGAACATTAAATAGAAGTTGTATTTTTGCCATTAAATGCTTGACAACATATTAAGGGTCTGTTTGGTTTGTAAATGAGTTTTGGATTAGGATTTAAATTTGAATTTTGATTTAGATTTGTATTAAGACTTTGTTTGTTTTGTTAAAAGGTTTGGAGTAAGATTTGAGTTATGATTAAGATTTGATATCTATACTACATATAATTGAGGAAGCACTCTCTCTTCAAAATTTTCAGATTTACAAAAATGATGCATGATTTACAACACTTAAAAGCAACCAATTTTCATAATTACAACAATCAAAGCATGGTGTACAACAAAAAATAGCATGGAATGAAATTCAGACCAAAATCATATGAATTCTACATTAATACTTTTAAAAACACTTCTACACCCAAAATTACAACCATTTAAACATAATGTACAACCTTTCATTAAAATCCATCCATATTTAATTCGACCTCATATAATTCCGTATTGAAATCTTTTGCTTCCACTATAACTATTATCCAGGAACGCAACCGGACGTCGCCACCAGCACACCGTGGCTCGCGTTTTTCTTTTTTTTTTTTCTTTTTTTCTTTTCTTTTTAATATCAAAGGAAAAAGATGTTGGTTACGTTTCGTGTTTCAAGAAAGAAAGATGGTGTTTTGGCGGCTGAGCTTGTTGACATTTAGAGAGGATACATGTTTTTACTTTTTTCAATTGTCAGGTCCAGGGGTTTAGTGGCTGCTTGGTATATTGAAAGAGATGAGTGGTGTGACTGAGGTTGTTTTTTTTTTTTTTTTTTTTTTTTTTTTTTTTTTTTTTTTAACATGTGTGACTGCGTTTGTTAGAGATATTTTTATATCATTTTGGTTTAGGGTTATAACTTGGGTAACTTGGGCCTAAAAGTTTCATTACTAGTGGTTGGGCTGATTATTCGATTGTTGTATATATAGACTATGGACCAAATAGAAAGAGCTAATTTTGTTTATTTTAACTTTTAATAATTGAGCTGTTATAGTCATAAAAAATTTGGTTAATCGGAATTTAATTATAAACTTGGTTTGTACTTTTTAATGTATTTTTTATTAATTAATTTTTAATTTTAGTTAAATTTTTTGTTTTATTTAAATCAATGAAAAATAAAATAAGATTGGTGTTATGGAGAATTCTGGTTTTATGAGAAAAAGTGCTTATGTGTCAGTACTTTTCTTATAACACCAGCGGGACGACACCAACGGTACCTTATGCTCTTAGAGGGGATGATACCATGCGTTTTGAGAGGCGTTTCCTCCTAAAACGTAACGAGGCGGCACCAAGATGGTACCGTCCCTCGCGTTTTCAAGCGCTGAGCCGTCATGACCAGCCAAAATGGTCCCGAAAAACGCAACGCGATGACCCGAGGAGGGTACCAGGGGTCGCGTTTTTCCTTTTTTTTTGTGGTGTTATCCCATTCTTTTTTTCACTTTTGAACGATTAGTTTATGCTTCAAATTGGAGCTATTGTGATTCGAGTGTATGATTTGCATTTGGTTGTGTTATTCCTATGAAATGAAAGAAACAAAATGATGAGATTTGTTTACAGGAAACGCAACAAAATTTCATTGAAAATAATTGAAGGAATATTGTGAGATTCATTTGAGATAAGATTGAGGTGAAATGAAAAGTTTATGTGGCTGCGTATGGTAGAGAATGAATGAATGATGAAAAAAAAAAAAAGAAAAAAAAAAAAAAAGAGGTAAAAGTGCTACTTATATTCTAACTTTAGAGTTAGTGTTATTTGTACAACATATGAGTTTTGGTTAAATGGGCCAATGTGGGCTTATCCAATTTCTGTTATAGATTTTGGCTGGTAAATTGGTAATGGCTATCGAAAAGTTAGCTTAAGTTTTTTGGATATGCGCTGAATTGTTGGTTTATAAATGTCTGCTGAGATTATTTGGGTTCGTGTGGATATATACAACTACCTAAGCACAATTTACAAATACAATTATTTAAAATACAAATAAAACTAAAAAACCTTTTAGCTACTTGTAATTATACTATTATCATATTAATTGTTATTTGTAAATTAATTGTTAGAAAAAAGAGTGGTCGCAAAACATCACATTGCCAAAAAACATAATCACAGGGTACCCGCCGCCACATCGTGCGGGTACCCTGCTAGTATTTAATATATATATATATATATATATATATATATATATATATATATATATATATATATATATATATATAACAACATTAACTTCAACCTCAACACTTATGTCAGTTGAACAAAGTTAAAGTTTTCATCAAATAAATTTGTTTACAAAATATTAATAAATATTAATACATAATGAAAAACTCATGCATATTTATTAGTTGTATTTATATCACAATTTTTACGAGTAAATTCTTTTATGTCCAAATAGTGAACTAAAATTTTAAAATAAATTTGATTTTTGTAGTAACCCCGTTCATGCACGAGACTTATAACTAGTTTAGATATTACAAAGATCCAACATGATTATATTAAACTCAACGATCCTATAAATTACATCAACCATCTCAAAATTACAAACCGTGATAATTCTAATAATTTAATCTAGCTATTTGGTTAATATTAAATGAGAAAATATAAGTTGGCTACTTGGCTAGTTGCTAGCTTTCGGGGTTTAAGGAGAAAAATGTGATGAGAAAGCGTTGAAGAAAATGTTTTGAATGGGTCAAATATTGACTTTAGTTTGGTCAAATTTAGATAAGCACGTACATTTCTACTTGTAGATTGGTTGATTACTTTACTACTACTAAATATATGATTGCTTGATAATGCATGTGGCATTTAAGTACTCCCCACGTCTGCAACAGCTGTTTAAATAACTAAAATACATGTATTGAGGTAACAGTAATATCTAAAACGATGAAACTTGGTTTTAAAATGATTATTTGTAACTAGTTGCATGCATCAAGTGTCGTAGCCTCGTAGGTATTAGGTATATCTACAATAGTCTCTAAATTGTACGTAGAAGTTAAAACGATCTACTATCAGACCATGTGCTGTAATGTCTTGACTATTGCTTACGGTATTATAGTCGCCACATCATGTTTCCTTCTCAGCCGTTGACTGATTATTTTATTGTGATTTGATATGCTTGCTAAAGTGCTCCCTTCGTCTGTCGACGTCCATAGTGATACCCACTAAGGCCACACCAAAGACGACCCTTTCCACACGTGCTTTCGGAGATGCTGTTAGATCTGAAGACACTTTTAACTCTTCCAACGGATATGTGATATGAATTAGTTGGATACAAGTTTTTCTCATTAAGCAGTGTACGTCCTCTTTTGTTAATCTAACTGCAACATACACAATTACACATGTTAGTATAAGCCTGAACGAGGGTCGAGCCTAAACTGATTTTCGACTATCTACTTCAATTACGTTGATTTATAGGTGATGTGTCAATTATTAGTTCATAGCGAGAAATTGCTAGCGAGTGTTTAGAAAGACATGGTTTTTATAAAGTTGTGGTATATGGAGTGACACATTTTACATTTCGTCCATTTTCTTCAAAAGGAAGGGATTATCGAAATGTGAATATTGAGAACAAATTTTAGTCACATAATTCAAATAAGGAAAAAGAAATAATGAGAAAATATATTTATTTTGTAGATGTGTCTAACATTTGTGATTGTGCTTCCTTATATTAGTTATATTTTTTATTTGATCAAAACTCATTTTCAGGAGAATTTTCATTCGCTGAAATATAATAGAATGGAAAATATTCAATTTAATTTTCTTCTTCACAAATCATAGTCTCTAATATAATCCGATGTAACTAAGGCAGAAAAAGTACATCGTTACATAATCACTGACACTGTCTGAAACGAAATTGCATGTTACGGAGTATATAAATTATGTTGGCGATAGATATGATAATATGTTATCAACATCTATTTAGATAGAAATAAAGGTGTGTGTTAACCTGTATGCTAATATAGTCTGTAGTAAACTTTAAACGACGTATACAATATTTTTAACAGGTTTAAAAATTTCAGCAATGCAACAAATTGTTCATTTCTTAAGTTTTACCATCTAAAAGTAAAGTTGTAGGCTAGAAGGAAGAAATTGTTTGACTAGGGTTGACCGCTTCGTAGTGTCTAATAAATTATGGAATTATCTCAATTACAAGAGCTATTTAAAATGTGATGGATATTGACCTAGAATACAATATTGGCATCGGGTTTAGATCTTGAAGGAATTAATTAATTGGCCCATTGCTTTAGAAATGATTCCATGTACATTGCTTTGAAAGACTATTCAAGATTTGAAAATTAGTTACTGCTACTATCATGGAAGACTTTGAAGGTCAACTAACAATATCAATCTAATGGAACAACATCAATCTAATGGATTAAAACCTGCTACTATCATGGAAGACTTTGAAGGTCAACTAACAATATCAATCTAATGGAACAACATCAATCTAATGGATTAAAACCAATGTTTTGAAACCCGGGTTTGGGATCGACCCGGCCGAGTCATCGGGTCACCGGTTCGACCGCCGGGTCAACCCGGTTAGACCTGGTTTTATGCACATTTCCAAAAATCCATTTTCTATTGTCCAAAGTTTAATGTCTAAACTACAAACACTACTCTGCAGTGAAAAAAGAGCAAAGAACCTTACGGTTCAAACACAGGGGTCCTAAACTCCTAATCATGCTAAGCGCTTTGGATATCAAAACCCGAATTCAATTTAATAAGTTGAAACTAATCACAAATATGAGTGAATATACAACATAAGAAAGTCATATCAAACAAAAATAGCACCTAAACAATGGGAAAAAAAAGTCAAAAAAAAAAGAAAAAAAAATTCAAACCCGGCCGGGTTTCAAAACCTGGGTTGACCCGGGTCACTCAATACCCGGCGGGTCTAACCGGTTGACCCGGTTTTAGAAACCCGGGTTATTTTGACCCGTTTTTTGACCGGGTACCGGTCCAACCGGTTGACCCGGCCGGGTCAACCCGGGTTTCAAAACATTGATTAAAACTCTCTCAATTAAGTTTAATATGATAAATTATGTTTATGCATCTACAATTGTGGACCTTTTAAAATGTCTAAATATTTATTAAATCATTAATTTATAAAGCTTTTGATTTTATAAACCTTGTAGCATTAATGCATTATATATAAACCATTTCAAGTTTATAAAATGTTTAATAATTACACACGCATTAAATTATGAAAAAGGTTCAAAATTTCAAACATTTTCATTTCATATGAACATGAAACATCGACTCACTGTAGTTAAAACAAATTATAAACATTTTCATATGTTTTAAATCATTTCTTGAAATCACCATATATGGATGTCCTAAGTCATACGTTAACTTCATACAATAATTTTTTTTAACAAAGGCCTACTTGTTCATTTCTTTTATACTAAAACCAATATGATCGATAATATTTGACTCTAACTTGAGAGGATCCCAATTAACTTATAAATAGATCGTCTCTTAGTTAAAAATACAATAGTTACTCAACTAAATACAAGAAAAAAAATAGCTACTTTGTATATATTAAGTGATTTTTCCATATATTTTTGCAAATTTTTTTCTGTTAAAAAGACAATAGTTACTCAACTAAATACAAGAAAAAAATAATTAGCTACTTTGTATATATAAATTAAGTGATTTATCCGTATATGTTTGTAAACTTTTTTCTGTATAAATTGAGTGATTTTGCCGAGAGAAATGATACATGGACATAATTTTGGACCTAATTGTAGAACTAAAAACACGTGACATCATCCTGATAGCTGCAGATAAGGACTCATTTATTTTACAACCCATCATGATCATAACACATATTTTTATGTCCATAATTAGGTGTATATATCATTTCTCTTTTGCCAAATATTCAAACTAAAGAAACGTGCAATAAAATCTACCATGAGGGTAAATATCAGTAAAGACATGTATAGTACAACTACCAGTAAAGACATGTATGCCCATCATCATCAGTACATGAATGTGTCGTACTCAATCATGAATCTTGAGCATCTAATTCCAAGTATGTATTATAACCCATAATCTTTGGATTCTCATGTCTTGAAAATTAATTTTAATAGTTAGATTTATGGTTGTCAGGATCCCGATCCTGATCCAGATCTTAGGATCTTACGATTTTACGATACTACAAAGCAAAAATGATCCGGATCTTACATAGGATCTTTGAAAGCTTAAGATCTTATAGGATCTCGGTCTTGACCATAGGATCTTAAGATCTAATCCGATCCGATCCTACTTTTCTCGGATAACAAACTAAAAAACTGCAAATTTATAGATTATTTTTTTGTAGAATTTAAAAAACAACATGTTAATCTTATTAAACATATCATAATCATAATTTAGGACAACTATTCGATGGAACATTCATATAATTTTGTGTTTGTGATATATAATAATTTGTAAATTTGTATAATATTACAAAACTATTAAGAAAATGACATTATAGTAGGATCTTAAGATCCCGATCCGATCTTACGTTCACGATTTTGTAAAGACAAAAACGATCCTGGGTAAGATCCCGATCTTGAAAATCTTGGTTAGATTGTATTGATAAACCTTATATCAGCACATATAACTAGTACTCCGTATATGAACCGTAAAAACATAAAGTAGTCTGTTTTAGATACAATAATTGATGTTTGTGAAACATAATAATTAATGTACGATCAGAAACTTACTGCACACGTCTATTTACCAAAGCGAAAGAACATTACTACTAGTACTATGCAACCCTAATTTTTTTTTAAAATTGACTTTCATTGGGAAAATCCAAGTCTAATTTGAAACCCGATAGGGGGAAAACCTTTAACTTAAGCTGTCCGAAGGCACGACAATTAAATTGAAATAAACCCTGCCTTCTCCAGATTCGAACCCTAGTGGGTTGAAAACTTCATTGAAGGACTTTGAAATCGTACCGACAGGGCAGTGGTCCACAAGGGAGGACTTCCCGGTTTGGTCACCCAAACCGGAACTACTCTCCACTAGGCACGCTTAACTGAATAAGACATGCCCAGTGGACCACTAGCCCATTGGTCTATGCAACCCTAATGGATGCACCAAAATATCTTCTTTAGAGATCCATTATTGTAGTAATTAAAACTAGTTGATAATAATTAATTGAGTTCTTGACCATAACAACCGATAAACCAAACTAGCCTTCTTCATCATTTAATGAAACATATACATGATGCACTTAAAAATTATTACTGTAACATGCAAGCCACCGGGAAATCGACATCAAGGTTAAGAACAGAATAAATGGTTCCACAACATTAGTTTTAGGCTACTTATCTGTATATAATAATCTATAAATTAGTGAAGAATAGTTCATCAGTTAATAATAACGTGGTATTGTACCAATGTACCATACACGCATATTTTACCGTTATATATGTTAATGTCATTCAATGGCCAAGTGTCCAAATTACTTTTTTTGCCGAAATAGGAAAAAGCTAGAAAACTAATGGTTGAACATGAATTATACTAAAACAGGCATGTACTTAATTGGAAGACACGTTGGTACAAATTTGACAGCAGAAATTATATTTACTTTTTATGGAAAGAAAATTAAGTACTGTTAATTTTATGACTACATGTTTTACAAATAAATTTTATCAATAGATACTCATGAGTCATGAGTATGCATGTTTATTTTCTTATCTTATACATACACAAAAATATCCGTAATATTTTTGCGTATCCTGTTTTCGTATATATGTATATAGATACATGATATATAATATAGGGATAATGTTTTATGGTATTATACATGTCATTTTTTATTTTTTTTTTGATATCAAACAAAATTTTTTCCGTATTAATCTTTCAAATTCGGCATTTTTAGAGTATTTTATGACATTTTTCCCCCTCTCATCTAATAGGAGCTTTAATAATTTGAAGGATAAAAATGTCACAAAGTACATCAAGAAGGCGAAATTTAAAAGATAAATAACCGTATAAACGATATCTCTTTGTTTCTTACAATTCTCAATAACCATCTCTAAAGAGTAACAAAACGTTACAAAACATCAATAACTCTTTGTTTCTTACAATTCTGAAAACCTAATACATCCATCTCTGTGTTACTTCTCTTACCATTACAACTACTCACACTCGAAATTTTAACACCAAATAACCGTAACATCTGAACCGGTTCGATTGGTTGCGAGTTTGTAACACCCGATGACCCGATTTTAGGCTTCGAATCTATGTACAGTTGCTTATCTGGTCCCGTTGAACTATAAAAGTTAACACTATCACCGGCTTTTAAGTTTTTCTCTTTAACAAACCAGCTCCAACCTTTAGTTAAAACATAACTTTGACTACTATTCCAATACGAGTAACGAAATCGCCATATTGTCGAATTACTGTCTTCGAAATGCAATAGTACACCTTTAGAAGTGCTTCCTTTTTGAACTGGGAAGTGCTTTTCCGCATGTTGTTTTGGTATCACTAGACGGTTTAATTTTCCAACGTCACTAGGTGTAACGATTTTTTGGAAGAGATGTTCACGTGGTATGATGGAACCCGAACGCGAAAACTTTGTTGACATAAATAATGCTTAAAAACATTATTAACATATTATCAATATATCTATGTTTTGATTATTACAAAATATAAACTCATAGAACAAAAACTTGGGACATAAACAAGTATTTAGTAATTAACATTCTATTTACCTCCAAATCACGTAAGGTATAAATAAACAAAGTGTTTAGTGCAATTTATAATCAAAGGAAAACTTAATTAAGTATTACAAAGTTTATTTAATTATATAAACATATTATATATTTTTGAAAAACACTTTTGGTAATAAAGAAAAATGTTTTATTCATACTAAATATATGAATTCAAATTTTTAACCAAAATCAGTTACTTTTTCACCAAATAAACTTTCCCTACTAAAAAACAAAAAATCTGGCCGTTACAGCTGGGCGGCCCCCTTAATTATAAAGGGCGGTCCCCTTAATTTTAAGGGGGCCGGCCTTGATTTAAGGGGACCGGCCACGCTCCTTTGTCAGAATCTGTTGCCTATAAATACCACCTTAAATTTGGAATTTTTCTCACCTTTTGCACTCCTAAACTTTCTGTTCTAGATCTTCATTTCCAATCTCTTAATCCTTTGATCATACATTCTTAAATCTTTGTTTCAAAGTGATCCAAACATCATCCTATCAAGTGCAAGAGAAGAATATTTTTATCCCTCAAGACAAGAAGTATTACAACTTGTTGTGATCTCCACATCTAAGTTGTTAGAACATCATCATTGTATTTATCTCATTGTGTGATTAGTTGTGAATATTTGTTAGAAGATATATATATATATATATATATATATATATATATATATATATATATATATATATATATATATATATATATATATATATATATATATAGTGTGTGTGTGATTGGTTAGTAGTTAGTTGTGAAGAAGAAAAGTTAGGAAGAAGATTGGTGTGTAGAAGATAGTTGTGAAGAAGATTGGTGTGTAGAAGATAGGTGTGTAGAAGATAGGAAGAAGATTGCTAAATTTAACACTATTATCACAAGTGACGAGGAAGATTCACTAGATCACCATGAGACGAGAGTGAAGACGAAGAATATGCAATGGTCGTAAGAGAATTCAAGAAATTCTTCAAGAGACGAGGAAGATTCACTAGATCACCATGAGACGAAAGAAAACCGTTCCAAAGAAATAGAAGTAACAACTACGGGAAAAGAAAGTGCTTTAGATGTGAAAGTCCAAATTATCTCATTGGCGAATGTCTAAAACCGCCGGGTTATGAAAATCAAGGCACCTTTGTTAGTGGAACATGGAGTGATAGTGACAAAGAAGAAGTGAAAAAACCAAGAGATGAAAAGTGTTTTATAGCAAAAGGAACCGACGAAATATGTTTAGGAATTGACTTGGAGCCTGACGAATGGATCAAGGATAGCGGATGTTCGAGGCACATGATGGGGAACCGCAAGCTATTTTCTACATACAAGGCATACAATGGAGGTAACGTTATTTTCGGTAGTGACTTACGTGGAAAAATCATTGGCAAAGGTACGATTTCTCAAGACTCACTTACTATTGAAAATGTAGAGCATGTAGATAATTGAACATATAACTTGCTTAGTATATGACAAATATGCGATAATAAATGTAGAGTTACCTTTACCGAAGATGATAGCGAAATAGTTAAGAATGGAAAAATTATAGGTAGAGGAATTAGGAAAGGAGACATATATGTTATGAAACTAGGAAACAAACCTAAGGATAGGATATGCCTAACGACCCTAGACGAGAACTCCACATTGTGGCATAGGAGATTAGGATATGCTAACATGCAACAAATACAATCTTTGGCCTCTAAGGAACTAGTTAGAAATTTGCCTAATCTAAAATATGACAAGCATTTTTGTGATGCATGTAAAATTGGAAAACAAGTTCATGCTAGTCACAAAGCTAAGAATATAGTATCCACTACTAGGTGCCTAGAACTATTACATATGGATCTTTTTGGTCCATTCGCTGTGCGGAGCTATAGAGAACACAAATATACCTTAGTAATAGTAGATGACTACTCACGATACATGTGGACTAGGTTTTTAAGTGACAAGACCCAAGCCTTTGAAAAATTCGAAATATTTAGTAAAATGATTCAAAATAAATTAGGATGCACAATAGTAGCCATTAGGACGGACCATGGTAGGGAATTTGACAATGAAGTACAATTCGGAAAATATTGTGATTTAAATGGAATATCTCACAATTTCTCCGCTCCTCGTACTCCTCAATCAAATAGCGTAGTAGAAAGAAAAAATCGGTCACTACAAGAAATGAGTAGAACAATGTTAAATGAAAAGTCCATCCCACAAAAATTTTGGTGTCACGCCGTAGATACATCAACATATATTATTAATAGGGTATCAATTAGGAGAATTCTAGGAAAAACTCCTTATGAGTTACTAAGAGGTAGAAAACCAAACTTAAGCTAGTTTAGGGTATTTGGAAGTAAATGCTATATTCTAAACACTAAGGATTACCTCACTAAATTTGATCCAAAATCATATGAAGGAATATTTATAGGATACTCACAAAATAGTAAAGCATATATAATACTTAACAAACACTCCATGAAAGTAGAAGAATCACTAAATGTAACATTTGATGAAACACCACCACCTCCTAAAACTTTACCTTTAGAAGATGATGACTTAGTAGAAGAAGAAGCTATTGAGGTTAGTAAAACAAAACCCATAGGAAATGATAATGAAGACATTAACTTAGGAAATAACGAAATTGTAAATGTTAAAGAATCTAGATCACATCCACTAGATAATATAATGGGACATCTTAACCAAAGAACCTTTAGGTCACAAGCTCAAGATAAAAATAATTTCTTTCGTTTCCTCTCAGCAATAGAACCTAAGAATATTAATGAGGCTTTAAAAGATGAAAGTTGGGTTATAGCTATGCAAGAAAATTAAATCAATTTAAGGCAAATGATGTTTGGGAATTAGTCCCAAATCCAATGAATATGACCATCATAGGAACTAAATGGGTATATAGGAATAAATTAGATGAAAATGGAGTAGCTACTAGGAATAAAGCTAGGTTAGTTGACCAAGGTTATAATCAACAAGAAGGAATTGATTATGACGAAACTTATGCCCCCGTAGCTAGACTAGAATCTATTATGATACTACTTGCCTATGCATGCGCCCTAGATTTTAAGTTATTCCAAATGGACGTGAAAAGTGCATTCCTTAACGGTTTTATCAATGAGGAGGTATATGTGGCACAACCTCCAGGATTCATTGACTTCGCAAAACCTGATTATGTTTATAAGTTAAAGAAAGCTTTGTATGGACTCAAACAAGCTCCCAAAGCTTGGTATGATCGATTAAAAGCTTTCCTTATTAAACATGATTATTCCATGGGAATGGTAGATAACACTCTTTTCACTAAAAGGAAAGACCAAAATCTCATCATTGTTCAAATACATGTTGATGACATTATATTTGGATCGACTTGTCAAAACATGTGTGATGAATTTGCCAAGATCATGCATGATGAGTTAGAGATGAGTATGATGGGTGAACTTAACTTCTTCCTAGGATTACAAATAAAACAATTAGAAGATGGAATATTCTTTAACCAATCTAAGTACATTAAAGAAATGCTTAAAAAATTTGGCTTAGAAGACTCAAAACCCATGAAAACTCCCATGTCTACGGAAGTAAAACTCACAAAGGATGATGAAGGTGAGTCCGTAGATAACACCAAGCATAGAGGAATGATAGGTAGTTTACTATACTTGACGGCAAGTAGACCCGATATCATGTTTAGTATCTGCCTTTGTGCCCGTTTTCAAGAGGATCCCAAAACCTCTCACCTAGAAGCGGTTAAGCGTATCTTCCGATACATTAAAGGTACTATACACTTAGGATTATGGTATCCTAAAGGATCCGGCATAGAAATCATCGTCTATGCGGATTCGGATCATACGGGAGACTACGTAGATAGAAAAAACACTAGCAGTATTTGCACGTTTATGGGATGTTGTCTAACATCTTGGTTTTCGAAGAAGCAAACCGCTCTTGCTATTTCTACCACCGAAGCCGAATATGTAAGCGCTGGAAAGGCATGTCAACAAGCACTATGGATGAAACAAGCTCTTATAGACTATGGCATTAGGTTAGAAAACGTTCCCGTTATGTGCGATAACATAGGTGCGATAGATTTAAGTAAAAATCCGGTGCAACACTCTAGGACTAAACATATAGAAATACGCCACCACTTTCTTAGGGATAATGTACAAAAAGGGAACATATCTATAGAAAAAGTTGCATCGGAAGATAACATTGCGGATATATTTACTAAACCCTTTAAGCGTGAATTATTCAATCACTTGCTTTTAGGATTAGGAATGATGGAACAAGTTGACTAAATTTTATTGCATCTAGACAATATTTTTTTCGCATAAGATTTACTTTTCTTCCACTTCTCCATTTCTGAGTTTAGGAATCTATTTCGCACAAAATTAAAGATTGGGAAGTATTATTTTCTTTGCATATACTCTTTTGTAAAACCCAATCAAATTTCTTTTAAAAATTATTTTCACATCTAGGAATTACATGAACATCATTTTCCTTGCATTGTTGACTAATGTTAAAAACATTTTTTTTTTATCATGCATAAAATCTCACATAAATTGTCAATGTATATAATCTAATATATATCTTTGACATTCATGATCGAGCAAAAATCGAATCAAGGAGACTTTGGATTGTTTCTTAAGAATTTATTTTTTCTTGCATTTAGGAGTCGAAATAATCACAACTCCACATTTGTTGCATATAGGCACACACTAGGACAAAATCACTCATAACATTGTCATCTTGTTTCATCACTAGATTTTTGACTCACTAGTTGCCTTTGCCTTTGATCTAAGATAGTTGCCTTAGGAAGTTTAAGTGCTCTTGCCTTTATTTGTCTCTTTTAGCTTATTATGTGTTGCTTATTTGCTCTTTTGCTTAAGTGTTTTTGCATACATGTTATATCTTGATTAGATTAGATGCTATATTGCCTAAAGGAATTGAACTTGCTTCAATCCAAATCCAAAAACACAACATTTCTGCAAATTTTCTGCCAAAAACCCTTTTCTGGCAATCTGGGAACCATCAGATGGGCGGCCCCCTTAATTATGTAAGGCAGCCCCCTTAATTTTAAGGAGACCGCCCCCTAATTAAGGGGACCGGCCATCTGCTGGACCGATTTACAGAATCTTTTCTACTTTTTAGCCGATTTCCACCGACATTTCCCATTTTTCACCAACATATTTTGTCCTAATCTCCCAAACAAACTTCATCCATCCATAAACACATAAATCTTACACTATAAATATCCCCAATCTTCCACACTCTCCATTCATCCCTTCATGACTTCTCCAAATAAACCAAAACCAAAAGCCTCAAGGCTTGCAAGGATGACGGAAAAACCCGTTTGGCAAAGAAAAAACCCTCGAAACAAATCCATCATAACCAATGAAGTTGGAAATCACTCAACACCTCCAACCACTTACTTCCCAAACTTTACACCAAATTCACAAGGACATTCATTTGATCCTCTGTACAAACCATACAACATTGGCCAAACATCTTCCTTCATGCCAAACCACTCATCTCATCCTCCAACCACTTATAATGATCCATACAAGTTTGATCAACCATCCAACTACAATTCCAACTACACAAACCCAATTTATCCATATCAACACAATGACTCTCTCCGCATTGCCACGAAAAAGCAAAAGTTCCGTGATGAAATATCCCAAATCCATGATCTTAGTGATCCCAATGCCATGCATCTTGCACAACGCAACAAAGGGCAACTTCCATCATCACCCTACAACAATTGCCTACCCCACTCTCTCAACTTGGATCAAGTTACAAACCACACTCACTATTGCCCTTGTTGCATCTTCCTTCAAAAACAAATTCTTTACTTGAGTGAAGATATTTCTTGGATTGAATATCTCCTCACTCGTCCTCATCCAATACCACCCTTAACACGATACAACATCGTAAGATCCACCTCTTCCGCTCCATACCCCACTCCATCTAACAACTAAGCCTTATGCTTATGTTCCCTTTCAAGCAAAATAAAACAATCAACCATGGGTTGCAAGCAAGTCCAAGTGCTCTCTTAGGCAATATAGGACTATGTCTTTTCTTTTGTTTTATTGTAATCAATATGCTTCAAGCATATTGAATGTTGTAATGCTAATCATTTCTATGATGCTTGAATGAATCTATTTTTATTTGCATGATTGTTATTTTGCATGTATATGTGTCTTGTTCTCTTCAAATATTTTTGTAGCCAAGATTTCCATAGCTCGTTCCCTTGGTGCTCTCAAATGAGGGGGAGCATACATCAAGGGGAGCATTCTACCCATTTAAACTTCTTTCACGAAGCTTACTCGGCTTAACCTTTTTGATTTTACAAAAAGGGGGAGAAGAGAAATGTAAACTCTATAATACTTGTCTAAAAACAAGTTTTAGATCTATTTAGTTTAAGGTTTTGTAATAATCAAAAAGGGGAAGATTGTTGACATAAATAATGCTTAAAAACATTATTAACATATTATCAATATTTCTATGTTTTGATTATTACAAAATATAAACTCATAGAACAAAAACTTGTGACATAAACAAGTATTTAGTTATTAACATTCTCTTTACCTCCAAATCACGTAAGGTATTACAAAGTTTATTTAATTATATAAACATATTATATATTTTTGAAAAACACTTTTGGTAATAAAGAAAAATGTTTTATTCATACTAAATATATGAATTAAAATTTTTAACCAAAATCAGTTAATTTTTCACCAAATAAACTTTTCCCACTAAAAAAACAAAAAATCTGGCCGTTACAGCTGGGCGACCCCTTTAATTATAAAGGGCGGTCCCCTTAATTTTAAGGGGGCCGGCCTTGATTTAAGGGGACCGGTCACGCTCCTTTGTCAGAATCTGTTGCCTATAAATACCACTTTAAATCTGAAATTTTTCTCACCTTTTGCACTCCTAAACTTTCTGTTCTAGATCTCCATTTCCAATCTCTTAATCCTTTGATCATACATTCTTAAATCTTTGTTTCAAAGTGATCCAAACATCATCCTATTAAGTGCAAGAGAAGAATACTTCTATCCCTCAAGACAAGAAGTATTACAACTTGTTGTGATCTTCACATCTAAGTTGTTAGAACATCATCATTGTATTTATCTCATTGTGTTATTAGTTGTGAATATTTGTTAGAAGATAGTTTAGTTAGATATATATATAGTGTGATTGGTTAGTAGTTAGTTGTGAAGAAGAAAAGTTAGGAAGAAGATTAATGTGTAAAAAATAGTTGTAAAGAAGATTGGTGTGTAGAAGATAGGTGTGAAGAAGTGGTGTGATTAAGTAGTGAATAGGTGTGAAATAGTTGTGTAGAAGGTGTGAATAAGTTGCGACGAAGTTGTGGTGTGTAAGGTTTTCTCCGCCATAAGGGAGCTTGTTGACATAGTGAAGAAAACTCTCGAGTTAGGTGCTCGGGGAGTGGAGTAGGGCAAGGAAGGTGACCTTGTATCCGAACCACTATAAATCTCTTGTCTCGCGGTTCGAACTTTCCAACTCTCATCTATTTATTTACTTACATTATTATTGATTTATCGTACATATTTAGTGTTGTTCATATTGTGCATGACTTGATTTCATATAGCATCGAATCTATATTTTTGAAAACAAAGAAAACTTTCAAACAATCTTTTATAACAAATTAAAAAGACGTAAAACTATTCAACCCCCTTCTAGTTTTCCACAAACATATTGGAACCAGTTTGTGCTGATGTTTTGTTTAAGGTGCAACTTCTTTTGCTTTGTTCTAGCTCGTCATTGTACGTGTGTTTTCTTAATATATCGACGATTTCGGATTTTGAATGTTTGCTTAAGAAACTTGCTTCCCTTTTGGCTTATTTATTGTTGGTGTCCATTTGCGGAAAGTTTGTGACAGCATCTCGACCACGAAACCTTTGTACCGCGATATCGTACGCCTTTGCAGCCTCTTCTTCCTCGTTGAAGGTGCCTAACTATACCTATAAAAGATACACAAGTTAGATTATGTTTTTAACTATATTTGTCTATGTGATTCAAGGAAAAGAAATAAAATAAGTATATTTAAATTGCGATCCTTCAAATTATCTACATTCAAGTAGAATAAGGAAGAAACACTCATGGACGAAACCAGGGGTTATCGCGGGTGCCTGGGACCTATTGATTTTTTCGATGTAGTGTTAATTTTTGAAAACATCAAATTTTCAAAATGAATCTTAAATGCAACAGGTCCATCGAAATATGTTTCTAATTTAGGTTTCAAAAAATTTGTGAACCCCGATCATGTTTGGTCATGGTTCCGTACCTAGAAACACAAGCAGTTGAATTATAAAGAGTTAATTTGGCTCCATATACACGGTTTATTATTTTTTGTTGGTGTTTTGCAAATAAGTATGAATTACATCTTAGGTGGAACGTACACTTTTAACTAAATGTTGGTTAACTCATTTTGTCTATATGATCATTAGCGTATTCAAGATCTAAATAAGATGTAATAATAGTTGAGATAAAATTAACGCATACCCTTTGGTGTTTCTCATAAATCTGAGCTCCCCAACGGCCGTTTGGTTGTGGGACGACACCTTTGAATCTTGAAGACCGAAGCTTTTTCTTATCTTATACATACACAAAAATATCAGTAATCTTTTTTGCGTATCCAGTTTTCGTATATATGTATATAGATAACATGATATATAATATAGGGATAATGTTTTATGGTATTATACTTGTCATTATTACTCCACTTTTCTTTTTCTTCATATCGAACAAATTTTTTTCCGTATTAATCTTTCAAATTCGGGTTTTTTGGAGCATTTTATGAAATTTATGTCCCTCTCATCTAATAGGAGTTTTAATAATTTGAATGATAAAAATGTCATAAAGTACATCAAGAAGGCGGCATTTGAAAGATAAATAACCGTATAAGAAAAAAAGATATGTTCGGTATCTAGAAAATGAAATAGTGAAAAGTATGATTGCCTCGCAATATATCATGTTACTATCTCGTTACACCTACGTACTCCTAATGACCGGGTCTTTTTTGGTCATGTCTACGCCATCACTTCGTGCTCTAAAATTGATATCCTAACTTTAATCTTTTGCAACTTGCACATTTATCATCCCAATTCTCAAAAGTCAAAACACAATAAGTACTAAACGATATCTCAATAACCATCCATAAAGAGTAACAACACGTTACAAAACATCAATAACTCTTTGTTTCTTACAATTCTGAAAACCTAATACATCCATCTCTGTGTTACTTCTCTTACCATTACAACTACTCACACTCGAAATGTTAACACCAAATAACCGTAACATCTGAACCGGTTCGATTGGTTGCGAGTTTGCAACACCCGATGACCCGATTTTAGGCTTCGAATCTATGTACAATTGCTTATCTGGTCCCGTTGAACTATAAAAGTTAACGCTATCACCGGCTTTTAAGTTTTTCTCTTTGACAAACCGGCTCCAGCCTTTAGTTAAAACATAACTTTGACTACTATTCCAATACGAGTAACGAAATCGCCATATTGTCGAATTACTGTCTTCGAAATGTAATAGTACACCTTTAGAAGTGCTTCCTTTTTGAACTGGGAAGTGCTTTTCCGCATGTTGTTTAGGTATCACAAGCCGGTTTAATTTTCCAACGTCACTAGGTGTAACGATTTTCTGGAAGAGATGTTCACGTGGTATCATGGAACCCGAACGCGAAAACTTATTGGAACCGGTTTGTGGAGATGTTTTGTTTAAGGTGCAACTTCTTTTGCTTTGTTCTAGCTCGTCATTGTACGTGTGTTTTCTTAACATATCGACGATTTCGGATTTTGAATGTTTGCTTAAGAAACTTGCTTCCCTTTTGGCTTCTTTATTGTTGGTGTCCATTTGCGGAAAGTTTGTGACAGCATCTCGACCACGAAACCTTTGTACTGCGATATCGTACGCCTTTGCAGCCTCTTCTTCCTCGTTGAAGGTACCTAACCATACCTATAAAAGATACACAAGTTAGATTATGTTTTTAACTATATTTGTCTGTTGTGATTCAAGGAAAAGAAACTAAATAAGATTTAAATTGCTATCCTTCAAATTATCTACATTCAATAAGGAAGAAACACTCAGGGACGAAACCAGGGGTTCTCGCGGGTGCTCGGGACCCTATAGATTTGTTCAAAAAATTTATGCACCCGGTCATGGTTCCGTCCCTAGAAACACTAGCTGAATATATAGTTGAATTATAAAGAGTTAATTTGGCTCCATATACACGGTTTATTATTTTTTGTTGGTTTTTTGCAAATAAATATGAATTACATCTTAGGTGGAACGTACACTTCCAACTAAATGTTGGTTTATGCATTTTATATATATGATCATTAGCTTATTCAAGATCTAAATAAGATGTAATAATAGTTGAGATAAAATTAACGCATACCCTTTGGTGTTTCTCATAAATCTGAGCTCCCCAACGGCCGTTTGGTTGTGGGACGACACCTTTGAATCTTGAAGACCGAAGCTTTTTTGACTGAGCTTCCGCTTCGACTTCCACCCCACTTTCTAGGTCAAGAACTACGTTGGCTCCACTTCCGAGCCGGCGTAGGCTTGTTTCGCCTGTCGGTGGGGTGGTAACTGTTGGGGGAATGGTGGAGATGGTTTCACTGGTTGTGGTTTTATCATTTGTGCAGCTTGTATACATTTTCTAGAGAGAGAAATGAAATGTAAATATGGTTGGGTTTTTATTCCTAGAGAGAGAAATAAAAAGGTTATGAAACGGGTAATAGACAAGGGTTGTGTTATATAGGAAGAGAAAATATCAAATCTTCATGTGGGTATATGTTGATATTAATTTAATTTCATGTTGTCATATAATAAATCCTAGTTGATATTGTATATTTGTGTGTATAACATGTACACATAGAGAAGAAACCAAATATATTTAGGTAAGAACTAGGAAGGTACGTATACTATATATTCTTTAGTTTTAGTTTTAGTTTTTTGTTTTTTATATAGACTAAATGTTGGGTCAATTCTAAGCTTAATAATCTTTAACTAAGATTTGAATCTAAAATAACTTAAGTATAAATTAAAAATCACTGACTAAATGAATATTCAAGGAGTCACTTTTTGAGTTTACCAGAAACTAAGAAAGTCTATCTTCAGAGTTTATCAAAGACTAAGAAAATCTCACCACTTTCAGGGCGGAATTTGGTAAATGAAGTCCTGAACATGAAAGAAGACGATAGAATCAGTGAGTAATGACAATAACTCACTGACTCCCCTAATATCATCAACAACTAAAAGCATTATGAACTTTGATATTTAAGAAAAATATCTAAGTATATGAAAGTTTAGGTGAGAACTTTCTTAAGAAGATAAGGGAAAAAGCATTTATCGTAAAAAGTAAAAGAAAGTACAAGAGTTCATAAAAAGGGGCAAATAATTGTCAACATTATTCCCTAAAGTGGGATTGAACACACTCCAAAAATAGAAGTATTTAATGTAAGTGTACTAGACAGTTAAATGCTCGACACGTCCTAATTACCCTCTTGGTATCCACCTCGATCTTCGCATGTATAATAAAATGTTGTAAATGAGTAAATATTATCTCTTGCAATTAATGTGAAAACATTAAAAAAAACATTCACTCCTCCATAGAACTATGTCCCTGAGTGTATTCGGTGGTTAGCGTAGTTTTTAATTAAAAATTAACTTTGGTTTATGTTTAAGTTAGTGAGGAGATCACCAAACAATTGTCATTTAATTTAGATAGTTATTCAAAAACAATCTTAGTAAATTATTTGATTCATTTCCAATAAGAATTTAAACGTTGAAAAATATTTGTCTAAATCTTTATCGGACTGTTTACTTTTATTAAACGTTTTATATTTACTTTGCTAAGCATGGAAATTGGTTAGGTAACATTAGTTAATATTTGTAACCAACTAAATGGAAACAACAATTGGTATCATAGCGGTTTGATTTCTAAAACCTTTTTCATAAAAACCGTTCAAAAGTTTTTAAAATCTAACTCCTAACATGTCTAGCGAAGTACCATAACTAGTTGATCCAAAATGAGGTAGTTTCGTTTTTAATGCTCTTAAACTAGAAGTTGCAAGATTTAGAAGATGAAAAAAGAAAATACCATTTTATCTTGTTGGAATGAAACCTTATCTCACTAAACGTCTTGAGGAAATGGTGACAGTCAAGGTACTCATTACCTTGGCTGATGAAGAAAAGGTGTTTGTTAATTAGGAAAGAACATGCCAAACATGGAGAATAAGTGGAGATCACCATAAAAAAGGTACACACTCATCTACAAGTGGATGATAATGAAGATAGACAAAACTTTATTGATTAGACTTAAGTTTGTAGAAGTGCAAAGAATGAACCTTTTTTCAAAATATAGGAATCTTGCTTTAGAAATGAACACTTATAAGGATGAGTTGTTAGAACTAAACAAGCTAAAATCACTTCCCTGACTTTTCATCATGCAAACATTGAGATTTTAAATCAGAATTAGCCCTTTGGAAAGAACTTAGTGTAGGTAAGTCTATTAATAAATTATATTTATTTATTTATTTTAGGGGGAGTTGGTAAAGAGTTTCCCCGATAAAATATATTACTCATAAAAAACTTTTAAGAACATAGGATGAGGGTGAGTCCCACATCACAACCCGTTACAGGCAAACACATACACCTATCGTGCTTCAAACCAAAACTATCATAAGAGAGACAGGCTAATCTTATGAATCTACCAAAAAAACGGCAACAACAAAACAAGAACTACTTTGTAACTCTACCATGGATACGGATATCCCACGCGTCACAAAAAGAAAGTTGTTCTTTAATTAGGCCATTACTATCATACTCGTAACCATCATAACCATCATAGTAGTATTCATACTCAAGGAGACTTACATCATTAGCTCCTCTACCAGCACGATTCGGGTTAGCCATCTATCGAGCCATGTCATTATCAATATGCTCGACTTTATCACTATCATAATCGAATCCCCAATGTTTTTTCATAGCTGTACTTATGTTCACAACATTTTTCATTTTTCGTATACGAAATCAAGTTAATTAGTTTATACAAGCGTGCACTCCGCACCTCCAAACTTTTATTATAACTTAACTTGAAATCTATTTGGTCTCGGGTAAATTACCAATTAAATAAAATGTTTGATGACACTAAAATCACCAACACTAAGCATGGAAGTTGGTTAGTTAACATTAGTTAATATATGTAGCCAACCAAAATAGGAACAACACTTAATTAACACTTGTCATTATTAAAGATTTTAACGTAGTAATTCGTCATGTAAAAACTTTTCACAACTTGGGTAATTTATGTACACCGGTTGTGTGCAATAACTTGCAGTTGACAAAGAGTATGTACAATAGTAACTTTATATAAAGCACGCATATAGTTGAGGTGTATGAAGTCAATTTGAAGGCCTCCAATGTACGAGTATGACACTATTAGTAGTACAACCATATACAGCTTCTTAAGAGCACGCGGTAAGGTGGTGGTGTGTTAAGTCTTAACACACTGCCACCTCAGCGTCACGTCAGCTTTTTCTTTTTAACCTTAACACTTGACTTTCCACCCCGGTAAGGTAACTCACCTATAACTCACCTCCACCTCAAATATTTTCAATTTCAACCCCAAATTTTAACAAACACTTCATTTATTTAAAACATAACATTAATTAAAACACAACATTACATTACATTACGAAATAAAAAAAAAATAACGATACTAAAAAAATAAACGAAATCAATAAAACACTACATCACATAATTATTCATAATTGACGCGGAGGCAACCCAAGTTTCATGGCGATTCGATCCTTTTCTGCATTAACGAATGCCACCCAATGTGGATCTTTGCCGGTGGTGTCGAGCATCAAAAATTCTAGCTCTTTCATCCTTTGTTGTGCGGCTTGATTTTCGGCTGTCGCCTGATACGCCTTACTCGCCTATTCACGTTTCGACCTTAACTCGGCGCGCAACATATCCGCAAAAGCTAACGAAGAAATGGACCCACCGGTACTAGCCGTGGCTCCGGTGCTTGTCGTGGCCTCGGATTTTTGTTTCTTGGCGGCCCTTTTTTTGCCAATGGGCCGTGGTTCTTCGTCATGACCAAACAAAGACTCGTTTGTTTGGCTTGGGACGTCGCCGGTTAAATCAATCGCTTCCGGTGCGTCCCATTTTCGATGTTTGCGCAACACCGTCCAAGCGTCTTCATTGGCGAACAACGGGTTTTCTTGACGATAGAGTTGGTGAGCACGTGTTATAACATCCACCTCATTTTCCCCACTATTTATCTCGCGTTGCGCCTTTTTGTAAAAAGCGTTGAACTTAGTACAATCACGGTTCAACGTTTTCCACTTTGATTGTAGCATATGTTTGTTGCGATCTTTTGGACTTAATCTATTGAACTCGCCTCTTATACGTTGCCATAACGTTTCCTTGGTTTGTGAAATCCCCAACAGCGAATCCTCTGAACACGCAATCCAACACTCGGCAAGCAACTTTTCCTCATTTGGCGTCCAACGTTCCACCCCCTTT
The DNA here is from genome assembly GCA_030686995.1 of Artemisia argyi. Classification (NCBI taxonomy): domain Eukaryota; kingdom Viridiplantae; phylum Streptophyta; class Magnoliopsida; order Asterales; family Asteraceae; genus Artemisia; species Artemisia argyi. The sequence continues at coordinate 32,931,697 of CM060683.1, forward strand.
TTTCCAGCACCTGCATCCTCGTCTTCAACGGGGTCTTTGGATTTTTTTGCCTTACGTTTTCCACGGCTTTTTGGTTTTTGAGGAGAGGTTGGTGTTTCTGGAACTTCATATGTTTCCGTTTGGGAATGTTGTGAGTTTTGGGAGAATTGAAGATTTTGGAAATTGTAATTTAAGTCGCTTTGTTGACTTTCGGTCCAATATTGGGAATCTTGTGGGTTACCCCACATCGGTGGTGCCGAACCGTCGTTTGGATTTGATGAAGAACCCGCGTATGGGTGATTCCACCCACCACCGAGAAGATTCGTAAACGAGTTGTTGTTGCCACCCGACATTCTTTTTTTTTTTTGCGCTAATAGAAGAGTATTGTAGATGAAAATAGTTGTGAAAGTGTGAAAAAATATTGTGGGGGTGAAGGGGTATTTATAGTTGTAATAAAATGGGTTTGAAATTTATTTTTATTTGTTATTATTTTTTTACACTACTAGCCGTTTACAAACGGTCAAATAATGTAGGGGGTGGAAATGAAAGTTTTTTTTTTTTTTTTTTTTTTTTAACTAGCCGTTGGGCTTGATTGTAATTTTTTTTATACAATGTTAACGTGCGTTAACCGCTTGCCCAAACGAGTTAACACACCTCTTGACTTTCAGTGGTGGTAAGGTAACACAGTGTGTTAAGTTGGTGAGTTAAGGCTTAACACACCAAAGTGTGTTACCTTACCGAAGGCTCTAAGAGTATATCTTTCTTTTGGATCATTCATAGGTCCCAAACATTTCGGCCTAATTGGTTCGAATGGATTTCAAGACCCAATTATTGCTTGTACTATCTTGTTGTAAATATTTTATCCTAGCTTCTTCTTAGTTTTAATAAAATTTATGCCGGTTAAAAAAATTATAATTAATTCACATCAAATTCACGTGTTTATAGTCGACTTGATAAACTTCTTAAGAACTCTAGTCTATTGGTTATGTATAGCTTTTATGATATTAAATTAACTCGTTAGGTTATATATCGTTTTCTCATGTATATTAACAACAAATATTGGAACATAAGGTTATTGATGCCTTTTCAACTAAAATATTTGGTGAAACTGTATAATTGTTTACTTTGTGTTATATTGGACTTACAATTTCATGATGTGATGTTTTATGATTTTCCTTAAATACAATACTTCGTATGTAAATAGGCTTTATTATGATTTATATTAGCATAGAAATATTTTCTAAGATACTACCATTGGCGATTGGGGAAGGTTATATATAGCATTTCCAATAGTAGGAACTCATTATTTAAAACAAGTGTAAGAGGTATAAAACATGTGTACTTTTTGTGAGCCAGCCAAGAGGCATACCAATAATTATCGATCATTTATAGCATTTCCAATAGTAGGAACTCATTATTTAAATCCTTTTCTTTCTCTCTTTGCATTTTGTTTTCATCGATCCATCCTATTTTTACAACTTGTTGAGGCATCCAAAACCAACACACACATCAATATAATAATTCCAAAAAATTCTATGCTCAATTAGTACATCCAGCAGATTTATATAAATCCATCATCACTTATTCACTTACATACCAGCATAGATATCATGGGGTGACATGAATACTGTGTAATATGTATGCACGTAAAGGAGTGTGAGGGGACCAAGTTGATGGGTTCACATGAAAATGAAACCAAGTGATATGTTTGGTCATTGCCTCATGACCTCATTGGTACATTCCCCTTTGAGCTAGCCATATACATGCTTCTTGGACTGGCTGCTGACCAAGTTCATGACCATGATGCTTATCTGGAATCCCCTTGGTCTTTACTAAAAGCAGCAACAGATAATACACGTGATTTAGATGAGGGTATTGATGAGTGTGTAAATACTCATCATTTTTGTCTTATATGAACTGTCAAAACGTCCAAAAACACTCAGTAATGCATCAAAATACTAAAAATATTCCAAAATTGTGTTTTATACGTTTTATATGCAAAATGTTTAAAAACAAATGAAAAACGAACAAAGTTTGCATAATTGGCAGTTTCAGTTCCTCAAGTTTTAAAAATTGACAAAACTAGTCCCTGAAGTTTTAAAACGAAAGAAAAGTCAACCAAAGGCATTTAAAAGTGAAATATGATCAAAAACGATCCTTGGGTAAAAATTTTGAGAAAATTACACTTTTACCCCTCAAGTTTCAAAATTGGCAAAATTAGTCCCTGGGTGTTTTAAAATGGAATTTTATCAAATATCACCCTTGTACTATTCATAAAATACAATTTGGAACTTTTTGATAACTTTTGGGAAATTACCACTTCAACCCTTCAATTTTCAGAAAATTACAGGTTTGGTCCCTGGAGTTTGAAAATTTTGCAGAAATAGTCCCTGGATGTAAAAATGGAAATTTATCACTAACGGCCCTTGGACTATTCACATTTGGCACTTTTCACCCCTTTAATATCTTTGAAAAGTTGCTAAGTTGAACCCTTTAAAAATCAAAATTGCAAAACTAGTCCTTGAAATATTTACCCTTAACCAAATCCGGATAAAAAAATAAATACCCACAAATCCAATCCACTAAAATAAACTACCAGCCCACCCTTTTTTGTGATCCACCTCCCAAGCCCAAAAAAACAATAGCCCAGTCCACCTCTGGTTTGACCCCGGTCAAAACCACAACAAAATACCACTTCCCCCCTTTTTCCTTCTTCCTCAGCTAAACCACCAGGTGGTATTCCCCCTGCAAAATCACCCAACTTGCACCCTGCACCACCACCCTTATCCTATCCCTTCACTCACCCCAAGAACCCATCACCTCAACCCCCCCCCCCCCCTATGGCTACTCACAGACCCCAATTGACTTAAAAGCAATTTTCCCGCCAAATTGATACCAAGAACAAGAGACTCCTATTGGCTGCTATGAGAGGTGGGATATGACCAGTGGGACCCACACAACCCAATGGATGCTATAAAGTGAGGAAGAAGCTGAAGTGGAGCTGTATTAGTTTTAGTCTTAGCTTAGTATAGTCGTAGGTAATGTAATTTACTCATTAAGTTGTATTTTCAATTAAAACAAGTTTGTATCAGTTACTCTTATGTATTTCAATCTTTAGTAAAAGTTAATTTCAAGTTTCATGCCGTATCTAAGTTTATGCCATTTTCAAGTTTAATCAAGATTTCAAAAAGCTCACCTATTATTGTTAGTTGTAGTTAAAGCATTTCATAAGCTCATATAAGCTTATTTACAAGTTTTAAAAGGTTACAAAGCAGTAAAAAACCAGATTAGTTAGGTTTCTCAAAAATACTCAAAAATCATAAAAAAATAGATAATAAATAAAAATTTAGTTTCTGAGGTGCAAGAAGCAAGGAGCAAGGAGAATTGTTGAATTTTCTGGGTTGTAGTACCTCAGGGGAGGTTTAGGATGGAATGGTGAGCTTGTTCTTGACTTGGATCACACAAGAGCATTTGTAAGGCTTAATTTCCATATTTCTCTAAGTTTACTGAAAATTAGTTTAATGTAGTTTATCATATGTTTGAAAATGCTTTTTAGTCATTGTTGTTATCTATTAGATCAGTGTTAGTGTTTAGATTAATCTTTGGTGTCCTTTGGTTTTAATTTCATCATAATCTGTGAACTAAAGGGGTGTTTGGATTAGCATAGTATACTGAGATCTTGTTGTCATTTGATTGTGTTTTGCTGAGAACAAGTTACCACAGTCCTAAGTAGGCTATTTAAAGCCCAACATCCAAGTTTCATTAAGCTTTGGTCAAAATCAACCATCACACACTCCCACAGTTAACTGTTGGGAGCTTGTGATCCAAAACCCATTTGTTTTCATGCACAAGTAGGTAATATAGCCCTAGGCAATCATATTATAGCTTAATATAACTTAAATAACCAGTAAAATAGGATCTAAGTTCACAAAAGTCAAAATATTAAGTTTTATCAAAAAAGTCAAAGTACTTGTCTCAGATTTTTACCAAAATTGAGAGAATTGTTTAGAATTTAGGATTAGTTTTTAGGACTTGAAACTTTTAGGTTTAGAAGCCCCCCACCTCTTCTTTAAGATCCCATTGTCCCTAGATTTTTGTGATTTTTTCTGTGGGCCCCACAGCCCTCAAAAGAGGACTGCAGGGCAAGTATCTGTTCTGTATCAGCAGTCACCCACCCAAACCACCCACTTGGGTGGTGGTTTGTGGTCACCACAGTGGGCCCCACACCCTAGACTTTGGTTTTTCCAACCCCCCTCCTACCTGGCTACCCCATTTTACCATTAGTTTGACCCCTAGGACAGTGGACCCCACCTGGAATAAGGCCTAAAGATTGTCCCAATTCTGTGTTCAGTTTTAAATTGCAAAGTACTTATTTGATTGTGTTCAGCTTATTGGAGCTTATTTCTTGCTATTATCTGTTTGTTTAAGCTTGTTGAACTTATTTGTATCTGTTTTCAGCAAAGTGGGACCCACACAAGCTCATTTGAGCTCCTTTTCCTTGTTAGTCAACCAAAGTCAAACTGTTAAGACAAAAGGGGTGTGCATAGCTTATTTTTAAGTTTTAAAATAGTTGTTTTCACAAAAAGTCTTTGTTTTTATATGTAAAACAAGTTTATAAAAGAAAAATCCAAAAAAAGTTAGTTTTAAAATAAGTGTTAGTTTCTATTTAATTCAATTTAACTTTAATTTTCATTTTTAGATTTTAATTAAGTAACTAGTGTTTTTATATTTTTATTAATTATCTTATTTAGTAAAGTAATTTTGATAATTTTTTCAGATTTTTATTTTGTCATTTAGTGTTAATTAGATTTAATTTTAATTTTCTTTATTATTAATTAATATCAAGTATTAAATAGTTTATTTAGTTTTTATAAGGTTAAATTTAGTTTTTACAATTTTCCTAGTTCTAATATAGTCTAATAAGTTTTTAGAAAATATAATTTGAGATTCTACTGTTCATTTTGTATTTTCCTTATTTTATTTGTTTAAAATAGACTTAAGTTAATTAAAAGGTAAATAATTAGTAGTTTAATCTTAAAACTTAATTTCTAGAGTTTTTATAATTTTTTAGGATTCCTGTGATGGTTAAGTAATTTTATAAATTTTCTTGTAATTTTCTAAGTTAATTTAGTATTAATATTAATTAAAAGTAGTTTAATTAGTTTAATTAAGTTAAATAGTTTTCAATTTATAAAAAACTCACAAAAAGACAAAAACATTTATTTTTATTTTTTATACTTTCTTTAAGTTCTATTTTAGGTTTAGAAAATATTTTGGCAAAGTTTTAGTTTAATTTGTATTAGTTATAATTTTTAGTTAATTAAATTAGATTTTAATTTAGATTTTAAATAGTTTAATTAATTAAATAATATTTAAATAGTATTTTAGTCATTTTCATAATTTCATTTTTCTTTTGTAAATTTAAGTTTCAAAAAGTGTCAAAAGCACCCCCTGTAGTTTGTTAAATACCAAAAACCCACTTTTCCAGTCCGATTACGTAAATCTGAATTGTGAATACGTGTATATATCTGGTATCTGATTTTTGTGAATATTATATCTGTCTACAAATACCAAAATAACAGTAGCAATATCAACTCCACATCATCTGGCTATTGTCCTCAGTGCCACTTTCTCAAAAACGATTTCCAAAGCACCATTTCAATCTCGCTGGGACTTTAACGACCCGGGAAAACACTATACTATCACCGGAGTATTGATTCTAGGCTGTCTTTGACTTGTTGACCTTGGTCAATAATAATCTGACGGTTCGGGCTCAATCAAAATTTGGGGCCGCTGCCGGGGAGGTTGTTGCGTGTTTTATAAAATCGTTTTAAGTTTAGTGGTTTTCAAAACCCTCCCTGTACAAATTTCACACAAATTTGTAAAAAGTTTTTGTAAAAATATAATCATATCAAAAAAACGTTCATTAACACTTCTCCTGAAGTGTTGAGAAACACCAAAAAAATTAAAAACAATCAAAAACAAACTGTGAAGTTAAATTACTTCGTATTCTTTAAGATTACAACCTGAAACAGTTGGTTTAAGGTAAGTTCTGACATTAAATTGCGAACTGAAGAGGAATCCATTCTTTCCTCCCGCCAGCCTGCGAGTAATCTTAAAGGGACGATTTCGGTTAACGAATCAGTTCCAAAAATATTTCCCAAGTTTTCTGCACACACACCCATAAGCCTAAAGCAGTTTTTCATAAATTAATTAATAAACCCATAATAAGTTCCCAAACTTAAGATTAAAACTTGCCTTTATATCCCTGTGAGTGGTGTACCTTTTTCAAAGAAGCCATTCACTTGTGATTTCTGGTTTAAGTTCACTGTGGTTTTGCCTCAAATTTGTTTTGAAAAATTGTTTTTGGTGCATGTGCACTAAACATGTTTCCCGAAAATACCAAAAATATTCACCTTTACCCTCTCACCTTTTTGATTCTTCATCCCTTTACCCTCTATCATTTTGATTCTCACTCCTTCCACTTATCCCGTAATTGATCCTAATGACATCTCTCGATGACGATTTCTTTGAACAAAGGGCCTATGAGAGCAACATTGAAAAACTTATGGCCTTGTCAAAGATATCGAGATGTCGTGTTGATTGCGATGGACCATCGATTCCTATTCCCTCTCCAGTGAGGGAAAGGGATCATGAAACCGGGATGACTAAGGACCCGGTACTTTCCCCTAAGCTCACAATTGCTCCTAAATTGTCAAGAATTGATCCTAACCTTTCACGGTTTACAGTTAAAAGTTTGTCAAGCAAACGTACTGAGCTTAGGGCAGTGATTGAAAAGAACAACTTACCCAATCTTCACGTTTATCAAATACAAAAACCCGAGACTATAACGGAAGTGGTGGAAATTGCTAGCTCTAAGAGCACACCACTTGTCCCACCTCCGGCTTTTATTCCTTGTGTTGGTTGTGGTGAGCCACTTTTCGGTTTTCCATGTCGTTGGTGTACATGTGTACAATGTGGTAACGATATTCGAGACGGAAGTTGTTTGTTCTGTGGATCGAGTAATTCATTTGCTTATGATCCTAATCAAAACTCAATCAACAACTCCTCAAATTTTTCAAACTACCCATCACATTCATACGAGCAAGAATCATATTATCCAAATCTCAATAATGCTTCGTATCAAAATACACCAAGTCATGCTCAACAGTTTTACTGTTGTGAGTATTGTGGTGGCCCTCACTACAGCTCTGATTGTCTAATTAGGGATCAGTTTGTCTATGAACAGGTTCCTTGTAACAATCATGAATTTGGTTTTAACCAGCCCTCACAATACACAAACCCTCAACCACCGTCTCAAGACGAGTTAGCTAGAGCTGAATTTATTATGAATCAAACTCAATTCAACAAAACCATTCAAGATAGTATAAACTGTCTTAAGGATTTGATTCTTAGAAAACAAAAGCCTCCTGTTAACTCATTTTATTATGAGGATGAAAGTGATGAGGATGAGCCATTTCAAGAGGTAAAACCTAAGAAAACTTCAGATATCTTGCCAATGGGGAACAAGGAAGTCAAAAGCAATCCTCTTGAGGAGATTGATAACCTTGTTCCAATCCCAAAGGTATCTTAGAAACCTCTTGAAACCGCTTCAGTAGAAATACAGGGAGAAAAGATTATGATTGAATCTCTAGCAGTAGAAATCATGGAACTTGTAGAAACCATGACTGCTAGTCCTTCTCAGCTCCCTGAGTCTGCTATTATCACACCTGAAGTTCACACTCACTCTCTAATCATGGGGGATGAGCATCTTAGCACTGTTCCTAATAAGGAATCGGACGAATTAATAAAGTCTAGTGCTGAGATCCTTGTCCCAATCCCAAGAGAGTCACAGGGAACTTTGGATCATGTGTATGATCTACCTTCTCACCCTGAAAATCTAAAAGATCATTTTGAGACTTTCTTCGATTTTAATGATGATTGTACATCTTATGGAGAAGTTGAGTATGAGGAGGCACCATTGCCTCATTCGGATGTTGACCCTCTTATTGAGGAGTTCACAAACGAACTTACTCACATCAATCCATTTCCTTTGGGAAATGATGATGGTCTCATCGATTTTGAAGCCGATGTGGGAGAAACTGAAAATCTTTTAAACTTTAATCCCAACATCGAGCTTAGTACTTCACATGCTGATGAAAATTCTTTATCTTCTGGAGACATCAGTCATGTGGAAGGATTACCTTCCGAGCTAGTTAGCTTAGAAGAAGAGAATGATGAGATTGACACTGAAATCAAAGATGAAGCACTTCGTGCTACATTAGTGAAAGTCAATCTCCTCATTTCTAAAATCGAGGCTTTCAAAGAGAAACCTATTTCATCTCTTATCCCCATAAAGGATAGTGACATTCTCTCCGATGACCCTATACCGGAATTTGAAGCCTTTACTTTTGATCCTATGGGAGAGAAGATTAGTGGCATTACCACTTCTCATTCTCATAATTCTCTCCCCGATTATGAATCATTTACCTTCGATGAGTTCTCCTGTGAACTCACGCACATCAATCCAGAATATGATTCATTCACATTTGATGAGTTCTCCTGTGAACTCACTCATATCATGACTCCTCCGGAGTATGATGACCCGGGGGGAGATACTCTCAATCATGAGAATTTGCAAATTCCCACCCACCCTCCCGGGATGTTTTCGAGCTTACCCTTTGAAATCCAAAATCAGGCTAATGAGCCTGCCTTCGAGGAAGAAGATCTTATCATGATTTTCATCATGGTTTTCTTCCTTTTCTTCACCTATAAGGTGACTTCTCCTGTTCTTCACTCCTTCGGGTGTGAGGACACTATATTTGATCCCGGCATTTTCATGTATCATTATCTTGAGCCGGGATTATGTCTCATCGGTGTGGAACTTTCACGTGCTTCAAATGTTTATCCAAACATCTTGAATGAAAGTCCGATGGAGATTGTTTTTTCCACATTCCCCAAGGACAAATGAATTCGGGGTCGAGTCAAGCTAGCGACTCGGTAAACAAAAACAATAGCATGCTTATAGGGTTTTCACCCTAAGTGTGGGGGAGTCCCCCATGCTATGATTACAAAAGTGAAAAACAAAATTGTGTTTCCACATTTAGCTTGTTATGTTCTCCTTTTACGTTCCAAGAGTCGGCATAATAGCCGGGACTTTGAATATTGAGGACAATATTCATGCTTAGTGTGGGGGGGTATTCGCTATTCTAGCGAATTTTATCATATTTTACTATCTCATACCCCCGTTTTTGACCAAAATTTTCAAAAATTTTTCACTAAAGCTCAAAATTTTTGTGGTAATCAGTCCGCCAAAGTCTTAATGACAAAGGGATTGGCTAGTCCAGGAGCAAACGGCTCTTGGTAAAGACATCTCAAATCCGTTGATGGCTGGCAATTTGCCAAAAATTGTATGGTTCCTCAGCTCCCCCGCATCCTCATAAGCAAATGAGCTGGCTAGCCCGCAAGATTATGGCTTGTGGTAAAGGCCGTGGAAAATCCATAATTGGTAATCAGCTCACCAAGATGTTGACTATTCCATCAAGAGTTGGCTAGTCCAGAAGCAAACGGCTTTTGGTAAAGACTAATCAAATCCGTTGACAGCTGGTGGTTTGCTCAAAATCACACGGTTATCAGGTGTGCCACAGTTCTTACACCTGGCTACTCCAGAAGTGATGGCTTTTGGTAAAGAGTTTAAAATCCATTAATTTTTTCTCAAAAGATTGCTAGGGACTAGCAATAGTTTAGTGTGGGGGATTGATGAGTGTGTAAATACTCATCATTTTTGTCTTATATGAACTGCCAAAACATCCAAAAACACTCAGTAATGCATCAAAATACTAAAAATATTCCAAAATTGTGTTTTATACGTTTTATATGCAAAATGTTTAAAAACAAATGAAAAACGAACAAAGTTTGCATAATTGGCAGTTTCAGTCCCTCAAGTTTCAAAAATTGACAAAACTAGTCCCTGAAGTTTTAAAACGAAAGAAAAGTCAACCAAAGGCATTTAAAAGTGAAATATGATCAAAAACGATCCTTGGGTAAAAAGTTTGAGAAAATTACACTTTTACCCCTCAAGTTTCAAAATTGGCAAAATTAGTCCCTGGGTGTTTTAAAATGGAATTTTATCAAATATCACCCTTGTACTATTCATAAAATACAATTTGGAACTTTTTGATAACTTTTGGGAAATTACCACTTCAACCCTTCAATTTTCAGAAAATTACAGGTTTGGTCCCTGGAGTTTGAAAGTTTTGCAGAAATAGTCCCTGGATGTAAAAATGGAAATTTATCACTAACGGCCCTTGGACTATTCACATTTGGCACTTTTCACCCCTTTAATATCTTTGAAAAGTTGCTAAGTTGAACCCTTTAAAAATCAAAATTGCAAAACTAGTCCTTGAAATATTTACCCTTAACCAAATCCGGATAAAAAAATAAATACCCACAAATCCAATCCACTAAAATAAACTACCAGCCCACCCTTTTTTGTGATCCACCTCCCAAGCCCAAAAAAACAATAGCCCAGTCCACCTCTGGTTTGACCCCGGTCAAAACCACAACAAAATACCACTTCCCCCCTTTTTCCTTCTTCCTCAGCTAAACCACCAAACCACCAGGTGGTATTCCCCCTGCAAAACCACCCAACTTGCACCCTGCACCACCACCCTTATCCTATCCCTTCACTCACCCCAAGAACCCATCACCTCAACCCCCCCCCTATGGCTACTCACAGACCCCAATTGACTTAAAAGCAATTTTCCCGCCAAATTGATACCAAGAACAAGAGACTCCTATTGGCTGCTATGAGAGGTGGGATATGACCAGTGGGACCCACACAACCCAATGGATGCTATAAAGTGAGGAAGAAGCTGAAGTGGAGCTGTATTAGTTTTAGTCTTAGCTTAGTATAGTCGTAGGTAATGTAATTTACTCATTAAGTTGTATTTTCAATTAAAACAAGTTTGTATCAGTTACTCTTATGTATTTCAATCTTTAGTAAAAGTTAATTTCAAGTTTCATGTCGTATCTAAGTTTATGCCATTTTCAAGTTTAATCAAGATTTCAAAAAGCTCACCTATTATTGTTAGTTGTAGTTAAAGCATTTCATAAGCTCATACAAGCTTATTTACAAGTTTTAAAAGGTTACAAAGCAGTAAAAAACCAGATTAGTTAGGTTTCTCAAAAATACTCAAAAATCATAAAAAAATAGATAATAAATAAAAATTTAGTTTCTGAGGTGCAAGAAGCAAGGAGCAAGGAGAATTGTTGAATTTTCTGGGTTGTAGTACCTCAGGGGAGGTTTAGGATGGAATGGTGAGCTTGTTCTTGACTTGGATCACACAAGAGCATTTGTAAGGCTTAATTTCCATATTTCTCTAAGTTTACTGAAAATTAGTTTAATGTAGCTTATCATATGTTTGAAAATGCTTTTTAATCATTGTTGTTATCTATTAGATCAGTGTTAGTGTTTAGATTAATCTTTGGTGTCCTTTGGTTTTAATTTCATCATAATCTGTGAACTAAAGGGGTGTTTGGATTAGCATAGTATACTGAGATCTTGTTGTCATTTGATTGTGTTTTGCTGAGAACAAGTTACCACAGTCCTAAGTAGGCTATTTAAAGCCCAACATCCAAGTTTCATTAAGCTTTGGTCAAAATCAACCATCACACACTCCCACAGTTAACTGTTGGGAGCTTGTGATCCAAAACCCATTTGTTTTCATGCACAAGTAGGTAATCTAGCCCTAGGCAATCATATTATAGCTTAATATAACTTAAATAACCAGTAAAATAGGATCTAAGTTCACAAAAGTCAAAATATTAAGTTTTATCAAAAAAGTCAAAGTACTTGTCTCAGATTTTTACCAAACTTGGGAGAATTGTTTAGAATTTAGGATTAGTTTTTAGGACTTGAAACTTTTAGGTTTAGAAGCCCCCCACCTCTTCTTTAAGATCCCATTGTCCCTAGATTTTTGTGATTTTTTCTGTGGGCCCCACAGCCCTCAAAAGAGGACTGCAGGGCAAGTATCTGTTCTGTATCAGCAGTCACCCACCCAAACCACCCACTTGGGTGGTGGTTTGTGGTCACCACAGTGGGCCCCACACCCTAGACTTTGGTTTTTCCAACCCCCCTCCTACCTGGCTACCCCATTTTACCATTAGTTTGACCCCTAGGACAGTGGACCCCACCTGGAATAAGGCCTAAAGATTGTCCCAATTCTGTGTTCAGTTTTAAATTGCAAAGTACTTATTTGATTGTGTTCAGCTTATTGGAGCTTATTTCTTGCTATTATCTGTTTGTTTAAGCTTGTTGAACTTATTTGTATCTGTTTTCAGCAAAGTGGGACCCACACAAGCTCATTTGAGCTCCTTTTCCTTGTTAGTCAACCAAAGTCAAACTGTTAAGACAAAAGGGGTGTGCATAGCTTATTTTTAAGTTTTAAAATAGTTGTTTTCACAAAAAGTCTTTGTTTTTATATGTAAAACAAGTTTATAAAAGAAAAATCCAAAAAAAGTTAGTTTTAAAATAAGTGTTAGTTTCTATTTAATTCAATTTAACTTTAATTTTCATTTTTAGATTTTAATTAAGTAACTAGTGTTTTTATATTTTTATTAATTATCTTATTTAGTAAAGTAATTTTGATAATTTTTTCAGATTTTTATTTTGTCATTTAGTGTTAATTAGATTTAATTTTAATTTTCTTTATTATTAATTAATATCAAGTATTAAATAGTTTATTTAGTTTTTATAAGGTTAAATTTAGTTTTTACAATTTTCCTAGTTCTAATATAGTCTAATAAGTTTTTAGAAAATATAATTTGAGATTCTACTGTTCATTTTGTATTTTCCTTATTTTATTTGTTTAAAATAGACTTAAGTTAATTAAAAGGTAAATAATTAGTAGTTTAATCTTAAAACTTAATTTCTAGAGTTTTTATAATTTTTTAGGATTCCTGTGATGGTTAAGTAATTTTATAAATTTTCTTGTAATTTTCTAAGTTAATTTAGTATTAATATTAATTAAAAGTAGTTTAATTAGTTTAATTAAGTTAAATAGTTTTCAATTTATAAAAAACTCACAAAAAGACAAAAACATTTATTTTTATTTTTTATACTTTCTTTAAGTTCTATTTTAGGTTTAGAAAATATTTTGGCAAAGTTTTAGTTTAATTTGTATTAGTTATAATTTTTAGTTAATTAAATTAGATTTTAATTTAGATTTTAAATAGTTTAATTAATTAAATAATATTTAAATAGTATTTTAGTCATTTTCATAATTTCATTTTTCATTTTTAAATTTAAGTTTCAAAAAGTGTCAAAAGCACCCCCTGTAGTTTGTTAAATACCAAAAACCCACTTTTCCAGTCCGATTACGTAAATCTGAATTGTGAATACGTGTATATATCTGGTATCTGATTTTTGTGAATATTATATCTGTCTACAAATACCAAAATAACAGTAGCAATATCAACTCCACATCATCTGGCTACTGTCCTCAGTGCCACTTTCTCAAAAACGATTTCCAAAGCACCATTTCAATCTCGCTGGGACTTTAACGACCCGGGAAAACACTATACTATCACCGGAGTATTGATTCTAGGCTGTCTTTGAATTGTTGACCTTGGTCCATAATAATCTGACGGTTCGGGCTCAATCAGGTATTTATTACTACCTCCGTCATATAATTATTATCCTGTATTGATTTTTGATGTATTATTTTTTGAATGGCGGAATTTTATAAGAAAACTAGCGAAAGCTAGTAACAAACATTACATAGGAGTTATAGAGTCTATAGGATAACTAAGCCAATCAACCCAAGAAATACAAAACTTCGGATTTCTAGAAGAAATCCACAAAAACGATTGAGAAACAATATTGTCCCAAAGCAACGCCTTCATAGGAGGAGAGTTAGAGAAGATCAACCGATTTCTATAATTCCAAATAGACCACATAAGCGACCCTCCAACGCCTTCAAGAGAAGATTTAACCCTATTCGGCATATGCAAAGAGCCAATCCACTCGTACCATTCCGAAATATTGGCACACATGGGGATGTCAAGGTGCCATCACCTAGCCAACTTAGCCCATAAGCCCAAGCCATATCACAAGAAAAGAAGATGTGATTGATCGTTTCAACGTCTAACTGACAAATAGGACATAAGGTCGAACCAACATCAATACCTCTTCTATCAAGATTAACTCTTGACGGGAGCTTGTTAAGCATCAGTCTCCATAAAAAAATGTTGACTTTAATCAGGATGCTACGAATCCAGCGAGTACCATTAGGAGATACGTCTAAAGTTATGGAGTCGATTAAAGATCGAAGAGACGCAACAGAAAAACTGGAAGAGTTTAAAGCCCAATGCCAAGTATCACCATGATCCGAAAGCACTATATTTTCGACCTTAGCTTGTAAGTCAATGAATTGAACCATTTCCGTACCACCTCGAGGAAGTCTTCTAAGAGCAGAGCTCAAGGCTTGGAAGGGAACACGGTTTTGAACGAGACATAGCCTATCCGTGTCGAGCAGATAAATGCGAGGGAAAAAGGGCTTTGAGGGCCTGATCAGCACACCACACATCTTCCCAGAACCTCGTTGAAGAACCATCACCAACTTTGCGCGTACAGTAAGAGAGCAGGTCGATACCTTTTTGTTTGAAGCGATTAATAGAGGATAGAATACCACCCCAAGTACTAAAGCTAGAGCAGATACTCGGGTTAGCATTGATTCCTCCATTAGAACCATGAATGCATTTTATAACCCTCACCCAAAGATCCGAAGGACAACGAAGAAACCTCCATATCCATTTGAACAGAAGGCCAATATTGAGACCAAGAATACTTCCAATGCCGAGACCTCCATGGTCTTTGCTAGCTAGACATTTATTCCATCGCACCAAAGTCATTTTCCTTTAATCCAAGTCCCCTCCTAAAAAGAAACAGTTGCGCATGGACTCCAACTTCTTTATGATGGATGAAGGCATAGGATAAATCGACATATAATATGTTGGAAGATGCCCCAACACTGATTTTATTAAAGAAAGCCTACCACCAACCGATAACAAGCGAGCTTTCCAAAGAGAGAGCTTGGAAGAAAATCTTTGGATAATAGCATTCCAATTGGCACACCTAGCCATATTGCAACCTACTGGAATGCCAAGATAATTCATTGGAAAACTAGCAGCCCTACAACCAATGGAGTGAGCCAAATCTGAAACGAAATCATCAGGAACACAAACGCCTAGAAGATTACTTTTATTAACGTTAATTTTCAAGCCAGAAATAAGAAAGAAACATATAAGGATGCAAAGAAGATTATGAGCATTCAACCAAGACCATTCTCCAACGAATATAACATCATCTGCATAGATTAGATGGGAAATACGCATATTATCATGACCAAACGAAGCACCTTTAAAGATCCCCGAATCCTCAGCCTTGCACGTAAGCATGTGCAAACCTTCCATAGCTAAGATGAAAAGGAAAGGAGATAAAGGATCTCCTTTCCGTAATCCCCTACGAATGTCAATTCAAAAGTCGGAGACCCGTTGAGAAGCACGGAAGAACGAGCATTATTTGACTAGGGTTGTTTGACTAGGGTTGACTGCTTCGTAGTGTCTAATAAATTATGGAATTATCTCAATTACAAGAGCTATTTAAAATGTGATGGATATTGACCTAGAATACAATATTGGCATCGGGTTTAGATCTTGAAGGAATTAATTAATTGGCCCATTGATTTAGAAATGATTCCATGTACATTGCTTTGAAAGACTATTCAAGATTTGAAAATTAGTTACTGCTACTATCATGGAAGACTTTGAAGGTCAACTAACAATATCAATCTAATGGAACAACATCAATCTAATGGATTAAAACCAATGTTTTGAAACCCGGGTTTGGGATCGACCCGGCCGAGTCACCGGGTCACCCGTTCGACCGCCGGGTCAACCCGGTTAGACCCGGTTTTATGCACATTTCCAAAAATCCATTTTCTATTGTCCAAAGTTTAATGTCTAAACTACAAACACTACTCTGCAGTGAAAAAAGAGCAAAGAACCTTACGGTTCAAACACAGGGGTCCTAAACTCCTAATCATGCTAAGCGCTTTGGATATCAAAACCCGAATTCAATTTAATAAGTTGAAACTAATCACAAATATGAGTGAATATACAACATAAGAAAGTCATATCAAACAAAAATAGCACCTAAACAATGGAAAAAAAAAGTTAAAAAAAAAAAAAGAAAAAAAAAATCCAAACCCGACCGGGTTTCAAAACCCGGGTTGACCCGGGTCACTCAAAACCCGGCGGGTCTAACCGGTTGACCCGGTTTTATAAACCCGGGTTATTTTGACCCGTTTTTTGACCGGGTACCGGTCCAACCGGTTGACCCGGCCGGGTCAACCCGGGTTTCAAAACATTGATTAAAACTCTCTCAATTAAGTTTAATATGATAAATTATGTTTATGCATCTACAATTGTGGACCTTTTAAAATGTCTAAATATTTATTAAATCATTAATTTATAAAGCTTTTGATTTTATAAACCTTGTAGCATTAATGCATTATATATAAACCTTTTCAAGTTTATAAAATGCTTAACAATTACACACGCATTAAATTATGAAAAAGGTTCAAAATTTCAAATATTTTCATTTCATATGAACATGAAACATCGACTCACTGTGGTTAAAACAAATTATAAACATTTTCATATGTTTTAAACCATTTCTTGAAATCACCATATATGGATGTCCTAAGTCATACGTTAACTTCATACAATAATTTTTTTTAACAAAGGCCTACTTGTTCATTTCTTTTATACTAAAACCAATATGATCGATAATATTTGACTCTAACTTGAGAGGATCCCAATTAACTTATAAATAGATCGTCTCTTAGTTAAAAATACAATAGTTACTCAACTAAATACAAGAAAAAAATAGCTACTTTGTATATATTAAGTGATTTTTCCATATATTTTTGCAAATTTTTTTCTGTTAAAAAGACAATAGTTACTCAACTAAATACAAGAAAAAAAAATAGCTACTTTGTATATATAAATTAAGTGATTTATCCGTATATGTTTGTAAACTTTTTTCTGTATAAATTGATTGATTTTGCCGAGAGAAATGATACAAGGACATAATTTTAGACCTAATTGTAGAACTAAAAACACGTGACATCATCCTGATAGCTGTAGATAAGGACTCATTTATTTTACAACCTATCATGATCATAACACATATTTTTATGTCCATAATTAGGTGTATATATCTTTTCTCTTTTGCCAAATATTCAAACTAAAGAAACGTGCAATAAAATCTACCATGAGGGTAAATATCAGTAAAGACATGTATAGTACAACTACCAGTAAAGACATGTATGCCCATCATCATCAGTACATGAATGTGTCGTACTCAATCATGAATCTTGAGCATCTAATTCCAAGTATGTATTATAACCCATAATCTTTGGATTCTCATGTCTTGAAAATTAATTTTAATAGTTAGATTCATGGTTGTCAGGATCCCGATCCCGATCTTGATTTTAGGATCTTACGATTTTACGATACTACAAAGCAAAAATGATCCAGATCTTACATAGGATCTTTGAAAGCTTAAGATCTTATAGGATCTCGATCTTGACCATAGGATCTTAAGATCTAATCCGATCCGATCCTACTTTTCTCGGATAACAAACTAAAAAACTGCAAATTTATAGATTATTTTTTTGTAGAATTTAAAAAACAACATGTTAATCTTATTAAACATATCATAATCATAATTTAGGACAACTATTCGATGGAACATTCATATAATTTTGTGTTTATGATATATAATAATTTGTAAATTTGTATAATATTACAAAACTATTAAGAAAATGACATTATACTAAGATCTTAAGATCCCGATCCGAACTTACGTTCACGATCTTGTAAAGACAAAAACGATCCTGTGTAGGATCCCGATCTTGAAAATCTTGGTTAGATTGTATTGATAAACCTTATATTAGCACATATAACTAGTACTCCGTATATGAACCGTAAAAACATAAAGTAGTCTGTTTTAGATACAATAATTGATGTTTGTGAAACATAATAATTAATGTACGATCAGAAACTTACTGCACACGTCTATTTACCAAAGCGAAAGAACATTACTACTAGTACTATGCAACCCTAATGGATGCACCAAAATATCTTCTTTAGAGATCCATTATTGTAGTAATTAAAACTAGTTGATAATAATTAATTGAGTTCTTGACCATAACAACCGATAAACCAAACTAGCCTTCTTCATCATTTAATGAAACATATACATGATGCACTTAAAAATTATTACTGTAACATGCAAGCCACCGGGAAATCGACATCAAGGTTAAGAACAGAATAAATGGTTCCACAACATTAGTTTTAGGCTACTTGTCTGTATATAATAATCTATAAATTAGTGAAGAATAGTTCATCAGTTAATAATAACGTGGTATTGTACCATACACGCATATTTTACCGTTATATATGTTAATGTCATTCAATGGCCAAGTGTCCAAATTACTTTTTTTTGCCGAAATAGGAAAAAGCTAGAAAACTAATGGTTGAACATGAATTATACTAAAACAGGCATGTACTTAATTGGAAGACACGTTGGTACAAATTTGACAGCAGAAATTATATTTACTTTTTATGGAAAGAAAATTGAGTACTGTTAATTTTATGACTACATGTTTTACAAATAAATTTTATCAATAGATACTCATGAGTCATGAGTATGCATGTTTATTTTCTTATCTTATACATACACAAAAATATCCGTAATATTTTTGCGTATCCTGTTTTCGTATATATGTATATAGATACATGATATATAATATAGGGATAATGTTTTATGGTATTATACTTGTCATTTTTTTTTTTTTTTTTTGATATCAAACAAAATTTTTTCCGTATTAATCTTTCAAATTCGGCATTTTTAGAGTATTTTATGACATTTTTTCCCCTCTCATCTAATAGGAGCTTTAATAATTTGAAGGATAAAAATGTCACAAAGTACATCAAGAAGGCGAAATTTAAAAGATAAATAACCGTATAAACGATATCTCTTTGTTTCTTACAATTCTCAATAACCATCCCTAAAGAGTAACAAAACGTTACAAAACATCAATAACTCTTTGTTTCTTACAATTCTGAAAACCTAATACATCCATCTCTGTGTTACTTCTCTTACCATTACAACTACTCACACTCGAAATTTTAAAACCAAATAACCGTAACATCTGAACCGGTTCGATTGGTTGCGAGTTTGTAACACCCGATGACCCGATTTTAGGCTTCGAATCTATGTACAGTTGCTTATCTGGTCCCGTTGAACTATAAAAGTTAACACTATCACCGGCTTTTAAGTTTTTCTCTTTAACATACCGGCTCCAACCTTTAGTTAAAACATAACTTTGACTACTATTCCAATACGAGTAACGAAATCGCCATATTGTCGAATTACTGTCTTCGAAATGCAATAGTACACCTTTAGAAGTGCTTCCTTTTTGAACTGGGAAGTGCTTTTCCGCATGTTATTTTGGTATCACTAGACGGTTTAATTTTCCAACATCACTAGGTGTAACGATTTTTTGGAAGAGATGTTCACGTGGTATGATGGAACCCGAACGCGAAAACTTTGTTGACATAAATAATGCTTAAAAACATTATTAACATATTATCAATATCTCTATGTTTTGATTATTACAAAATATAAACTCATAGAACAAAAACTTGGGACATAAACAAGTATTTAGTAATTAACATTCTCTTTACCTCCAAATCACGTAAGGTATGAATAAACAAAGTGTTTAGTGCAATTTATGATCAAAGGAAAACTTAATTAAGTATTACAAAGTTTATTTAATTATATAAATATATTATATATTTTGAAAAACACTTTTGGTAATAAAGAAAAATGTTTTATTCATACTAAATATATGAATTCAAATTTTTAACCAAAATCAGTTACTTTTTCACCAAATAAACTTTCCCCGCTAAAAAACAAAAAATCTGGCCGTTACAGCTGGGCGGCCCCCTTAATTATAAAGGGCGGTCCCCTTAATTTTAAGGGGGGCCGCCTTGATTTAAGGGGACCGGCCACGCTTCTTTGTCAGAATCTGTTGCCTATAAATACCACCTTAAATCTGGAATTTTTCTCACCTTTTGCACTCCTAAACTTTCTGTTCTAGATCTTCATTTCCAATCTCTTAATCCTTTGATCATATATTCTTAAATCTTTGTTTCAAAGTGATCCAAACATCATCCTATCAAGTGCAAGAGAAGAATATTTTTATCCCTCAAGACAAGAAGTATTACAACTTGTTGTGATCTCCACATCTAAGTTGTTAGAACATCATCATTGTATTTATCTCATTGTGTGATTAGTTGTGAATATTTGTTAGAAGATAATTTAGTTATATATATATATAGTGTGTGTGTGATTGGTTAGTAGTTAGTTGTGAAGAAAAAAAGTTAGGAAGAAGATTGGTGTGTAGAAGATAGTTGTGAAGAAGATTGGTGTGTAGAAGATAGGTGTGTAGAAGATAGGAAGAAGATTGCTAAATTTAACACTATTATCACAAGTTTAAAAGTACTTGATGAGACACTTTCTAGTAAAAATTGTGTTAGGAAATTTCTTAGGGCATTGCATCCGAAATGGCGAGCTAAGGTCACTGCAATTGAAGAATCAAAAAACTTGATGATGTTATCACTAGGTGAACTTATTGGCAACTTGAAGGTCCATGAAGAAATTATTAGAAGAGATTCGGAAACGGTCAAAGTCAAGAAAGAACAAACCAAATCCATTGCTCTAAAAGCCAAAAAGGAACCTAGTGATGATGATTATTCAAGTGACGAGAGTGAAGACGAAGAATATGCAATGGCCGTAAGAGAATTCAAGAAATTCTTCAAGAGACGAGGAAGATTCACTAGATCACCATGAGACGAAAGAAAACCGTTCCAAAGAAATAGAAGTAATAACTACGGGAAAAGAAAGTGCTTTAGATGTGAAAGTCCAAATCATCTCATTGGCGAATGTCTAAAACCGCCGGGTTATGAAAATCAAGGCACCTTTGTTAGTGGAACATGGAGTGATAGTGATAAAGAAGAAGTGAAAAAACCAAGAGATGAAAAGTGTTTTATAGCAAAAGGAACCGAAGAAATATGTTTAGGAATTGACTTGGAGCCTGACGAATGGATCAAGGATAGCGGATGTTCGAGGCACATGATGGGGAACCGCAAGCTATTTTCTACATACAAGGCATACAATGGAGGTAACGTTATTTTCGGTAGTGACTTACGTGGAAAAATCATTGGCAAAGGTACGATTTCTCAAGACTCACTTACTATTGAAAATGTAGAGCATGTAGATAATTGAACATATAACTTGCTTAGTATATGACAAATATGCGATAATAAATGTAGAGTTACCTTTACCGAAGATGATAGCGAAATAGTTAAGAATGGAAAAATTATAGGTAGAGGAATTAGGAAAGGAGACATATATGTTATGAAACTAGGAAACAAACCTGAGGATAGGATATGCCTAACGACCCAAGACGAGAACTCCATATTGTGGCATAGGAGATTAGGATATGCTAACATGCAACAAATACAATCTTTGGCCTCTAAGGACTAGTTAGAAATTTGCCTAATCTAAAATATGACAAGCATTTTTGTGATGCATGTAAAATTGGAAAACAAGTTCATGCTAGTCACAAAGCTAAGAATATAGTATCCACTACTAGGTGCCTAGAACTATTACATATGGATCTTTTTGGTCCATCCGCTGTGCGGAGCTATAGAGAACACAAATATACCTTAGTAATAGTAGATGACTACTCACGATACATGTGGACTAGGTTTTTAAGTGACAAGACCCAAGCCTTTGAAAAATTCGAAATATTTAGTAAAATGATTCAAAATAAATTAGGATGCACAATAGTAGCCATTAGGACGGACCATGGTAGGGAATTTGACAATGAAGTACAATTCGGAAAATATTGTGATTTAAATGGAATATCTCACAATTTCTCCGCTCCTCGTACTCCTCAATCAAATAGCGTAGTAGAAAGAAAAAATCGGTCACTACAAGAAATGAGTAGAACAATGTTAAATGAAAAGTCCATCCCACAAAAATTTTGGTGTCACGCCGTAGATACATCAACATATATTATTAATAGGGTATCAATTAGGAGAATTCTAGGAAAAACTCCTTATGAGTTACTAAGAGGTAGAAAACCAAACTTAAGCTAGTTTAGGGTATTTGGAAGTAAATGCTATATTCTAAACACTAAGGATTACCTCACTAAATTTGATCCAAAATCATATGAAGGAATATTTATAGGATACTCACAAAATAGTAAAGCATATATAATACTTAACAAACACTCCATGAAAGTAGAAGAATCACTAAATGTAACATTTGATGAAACACCACCACCTCCTAAAACTTTACCTTTAGAAGATGATGACTTAGTAGAAGAAGAAGCTATTGAGGTTAGTAAAACAAAACCCATAGGATATGATAATGAAGACATTAACTTAGAAAATAACGAAATTGTAAATGTTAAAGAATCTAGATCACATCCACTAGATAATATAATGGGACATCTTAACCAAAGAACCTTTAGGTCACAAGCTCAAGATAAAAATAATTTCTTTCGTTTCCTCTCAGCAATAGAACCTAAGAATATTAATGAGGCTTTAAAAGATGAAAGTTGGGTTATAGCTATGCAAGAAAATTAAATCAATTTAAGGCAAATGATGTTTGGGAATTAGTCCCAAATCCAATGAATATGACCATCATAGGAACTAAATGGGTATATAGGAATAAATTAGATGAAAATGGAGTAGCTACTAGGAATAAAGCTAGGTAAGTTGCCCAAGGTTATAATCAACAAGAAAGAATTGATTATGACGAAACTTATGCCCCCGTAGCTAGACTAGAATCTATTATGATACTACTTGCCTATGCATGCGCCCTAGATTTTAAGTTATTCCAAATGGACGTGAAAAGTGCATTCCTTAACGGTTTTATCAATGAGGAGGTATATGTGGCACAACCTCCAGGATTCATTGACTTCGCAAAACCTGATTATGTTTATAAGTTAAAGAAAGCTTTGTATGGACTCAAACAAGCTCCCAAAGCTTGGTATGATCGATTAAAAGCTTTCCTTATTAAACATGATTATTCCATGGGAATGGTAGATAACACTCTTTTCACTAAAAGGAAAGACCAAAATCTCATCATTGTTTAAATACATGTTGATGACATTATATTTGGATCGACTTGTCAAAACATGTGTGATGAATTTGCCAAGATCATGCATGATGAGTTAGAGATGAGTATGATGGGTGAACTTAACTTCTTCCTAGGATTACAAATAAAACAATTAGAAGATGGAATATTCTTTAACCAATCTAAGTACATTAAAGAAATGCTTAAAAAATTTGGCTTAGAAGACTCAAAACCCATGAAAACTCCCATGTCTACGGAAGTAAAACTCACAAAGGATGATGAAGGTGAGTCCGTAGATAACACCAAGCATAGAGGAATGATAGGTAGTTTACTATACTTGACGGCAAGTAGACCTGATATCATGTTTAGTGTCTGCCTTTGTGCCCGTTTTCAAGAGGATACCAAAACCTCTAACCTAGAAGCGGTTAAGCGTATCTTCCGATACATTAAAGGTACTATACACTTAGGATTATGGTATCCTAAAGGATCCGGCATAGAAACCATCGTCTATGCGGATTCGGATCATACGGGAGACTACGTAGATAGAAAAAGCACTAGCAGTATTTGCACGTTTATGGGATGTTGTCTAACATCTTGGTTTTCGAAGAAGCAAACCGCTCTTGCTATTTCTACCACCGAAGCCGAATATGTAAGTGCTGGAAAGGCATGTCAACAAGCACTATGGATGAAACAAGCTCTTATAGACTATGGCATTAGGTTAGAAAACGTTCCCATTATGTGCGATAACATAGGTGCGATAGATTTAAGTAAAAATCCGGTGCAACACTCTAGGACTAAACATATAGAAATACGCCACCACTTTCTTAGGGATAATGTACAAAAAGGGAACATATCTATAGAAAAAGTTGCATCGGAAGATAACATTGCGGATATATTTACTAAACCCTCTAAGCGTGAATTATTCAATCACTTGCGTTTAGGATTAGGAATGATGGAACAAGTTGACTAAATTTTATTGCATCTAGACAATATTTTTTTCGCATAAGATTTACTTTTCTTCCACTTCTCCATTTCTGAGTTTAGGAATCTATTTCGCACAAAATTAAAGATTGGGAAGTATTATTTTCTTTGCATATACTCTTTTGTAAAACCCAATCAAATTTCTTTTAAAAATTATTCTCACATCTAGGAATTACATGAACATCATTTTCCTTGCATTGTTGACTAATGTTAAAAACATTTTTTTTATCATGCATAAAATCTCACATAAATTGTCAATGTATATAATCTAATATATATCTTTGACATTCATGATCGAGCAAAAATCGAATCAAGGAGACTTTGGATTGTTTCTTAAGAATTTATTTTTTCTTGCATTTAGGAGTCGAAATAATCACAACTCCACATTTGTTGCATATAGGCACACACTAGGACAAAATCACTCATAACATTGTCATCTTGTTTCATCACTAGATTTTTGACTCACTAGTTGCCTTTGCCTTTGATCTAAGATAGTTGCCTTAGGAAGTTTAAGTGCTCTTGCCTTTATTTGTCTCTTTTAGCTTATTATGTGTTGCTTATTTGCTCTTTTGCTTAAGTGTTTTTGCATACATGTTATATCTTGATTAGATTAGATGCTATATTGCCTAAAGGAATTGAACTTGCTTCAATCCAAATCCAAAAACACAACCTTTATGCAAATTTTCTGCCAAAAACCCTTTTCTGGCAATCTGGGAACCATCAGATGGGCGGCCCCCTTAATTATGTAAGGCGGCCCCCTTAATTTTAAGGGGACCGCCCCCTAATTAAGGGGACCGGCCATCTGCTGGACCGATTTACAGAATCTTTTCTACTTTTTAGCCGATTTCCACCTACATTTCCCATTTTTCACCAACATATTTTGTCCTAATCTCCCAAACAAACTTCATCCATCCATAAACACCCAAATCTTACACTATAAATATCCCCAATCTTCCACACTCTCCATTCATCCCTTCATGACTTCTCCAAACAAACCAAAACCAAAAGCCTCAAGGCTTGCAAGGATGACGGAAAAACCCGTTTGGCAAAGAAAAAACCCTCGAAACAAATCCATCATAACCAATGAAGTTGGAAATCACTCAACACCTCCAACCACTTACTTCCCAAACTTTACACCAAATTCACAAGGACATTCATTTGATCCTCTGTACAAACCATACAACATTGGCCAAACATCTTCCTTCATGCCAAACCACTCATCTCATCCTCCAACCACTTAAAATGATCCATACAAGTTTGATCAACCATCCAACTACAATTCCAACTACACAAACCCAATTTATCCATATCAACACAATGACTCTCTCCGCATTGCCACGGAAAAGCAAAAGTTCCGTGATGAAATATCCCAAATCCATGATCTTAGTGATCCCAATGCCATGCATCTTGCACAACGCAACAAAGGGCAACTTCCATCATCACCCTACAACAATTGCCTACCCCCTTCTCTCAACTTGGATCAAGTTACAAACCACACTCACTATTGCCCTTGTTGCATCTTCCTTCAAAAACAAATTCTTTACTTGAGTGAAGATATTTCTTGGATTGAATATCTCTTCACTCGTCCTCATTCAATACCACCCTTAACACAATACAACATCGTAAGATCCACCTCTTCCGCTCCATACCCCACTCCATATCCCTCTCCATCTAACAACTAAGCCTTATGCTTATGTTCCCCTTCAAGCAAAATAAAACAATCAACCATGGGTTGCAAGCAAGTCCAAGTGCTCTCTTAGGCAATATAGGACTATGTCTTTTCTTTTGTTTTATTGTAATCAATATGCTTCAAGCATATTGAATGTTGTAATGCTAATCATTTCTATGATGCTTGAATGAATCTATTTTTATTTGCATGATTGTTATTTTGCATGTATATGTGTCTTGTTCTCTTCAAATATTTTTGTAGCCAAGATTTTCATAGCTCGTTCCCTTGGTGCTCTCAAATGAGGGGGAGCATACATCAAGGGGGAGCATTCTACCCGTTTAAACTTCTTTCACGAAGCTTACTCGGCTTAACCTTTTTGATTTTACAAAAAGGGAGAGAAGAGAAATGTAAACTCTATAATACTTGTCTAAAAACAAGTTTTAGATCTATTGAGTTTAAGGTTTTGTAATAATCAAAAAGGGGAAGATTGTTGACATAAATAATGCTTAAAAATATTATTAACATATTATCAATATCTCTATGTTTTGATTATTACAAAATATAAACTCATAGAACAAAAACTTGTGACATAAACAAGTATTTAGTGATTAACATTCTCTTTACCTCCAAATCACGTAAGATATGAATAAACAAAGTGTTTAGTGCAATTTATGATCAAAGGAAAACTTAATTAAGTATTACAAAGTTTATTTAATTATATAAACATATTATATATTTTTGAAAAACACTTTTGGTAATAAAGAAAAATGTTTTATTCATACTAAATATATGAATTCAAATTTTTTACCAAAATCAGTTACTTTTTCACCAAATAAACTTTCCCCACTAAAAAACAAAAAATCTGGCCGTTACAGCTGGGCGGCCCCCTTAATTATAAAGGGCGGTCCCCTTAATTTTAAGGGGGCCGGCCTTGATTTAAGGAGACCAGCCACGCTCCTTTGTCAGAATCTGTTGCCTATAAATACCACCTTAAATCTGGAATTTTTCTCACCTTTTGCACTCCTAAACTTTCTGTTCTAGATCTCCATTTCCAATCTCTTAATCATTTGATCATATATTGTTAAATCTTTGTTTCAAAATGATCCAAACATCATCCTATTAAGTGCAAGAGAAGAATACTTCTATCCCTCAAGACAAGAAGTATTACAACTTGTTGTGATCTTCACATCTAAGTTGTTAGAACATCATCATTGTATTTATCTCATTGTATGATTAGTTGTGAATATTTGTTATAAGATAGTTTAGTTAGATATATATATAGTTTGATTGGTTAGTAGTTAGTTGTGAAGAAGAAAAGTTAGGAAGGAGATTGATGTGTAGAAGATAGTTGTAAAGAAGATTGGTGTGTAGAAGATAGGTGTGAAGAAGTGGTGTGATTAAGTAGTGAATAGGTGTGAAATAGTTGTGTAGAAGGTGTGAATAAGTTGCGACGAAGTTGTGGTGTGTAAGGTTTTCTCCGCCATAAGGGAGCTTGTTGACATAGTGAAGAAAACTCTCGAGTTAGGTGCTCGGGGAGTGGAGTAGGGCAAGGAAGGTGACCTTGTAGCCGAACCACTATAAATCTCTTGTCTCGCGGTTCGAACTTTCCAACTCTCATCTATTTCTTTACTTACATTATTATTGATTTATCGTACATATTTAGTGTTGTTCATATTGTGCATGACTTGATTTCATATAGCATCGAATCTATATTTTTGAAAACAAAGAAAACTTTCAAACAATCTTTTATAACAAATTAAAAAGACGTAAAACTATTCAACCCCCTTCTAGTTTTCCACAAACTTATTGGAACCGGTTTGTGCAGATGTTTTGTTTAAGGTGCAACTTCTTTTGCTTTGTTCTAGCTCGTCATTGTACGTGTGTTTTCTTAACATATCGACGATTTCGGATTTTGAATGTTTGCTTAAACTTGCTTCCCTTTTGGCTTATTTATTGTTGGTGTCCATTTGCGGAAAGTTTGTGACATCATCTCGACCACGAAACCTTTGTACCGCGATATCGTACGCCTTTGCAGCCTCTTCTTCCTCGTTGAAGGTGCCTAACTATACCTATAAAAGATACACAAGTTAGATTATGTTTTTAACTATATTTTTTGGGTAAAAGGGATAACACTTCCTGGTAAAATATATTACACCAAAAACGTTGAAGTACATAGGATGAGGGCGTACACCCCTCAACTCAGCCCGTTACATAGGCAAAACACGTACCAAAAAGTACTAACTCGAAAACAACCATAAACACAAACAAAACAAGACTATGGCAAAAAATGAAAACTACTTCCTACGACCTTGGAGCTTCAAGCCATATAACGACTTAAGAGCATCCATTTCACCTGGAAGATCATAAATTTGTCTTGAGTAATCATCATAGTCATCATAGTCATCTTCAAGCTCATTACCACCACCAAATAAATTAACAGGTTCGTCTACCTCATCTTCACTTTCAGAAACCACGACATCGCCCACTTTAGAGAATGGGTTAACCCTCTTATTAGAAGATGTAGATGGAGCAGAAGAGATATTAGTCAAAGGAGGCTCAGCCTGCTCCGTAGAATGCATATCACTCACAAGAGGAACTTGTGATGTAGTACCAGTCGGAATCGACTCATCCTTATTAGCTTCCATTGTACATTCATCATCCACATCAATAATGGTGTCACCTGGAATACCAAAACCATCATTATCTTCCACATTAAGAACATCAAACTGATTAGAAGTAGTGATCTTGGTTCCACTCGTACTAGCCACATCAGAAGCCTTCTTCTTACTAGCATTAACTTTCTTAGGAATAGTAGGATTCTTCTTTGGCTGATATTCAAAATGCTTACCCACAACAGGTTTAGTAAAACCTCCGCGACCCGGATTCAAACCAGCTTGCTTACCCTTCTTCTTATTGTTAACAGTATGAAAACCATCATTTACATTCTTAGAAGGTTGAGCAGTCGGTGTCACACCCTTAGAACAATCCACCAATACATGTCCAAACACCTTGCATTTATCACAGCGGGGCGGTTTCCACTCATATTCCACACGGATCTTCTCAATAGTCGAACCCGAACCGTCAAGCAAAGGAATCTCAACAGCAAAGGAATCTCAACAGTCTATGTGATTCAAGGAAAAGAAATTAAATAAGTATATTTAAATTGCGATCCTTCAAATTATCTACATTCAAGTAGAATAAGGAAGAAACACTCATGGACGAAACCAGGGGTTATCGCGGGTGCCCGGGAACTATTGATTTTTTCGATGTAGTGTTAATTTTTGAAAACATCAAATTTTCAAAATGAATCTTAAATGCAACCGGTCCATCGAAATATGTTTCTAATTTAGGTTTCAAAAAATTTGTGAACCCCGATCATGTTTGGTCATGGTTCCGTACCTAGAAACACAAGCAGTTGAATTATAAAGAGTTAATTTGGCTCCATATACACGGTTTATTATTTTTTGTTGGTTTTTTGCAAATAAGTATGAATTACATCTTAGGTGGAACGTACACTTTTAACTAAATGTTGGTTAACTCATTTTGTCTATATGATCATTAGCGTATTCAAGATCTAAATAAGATGTAATAATAGTTGAGATAAAATTAACGCATACCCTTTGGTGTTTCTCATAAATCTGAGCTCCCCAACGGCCGTTTGGTTGTGGGACGACACCTTTGAATCTTGAAGACCGAAGCTTTTTCTTATCTTATACATACACAAAAATATCAGTAATCTTTTTTGCGTATCCAGTTTTCGTATATATGTATATAGATAACATGATATATAATATAGGGATAATGTTTTATGGTATTATACTTGTCATTATTACTCCACTTTTCTTTTTCTTCATATCGAACAAAATTTTTTCCGTATTAATCT
Organism: Artemisia argyi; assembly: GCA_030686995.1. Classification (NCBI taxonomy): domain Eukaryota; kingdom Viridiplantae; phylum Streptophyta; class Magnoliopsida; order Asterales; family Asteraceae; genus Artemisia; species Artemisia argyi. The sequence goes on from CM060683.1 coordinate 32,961,493, forward strand.
TTCAAATTCGGGTTTTTTTGGAGCATTTTATGAAATTTATGTCCCTCTCATCTAATAGGAGTTTTAATAATTTGAATGATAAAAATGTCATAAAGTACATCAAGAAGGCGGTATTTGAAAGATAAATAACCGTATAAGAAAAAAAGATATGTTCGGTATCTAGAAAATGAAATAGTGAAAAGTATGATTGCCTCGCAATATATCATGTTACTATCTCGTTACACCTACGTACTCCTAATGACCGGGTCTTTTTTGGTCATGTCTACGCCATCACTTCGTGCTCTAAAATTGATATCCTAACTTTAATCTTTTGCAACTTGCACATTTATCATCCCAATTCTCAAAAGTCAAAACACAATAAGTACTAAACGATATCTCAATAACCATCCATAAAGAGTAACAACACGTTACAAAACATCAATAACTCTTTGTTTCTTACAATTCTGAAAACCTAATACATCCATCTCTGTGTTACTTCTCTTACCATTACAACTACTCACACTCGAAATGTTAACACCAAATAACCGTAACATCTGAACCGGTTCGATTGGTTGCGAGTTTGCAACACCCGATGCCCCGATTTTAGGCTTCGAATCTATGTACAATTGCTTATCTGGTCCCGTTGAACTATAAAAGTTAACGCTATCACCGGCTTTTAAGTTTTTCTCTTTGACAAACCGGCTCCAGCCTTTAGTTAAAACATAACTTTGACTACTATTCCAATACGAGTAACGAAATCGCCATATTGTCGAATTACTGTCTTCGAAATGTAATAGTACACCTTTAGAAGTGCTTCCTTTTTGAACTGGGAAGTGCTTTTCCGCATGTTGTTTAGGTATCACAAGCCGGTTTAATTTTCCAACGTCACTAGGTGTAACGATTTTCTGGAAGAGATGTTCACGTGGTATCATGGAACCCGAACGCGAAAACTTATTGGAACCGGTTTGTGGAGATGTTTTGTTTAAGGTGCAACTTCTTTTGCTTTGTTCTAGCTCGTCATTGTACGTGTGTTTTCTTAACATATCGACGATTTCGGATTTTGAATGTTTGCTTAAGAAACTTGCTTCCCTTTTGGCTTCTTTATTGTTGGTGTCCATTTGCGGAAAGTTTGTGACAGCATCTCGACCACGAAACCTTTGTACTGCGATATCGTACGCCTTTGCAGCCTCTTCTTCCTCGTTGAAGGTACCTAACCATACCTATAAAAGATACACAAGTTAGATTATGTTTTTAACTATATTTGTCTGTTGTGATTCAAGGAAAAGAAACTAAATAAGATTTAAATTGCTATCCTTCAAATTATCTACATTCAATAAGGAAGAAACACTCAGGGACGAAACCAGGGGTTCTCGCGGGTGCTCGGGACCCTATAGATTTGTTCAAAAAATTTATGCACCCGGTCATGGTTCCGTCCCTAGAAACACTAGCTGAATATATAGTTGAATTATAAAGAGTTAATTTGGCTCCATATACACGGTTTATTATTTTTTGTTGGTTTTTTGCAAATAAATATGAATTACATCTTAGGTGGAACGTACACTTCCAACTAAATGTTGGTTTATGCATTTTATATATATGATCATTAGCTTATTCAAGATCTAAATAAGATGTAATAATAGTTGAGATAAAATTAACGCATACCCTTTGGTGTTTCTCATAAATCTGAGCTCCCCAACGGCCGTTTGGTTGTGGGACGACACCTTTGAATCTTGAAGACCGAAGCTTTTTTGACTGAGCTTCCGCTTCGACTTCCACCCCACTTTCTAGGTCAAGAACTACGTTGGCTCCACTTCCGAGCCGGCGTAGGCTTGTTTCGCCTGTCGGTGGGGTGGTAACTGTTGGGGGAATGGTGGAGATGGTTTCACTGGTTGTGGTTTTATCATTTGTGCAGCTTGTATACATTTTCTAGAGAGAGAAATGAAATGTAAATATGGTTGGGTTTTTATTCCTAGAGAGAGAAATAAAAAGGTTATGAAACGGGTAATAGACAAGGGTTGTGTTATATAGGAAGAGAAAATATCAAATCTTCATGTGGGTATTTGTTGATATTAATTTAATTTCATGTTGTCATATATATAATAAATCCTAGTTGATATATTGTATATTTGTGTGTATAATAACATGTACACATAGAGAAGAAACGAAATATATTTAGGTAAGAACTAGGAAGGTACGTATACTATATATTCTTTAGTTTTAGTTTTTTATATAGACTAAATGTTGGGTAAATTCTAAGCTTAATAGTCTTTAACTAAGATTTGAATCTAAAATATCTTAAGTATAAATTAAATCACTGACTAAATGAATATTCAAGGAGTCATTTTGTGAGTTTATCAGAAACTAAGCAAGTCTATCTTCAGAGTTTATCAGTGACTAAGAAAATCTCACCACTTCCTGGGCGGAATTTGGTAAATGAAGTCCTGAACACAAAAGAAGACGATAAAGTCAGTGAGTAATGACAATAACTCACTGAGTCCCCTTGATATCCTCAACAACTAAAAGCATTATGAACTTTGATATTTAAGAAAAATATCTAAGTATCTGAAAGTTAATATGAGAACTTTTTTAAGAAGATATAAGTGAAAAAGCATTTATCGTAGAAAGTCAAAAAAGGATGAGAGTTAGTAGAAAGGGGCAAACAATTGTCAACATTATTCCCTAAAGTGGGATTGAACACATTCAAAAAATAGAAGTATTTAATGTAAGTGTACTAGACGGTTAAATGCTCGACACGTCCCAATTACCCTATGGGTATCCACCTTGATCTTCGCCTGTATAGTAAAATGTTGTAAAGGAGTAAATGTTATCTCTTGCAATTAATGTGAAAATATTAAAGAACATTCACTCCTTCATAGAACTAAGTCCCTGAGTGTATTCGGTGGTTAGTGTAGTTTTTAATTAAAAATTAACTTTGGTTTATGTTTAAGATAGTGAGTAGATCACCAAACAATTGTCATTTAATTTAGATTGTTATTCCAAAAGCAATCTTAGTAAATTCTTTGATTCATTTCTAATAAGAATTTAAACGTTGAAAAATATTTGTCTAAATCTTTATCAAACTGTTTACTTTTATTAAACGTTTTATATTTACTTTGCTAAGCATGGAAGTTGGTTAGGTAATATTAGTTAATATATGTAACCAACTAAATGGAAACAACAATCGATATCATAGCAGTTTGATTTCCAAAACCTTTTTCATAAAAACCGTTCAAAAGTTTTTAAAATCTAACTCCTACCATGTCTACCGAAGTACCATAACTAGTTGATCCAAAATGAGGTAATTTCGTTTTTAATGCTCTTAAACTAGAAGTTGCAAGATTTACAAGATGAAAAAATAAAATGCTATGTTAACTTGTTGGAATGAAACCAACGTGGAGATCACCATCAAAAAGGTATACACTCATTTACAAATGGATGATAATGAAGATAGACAAAACTTTATTGATTAGACTTAAGTTTGTAGAAGTGCAAAGAATGAACCTGTTTTCAAAATATATGAATCTTGCTTTAGAAATGAACACTTATATGGATGAGTTGTTAGAACCAAAACAAGCTAAAATCTACAAACACTGAGATTTTAAAGCAAAATCAGGCCCTTTGGAAAGAACTTAGTGTAGTTTAGTCTATCAATAAATTATATTTTTTTTATTTTATTTTTCTGGTGGGGGGAGGGGGTTGTTAAAGGGTTCCCCGATAAAATATATTACTCTTAAAAAACAGTTAAGAACATAGGATGAGGGTGAGTCCCACATCACAACCTGTTACAGGCAAACAAATGCACCTATCGTGTTTCAAACCAAAACTACAATAAGAGAGACAGGGTAATCTTATGAATCTATCAAAAACACGACAACAACAAAACAAGAACTACTTTGTAACTCTACCATGGATACTGATATCCAACGCGTCACAAAAAGCAAGTTGTTCCTCAGTTAGGTCATTACCATCATACACGTAACCATCATAACCATCATAGTAGTATTCATACTCAAGGAGACTTAAATCATTCGCTCCTCTACCAGCACAATTCGGGTTAGCCATCTATCGAGCCATGTCATCATCAATATCCTCGACTTCATCATTATCAGAATCTAATCCCCAATGTTTTTTCATAGGGGTACTTACATTCACATTTTTCATTTTTTGTATCTGAAATTTAGTTAATTACTTTATAAAAACGTGCACTCCGTACCTCCAAACTTTTATTATAACTTAACTTGAAATCTATTTTGTCTCGAGTAAATCACCAATTAACCTTTTTTCCTTTTTTTTTTTTTTTTTTTTCTTTTTTTTTTTTTTTTTTTTGTGCAGAAAATTAAATAAAATATTTGATGACACTAAATCACCAACACTAAGCATGGAAGTTGGTTAGTTAACATTAGTTAATATATGTAACCATCTAAATAGGAACAACACTTAATTAACACTTGTCATTATTAAAGATTTTAACGTAGTAATTCGTCATGTAAAAAACTTTACACAACTTGGGTAATTTTATGTACACTGGTTGTGTGCAATAACTTGCAGTTGACAAAGTATATGTACAATAGTAACTTTATATAAAGCACGCATAGTTGAGGTTTATGAAGTCAATTCGAAGGCCTCCAATGTACGAGTATGACACTATTAGTGGTACAAGCATACACAGCTTCTTAAGAGTATATCTTTCTCTTGGATCATTCATAGGTCCCAAACATTTCGGTCTAATTGGTTCGAATGGATTTCAAGACCCAATTATTGCTTGTACTATCTTGTTGTAAATATTTTATCCTAGCTTTTTCCTAGTTTTAATAAAATTTATGCCGGTTAAAAAAATTATAATTAATTCACATCAAATTCATGTGTTTATAGTCGACTTGATAAACTTCTTAAGAACTCTAGTCTATTGGTTATATATAGCTTTTATGATATAAAATTAACTCGTTAGGTTATATATCGTTTTCTCATGTATATTCGCAACAAATATTGAAACATAAGGTTATTGATGCCTTTTCAACTAAAATATTTGGTGTAACTGTATAATTGTTTACTTTGTGTTATATTGGACTCACAATTTCATGATGTGATGTTTTATGATTTTCCTTAAATACAATACTTCGTATGTAAATAGGCTTTAGCATGATTTATATTAGCATAGAAATATTTTCTAAGATACTACCATTGTCGATTGGGGTAGGTTATATATAGCATTTCCAATAGTAGGAACTCATTATTTAAAAGGAGTGTAAGAGGTACAAAACATGGGAACTTATTGTGAACCAATAGTAGAAACTCATTATTTAAATCCCTTTCTTTCTCTATCTGCATTTCTGTTTTCATCGATCCATCCTATTTTTACAACTTGTTGAGGCATCCAAAACCAACACACACATCAATATAATAATTCCAAAAGATTCTATGCTCAATTAGTACATCCAGCAAATTTATATAAATCCATCACTTATATACCAGCATAGATATCATGGGGTGACATGAATACTGTGTAATATGTATGCACGTAAAGGAGTGTGAGGGGACCAAGTTGATGGGTTCACATGAAAATGAAACCAAATGATATGTTTGGTCATTGCCTCATGACCTCGTTGGTGCATTCCCCTTTGAGCTAGCCATATACATGCTTCTTGGACTGGCTGCTGACCAAGTTCATGACCATGATGCTTATCTGGAATCCCCTTGGTCTTTACTAAAAGCAGCAACAAATAATACACGTGATTTAGATAAGGGTATTTATTACCGCCTACGCCCTATAATTATTATCCAGTGTTGATTTTTAAAGTCTTTATTTTGCAACTTTAATATTAATTATTTTTATTTGTGTTATATAACACTTGATGAAAAATATACCAATGAAAATATGAATAATGTTAATGTAAAGGATTTGATTGTCTTTTACAATGTCGGATTAAAGGTTTAATGAATTCACAATGAGTCGGTTAAAAAGAATGACTTATAACAAATATGCTACGATGATTTAACTGATGATTTTGAATGATAAAGAGAGAACAATTTTTAGATAGCTGGCTTAAATTATATCTTACAAAATGATATATTTCTGTTTAACATCAGTCTTTTAATATCGAAGGGGATAGACTTTAGACGCATATTATATACGCAGTATGCAAAACAAACTTAAAACATGCACCCCGACAAAGAGAATAACCAAAAGAAAAAAAAATGTATGACATGACCAAAATCAATGGAACTAGACAAAATATATTCATTGGAAACGACCTTGCATCTTGGTGCGTGGATGAATATTTTGTAAACATGTTTATGTCATTCCAAAATACATCGTTTTGCATTCGTCTGAGTCAACAATTGATTCAGACTGTTAGGCATGGACTTGTTGGTTCTGGGTATATGTAGGGGCGGAGACAGAGAGGGCGCTAGAGGGTGCTCAACCCCTCCAACATGTCGGCTCACTGTTTTGTTATTAATCTGGAGTAATAAAACTTAAGCCCATGGCCTAACTATATAAGTAAATGACAACCAACCTTTAAACGGCAAAAAAATTAATAGAAGTTTGACACTGTTTCATACATAAGATTTTCGTCTAATCATTTTTCTATTAGTTGTCTTTTTTTTTTTTTTTTTTTTTTTTTTTTTTTTTTAACATGATTTCCGACTTTTTTGGTCGACTAATCCACGGGGTTTGAACCCATCACCACACATACTCAAACCATGTAAAGTCCTCCCTTTTCAGGAGGTTATGTTTATAACCTAGACTTGTTTGCGTGTGTGATCACTATAATATGTTATTTAATATTTAAGATATATGACTTTGTTAGTTTGGGAAAAATAATTCGGCCCTCTAATTACTAAATCATGGCTTCATCCCCGGATATATGTTGTTGGACAAACTGGTAAAATTGTGTGCTCTACTAAATTATAGAGTACATCCTTCTTAACATGTAATTTGACAACCAAAATGGATCATGACTTCAAATTCATGCAAAAACAAGAGAAAATTACTGCAGTACCTCTGTCACACCATATGTGTCTCAATCTACCCATACTTTTTGTGTTTCTCAATTCTACCCCAACATGTCAAGTTTTTTTTTACGCGACATGTTAAAGACGTACGTGGCATTCATATATTGTTTCTGGACTCCGGAAAGAAAAAATGTCGCGTAGAAATATAAACAATATACACGACATGTACCAATACCAATTGAAAAGCTAGTGTGCAAGTTAAAAAATTAAAAACTTACAAAAAACACCCTTTAACTTTTTGATAATTACAATTTTTTTATATAACAAACTTTATTTGTCAAATATTTAGCAAATATATATCAAATTTGTTAATGAAAAAAATATCGTTACGAAGAGCTCTGAATTACGAACAAAACGAGCCCAATATTGATATATTTTCGTCATACGTACGATTTTATAAAATTTCAAAATACCGTTTATAGGTTTAGAAAATTATACCGTTTTTAATTTATGAATATTTACGTTTATATTTCCCAACGATATTCATATTTCATAGAATTGTACGTCTTTGTTCCTTGTGGTTTAAGCGTATGTTTTAAAAGTATATAAAATCGTACGATATTCTATTTCATAGAATTGTACGATATTCATATTTTATAGAATCATACGATTTTATAAACTTTTAAAACATACGCTTAAACCACAAGGAACAAAGACGTATAATTCTATGAAATATGAATATCATTGGGAAATATAAACGTAAATATTCATAAATTAAAAACGGTATAATTTTCTAAACCTATAAACGGTATTTTGAAATTTTATAAAATCGTACGTATGACAAAAGCATATCAATATTGGGTTCGTTTTGTTCATAATTCAGAGCTCTTCGTAACGATATTTTTTTCATTAACAAATTTGATAAATATTTGATAAATAAAGTTTGTTATATAAAAAAGTTGTAATTATTAAAAAGTTAAAAGGTGTTTTTTGTAAGTTTTTAATTTTTTAACTTGCACACTAGCTTTTCAATTGGTATTGGTACATGTCGTGTATATTGTTTATATTTCTACGCGACATGTGTTTTTTTTTTCTTTTCTTTTTCGGAGTTCAGAAACTATATATGAATGCAACGTACGTCTTTAATATGTCGCGTAAAAAAAAAACTTGACATGTTGGGGTAGAATTGAGAAACACAAAAAGTATGGATAGATTGAGATACACATGATGTGCCAGGGGTACTGCATTAATTTTCTCAAAAAACAATGGATAAAGTTATTTAAATATTAAAGAGGGACACTAGCGAGCCACAAGTGGGAGTAGTACCGGGTGGGTGACCACCCGGGAAGTCCTCACTTGTGGTCCACTTCTAGACCATATTGTTCCGGAGATATATTGCAATGATAGATTTGAACCTTCAAGCCACTCGTTGCGGGGGTTCAAATCTTGAGCTTGACCCGGTTTTCATCCGACTGTTTCTCCAGTAAGGTAAACTTGTGTGGAGGCAGTACGGTTTCCGGGGGAAACCGGTTACCACTTGAGATCAGCGTGGACCCGGTTAAGACAACATAGTCTAGCGGGGTGGCGATAGGGCTTTCGCTGTCCGCGAAGGTGATCGTTTCTAAGTTGAAATTTATCTTTTAAAAAAAAAAAGGGACACTAGCAAGGTCCGTACAAGCTAGCAGTCTATATGTGGTGCCGACACAAGAATACACATATGAAGAAAAGTCGCTAATTGAACAGTAAAAAGAAAATGGAAAAGATGAACAGATACAAGTGACCATGAACTAGGAAAAAGAAAAAGCAATATTCACTTGAACTTATAAAAAATGTTCTAAAGAATCCCTAAACTCATAGTTTAAACGTTTGAAATGATTATTGCACTATAATATGTTGTAACAGCATCTACAATGACAAAACTTTATATAAGTCTACAACTTTGCATAATTGGTATTATTTATTAATTTATAAACCTTTTGATATTTTAAACTTATCCTTACTATAAATAAATTTTTTACAACTTTTTAAATGATTGATAATAACACATGAATTAAATTATGAATAGATTTAAAAATATAAATTTTTTCATGCCACATGTATATAAAACAAAAGATCACTGTTGTTAAAATGAAAGATAAAACTTTATATATGTTTTAAACTTTGTGTGATAAAACAACCTGTAAAGAACAATGGTGATCACAAAGCATAGAAATGAATGAAACAGAGAAAATGTTATTTTTGATTCAATGAATGAATTGTTTACCTGTAGAAGAGTATTTATACTACAATTTACAAACTAAATCCTGTACATATTCTATTTACAATTTAGTCCCTGAACTATCCCATTCCTTCTCTTTTACACTCCCTCTCAAGTGGAGAGTTAGAAGGAACTGAAACTCCCAACTTGGACATAAGATTGTTATGCTGATCCACAGATACCACTTTAGTAAAAACATCAGCTAGTTGAGATTTTGTATTAACATAAGTAGGATGAATAAGACCAGCTTTCAATTGATCTCTCACATAGTGACAATCAACTTCAATATGTTTTGTCCTGGCATGAAAGACTGGATTGGCAGCTATGTACAATGCAGCTTGGTTATCACAGTAAAGATCAACAGGTTCCAGTCCTTTGATTCCAAGATCCTTCAATAAACTCACCAACCAAGTTACTTCACAGCATGTTAGAGCCATGCCTCTATACTCTGCTTCAGCAGAGGACCTTGAAACAACAGCCTGCTTCTTTGATTTCCAAGACACAGGTGAATCACCCAAGAGAATGCAGTAACCTGTAGTAGACCTTCTAGTCATTGGACAACTTGCCCAATCTGAATCACAATAGGCTTTTAGCTGGACTGCTGAATCTTTTGCTAGTAAAATCCCCTGACCTGGAGCTTGAAGAAGATACCTTAACAGATGTTTTTCAGCTTGCATATGAACAGAAGTGGGTGATTGCATAAACTGGCTAAGAAGTTGGACAATATAACATATATCAGGTCTGGTTATTGTCAAGTAAATGAGTTTTCCAATCAACCTTCTATACACCTCTGGATCAGTCAAAGGGGTACCAACATCGGCTTGCAACTTCAAATTAGACTCCATTGGCAGTTTGTATGGTTTATTATGCAGAACTCCCCCTTCTTTAAGCAAATCCATGGTATACTTACGTTGTGAAATAAAAATTCCTTGATCAGACCTTGAAACTTCCAATCCCAAGAAATAACTGAGCTCCCCTAGGTCTTTCATATGAAAAGTGGAACTCAACTGTGATTTGACCTTAATGATTTATGCTTCATCATTTCCAGTGATAAGCAAGTCATCTACATACACTAGCACAGCAGTTATCTTATCTCCTTCTTTCTTTACAAAAAGAGAATAGTCAGTTTTGGACTGTGAGAAACCAAAACTTATCAAGGCATTAGACAGTTTTGAAAACCACTGCCTTGGGGCCTGTTTTAGACCATACAAGGACTTTTTCAACTTACACACCAGGTTAGGGTTGATGGAGGAATTTTCAATTACACTCTCCCCCTTTCCTCCATAACCTAATGGCACTTTCATATACACCTCCTCAAGAAGATCCCCATGCAAAAATGCATTTGAAACATCCATTTGGCATGTCATCCAACCTGTTAAGGCAGCTATAGCTAGCAAAGATCTAACTGTCACCATTTTTGCCACAGGGGCAAAAGTGTCTTGATAATAAACCCCATGCCTTTGTCTATTGCCCTGGACCACTAATCTTGCCTTCTTTTTCTCCACAGATCCATCAGCCTTAAACTTCGTTTTGAATATCCAATGACAACCTATGGCTTTCTTTCTTGGTAACTTAGTTACTTCCCAAGTCTCATTTTCTTCTAAAGCTTCTATTTCCACATCCATTGCCTTACACCAGTCTTTATTTTTCACAGCTTCTTTAAAAGTTGTAGGGTCAATCTGAGCCAAAAGTGCTTCAACAAACAGTTTAAAATCTGGAATAAGGATTGTTTGGGATACTTAATTTGCTTTAGGAATATGAGTTAGGACGAAATCTTTGAGTTTTGTTGGAAGATTAGATTTTCTATTTGATCTTCTAGTTAATGGTGGTGGAGGTGGTGGTTAAGGCTGTTCCTGAGTCTGAGCAGGATTAACTTGTGGTGCAGGGTTAATTGGTGAATTAACTTGTGGTGCAGGGTTAATTGGAACACTTGTTGTAGGTAGATCATCATATGTATGAGTAGTGTTAGACTCACAAGGAAAGTAAGTTGGTAAAGGATTTAATAATTGTTGAATACTTTGTGCAGAAAATGGGAAAATATGCTCATAAAAAACTGCATCTCTTGAAACAAAAGAAGTATGACTTTGAAGATCATAGAACTTGTAACCCTTTTGATGAAGAGGATAACCAATAAAGACACAAGAAATTCCTCTTTGATCAAACTTGTCATGTGTCCTAGATGGATTGCTAACCACAGCAAAACAACCAAATACCCTCAAATGACCATATTCAGGCTTCTTTCCTAACAAAACTTCATAAGGAGTAGAATTATTCAGAACACTTGATGGTAATCTATTAATCAAGTAGGTAGCAGTCGTGACACAGTCCCCCCAAAATTTTAATGGTAAATGAGAATGAAACCTCAAGGCTCTAGCAGTGTCTAAAATGTGTCTATGCTTCCTTTCTACTCTACCATTTTGTTGAGGCCTATCAACACAAGATGTTTGATGTTGTATTCCTTTTTCCAAAAGATAAGCACCAAATTCACCTTTTATAAACTCCAGTGCATTATCCGACCTTATTGTCTTAACTTTCTTATCAAATTGGGTTAATACAAACTTTAGGAATGATTTTAGAACCATGAATGATTCAGACTTATGCACTAGTAAATAAGTCCAAGTGGTTCTACTACAGTCATCAACAATTGTTAAGAAATACCTATACTTGCCATTTGAAGGTACTCTATATGGTCCCCATAAATCTATATGAATTAGATAAAACACCTCAGCGCAATGAGAATCACTCAACTCATAAGACAATTTTGAAAACTTAGCTAAGGGACAAGACAAGCAAACATTATTCTGAGACTTTGACACAGAAACTGGCAAATCTTTCATACATTTCAACTTGGAATCAGAAACATGACCCAATCTATGATGCCAAACACCATACTCACAAGTCAAACCTTTATTGACACTAGTTGTATTAACAGCAGCCAAAGAAAATTTACCAAGTACAGAATTAACCATACCAGAAAACATACTATCAATCTTCTCAAGAGGAGCATTCACCAAATGATACAAACCATCCTTCTTTCTACCCATTCCTGTCAGCTTCTTGGTTGTCAAGTCCTGGACAACACAAAATTGTGGATAAAAAGATACAACACACTGGTTATCTTCTGTTAGTTTAGGTACTGACAAAAGACTGAACTTAAATGAAGGAACTACCAAAACATTTTTAAGTAACATACCATTGTTCAATTTGACTTTACCAACATGTGAGATAACAGATGTGTTACCATTTGGCAGTCTAAGTTGTGGCTTAATTTGCAACATGTAAGGGTCTAAAATGTTTGAATCCTCAGGGGTCATGTGGTCACTTGCACCAGTATCATAAATCCAATCATTTATATATTCAAGCAATGCAACTTGACTATTTAAGCAAGCAATACCTACTACAAAGGTATGCTCAAAATCATCATAGACATCTGTTCCTGACTTCAATTGCTGAAATGTCCTCATTAGCTGCTCAAACTGTTGAGGAGTGAAGCTCACATTTCCAGTTTCAACATGTGCCACAGTCCTCTGAGTTGACTTACTCTGTGCATCTCTACTCTTGGACTGTTTGTACTTAGGATGCCAAGATGGATAGTCCACTTTCTCCTAACACTTCTCTGGTGGATGCCACTTAAAGCCACAGATTGCACACTTCTCTTTTACAGGACCCTTACTAAGCAAGGCGTTTGACTCAAAACTTGATGTACTAAACAAACTCCTCTGAGACTCTTCTTGTTGAATCATGGAGCAAGCATTTTCAACACTAGGCAAGGGAACAATCATGAGCAATTGACTTCTCTGATTGTTATACTGCTCATCAAGCCCATTAAAAAACTGAAACAATCTCTGCTCTTCCTTTTGCTTATTTAACACACTTAGAAAATTTGCAATTTCAGGAGTAATCACAGACAACACAGGCAAAGTATTCATACTATCTAATTCCTCCCAAACACTCTTCATCTTAGTATAATACTCATTTACAGAAGTACTTGATTGAGTAATAGCATATGTATCCTTATTCAACTTATATTTCCTAGATCCATCACTTAAAGCAAACCTCCTCTCTAATTGTTGCCACATTTCACTAGCAGTTCCCACAAACATGATTGACCTAGCAATTGATTCACTTACTGACCCCAATATCCAACATATGACCATATTATTACAAGTATCCGGCAATTCAGCCATATTTTCATCAGTCAAAGATCGAGAAACAGTACCATTAATAAACCCTAACTTCCTCTTTGTAGACAAACCGATTTCAATTGCACGACGCCAAGCCCTATAATTCTGTGAACAAACAAGCTTTTCTTGTACAGTCAATGACCCTGGTCCATCAGACGGATGTAGATACAGAGGGTTTTGAAAGACGGCAGGTTGAGACATCGGATCAGTATGATTTGAATTAGAAGTAGACATCATGAATCACAAAAATCCCCAATTCTTGAATAAAAACCCTAATTTCTTAATTGAAACCCTAATTTCTTAAATCAAGAAGACGAGCGGAAACGAACTGAAATTGAATCAATTACACACTAGAAACACACTAGCAGATTGTGTAAAGATTAACAATACAAAACACCATTGATTCAAGCTCTGATGCCATGTAAAGAACAATGGTGATCACAAAGTAGAGAAATGAATGAAACAGAGAAAATGTTATTTTTGATTCAATGAATGAATTGTTTACTTGTAGAAGAGTATTTATACTACAATTTACAAACTAAATCCTGTACATATTCTATTTACAATTTAGTCCCTGAACTATCCCATTCCTTCTCTTTTACACAACCAAAGTAAATTAGATTCATGCATGTAAATTAAATACTTACTGCCCTTTTCTTAAAAGGGTTAAAAAAAAAAAACTTGTATAGTAGATGTTTTTAATTTGCATAACTATCTGTCAAACATATTTTTTTTTTAACCGCATTACAATAATAGAGCTCTTGCAAAATGTTAAGAAGAAACGAAATAATGCAAGAATTCTAGACAGCAAAATATGCAAGTTTGATTGGACAAAAAGAGTCCACTAAATATGTTCACTCGCGTACACCAAAATTATACTTTTTGATTTTGTCACTTTTTCACTCTATCGAGAGGACACCCAAAAGGGTAATTTTTTTTCTTCTGGTTTTATTGACCTAACATTCTAACAATAAGTTAGGAAAAAGGAATTTACAGTTAGTTACAACATAGAACAACCAAGAACGTACTGGATCAGTAGTCCGATTTTACCAATATGGTTTTATATTCCTATTCTTATGAGAAATCCATATGTGAGAAAATAGCTTAATGTCATCAATATTTTTCCTTGGAGGTTTAACATTAAAATCGAGCATGTCCATAAATTTATAGATCATTAGTATATTTCTCAATATTTATATAAAAGTTTAATTCGAAATGGATGCATCTTGATAACCTACAATATTTATTTCTTATGAATAATAGATCTGAAACATTTTCAAGTTTCTATTTTGTTTAATCCTTTTCCCGATAAACATATTATTGCAACTTTTATTTATTTTTTTATTTTTTATTTTTTATTTTTTTTCATCAATAGCCACCTATTTCAACCATATTTTACAAATACCAAAATACATAATGTTAGATAATAAAGGTCCGCAAACCCGTTAAATTTTGTGCATCTAGTTGCTAGGTTTTGTTTAGGTTTAGTCATTATTTATTCTCGTAATCTCCATAGTTTATTGAATCTTAATAATATATTTTTCAGATCCCTCTGATTTCTAATGATATCACGAGCTAGGTCGAAGATGAAGGAGAAGAAAAAGTAGGAAAAAAAGGTTCGGCTTAGTTTGCATCGATATTTATTTGTTCCAGTTTTGAATTAATTTGTTCGCTACGTCCCTTTCGTCAGTTTGTATTAACCTCAAAAGAAAAGATTTTCGTTTGTTCGCTGAAAAGGAAAAAGTTTGATTTGCTTGATCTTGTCGCCTGCTGTTTGCATCTTATCTGTTTTTTTATTGAATTTTCGAATTATAAAAGGGAAAATGTGATATTAGTAAATCCATTAGTGGGATGCTGAAATTAAATACAATCAAATAACTACCATTGCAATAGATTGGCTACTTGTTTGGTATTATTTGATTTAGTCATTTGCTCGCTTTTAGGTTTGACATACAAGTTTGGTACTGTTCGCGACAATATGTGAGCGTGTTGGATCTTAATAATTGCTATATGTTTTTTGATGTGTGGAACTCTCGTATGTTGATCCTGTTAGTAAATGTTGGATGATCTTTGGCATTGGTATTAGTATCGTTATCGGTATTTGGTAATCACGGTTATGTTTGTTTGGATTATAATGGATTATTGGTGGTGGTGTTGGTGATAGTGATATTACAGTCTTAACTAATCCGATTATATCTTAAGTAGTTATGTGTAACATCTTGACATCAACAACTTGTTGGTTTCATAGATGTTTTTG
The DNA here is from genome assembly GCA_030686995.1 of Artemisia argyi. Lineage (NCBI taxonomy): Eukaryota > Viridiplantae > Streptophyta > Magnoliopsida > Asterales > Asteraceae > Artemisia > Artemisia argyi. Next base: position 32,977,124 of record CM060683.1, read on the forward strand.
CATCTGGTTTGGTTTTGTGTGCACCTGTCTGCCTGAGTCTGCATCTGTCTGTCTGAATGTTCATATGTCTGACTGAATTTGCATCTATATATCTGAATTTGCTATGTATGTCTATTCTACTCTCGTTCATCTCCGTAATTATGTTACTCTGATTTTTGGTTCGTCTATTTTAGACTTGACTGTTGTCGCCCTGTTACAGTTTGGATTGCATCGGATTGAGACTCGGTCTAGCATTGAGTTTGAGCTCTGGGACACTCCAAAGTTGCATGTTTAGTTTTCAATTTTAATTTATTTTCTATTTGACAAATTCTTATTGTTTACAGCTGCAGCATTGTGAGTTTGAGAGAAGATATTAGATAATAAAGACCCTAAGCCTGTTGGGTTTGGCCCATCTAGTTGCTAGATTTTGTTTAGGTTTAGTTACTATTTATTCTCTTATAATATTTACAGTTTATTCGATCTGAATAATATATTTTTCGGTTCCCTCCGACTTTTACACATAAAACCCGTGGAAATTTCTTAGACAAAACCATATTCTGGAAGATTTAGATATGGATAATTTCATATTTGTTAGGGTATTTGGAATTTTAGGGTCAATTATGTACCAATATTCTTTCTGAAGAAAATACTAATTTGTCAATATGAAATATTGAAATTTCATAGACTAAGACGTACGAACATACAAATTAGTGCAACAAGACAAATACGACAAAGTATTTAACTAGGAGAACTTCTGAATACTACAAGTACGACAACGTATTTAAACAAGAAGGCATACCGTGTAAGACTAGTAAAACCACCCAAATAAAACAATACAAAATTACCAAACTTAAACTAACAAATGCCACTAATTAATGAGAACTTATTACGATAATTGTGAACTTAAATCAGATGGAACATCAGGCTTCAAGTATATGTGTCTAACGATTTTTTTAATGCGTGCGCGTAGAAACATGTTTGAAACATATTAATTTTTTTAAATGAGATCTTATTAGTTTTTTTAAAACCACCCAAATAAAACAATACAAAACCAAATGTTACTTTCAAGAATAAGGAAGTAACTAACGTACTGTGGAATAATAAACTAAAACATAGAAAAAAACTTTAAATACATGTTTAATACAACACATTATTAATTAATATTTGAGCGATTTTAATCATTTGGAAAAGTAAAAGCTTAGGGGAGTAAGTTGTCATAGTCAAAATTTGAAAAACAAAACTCTTTGAAAAAAAAACATAGGGTAAATTGCAAAAATAGTCCTTAACGTTTCACGAATTTGCAAAAACAGGACCGAGACAAAAAGTAGCGCAAAAAAGACACCAACGTTTCACATTTTCGCAAAATCGCCACTGAGAGCCCTTTTCCGTTAATTTTCCCGTTAAGTGTCACGTATTTGAGGGTAGTATCATCATTTCACTGTCTTTTTTATATCCCGCCAACTTTCGGGGGACTATTTTTGCAAATAATGTAAACTATGTACATTTAAAGCTGTGTGCTTTTTCAGGGTGCAATAAATCCCCAAAACCAACCAACGATTGTGTAGATAATCAACCATCAAACCCTAACATAAAAAAAAATCAAAACGCAACAACTAAACCTAGCTATGGCGAATAATGATAAGAATGAAAAGGGAAAGTGCTTGTTGATGGTGGGGGGGGGGGGGGGGGGAGGAATCAACCGAAATGTCGTGGGGCAAGGTTTTATTAAATGATGAAATCTTTGAGGTTGTTTTGGATGAATTTGGTGAAAAAGTTATTGCCAAGTATGGTTCGTATGCAAACATAGGGAAGGAGATGATTGAAGAAATTCTTCAATGGATGTGGAATAGAACCTTCAACAAACCAAATGTGGGTGCTAGCGGTTGCTCCAATGAGGTAGTTGCAGAGAAAAAAAGGAAGAGGGGAAGGCCGGTTGGGAGTGGCAAGAAGAAGACGGAGGGGAGTCCTATTCCGACTACAGTTACAGAAAAAAGGAAGAGGGGAAGGCCGGTTTGGAGTGGCAAGAAGAAGACGGAGGGGAGTCCTATTCCGACTACAGTCACAGAAAAAAGAAAGAGGGGAAGGCATGTTGGGAGTGACAAGAAAAAGAAGGAGAGGAGTCCTAATCCGAGTACAGTTACAGGAAAAAGAAATAGGGGAAGGCCTGTTGGGACTGGCAAGAAAAAGGAGGCTGGCAAGAAGAAGAAGGAGGGGAGTTCTAATCCGAGTACAGTTACTGAAAAAATGAAGAGGGGAATGGCAAATGGGACTGGCAAGAAGAGGAAGGTGAAGGAAGAACATACGGATATTGGTATGTTAATGTGGTATACTTCATTTATGTGCCATTTTAAAATTGTTTATGTAGGATGCTATGCTATGTTTGACAGACTTTTATATGCATCCCCTTTCCTAGGTTTAGGATAAACAGAGTATTTGCATTAAGTAGAGTGTTAGAATATCATAAGTGAGAGTGTTTGGCATTACTAAATACTGCTATAGAGAGTGTTTTGCATTACGAAAGTACTGCGTGTTCACATTGGTTATAAGTAAGTCTTCACATTGGTTGTAAGTAAGTCTTCACATTGTGTATCTTGAGTGTATCAGGAACAAAATAGATTGGTTTCTATATCACCACATTAACTTATTACCTAAACTACAACTATGTAGTGAGATATACGACACTGCATTGCTCTGCTTCACTTGAGCCTGCATAATTGTTTCATTTACTACTTCTGCATTGACTTTAGCATGTATACCATTAGTTTCGTAGGTGTTGGTATGTCTTGACCGTTTGAATTTAAAATTGTGGCAGATTTACTTGGTTATGGGGGTGAAGTTCTGTTCCGCATGCACAATAATGGAGTCTTTGAATTTGGTCCATTAAGGTATGTACAAGGGAATGTTTTTACATTGTGTGGCTTTGTCTGTGATAGACATATCTTTTTCCTAGGTCTGGATGATATGTTTTCACGCATTAGGGGAGAAAAATGGGCTGTGTTCTTTTGTGTGCCTGGTAAATCATTAGAAGAAGGTTTGAAGCTGATTCACACAGACAATGATGTGCATACAATGATTGAGCTAGGTTGTTGTGCCGGTTTTGTAGATTTGTTTGTTGCTCACACAAAACAGGTGTTATCTCCCTACTATTTAAACAATATTGATGCAGAGGGTGATGGTGGGGAGGTTGTTGGGTGGGTAGAAGAAGTTGCTAGCTTGCGGTGCTCTATTACTTCAACTCCTTTTAGGACTACCACTTCAAAATCTTATAGAGTTGTGGTTGATGTTGATGAGTCAAAGCCTGAATTCAGGAAGCAAAAAAAGAGTGTGAAGAGGTCTGCGGATAGAGATGGTGGTTCTATGAAGAAGACAGCATGTGCAAGTGGTTCAGTGAATGTGGGAGCTACGGGTGCGGGTCTTGTGAGGCCAAGAAGTGATGTAAAAATCACTAATTGCGTGCTGGCTCTAAGGGCACCAAGATCAATGGGAAACAATGTGGTTTTATTTTGACTAGGTGAGTCTAATGAATTTATTAGCAAATTTTTTGTGGATACATTGCATTGCCTATTATAGTAACCTCATTTCATTGCATATTTTGATTGTGCAGGTATAGTTGCACACCTATCCAGTAGAAGCTTTTGAAGATTGACATATGGGTTTAATCTTTTGAGATTATGTAATGTGTAGAGAACAATATCACTTTTAATTTGGTTGTATTTACTAATGTAATTTGACTAATGTAACTTGAACTATTTTACCTTCCTTTCGAATACACCAAAGGGTGTGTGGCGGCATTGTGATGGGTTCATCTGTTTTTGTACATGCCGACCAATATTATGTAACTTGAACAATATTTCAAATGGGTTAAATTTTTAGTCAATATTGACTACTATCAATACTCTGTTTTGTGTTTCTGCTATATAATATGTTTGTCTTTGTTTCCTTATTTGTGTTTGTTTCTTTTGTGTTTGTGTTATATGTTTGTATCTTATAGTTAGAATTCATTGTTTGCGATACGAATCGAAGAGTATAAAGTATAAGCCAAGGAAATTGGGATCAAACGACCCCTTCCATTCATAACAATTCATTTACAACCATAACATAGGGGAAACCACAACCCCTATCTACACCTACAACCTTACGACAAGGGCACCAAAATGAACAAAAGAAACCAAACATGCCCGACCACCTACCACTTACTACCTACATTCATCATACACAACAAAACAACCCACCCCCAGCATCCAGCACCCAATCCCTTCACATGTACTTTTGCCTCACAACAAACTCAATCTTGGAAACAATGCTGTCGTTTGTTTGCCTAAGCATCCTCATCAACCCCCTCATCTTTCTCATATCAGGTGACTGAATCCTCCTAAGCTTGTTCACATTGGCCCTTGCAGTTCTCGAGCCCCTTAAGAGTTGGAGCTCCGCAATCAAGTCCCCCCTAACACCCAACCTATTAGACAGCCTTTGGCACCTACACATCAACTCTTGTGCATGATGAATGTCCTCCTCAACCTCTCGCCGGTAATGGGTTAGCATCATTTCCGATATGACAAACGAGTTGCACGCAACCACGAGATCAAGACAGCGAGACATTTTTCTGGAAAAGGAAATGACAATTGTTTGATTACAGGTGTGTGTGTGTGTGTGTGTGTGTGTGTGTGTGTGTGTAGGCGTTGACAATTTAATATGAAAGCTGAAAATAACTTTGCAAATTAGCCACTGAAGTCTAATCACATTGATACCAAGCACAGAGCCAAAAGTTGGCGGGAGATAAGTATGAATAGTGAAATGACGATATTACCCTCAAATACGTGGCACTTTTTAATGGAAAATGGCTCTCAGTGGCGATTTTGCAAAAATGTGGAACGTTGGTGTCTTTTTTGCGCTACTTTTTGTCTCGGTCCCGTTTTTGCAATTTTGTGAAACGTTAAGGACCATTTTTGCAATTTACCCAAAAACATAAATACAACAAAGGCATGTCTTGAACCCTTGACATGCTGCCTAATAGTGAAATCTTTTACCCAAATTGTTAATACAAATAATCGCGTAAAAACGTTATTTATAATTAATGATTTCTCTGTGTTTTGTTAATGACAACTATAAAAGACATGCAACGTAAACGTTGACGTAAACAAGTTTTAGTCGTTAGTTTACGGTTTTGATATAATCACGTAAGGCATAACATGATATTTTCTGAAGGGCAAAAACTAAAAGATATTTTTTACTCAAACACATTCCTTCAATGTCGACACAAATAGATCTATGTGATACCTGTGAAACATGTGGGTATATAACATGTAATGCTTGCGTTAACTGTATTAACTGCCGAGTATCTAACTTTTAGCTAGGGTTGAGGGTCTATAATATCTAATGCTAAAAAAATTTATAACCCAATTTCTATTAGTTTGTATTAGATGTGTACTCTTAAACTAGTAGAAATGTTCTATAAATAGAAGCGAATGATCGTTGTAAAAGTCCATAACTATAGAGATGATTTATGATCATTAAATCAATTGATCAAAAAAAAAAATATATATATATATATATATATATATATATATATATATATATATATATATATATATATATATATATATATATATATATATATATAAATTTTATGCCAAAATACATAGCAACACATGTTAGCGTAAATTACAGAAACGACTTCGAGCAAGACGTGTGAGACTGAACAAATTGTAAGACTATATAAATCTTTGGCTTTGTTTACTTTGAAAATTTAAAAGTCTATTGTTATGTAACGGGCATGTGATTATTGACCCAATCGAACAAGCTAAGTACACTATTATTATATTTAAAACGATTATTTTCCTTGCCAGTCTTAAGTAGTTGCTTATTTAACAGATAATTTAAGATTATAATGTTCCTCTGTTATTGTTATTCCATCACTCCTTTGCTGAGATATCTTGACCTAGAAATTTTTTATTAACCCTTTATTACACATAAGAAAAGTCTATCTTGCATAATGCACTCCATTCCACACTGTAATGGCTGAATTTCATGCATACCATTAATTTCACTCTTGGTGTTTTATCAAAAATCAGCTTCCTACTACTTGTCTTGGAAATTGATCATTATTCGATTAGATGCCCGGTTTGTGATGAAGAAATTTAGTCATCTCTATATCTGTTCAATTGATTTCTTAAATTACACAAGCTTTCATGGGCTTATCCTTCGAATCTTCCAGCTTCAACGAAACCGTACCCTAAGACCTAAGTTGATGTGGTTGTACAAGCCACAACTTGGATGACATTTGTGTCCTAGCACTTGTTTCAACACGAAACTCCAAGGAAAGACACACTGGTTGACGGTATTATTATAAATCGCTTTCGCACACTTGGGTATAGGAGTAAACAACAGACTCCAGTTTGGACGAATTAAGTGGATAATTGATCCAATCAATGCTTGTAACAACTTTTTGTTACTCTTATTATCTCAATAATTCCTTGCTAAAGCTTGTTTCTAATAAGGTTTACTGTTCAAAAAAAAGAAAAAAGTGGTACTTGGATATCATGTTTTTGTCGTTATTGTTAAATCATTTGATAAGAATATTTGGGAAACGATGCTTAAATAATACTAGTAGTTGAGTTGATATTTTTGCGTCAATAAAATAAGTTCGTAAAAATATTTTTTTCTTATGAAAAAAAATAAAAATAAAAGATTATTGCTCAAATTATATTATATGGATGATGTATGTGGAGGCCAACCAAATTTTTAATTTTAACATATAGACTACCTATTTATTGAAATGAAGTTATAGGTCACCCAAGTATATATATGTTTGTTATCAAATTTATGCCTGAAAACTACAAAGCATAAGTAACATCTAACTTATCCATGCAATACGAATGAAAAAGTTGATGTGAAATAACGATTATATACCTTTAATTTAAATGTGAATCTATATTACTAAAAGTAATTACAATGATAAAACTGGAATTTCACAAGTAGTTTTCTATTCGTATTAGTTTAATATGTTAGTGCTATGTTCATTCTTGCCGTTTAATAATTACTCAGATTAAGTTTGACCGAAATTGGTGTAAACGAAGATAAACAATGTTGAGCGACTTATATGTGAAAAACCTAAATGTTGGGTGAACCATCCTTATATTATCGCTATTATACAATACAATTTGTGTGAGAGGTCAGATTCTTAAATCATTACCTCAAAAACTTGGAGATGCTCTATCAAAAAAAGTTTCAATTATTTTGTTTGCATCAGTCTACGCATGCATGCTTGCAAGTGGGAGTATGTTGAATTGTGCTGATGGATCGAGACATCAAATAGACGGGCGAAAAATTTGTATACGCAAATACAGTAAGTCTATACATATTTCAAATTGGACCCCATTCCATGTCTACCTGTGTATTGTCATGGCTGATATAGTAATGTTTTCATTATCTAACCTATGTAATTTACAACCATTAACGTGAATAGAATATTTGGGCCACTACTAAAGTGTTGGTGCATGTGATAATTACGTAAGAAATCTAGCAAGTTGTAACAATCCTAGAATTACTAGCTACTACTCCGATTACTTGTAGACAAGTTGCAAATAAGAACAACACCATGATTTATACTTAGGAGGCTCGACGGGGGTGCCAAGCACTGGCGAGTCCCCACTAGCACCACCCCTGGTTAATAATAATTGCTGTTTAAAAAAAAAAAGGACAACCCTAGCTTGGTTGCTAACATTTCTGTGTGGATTTTACCGATCTTTTGAAAACGGGGTTCGAAATCGACCCGGTTGAGTCACCGGGCACCGGGTCAACTCGGTTTTAATTTATTATTTTTCGACCGGGTCAACCAGTTCGACCGCCGGGTCAACCGATTCGACCACCGGGTCAACTCGGGTTTTTATTAAAAAAATTTGAAAAAACGAAACCCGGCCGGGTTTCAAAAACCGGGTTGACCCGGGTCACTCAAAATCTGGCGGGTCTAACCGGTTAACCCGGATTTAGAAACCCAGGTTGTTTTGACCCCCCTTTTTTTTTTCCTGAACTGGTCAAACCGGTTAACCCGACCAGGTTAACCCGAGTCTCAAAACATTGGTTTTTACCATCAAGGCGCCTATTTTGCAGTAGCACAAGTCAAGCTCCTTCATTTAGTTTTGCATAAAAAGTAATAGTGTAACTATGTAACAAGTTATAATAAGTCCGGTGCAAGTACGAGTTATCAACATGAATCCAATTTATTTTAAAATTTTAATTTAATATACGGGCATATAAAAATTTGGCGGTGTCTAATATTTTGTAAATGTTACATTACACGCATGGAGTTTAGACTATAAGTACACCTAATAATTATATTTTAACTAAATTTGTTTGGTGCATACTTATAAGTCATGCTTTTATTTTTTATACTTATAATCTCGTACATCTACAAATTTTGGGTATTACAATATAATAAATTTATCGTTATCCGCATTATAGTTTTTGACTGATCATGTACCCGTGGATTAGGTTTGGACAATAACTATAGCTAATAATAATATTTCATCTATATTTGCTCGGGTTTGAAAATAGGATCAAATTGTTTAATAATCTTTTTGTTTGAACTATTTAATTTGATAATTTAACATATTTTGTGTTCATTAACTTTAAATTTACATATATTATATTTAATCTACTGCATATACTCAATAATATGTAAGCAAACGTTAATGGTATGTTTAGTACTATGATCAATTTAATGATAATTATAACGATAACAATAATGATAACTATAACGATGATGATAATAGTAGTACTTGTTGTTTATTTAAAAAAAAAAAAGTTTAATGTATATTGGGTTTGGGTAATATATATAAAAAAAAATTAAAAATTATTGAAATTGAGGATTTTACACTTAAATTCATAAATTAGATTTAAGATTAGCATCTTTTTAAGTGTTTAAAGTTTGATTGTAAATTCTATTAACCAATCAAAATATAATATTTATACAAATAACCAAACCCAAAAGATACACATAATAATGCACACATATATTTGTAATTCAAATTATATATATTAGATTGAATTCTACGGAAACCTGGATTTTAAAAGTCAAATTCATAATTTTCAAAATAACCCGGACAACATGATGAATATCTCTAGTTTTACCCAATGATTTTTTTGCTTTTTAAGGCCGTTTAAGCTTCAATTTATGCAATAAAGCTATCTACGGAATGATTATATCTTCAAATTTTGTGGCTACTTAATGAGTAGCATGGGTTCGAAAGTGATAAAGTAGGACAACTTCATTATGTAACTAAAAAAATATGTTAGAATATTGAAAGGAATTAAAAATGTTTTTAAGATATACAAGACTAGTCAAGCGTACGAAAAATTATTTAATTGAGGTCGCATACTTAAGATGCTTAATGCAGTAACTTTTACACATTCAAATCGATCTTTATCAATCAAACTAAAATATACGTAGTTGTAGTTATCTGGTTTCATGCATAGAAAAGCCCTAGCTAGATGGGGCCTAGCATGATAATAATAAAGGTAGTGTGGGTCAATTTTCCACACCATATATGAACCAAGTTGATATTTATGAATTGACACATAACAAGATTCCAAATATAATGAAAGCAGAAAAATCAAAGAAAACAGCCTGTCTTGTACGAAACCACTAAACACACAACAAAATCCATGGACATATATAGTAGTAGTAGTTAGCACCTAGCTTTATGCCACTTGGTGTAATATGAAACCTATACGATGGTATTATCGCCTTCCCTCGTGATCATTTAGCTTTTGATTAAGTGTGATTGGACTGAATAGACTATATACCATGTCTTTTTTGTTGGTAAGTCTTAATTTAGGGGGCCATGGGCAACTGGTTTTCTTGGTTGAGAAAGTGCATTAGCTACATAAAGGGTAATTAGCATCTTCAAAGATATGTGATTCTCTTGATTGACTATTCGACAAGTTGGTTACATTAGATTAGCTAGGTGGGTCTAAAATGAACGTTTTGAATTTTGTGGACGAAGTAAAAAAAGAATCTTCATTGAAATTTCGACTAATGTTAAAAAGATGGATGCAAATAGCTGATATGCCAATACTATTTGTGGTGATCTACCTAGATGAATATGTTAGCAATCAATAGCATATATCCCATGGAATGACTTGACACGCATGGATTATTAGGTTTTTGGTCATAGGAACAATACATTCGCTTCTTTATTTTTCCATATGTTACATTTTTTAGAAAGGCATTTATATACGTATATACAATCTTACACAAACATATCCATCTCACATAATTGTTCATGACAAGATTTGAACCCAATACATCTTGCCTGAGGCCTTCTAGGGCAAAATCCCTTTGGTTATATATAGCTCTTAAAGTTCTATATCAAGTAGTATATATCTATGTTAAGCTAGAATTTTCAAATAAATGAATCTTGATCATTTATGATGAGCTTGTTGAGGAAAATGTGAAATTTCCATTGTCGAAGAAAAGAATAGTGTATATCTGATTGGCTCAAGTCTCAACTTTACTCACCTTAACTAGTGATTTCATCCTAATGGACTCACCTTATTCCAGGAATGTTACTTAGATATGTAATCTATCTCTTTCTTTCGATGCCTCATTGGATGCTTTTTACTAAAATCTAAGATGAAACAAATTTATACCTATTAAGGTAAACATCAACTCAAGGTGAATCACCAGCAACCGTCTCCCTACCCGCTCTAACCTTGAAACAATGGAATTGATTGTGACTCAGTCTAATGTCACGTTTGTGACAACTATATAGAGACTGCCCAATAGTTATTGTTAATTACTTTGTAGCATAAAAGCTTCGGTCCATGATCAACAGTAGGTGAGGATTCAATAGCTACCCAAACATCCTTACTGATCACCTGATTTCATGGACATGAAACAACTTCGTGGATGAAGTCAGGATTTTATTGCACTTGCGGATCTCTCATAGGAGTAAAGAATTTAATCTCAATTGGTTAAAACATATCTATATGATCCAAAACAGCATGTTCCTTAGAATTGTAATATGATCTTTATTTGCTCTAGCATCTTGCTATGACCTTTCTCTAATAATTTTTGCTTTTCAAAAGAAAATTATCCTATAACCTCAGCCTTTTATCTCTTGAAGTTATGGCATCCAACGGATCCGCGGCTCTGCTAATTAGAGCTTATTAGTTTAAGGTTTTTCGGTCTACATGCACTTCATGTAATATTGATTACACTTCTCCGTACTAATAATGAACACAGCCATCAATAGGTTTTGTCTTACCCTCAAATATTAACTTCAAATATACCAATCCAGCAAAACTTATCATTTGATGTGAGTAATATTTACTAATATCAAATGATACAATTTTTTTTCTTTTTTTTTTTTTTTCCTCACAAACATGAATAGTTTACATACTCTCCGAATATAAATCCACTAGACTAAAAGAGAATCAAAGACCCTCCTAGTTAGCCTTACTTGCTATAGCATTAGAACTGAATCAATGCCTACAAGAGCAAAAGAAATGTACTGCCGCGCCAACCGGACAGCTTCTATTCTATTGGAACTAATACTGTCACCAATGAGTTCGAACCTAATTAAATTGATGGTTTTAGACTTTGGTACTGTTTGAGTAATTTGTTGTGGTCTCCTAGCCGAGAGTCCTGAGAGTCCTTCGGATCTGGAAACACAATGAAAGAACGCGTTAGCCTCGTCCCGGGGTTTGTCCCAGGACCCAGCTCAGGCGCGAAAGTAAGTACAGGGTATTAATGAAAGTATGTGTGTGTAAGTGCAGTAAATGCTGAGAATTATAAGAGTAAATGAGAAGTATTTATACTACTTTGGACCTGTACCTTTCTACTGTTGAGGTACTGTGCGTAGTACTAGTAGGTAACTGTTTCTGACATGTAGGGGTAGCACATCCCTGACAGGTAGTGTCAGCTATGGAGGACGCGTGTCGCTGAATTGCCGTCCGGCTCTTTCCTGTCCGTCCGGTAAGATGTGTCCGGTCGTTACTGTACCGTCCGGCCTTGCTGTACCGTCCGGTTACATACACAAACATGTCCCTCCCCAGTATCGTGTTACAGCTTTGAGAAGGTGTAATATGATATTTCGTTTGTCCGGACAATTGGGCCCCCGTTGTTCTCGTATTCTTTGTTCTATCCGGGCCAAGTTGTTTTATCGCTGGCTCATTGTTCCATGGGCCCAGGCCCATTACCTAGGGTAAATCGCATTTGTACCGGGAATCGTGAGATGTGGGCACGTGTCCCAAGATATGGACGTGGGTGGCTCAGATTAACCCACGTGTGGGTCTGACACGATGCGACGCTTTACTGTTCCATCAGCCTCCCCTATATAATGCTTATGCCTCCCTTTTTTTTCTTTTTACTGTTTTACATTTCTTCCCACACTTGCATTCCGGTCTCTTCGTCTTCTTATCAGGTGCGTTTCTCCGACTCTTCCCTTCCTTTCCCTTCGTAAGAGAGTTACCTTGTCCCTCCGTTCTTAAGTTATGGCCTCCGGTTCGCACGAAAACGTTGCGTCTGCATCTGAGCGAACGGGTAACGTTGCATCGTCCTCCGGCGGCGTGGATGTTATGCCGAAGTTCGATATTCATATATATACGTCCGTTATGTCGGAGGGAGATGTGATTGAGGCCGCAAGGGTATACGGGATTCCCGAGGATTTACATCCCCGTCTACCACCTCCCGGCATGACCATGGAACGTTTACCGAGGAATTCCATTGGGATCTACGAAGCATATCTTGAGTTTTCAGGGATTAGAGTTCCATTTTCGACCTTCCTTCTTCAGGTTCTTAATCATTTCCGGGTGCATATATCCCAGCTAGTTCCGATTGGTTTGACGAAGGTCATTTTGTTCGAAGTGTATTGTAGGAGTTTGAACTTTGCTCCGTATGTGACTTTGTTCCGTCTTTTTTATACGTTGCAAAAGCAAGGGCATTGGTTCTCCTTTGCTCGTCGTGCCGGTAAGGATAGTCCGGCGAGGATTTTCAACGAAACCTGTTCGAGTTTGAAGCATTGGAAGGACAGGTTCTTCCTTATCGACCGCAGGGCGATTCCTCAAGCCATGCCCTGGAGACATCCGGACTCCAGTGTTTCCGAGCTGCCGCCGGCGGGGGGTTATCAGCCAGAGCATGTGGATGCTTTGACGGCCGCTGTTGTGGATATACAGGCCCTTCATCCTGCCCTGCTCTTCGAGGCCGGTTTGTCCAAGCTTTGGAAGTACCCCAGTCATCGACCGGTTTTTAAGGACGGGGAGGGGAACGGTAACTCTCTTTGTTGTAAATCTAGCGTCTTGTGTTCTTTTGTGTTTTGTTATGCCGTACTTATACTTGTTCTTTCTATGCAGTTGTACCGATGTCTCGTTTCCTTAGGTTTCCGAACACTTCCCTCTCTCGTGTCGGAAAGGGGCCAGCCTTGGCCGATGGGGGTGCCCCTGAGATGCATGTGACTGAGCCGCTGGGCCCTGAAGATCCTCTTCCTGCCAAGTCAGGACTTCAACGGGTTGTTGAGAGACCCAACCAACGGGTAATAGATGCTCGGGCAGCAAAGGATAGGAAGAAGCAGGCTACTCAGCCTAATGTGAGCAGGAAGCGTACATCCGTTGATCCCCCTCATCGGCCACACAAGAGGGCCCATCCTTCTAGCGTCTTGGTATCGGAGGATGAAGGTTCTTCTGAAGGTGATCGAACTCGATCCCCTTCCCCCATAAACATAAGTCATCCGAACGCCGAGGGGGTCGATGGAGTAAATGTGGAACACCCGGCGGATGTTGCAGATGTGCAGGATGAAGAGAATGTTGAGAATGTGGAGATTCCGGTAGGCGGGGAGGCTGGGAATACCGAAGCTACCAACCTGGTGAGCGGTTCGGAAAATATTGCCCAGGAAACTGCGGGTAATCAACTTGAAGGGGATGGTCATGGCTTTGATATGTTTGATCCGGACGAAGATTTGGGCGGCCCAAATGTTTCAGCTTTTGCTTACGAAGGTATATTCTGAACCTGTTGATTATCGTTGTCTGTCAGGAAGTCATGTTTTGTCTTGTTTTTGTTCGCAGGCCCCTCCGGATCCATCTCCGCTGATCTTAGTCGTCAGGCATTTCCTCGCAGGGGATCCAGAGGTAAATTTGTCTTTTCGTCTTTTTTTTTTTTTTTTTTTTTTTTTTTTTTTTTTTTTTTTTTTCTGAAGCAAGTCCTTTGTGTATAGAACGGGGTGATTCTTCTGCACCCTACATTCCCGGATGGAAACTGACCGCTGGGGCCAGTATGAACGATGCAGAGGTTTGCAGAGACTTGATGGTGCATCTGGCTCCTCCCTCTGTCCGATCGGAACAGGGCACTTTGACTGATCACCAGGCCACCCAGCGTGCCTGGTTTGAGTTAGCACGCGGGAGCTTGGCTCAAGCAGATGTTCTTTAGCGTTTCGAGAGGACGAGCTACCACTATGCCCAACTTTATCAGGCACATGAGGGTTGTGTTAGCTCGGCCGATCGGATCAAAGAGCTTGAGTCTGAGCTTTCTGAGCAACGTCGTTCGGTTGAGATTCTGACCAAAGCCAACCAGGAACTTCAGCAGCAGCACCAAAATTGTGCTAGTCGAGAGGAGGGGTTGTCGAACCAGTTATCTGCCGTTGAGTTGGAAAGGGATGGTCTGTTGGCCAAGATTGGTGAGCAGGACGGAAAGATGCAAGCTCTGGAAAATGTTTTGGCCGTGAAGACAACTGCTCTCGAGACGGCCGAAACAAAGGCTGCCGAGTTGAGTCAAACGGTGGAGAGACTGACTGTGGAGTCAAGCCAAGCGGAGATTCTGAGGTACAACTATGTCCGAAAGCTGGTTCCGATGGTTATCAAGAGACTTCAAGAGAGCGATGAATATCAGATGGCCTGGGGAGATGTCTTTAATGCAGCCATAGATGCCGGCTGGTTGCAAGGGATAAAGGTCGGTCGGAAGGCCGAACAGATTGAAGAGATTGTTAATTCCTCCTCTGGTTTTGATATGCAAGGAGCACTAAATTTCCGGACTGCCTATGATGGCATGTTTTCCAAGCAGTTCCCTTTTGTGGAAAAGATAGTTGCTTCTCATCGTCTTCCCTTGGCTGATCTTATGAACATCTTTCCGGAAGGAACTGGAGTTACTCCCGGTGTTGGCAGTTCCGGGGTGGTGAATGATGATCAAGAACAGGATCGTTAGATTAATTCGTTGTTCCGTTTGGTCTGTAATATTTGATTTGTGACCTGACAATTTGTTTTCGTGCTTGTTCATTCGGATGACCCTCCTTTTTGGGATGCGTTTATATATTTTGCTGATGATTCGTCCGTTCATATGTGTCGTGATTTTGCATTAATATCTATATTTTGTATACACTTTGCTGTTATGATCTTCGTGTGTGCTTATGTAGCTAGTCAGATTTTCTGACTGAAGGATATTATTCCTTAGGCGTCTTGGCGCCGTAGGATTACAAGACGAACTCCCAGGTTTGTTGCCGTTGGGTTATATGACGAGCCCCTAGGTTTGGTACCGTAGGGTCGTAGTAGTTGTCCCTTAGGTTTTGTTACCGTTGGGTTATATGACGAGCCCCTAGGTTTGGTACCGTAGGGTCGTAGTAGTTGTCCCTTAGGTTTTGTTACCGTTGGGTTATATGACGAGCCCCTAGGTTTGGTACCGTAGGGTCGTAGTAGTTGTCCCTTAGGTTTTGTTACCGTTGGGTTATATGACGAGCCCCTAGGTTTGGTACCGTAGGGTCGTAGTAGTTGTCCCTTAGGTTTTGTTACCGTTGGGTTATATGACGAGCCCCTAGGTTTGGTACCGTAGGGTCGTAGTAGTTGTCCCTTAGGTTTTGTTACCGTTGGGTTATATGACGAGCCCCTAGGTTTGGTACCGTAGGGTCGTAGTAGTTGTCCCTTAGGTTTTGTTACCGTTGGGTTATATGACGAGCCCCTAGGTTTGGTACCGTAGGGTCGTAGTAGTTGTCCCTTAGGTTTTGTTACCGTTGGGTTATATGGTTTCCTGCATTTTAGTAACGGAAAATTACCTTCCCCAGTCTGGGGCGAGGTTGTCAGTTTCATTAGCAACGTAGTTTCATCACGAGTTACATTTGGAATTCAAAACAGAATACAAGCTATAAATAACACTTCCGGAGGTTAACAGCATGCCACTTCCGGGGAACTTCCTGATCGTCCATCGTGTACAACTTATAGGATCCATTCTGGTATGCTTCAGTCACCCTGTAGGGTCCTTCCCACTTTGGGCCTAGTTTGCCTTGGTCCTCAGTACGACTAGCTTCGTTTCTGCGATAGACATACTCTCCGGGACGGAAGGTTACTGGGCGCACTCGCTTGTTGTAGTATTTTTCAATCTTGTTTTTATACTTGGCTTCTCGGACTGCGGCCTCCTCTCTCCTTTCTTGCAACAGGTCCAAATTCAAACGGACCTCTTCATCGTTCATCCCTTCTCTTACTGTTAACGTCCGATGCGTCGGCATCCCTATTTCCGCGGGTATGACCGCCTCACTGCCATACGTTAGGCTGAACGGTGTTTCTCCATTACTCATCTTGAGGGTCGTTCGGTGAGCCCACAGGACGTTGGGCAACTCGTCTACCCAACCGGCCTTTTCTCTGCCCAGCCTTGTCTTGATACCATTCATTAAGCTTTTGTTAGCGGCTTCCACTAACCCATTTGCCTGTGCGTGAGCTACCGCCGTGTTGATCTGTTGTATGTGTAGTTGTTCGCACCACCTTTTGAATGGGTCGTTCACAAATTGCGTACCGTTGTCGGTGACTATTATCCTTGGAAGACCAAATCTACACACAATGTTTTCCCATGTGAACTTTTTGACCTCCTTCCCTGTTATCCGAACTAGCGGTTTGGCTTCGATCCACTTAGTGAAGTAGTCGATAGCTACTATCACGTATTTAGCCCTTCCCGCCGACTGAGGCAATGGGCCCAGAATGTCCATTCCCCACTGGTAAAAGGGCCATGGTGCCATTATGGACGTCATCGGTGTTTTCGGGAGTCTGGGGACCCTGGAGTGAATCTGGCATGAGTCGCACTTCCGGATTTCATCTTTAGCGTCCCGGTGCATGGACGGCCAATAGTACCCCTGCCTCATGGCCTTTGCTACAACCATTCGAGGTTCGGAGTGCATTCCGCACGACCCCATGTGTATTTCTCTGATTACATAATTGGCTTGTAAAGGACCTACACATCTCAGCATGGGTACCAAGTATGATCTTCTAAACAGGACTCCTCCTTCCATTACGTACTGGCTTATTTTCATTCTAAGCGACCGTGCTTCGTTTTTGTCCTCCGGCCAGATGCCTTCGGTCAAGCATTTAACTATTGGGGTCATCCAGTTATCTCCTTCTTCTTCTACCACTGTGTTCACCTCCTTCTTCTCTATGGATCTCTCTGTTAACACTTCCACCAAAACCTCTTTTGTGAGGTGATTAAATGCTACCGTTGCCAGCTTACTTAGCACATCTGCTTTCTGGTTTCTGGCCCGAGGAATGTTACTTATGGAGAATCTATTAAAGCCGGATGTTAGCTCCTTCGTCTTGGCCAGGTACTTGACCATATTGGTATTGACGGCCACATAGTCACCGTTTATTTGATTAGCCACCAATTTCGAGTCAACGTATACCCGTACATCCCGTACACCCATATCCGTTGCTATCCTTAATCCGGCCAAAAGAGCTTCGTATTCCGCCTCATTGTTGGTGGTGCCTTCGAAGTCCAGACGGAGTGCATAGGTGTACTCCGTCTTTGTGGGACTAATCAGCACCAGTCCGGCACCGGCCCCCTTTTGGTTTGAGGCCCCGTCTGTGAACAATGTCCACCTGCCCGTTTCGTCTTTGCTTAGTCTCTTCGCCGGTTGCTGGAAATATGAAGGAGAGCTGTTTCCGATGGGTGCTTCGGATAAGAAGTCGGCGAGGATCTGTCCTTTCACGGCACTCCGCGGAATGTAGTCGATGTTGTATGCACCCAGCTCCACCGAATATTTGGCGAGCTTTCCGGACGCTTGTGCCTTAGCGAGTACTTGTTTAATAGGCTGATCGGTTATGACTCTGATTGGGTGAGCTTCAAAGTACCTGCGTAGTCTTCTGGATGCATGTATCAAAGATAGCACCAGTTTTTCCAACGGGGAATAATTCCTCTCTGCTTCGTTCAGTGTTCTGCTGACGTAATGGACCGGCCTTTGCTTTCCCTGTCTCTCCGTCACTAGCACGGTGCTAACGGCTTCACCGGAGGCCGCGATGTATACATATAAAGTTTCCTCGGCGACCGGTGTAGTGAGAGACGGGAGGTCTACGATGAGTTTTTTCATTTTCTGGAAGGCGTCTTCCGCTGCCTCCGTCCACCTATACTCATTCTTATTCTCCTTGGTTACATTTTTCAACGTTTCGAAGAAGGGTAAAGATCGTTCGGCTGATCGGGAGAGGAAACGATTTAATGCCGCCAACTTGCCACTGAGGCTTTGCATTTCTTTCAGTGTCCGGGGCGATTGCATGTCCAATATGGCCTTCGACTTCTTAGGGTTTGCCCGGATCCCTTCGGAGGTGACCAAATATCCCAGGAACTTTCCCTCTTCCATTCCGAACGAACATTTCCGAGGGTTTAGTTTCATATTGATCCTTCTTAGATTATCAAACGTTTCGGCGATGTCTGCTAGCATTCCCCTTTCTTCCTTGCTTTTGATGACCATGTCATCAACATAGGCCTCCAGGTTTCTTCCCAATTGCGATTGAAACGCTGTGTCGACCAATCGCTGATATGTGGCGCCGGCATTCTTGAGGCCGAAAGGCATCTTGGTATAACAATAGGTCCCTTGATCCGTGTAGAAGGCTGTCTTCTCTTCGTCTTCCCTGGACATTTGTACTTGGTGGTAGCCCTTGTATGCGTCCAGGAAACATTTATATCTGTACCCCATCACGGATTCAATCTTCCAGTCAATGTTGGGAAGGGGGTAGTAGTCCTTAGGACACGCCGAGTTGACATTTTTGAAGTCGACACACATCCTCCAAGTGCCGTCGCTCTTTTTCACTAACACGGGGTTAGATATCCACGTGGGATATTTAACCGGGCGAACAATTCCGGCCCGAGTCCATTCTTCCACCTCTTTAAGCACGGCTTGGCTTCTGTCGGGGGCGAATACCCTTCGTTTCTGGCATACCGGTTCAACTGATGTGTTGATGTTTAAATGGTGTTCTATTGTTCTCCGCGGTACCCCCGTCATATCACTTGGTTCCCATGCAAACACATCTAGATTGTCGGCGAGTAATTCCCTCAGCTGGGTTTTGCAGTTTTTAGTCAGCTTACCTCCTATGGTGACGAGTTGATCCGGATATGCCGGATGGATCATTACTTCCTCTGTTTCCCCGGTCTCCTGTTCGTATCTTTCGACCATATCCTCCTCTTTCTCTGCCTGGTTTTCCTCAATCTTCCGACATTCTAAGACTGAGGCAAATCTAGTGGTCAGTGTAGCGATGCCTCCTGGCGTAGGGAATTTCATCATTGAATGGATGGTCGAAGGGACTGCTCGGAGTGTCTTGAGTCCACTCCGACCGAGGATAACATTGTAAGGGGAAGGGGCACGAATGACAGTGAATTTCATGGTGGCCTTTCGGGATAATTTCCCATTACCGAACTCTACATCGAGTTCCAGTTTTCCCAACGGCTTGGTCACGCTACCTGCGAACCCTAGCAGGTCCGTTCGAGTGGGCCTTAATCTCGACTTGATGGAAGGGTGTAACTGATTGAAGCAATGTTCGAACATAATTTCCACGGACGCCCCTTCGTCCACGAAGACTCTTCGAACGAGATACCCTTCTATCGTCGCCTCGATGATGATTGGTTCTTCCGACACGTCGTCGGGCGATATGGGAGGGAACGTCAAAGGGACATTCATCCATTCCTCCAACAGCTCCCTGTTCTTTCTCTTCCTATCGTTCGTACGTGTTCGGACCATGTTGATAATCCTATCCCTTCGCGGTTCGTCTTCCCGTTGTCTATTGCCTTTCTGTCGGACGTCCTTGACCAGATGATTGAGTTTTCCGGATTCTAGTGCCGTTTCTAGTTGTTTCTTGAGTTGGATGCAGTCATTTGTGTGATGTCCGTTGCCCATGTGATAGTCACAGTACTTATCCTGGTCCTCCCGCCTGGGTGGTCGACCGAGGGGCCTAGGGACAGGGAGTTGTAACTGTCGTTCGGTCGCTAGGATCTCTCGCGGCAGTTTGGTGAGGGAGTTTAATGAGAGCTTGGTAGGGTAGGTGTCTTGGCGCATGCGATAATCGTTCCGAGAAGGGAGCAATGGAGGTCGTTCTCTAGGTTTGTAGGGAGCGTATCGATCACGCCCGGTGGTGCTATTTTTACTCTCGTACGGTCTCTTATCTTCCCCGTACGGTCCCCGGTACTGTCTTTCCTCTCGTCTAAAGTTACCGACGGGAGGCCTTCTCGAGGACTCCATTCTTTCTCCTCGAGGCAACTCAGTACTAATGAAGGCCCTCTCTGATCTCACGAAATCATCCACCCGGTTCATCATTTCCTCCACCGTCTTAGGTACTCGGTCAGCAAAGCGCTTTGCCAACTCGGGGTTCTTGCATGCATCCATGAAAGAAGATATTCGCATTATTTCTGGCACCCCTTGAATGAATCCGGTTTCCGTAGTCCACCTTTCCTTGAATTCAGGTAGAGATTCGTTGGCCTTCCTGACGATCCTGGTTATTTCTGTGGGGTCCCTGAGGCATTTCTTGCGGAGAGCAAAACGGGTTGTGAACTGATGACGGAGGTCCGCCCACTCGTCAATACTTCCGAAGGGGAGTTTGTCATACCAGCCGCGCGCGCTTCCATCCAGTGTCTGTTGAAACATACGGCACCATACCGGCATGGGCCAGCATCCCTGCATTGCAGCCCCGGAAAATCTAGTGAGGTGATCCTCCGGGTCCGTCGAACCGTCATAGAGCTTGATGTGGGATGGCATTCTATGTTCCGGAGCCGAGAATTCTAAAAGCCTTCGGGATAACGGAGAGTTAGCTATTTCTTTGAAAGGTTTTCCCAAATCGTCGTCCGACACTTTTGCCCCCGTTGCGATTCCCCCGGACGTTCTATCCTTTCGCGCCCCATCTCCATTACTGTCTTCGATGAAATCTAAACGGATGGGTGTGACCTTTTCTCTTCGGTTGTAATCTTCCATTAGAGCCTTGAGGGCGGACAGGTGTCCCTCAATCTGTTCTTTCAATTCCGAGGAGGTATCATCGTTACCACCTGAGGTTTCGGGGTTCGGACCCGACATAGTGCGACCCTGGTAGATTGAACCCGGGTCCCACGGAAGGCGCCAATTTGTTTGAGTAATTTGTTGTGGTCTCCTAGCCGAGAGTCCTGAGAGTCCTTCGGATCTGGAAACACAATGAAAGAACGCGTTAGCCTCGTCCCGGGGTTTGTCCCAGGACCCAGCTCAGGCGCGAAAGTAAGTACAGGGTATTAATGAAAGTATGTGTGTGTAAGTGCAGTAAATGCTGAGAATTATAAGAGTAAATGAGAAGTATTTATACTACTTTGGACCTGTACCTTTCTACTGTTGAGGTACTGTGCGTAGTACTAGTAGGTAACTGTTTCTGACATGTAGGGGTAGCACATCCCTGACAGGTAGTGTCAGCTATGGAGGACGCGTGTCGCTGAATTGCCGTCCGGCTCTTTCCTGTCCGTCCGGTAAGATGTGTCCGGTCGTTACTGTACCGTCCGGCCTTGCTGTACCGTCCGGTTACATACACAAACAGGTACGCATTGCCATCTGTTAATTTTTACTGTCTCCATTGACAGTTCTATAACTTCAGTTATAAAATTTGGTAAACGCTCTTCACCTTTGTCTACAGTTTTTTTAATATCATGGGATAGAGTGGTTTAAAACCTGCAACTCTTTATACTCAACTTTGTTATATCTACCTCTTTGCTAAGCAACCTTTTTTTTTTTTTTTTTTTTTTTCATATATCCATTATTCAAAAAAATAATCATGCACGGATATGTTATTACAAATCCTCTAAACAAAACAGGCTTGAATACATGTACCGACAAAACTCATCCATTATTATATCATACGAGTTTGGTACCCGCGCGTTGCTGCGGAATTCTTTTCTTGCCGTTAGCTACTTAACGTGAAGTTAGTTACTTAGGACTGACTTTGCAATTAATGTATAACATGAAGGACCATTTATGTAAATTATTTGAGGGCTAAATTTGCAATAAACCACTGAGATGAAGGACAAAGTGCGTACAATTATTATTTTAAATGTTAAAGATAATGGTGGTTAGTTAACAGCCGTCAAATAGCTAACGACCGTTAAAAAAAAAAAAAAAAAAAAAAAAAAAAAAAAAAAAAAAAAAACTGTAGAGACAACTGTAGCAAGCACAGTGCTACAGTAATCTCTTAGCTTTTAGTATATATATAACGAGTTTGGTACCCGCGCGTTGCTGTGGAATTCTTTTGTTGCCATTAGCTAATTAACGTGAAGTTAGTTACCTATGACTGACTTTGCAATTGATTTATAACATGAAGGACCATTTATGTAAATTTTTTAAGGACTAAATTTTCAATAAACCACTGAGATGAAGGACAAAGTGCGTACAAAATTTTTTAAAAAATGTTAAAGATAATGGTCGTTAGTTAACAGCCGTTAAATAACTAACGACCGTTAGTACTAAAAAAAAAAGTTACTGTAGCGTTACTGTAGCAACTACAGTAGTTGCTGCAGTAACCTCTTGGGTTTTAGTATATATATAATTTCAGCTTAGAATATCATATCATTAAGCATATACGGTATAAAATAACAACGAATCTTGTAAAGAAAAACATATTTGATGAGGAATAGTTAGTAAGCGACAAGCGTGTAGTCTATTTACATGAAAATTTCATCAAAATTAAATAAAAATAGTATCGCATTGCTGGAAATGCCGACAAGTAACGACAAAAATAATTGTTTTGAATGAAGCAGATGAAATTTACAGAACAATAATGAACCTGAAGGAAAGACAATTCGGCGAGTGGACCTCGAACATTAAAAAGATAATGTGTTTTAATAACATACTGACATCTGGTATTCCATTAAATTTTAGGCTGCTCGCAGTGAGGAAAAAAAGTCGGTCGACATATTCCTCCATTCGGTTCTCATCGACCGGCTTTATTGTGGCTATTTGGTCAAGTTTTTTTTATTTTATTTTATTTTATGTGGGCCGTGCCTGCAACCGAAATGTATATGTTTTGTGTGTGTTAATTAATTAAAAAAAATTATTTGTGAAGTATGTTTTTTGCAATGTCGATTGTTTTACTGTGACAAAAAAGTTGCATGTAGATCGTCGAAGATAAATAGCTGATATTACAGGTAAAATGAAAGTCGGGTAGCCTTTATTGTGCCTAGCCTAAGAATAAAGAATTGAGTCAGATTTTCATATTTAAAAATGTAGATAATTTTCATCATATAATTACCTACTGCAGGGAGAGCTATCCTACATCAACAAAAGAATCACAAAGAAATATTCACAAAAATGAGGTGTCATGTTTTAATTAATTGATATAAAAAAAAAAAAAAAAAAAAAAAAAAAAAAAAAAAACATGTCACCTCATTTTTATTAATATTTCTTTATGGTTCTTTTGTGGATGTAGAATAGCAATGCTCCTGTAGGAAGTAGAGTATAAACTTGTTCCTAAGAAAAAACTAATAAATTTGACACAATATATATTATATAAGATTATCAGTGAGAACTTAATTTTACCTATTTACGGTATGAAAAACATTATTTAATTTACAAATTTGCTTGAATCGCGAAGAAAAACACGAATTAATATCTTTTAAATTTGTTAGAATTAAGATTATTTACATATCAAAAGTTTCCTACATAATAAAAGATCAATTTTACTCACTCATTTTTTATATTAGGTAACAAACTCACTTTCATTTTTTTCTCTAAAAATTAATATCTTTTAAACCGTTATTCGTTAAATGAAATAAATTAAAGCATTTAATTATTTTTCAATAGACTGATACTTTATTTTTGTAGTTTTTCTTTCTTCTATTTTTTCATATATTGGAGAGAAATCAAATGTGATTGAACATTAACTTGATATTTGAATATCTAAACATTTAATAACCAAACATATTTTTTCTACATATTTTAGAAGTTTCATTGTTCTTTGGAAACTAGATATTCATAGCTTACAACCATATATAACACACTAAATTTCAAATTGTAGATTAATGCAGTTAATTCATCAAAATTAGATAAAAACACATAAAATTACATGTGATTTTTAACACACGTGATCTCAAACACATGTTATTTTTACCACATGTGATTATAAAAGTTTCATAAATGAAATGCTATATAATACAGTGTGTGATATATGGTTGGAAGATCGTGAATGTGTGTTGCCATTGCGAAAAACGAGAAAAGTTTTTTTTTTTTTTTTTTTAATTTATAGACAAATACTTATGTTAATTTAAGATTTTAAGTACATATGCTTAGTATTTGAATTTTGAAATTAGTGTTAAATCACATGGGATATATCATGTGAATTTTAATACCGAAAAGAAAACGTGAAAAAAGATAATAAAAAAAATAAATTGTCAAAAGTATATCAACGTGTCCGTCTACATAAATATAAGTAAATGTTCGTCGTAATGGGATAATTTGTTTTGTCTAACGATCAACGGTTTAGAAGATATTTAAATTATTAAAAGATTGGCTTAATTGAATTTTTACTTTAAATATTAATTAATTTCTCTTTTTTTTAGCAGAAAAATAAGTTGTTAGAGATTTGTCTTTTAATTTTTTTTTTATATGTGAATGATCTCTACTTTAATTTGTTATAGTAACTCGATCGAGTGACCAATGCAAGCATATTTTGAAAAGTCACCGATAAGATGTAAGGATTTTTTTTTTTTTTTTTTTTTTATTATTATTTTTTATTTTTTTAAGGTTATAAGTTTAGTTCAGGTTATAAATTGAGAAATCATCAAAAACGAAGTTTGATGTTTTACTTTTTTTACCCTAAAAATGCTTTCTAGTTGACTAGATACAAATCGGTGATTCAAAGTTTTCAAAGTGTAGCCTTTGATTCATATTATATACAAATATCATATAAATGATAATTTTTGAATCAGCTTATATATGAATTTCAGTAAATTTATGCAAAAATGACAAGTGTAAGTCACCCGTTTGTATTTAATCAATAAAAAAGATATTTCTATATATAAAAAGTATAAATCAATGTGACTAAATTCATTTCTCGGGTTTATTTCACAATTTCTCGTGTTAAAAATTTCTCATTTGGTATTGAATCAACTTACAAATTTAAGTGAATCCACTAAAATGACAAGTGTAAGTCACCCATTTGTATTGAATCAAACAAAAAAGATATTTCTACGCATCAAAACTATAAATCAACGTGACTAAATTCATTTCTCGTGTTTATTTAACAATTTCTCATGTTAAGAATTTCTCATTTGATCTTGATTCTACCTTTACATGTATCATATTTTTCAAATTAGATTTTAATAAGCTTTTTAGCATCAAAGGGCTGCAAAAGCTTTTAAAAACCTTTTTAGCATTGATGAAATTATGTGAATAAGCATTATGATAGCACATTTAAAAGATGCGCCCCTTGTGGAGTACATGTTTTTATCGTCAACTAAATCACTGGTGTTTCGACCAAAACTGACGACAAGATGGTTGCAAAATCTCCGGCCAAGTACAACCGAACTTCTCTGTTTGATATAACAAAAAGTGCTGGTCTCCAAAACATGCATAACAATGATCTCAATCTCTGTTATGCTATGATTTTGTGCATACAAATATGTTTTTTTGAATTCTCTCAGCTACAAATTTTGTGTAACTCATGCAACTATATCATCGAAATATTGTACTGGGAGAGTGATCACCATACGCTTTTTGTGCATGTCTCCGCCATTGAGCTAACATTGCAAGGACAAGTTACAACATATGTATGTGTCTAGCTATTCAAGTATATAACCGTATAATACATGTTCAATTTTAATTAAAAACCTTTTAACCTTTTCTTAAAACCTTGTTTTATATATTACTCCCTCCGTTTTAAAATATAAGCCCACTTTGCTATTTTGTTATCTCAAATTAGTGTCCACTTTCAATTTCAACCAATCAAAATGTCTCTAAACGGATGGGAACTAATTTTTATTGGTTAATATTGTAAGAGGCCAATTTTTCTTAAAGTTTGTGAAATATGAAAATGAACATATAATTTAGGATGGAGCGAATATTAATTTATCAAAGAGAGAACTGCAAAATACATCCCTGTGGTTTACAGGTTTTGTCATCCTACATCCCTGTCAGAAACTTTTGGCAAGATACATCCCCGTTAGGCAAACGTTTGCCACTATACATCCCTCGTTTACAATAAGGACTAACGGTGCAAATTTTTCCTCCGTTATCTCTTAACGAGACAGAAAATATTACACCGTTAGCCCTCGTTAGCCAACCGTTTGCACCGTTAGTCCTCTTTTTTTTAAAAAAAAAAAAAAAAAAAAAAAAAATTAAAATTAAAAAAAAAAAGTTAAAATTAAAAAAAAAGGAAAAAAATTTAAAAAAATTAATTTTTTTAAGTTAATAATTAAAAAAAATCAAAATTTTTTTAAAAAAAATAATATTTGCGAAAAAAAAATTATAAATAATAATTAATTTTTTTAAAAATGCGTATTTTTTTTAAAATTAATTTTTATAAAAAAAATGCGTATTTAAAAAAAAATTATAAATAATAATTAATTTTTTTAAAATGCGTATTTTTTAAAAAAATTAAATTTTTTTTATAAAAATTAATTTTTTTAAAGTTAATATTTTAATAAAAAAAATCAAAACTTTAAAAAAAAAAAATAATATTTGCGAAAAAAAATTATAAATAATACTAGTAATTAATTTTTTTAAAAACACACTCACACCCATTCTCTCCTTTCACTCACACCCATTCTCTCCTTTCTCTCTCTACACCGCCGGATTCTTCATCCCTCCCACCACAGTCCGCCGCCACCATCACCAAGAGCCACCACCCCCCTTTCATTGTTTTCCGACAGTAACACCCTCACACGCGCCTCCCCTTAACCCGTTATCATTTTTATACGAAACCCTAATTTCTAAAACTTTAATAAAACCGATTTTGTTTTTAAATATTTTATAAAAATGTTTTAATAAATATTTTAAACATAAAACCGTGTGAATCCCTCATTTTGGTCGCGGCTCGATGATTCGGTCAACCCACCGAGTTGACTCAGTCGACTTGGTGTGGGATTACTTTTGTGTTCCTTGTTTCTTTTGAATAGTTCTTGATGTTATTATTGATTTGGAGTAATTTTTGGTCTGTTTGGGTTGTTTTGGTCTTGACAATCAACGAAGAGCCAAACCGTGACTCACGGCGAGTCACGACAAGGCTTGGGGATTATTTAGTTGTGATTTTGTGTTGGGATTTGAGTTTGGATTCGATTCGGGAAATGTTTTGGTTATGGTTGTGTTCGGATGGATTTGGTTGAGCCGACTTGGAGTTGGACTTGATATTTAGATTTGGTTTACTAGTTGTGTTGGTTATTATTTGGTTGTCGGGATACAGTTTCGGAAAATAATTGACATGGCATAACTTAAACGATAATTTTTTTTTTTTTTTTAAATTAACTTTAAAAAAAATTAATTTTTAAATTTTTTTTCCTTTTTTTTTTTAATTTTAACTTTTTTTTTTCTAAAAAAGAGGACTAACGGTGCAAACGTTTGGCTAACGAGGGCTAACGGTGTAATATTTTCTGTCTCGTTAAGAGATAACGGAGGAAAAATTTGCACCGTTAGTCCTTATTGTAGACGAGGGGTGTATAGTGGCAAACGTTTGCCTAACGGGGGATGTATCTTGCCAAAAGTTTCTGACAGGGATGTAGGAAGACAAAACCTGTAAACCACAGGGATGTATTTTGCAGTTCTCTCTTTATCAAAAGAAGAATGCTAAAACCACACAAAAATTTAAAAATAGAATAAAATAAAATAATTCCACACAATGACTTGTTATTAAAGAATAAGTGTCATGTCAAATCTGTAAAAAAAAAATTTGCAAAGTTTGTGTGTTTTTAGCAAATCCTTATTCTTAGTTTCTTACACATGTGGTTAACTTTTCACGCCCATTTATACACATTACTGTAAGAGTATATTTGGCACACAAAGTTATTAAGAGATTACGCTTATCTTAAAATAATAATAATAATAATAATAATAATAATAATAATAATAATAATAATAATAATGTTTGTTTGACAAACAAAACTTATAAGATATTATAAGAAAATAATTTTTTATAATCTCTAGAAATCAAATATTACTTCATGTAGCTTATAAAAATAATATTTTTATAATTTCCATCTCCATCACAATCGTTATTGTTGATATAAATAATGAGTAAAAACGTTATTAATATTTCTCGATATCCTTATGTTTTGACGATCACAAAATGTAAAATCATTAAACGTAAAATCATTAAGTAAATAAGTATTTAGTGACAAAATGTCATTATATCCAACTAATTCACTTAAGGTATGAATAAACAATTGTCTAATACATTTTATGATCAAATGAAGGTTTATTTACTAATTACAAATTATATAAAATGGTATAAACATTTTATATATTTAGAAAAACACTTTTAGTAATTAGAGGAAAATGTTTATTTCATAATAAATAAATGAATTCAAAATTTTAACCAAATTCAGTTAATTTTCACCAAATAAACTTTCTCCAGAAAAGACAAAACTCTCTGGCTGTTACAGGTGGGCGGCCCCCTTAATTTTAAGGGGGCCGACCATGAATTAAATGGGCCGGCACGCTCCTGTGTCAGAAAGTTTTGCCTATAAATATTGGTTTAAATCTGTAATTTTTTCTCACCTTTTGCACTAAAACTTTCTGTCAAAATTCTCTCAAATCATCTTCCTAAAACCTTTGATCATAAACATATTAGTTCTTGTTTCAAGTGATTCAATCCATCCTCATTCAAAGTGCAAGAGAAGAATACTCTTCCAACATCTCATTAAGAAGTATTGTAGATTTGCGAATATTATTAGTTATTGTGTAAATTATTCGTAAAGGTGTAGAAGTTGTGTAATAGATAGATCTAGGTGTGTTAGTAGTTGTGAATAGAAGTAGTAGTGTTGGGAAGAAGAAGAAGTAGTGTTGTGAAGAAGAAGTAGTGAAGTTGTGTGAAGTTGTGTAGTAGTAGTGGTGTGCATAAGTTGTGAAGAAGGTGTGTAGTGGTGTGAGATTGGTTTTAGCTACTATTAGGACTCGACATCTAGCTTAGTGTCATTAATTGGTGTAAGCAACAGTTGTTTAAGGTTTTCTCCACCATAATGGAGCTTGTTGACATAGTGAAGAAAACTCTCAAGTTAGGTGTTCGGGGAGTGGAGTAGGGCGAAGAGGTGCTTCGTAGCCGAACCACTATAAATCCTTTGTCTTGTGGTGCGATCTTTCCATCTCTATCTCTTTACTTACTTACTTATATTGTTGTTGTTTAATTTCGTAGATATTAGTATATATAAGTGTTATATATTGATCTCACATAAAACTCGAATCGAAGATTTTGCAAACAAAGTTTTTCTTTTAATAAAAATTGACGTAAAACTATTCAACCCCCCCCCCCCCCCTTGTAGTTTTTCACAATTGGCATCAGAGCCAGGTTAAACAAGACTTTTAAAATAAAATTGTATTTTAAAACTTGAAATCGATCAATGGAATCGGAAAAATATTTAGAAGGGAACGTGACATTTAAACCACCATATTTTGAAAATAAAAGTTTTCTTAAATGGAAAAATCGATTCGAAAGTTATGTGAAATTAATAGATTATTTTCTTTGGCATGTTATTCCAATTGGTGATTTTCAACCAACAAAAACCATTTTTGAAAAACAAGATAATTATTTCAAAGTAGTGCTTGATAAAAATGATATTGCTAAAATGATTATATACAAAGCTTTTCCAAATATTGAATATGAAAGAATATTTTTTTGTCAAACGGCAAATTATACGTGGAAAAGTCTTTTAAATTTTCATCAAAAGAAATGTCAAGCCAAAGAAAATTTTATATATAAAATAGTTGAAAATGAAAGTATAGTAGATAAGTATTTAGTTGAAATGAGTACAAGTGCTACTAGTTCAAATTTTGCATGTGTTGGTAATGATGGCGAAAACCCCATGAGTCATATCAAGAGCAAACAAGAAGGGTGTATAAAGTCAACGATCGATAATGAACATAATGATGATGATTATTATAGTTCCGAAAGTGAAGATGAAGAATATGCAAAGGTCGTTAAAGAATTCAAGAACATTATTAAGAAGTGACTAAAAGCACAAGACAAAAGGAAAACACCCGAAGAAGAAAATCTGGTGACGAAGACGAAACAATGATGCACAAATGTTTCGTAGCTCAAGCACCTAATGAAATATGTCTAGGAGTAGATTTGGAGCCCGATGAATGGATAAAGGAGAGTGGATGCTCAAGACACATGAAGGGAAATCGCAAGCTATTTTCTACATATAAGGCATATAATTGAGGTAACGTTGTTTTTGGTAGTGATCGTCGTGGAAAAATCATAGGCAAAGGTACGATCTCTCAAGACTCTCTAACTATTGAAAATGTCGAGCATGTAGATAATCTAACTTATAACTTACTTAGTATATGCCAAATATGTGATAATAAGTGTAAGGTTACCTTTATCGACAAAGATAGTGAAATAATTAAGGATAAGAAAGTTATAGGTAGAGGAATTAGGAAAGGAGGTATATATGTTATGAAATTAGGAGACAAACCGGAAGATAGAATATGCCTAGCTACTATAGATGAAAACTCCACTTTGTGCCATAGGAGATTAGGTCATGCAAACATGCAACAAATACAATCTTTAGCCTCTAAAGAACTAGTTAGAAACTTGCCTAGCCTAAGATATGATCAACACTTTTGTGATGCTTGTAAAATTGGAAAACAAGCACATGCTAGTCACAAAGCTTAAAATATGTTATCTACTACTAGATGCTTAGAATTACTTCACATGGACCTTTTTGGTCCATCCGCTGTGCGGAGCTACGGTGGCAATCATTACACCTTAGTTATAGTAGATGATTATTCACGATACACGTTGACTAGGTTCTTAAGTGATAAAACTGAAGCCTTTGAAAAATTCGAGATATTTAGTAAAATGATACAAAATAAGTTAGGATGTTCTATAGTCTCAATTAGGACGGACCATGGTAGGGAATTTGATAACGAAGTACAGTTTGGAAAATTTTGTGATGAAAATGGAATATCTCACAACTTTTCAGCTCCACGGACTCCGCAATCAAATGGGGTAGTAGAAAGAAAAAATGGGTCTCTACAAGAAATGAGCAGAACAATGTTAAATGAACAATCAATCCCACAAAAATTTTGGTGTCACGTCGTAGATACATCAACATATATACTTAATAGAGTTTCCATTAGACGAATCTTAGGAAAAACTCCATATAAGTTATTAAGAGGTTGAAAACCTAATATAGGATACTTTAGAGTATTTAGAAGTAAATGCTTCATCCTTAACACAAAAGACGATCTCACTAAGTTCGACCCTAAGGCTACGAAGGAGTTTTTCTAGGATATTCACAAAATAGTAGAGCATATATAATTCTTAATAAACATACCATGAAAGTAGAAGAGTCCCTAAATGTAACCTTTGATGAAACTCCTCCACTACCTAAAACATTACCCTTAGAAGATGATGATGTTATAGAGGAAGAAGTTATTGAGGTTAGTAAAACTAAACCCTTAGGTAATGATCTTGAAGTAGAAACTTTAGAAGAAAATGTAATTGTAAATGTTAAGTAATCAAAGTCACATCCATTAGATAACATTATAGGTCACCTAAATCAAAGAACACTTAGATCACAAGCTCAAGATAAAAATAACTTCTTTTGTTTTGTGTCAACAATAGAGCCTAAGAATATAAATTAAGCCTTAAAGGATGAAAGTTGGATTATGGCTATGCAAGAAGAATTAAATCAATTCAAAACAAATGATGTTTGGGAACTAATCTCAAATCCTATGAATGTGACCATAATAGTAACTAAGTGGGTATTTTGAAATAAATTAGATGAAAATGGAATAGTAACTAGGAATAAAGCTAGGCTAGTCACCCAAGGTTATAATCAACAAGAATGAATTGATTATGACGAAACCTATGCCCCTGTAGCTAGATTAGAATCCATTAGAATCCTTTTAGCTTATGCCTGCGCCCTAGACGTTAAGTTATACCAAATGGATGTGAAGAGTGCATTCCTTAACGGTTTTATCAATAAGGAGGTTTATGTGGCACAACCCCCGGGATTCATTGACTTCGCAAAACCTGATTATGTTTACAAACTAAAGAAAGCTTTATATGGTCTTAAGCAAGATCCAAAGGCTTGGTATGATAGACTGAAAGCTTTCCTAGTTGAGCATAATTATTCCATGGGAATGGTAGATAACACTCTCTTCACTAAAAGAAGTGACCCAAATATTATCATTGTTCAAATATATGTCGATGACATTGTATTTGGATCAACTTGTCAGGATATATGTGATGAATTTGCTAAAATAATGCATGATGAGTTTGAGATGAGCATGATGGGTGAACTAAACTTCTTCCTAGGTGATGAGGCGAAAAATGATCCATTTTTAGGGGGTCATTTAAGGCTGAATTCGAATTTATTTGATCAAATATTGCCCTAAATCATTCCTTTTGTCATTTTAGGTACGTTGGGAGTGAATTCTGGAAAAGGAAGCATTTTGGACGTTTTTGGAGCATAAAAGTGAAGAAAACGGCAAAGTCTTAATTTTCCTTGCTGGGAACCGTAGATGACGGCGTCAAGAAGGTTTTGATGACGGCGTCAGGAGCAAAATAGATGACGGCCCAGAGAAAACGTGACGACGTCAGAACAAGGGCGTCAAGAGTAAAAGTAGTGACGACCCAGGAAAGATCTGACGCCGTCATGTGTATTTCTGCTCCGTAAAATTTGTGATTCTGGATATGATGTCAAATTTTATATTTTCGATTGTTCTATATATGTCAAGAAAACACATATGGTGGTTGGGACAGGTCACGTGCAAGGGGATCTTTATGTTTTGGATCACTTTAGAGATATTCATGATACCACATCATCTAGTGCGGTTTGTCATCTTTTTGGTTGAGCCGCTCTTCTTCAACATTTTATTTATGGCATTCTCGATTGGGTCATGTCTCTTGTTCTCATTTATAGTTTTTAGCATCTACAGGAGCGCTGGGAAAGCTAGACGCTCATGATATTTCTGATTTTAGTGGTTGTAAACTTTCCAAGTTCTCAGCATTGCCGTTCAGTAATAGTATTTCCTCTTCTAATGCTCCATTTGATCTAGTACATTCTGATGTGTGGGGACCTTCTCCTGTATCTACAAAAGGAGGTTCCAGGTATTATGTTTCATTTATAGATGACTTCACTTGCTATACTTGGGTTTATCTGATGAAGCGTAGGTCTGATTTTCTTACCGTTTTCAAAGAATTTAGAGTTCTTATGAAAACTCAACATTCGACTGTCATAAAATGCTTTCGCTATGATTTAGGGGGTGAATACACTTCTAATGATTTTTGTTGGTTTACTTAAACCGGATGGGACTATATATCAGACCTTTTGTACGGACACTCCTAAAAAAATGGTGTTGCTGAAAGGAAGCATCGTTATCTTGTTGAGACAGCTAGCTCTTTTTTGTTGTTTGTTGATGTTCCTAGTGTATTTTGGGCAAAAGCGTTTCTTACAGCCACATATGTGATTAATAGAATCCCAACTGCACAAAATTCTAGTTTATCTCCGTTTAAGAAGTTGTATGGAAGTTTGCCTGATTATTCCTCATTGCGTGTCTTTGGTTGTACTTGTTTTGTCCTAAAACCACATGTTGAGAATACAAAATTATCTCTGAAATCCACTTTATGTGTATTTCTGGGTTATGGTATTAGTCAAAAGGGATATTGTTGTTATGATCCGGTTGGTTAGAAATTGTATACATCTTACCACGTTGAATTTTTAGAGCACATTCCGTACTATTCCATGCCTGCTAGTTCACATAATTTAACACAATCTGAACTCATAAAAATTGATCCCTTTGAAGAACCTACACCTGTTGTGTCACCCATAATACCAAAACCTGTTTGTGAATCAACCTTAGAACCTACCACCACTGAAACACCACCAACTATAATTCCCGAGGCTACATCAACCGTTAATCAACCCCTACCACGACTACCTAATCATTGCCTGAAGTTGCAGCAGTTCCTCCTCCAAATGTTTGACCCACACGTATTTGTAAGTCCACTAAAAAAGATGACTTTGTTTATTCTTGTTATTCTAGTTTGTTTGCTTCTTTTGTTGCTTCTATACATAATCTTCATGAGCCTGTGTCCTATACGGAAGCTGTTTGTGATCCACTTTGGCAGACTGCTATGTCTGAGGAACTTACTGCATTGCATCAGACTCACACGTGGGACTTGGTACCTTTGCCAACAGGCAAGCGTGCTATTGGCTCTCGTTTTTGGGTGCAAGATTAACACCAAATCTCATGGGTCCATTGAAAGATATAAGGCTCGATGATGAGGCGAAAAATGAACCACTTTTAGGGGGTCATTTAAGCCCGGAATTGAATTCATTTGATCAAATATTGCCCTAAATCGTTTCTTTTGTGATTTTAGGTACTTTGGGAGAGAAATCTGGAAAAGGAAGCAATTCGGACGTTTTTGGAGCATAAAAGTGAAGAAAACGCCAAAGTCTTACTTTTCCTTGCTGGGAACAGTAGGTGACGACGTCAAGAGCTACATCCTGACGGCGTCAAGAGTAATTTGCATGACGGTCCAGTACAAACGTGAAGGCGTCACAAGTAGAGCGTCAAGAGTAAAAGACGTGACGGCCTGGAAGACCATAACACATGACGGCGTCAGAAGAAGATTAAGGCAGTCCGAGAAGTATTTTGGCGGCGAGATGACGGCGTCACCTATTTGGTCTTAACGCCGTCAGCCTCAGTTTTCTATATATAGTTTTCTAATTTTCATTCATAAAAAAAAAAAAGAAGTTTTGGAGAAACCCTAAGGCCGAACCTATTACGAATTTTACAGGTTTTTCTAGGGTTTTCAGCCCTTGAACCCTTTCATGTGTAATTGAGATAAGTATTCTTTTAATTCAATCAATATGTCTATGTGTTGGTTGTCTATATCTTGTTCTTGTCTTAATTCCATCATGCTAGGCTAGATCTATCTTGTGTTTGCTTAGATCTAATGAAACCTAGATGTTGATTATGTGTTGATTACTTGTTTATGGTTGTATTTTATGAATGATTTCGATGTTAGGCTTAAGAAAACTAGCATATCTCCAAATGGTAACATGCTTGAACGTCTTAGGAAACATGAACTAACATGCACTAGGTTTTATTGGTTGTATTTAATGCATGAGTAAATTCTAATGATCCCATGTTAGGAGCTTCTTAGCCGGCTCGACATATGAGTGAAGTAGGCACTCATAGGATTGGGGAATTAAGTGCGCCACCCCATGAATGGTATTAAGAAATACAATCCGTCATCCACGCAACTATAACAAGTTATTAACGTGTAAAAGATATCTAGGGAGTAGTGAAATCTAAGTAAACACAATTTCTCCACTTATTGCTCACAACCTTAGTTTAATTTAGTTCATTTTTATTTCTAGTATTTTATTTTGATTGCATATTTAGTATTGGGTTAGTTGACTAGCAATTAATTCCGCCCAAATCCTTAAAACCCGATATTTTTACTTGCTTTCTAAAAAATATAAAAAATACAAAAATAATCATCCCTCATCTCTAGAACTAGTATTTAGGTTTTCTAATCCTAGCGACACTATTTCTAGCTGAACGATCAATCCCCCGGTACTTGTCACTATACTATACTACAACGATCAGGTACACTGCCTGGTGGGGGTTGTAAGCTTCTCAAGATCCCCTGAGAGGTAAAGTCTGGTGCGATTCGCACGTATCACTCGACTTATTGCTAAAGGTTACTCTAAAGAGTATGGCATGGATTATGAAGAGACATTTGCTCCTGTTGCAAAAATGACAACTGTCCAAACTTGATTGCAGTGGCTTCTAGTTGTTAGTGGAAATATCTCAAACGGACGTCAAGAATGCCTTCTTGAATGGTGACCTAAATGAAAAAGTTTATATGAAACCACCTCCTGGCGTTTCTCATTGGTCAGGTGAAGTTTGTAAGCTTCGGAAAACTCTTTATGGACTCAAACAGGCACCATGTGCTTGGTATGAGAAGTTTTCCACAGTTGTTAGTTCTCTTGGATTTGTCTCTAGCCATCATGATTCCGCATTATTTGTTAAACGTTCAAGTGTTGGACGTATTTTGTTGTCCTTGTATGTTGTTGATATGATTATTACTGGAGAT
The DNA here is from genome assembly GCA_030686995.1 of Artemisia argyi. Lineage (NCBI taxonomy): Eukaryota > Viridiplantae > Streptophyta > Magnoliopsida > Asterales > Asteraceae > Artemisia > Artemisia argyi. The sequence continues at coordinate 33,013,598 of CM060683.1, forward strand.
GATTGTGATGGAATTGAATTGTTGAAGGAAGAGTTATCTCATCAGTTTGCTATGAAAGATTTTTGGTTACTACGTTATTTCCTTGGTATTGAGGTTGCTTCATCACCGAAAGGTTATCTTCTATCTCAATCCAAGTATATTGCTGATTTATTTGATCGTGCCAGAGTGATTGATAATAAGATTACTGACATTCCTCTTGATGCTAAAGCAAATTATACCACTACAGATGGTAATCCTTTACCTGATCCTAGTTTGTATCGCACTATTGTAAGGAGTTTGGTTTATCTTACAATGACTCAACCAGATATCGCTTATGCTTTCCACATTGTTAGTCAGTTTGTTGCTACTCATACTACTGTTCATTGGGCTGCTGTCCTACAAATTCTTCGGTATTCGAGGTACTCAGTTTCAGACACTCTTGTTTTTTCTACATCTTCTTTAGACTTGCGTGCTTATTGTGATGCTGATTGGGCTGGTGGTTCGGTTACTCATAAGTCTACAACTGGGTTTTGTGTTTTTCTTGGAGATTTGCTTATCTCGTGGAAGAGTAAGAAACAAGTTGTTCATTCAAGATCTTCTACTGAAGCTGAGTATCGTGCCATGGCTGTTACTACTAGCGAGATTGTTTGGTTACGTTGGTTACTTGCATATATGGGTGTTCATATTACTAGTCATACTCAATTATCTTGTGATAATCGTAGTGCTATTCAAATTGCGCACAACACAGTTTTTCATGAAAGGACCAAGCATATAGAGATTGATTGTCATTTCACACGTCACCATCTTCAGGCGGGCACCATTTCTTTGTTGTTTGTTTTGTCTGCTTTACAGATTGCAGATGTATTTACCAAGCCTCACTATTGCATTCGTTTTCATTCTTTATCTGACAAACTCTTAATATCCCTCACTGCAACATTGTGAGTTTGACGGGGGATGTTAGTTAATAAGTCCGGCCCATTTGTGTCGGCCCATTAGCCCGTCTAGCGTTAGGGCATCGTTAGTCAATTTTGGTTCATTAGTTTCTACAAAAATAACTTTTGCTGAAACAGATGGAGTTGGAGATAACTGTGGAAAACTAGAAGGGGGGGGGGGGGGGTTAATAGTTTTACATCAATTTTTATTAAAAGAAAAACTTTGTTTACAAAATCTTCGATTCTAGTTTTATGTGAGATCAATATATAACACTTATATATACTAATATCTACGAAAGTAAACAACAACAATATAAGTAAGTAAGTAACGAGATAGAGATGGAAAGATCGCACCACAAGACAAAGGATTTATAGTGGTTCGGCTACGAAGCACCTCTTCGCCCTACTCCACTCCCCGAGCACCTAACTCAAGAGTTTTCTTCACTATGTCAACAAGCTCCCTTATAGAGGAGAAAACCTTACACAAATTAACGACACTAAGCTAGATGTCGAGTCCTAATAGTAGCTAGAACCAATCTCACACCACTACACACCTTCTTCACAACTTATGCACACCACTACTACTACACAACTTCACTACTTCTTCTTCACAACACTACTTCTTCTTCTTCCCAACACTACTACATCTATTCACAAGTACTAACACACCTAGATCTATCTATTACACAACTTCTACACATTTACAAATACTTTACACAACAACTAATAATATTCACAAATCTACAATACTTCTTAATGAGATGTTGGAGGAGTATTCTTCTCTTGCACTTTGAATGAGGATGGATTGAATCACTTGAAACAAGAACTAATATGTTTATGATCAAAGGTTTTAGGAAGATGATTTGAGAGAATTTTGACAGAAAGTTTTAGTGCAAAATGTGAGGAAAAATTACAGATTTGAACCATTATTTATATGCAAAACTTTCTGACACATGAGCGTGCCGGCCCCCTTAAAATTTAGCGGGCCGCCCCTTATAAATTATAATTAAGGGGGCCGCCCTCACGGCTAGAGAGTTTTGTCTTTCTGGGGAAAGTTTATTTGGTGAAAGTTTAACTGAATTTGGTTAAAAATTTGAATTCATTTATTTATTATGAAATAAACATTTTCCTCTAATTACCAAAAGTATTTTTCTAAATATATAAAATGTTTATACCATATTATATAATTTGTAATTAGTAAATAAACTTTCCATTGATTATAAAATGTATTAGGCAATTGTTTATTCATACCTTAAGTGAATTAGTTGGATATAATGACATTTTGTTTCTAAATACTTATTTACGTAATGATTTTACGTTTAATGATTTTACATTTTTTGATCGTCAAAACATAGGGATATCGAGAAATACTAATAACGTTTTTACGCATTATTTATATCAACAATCCCCCCCCCTTTTTGATGATTACAAAATCTAAATTCATTAAATAAAATATTATTATTTATGCAAGTATTTAGCGAGTTATATCACTTCTCCCCCCTTTTTGTGAACATCAAAAAGGTTATTCCGATGTTGTATTAGCTCCCCCTTAACGTGTACTCCCCCTCGTTTTAAGGTTATAAGACAAATCGAGATATGGAATGCTTGCAAAAATATTTAGAACATTCAATATATATGATGCAATATATGACAAGAAAACATGTAAAAGACAAAAGAAAGTAAATCTCAACAAGCATTCATTATTCATAAAGTAGATTATGTTGAAAAACATAATCATTGTTACATAAGCATGCATATATGCTTTTCTTAGCAAACTACATTTGATAATACTAGGTTGCCAACATGAGGTCTCTAGGACTTGCTTTGAGATAGGAAACATGGAGCATGGATTTAGTGGTGTTAGAGTTTTGTGGGAATTTTGTTTGGAGAGTTTGGAGTGGTTGATGGAGGTGAGCTTGGAGTGGAAGAGTTGGATTGTTATGTTTGTGATGGTGGTGGAGAAGACCTTGTGAGGAGATACTCAATCCAAGTGAAGTGCTCATAAAGAGCTATGGTTTGTTTTTGGAGAAAAATGCAACAAGGAAAATTGTTGACATGATGCTCAAGTGGGACAATGTTTTTGGTTGGTGAGGAGGGAGTGGTAGAGGTTTGATGATCCAAATTGCGTTGAGCAAGATGTAAGGCAAGGAGGGCACTAAGCTCATGGGCTTCTTTGATCTCCTCGACTAACTATTTATGTTCGGAGGAAGGTGAAGATGGCGGAGTTGGATTATTGTTGGGGATTGAGGTTTGGACATGTAGCATAGGATTCATGTCTTGATGAGAAGGATGGATGTGGTTTTGGGATTGAGTATGTTCCTCAAAAGGATCATTTGGAAGAATTGAGTGAGATGGATGTGGAGTATTTTTGGTGAGTGAGATAGTGAGGTTGTCATGTAGAGGTAAAATGAAGGTTTCATTTGGGTGAAGTGAATGTTTAGTTGTTGGTTGGTTGGGGACAACATCATTAATAGATGAGAATTTTTGACATGTATAAAGTTTTCTTCTCCACACGGGTTTGACGGTGATCCTTGCACCTCTTGTAGGTTTGGTTCTTGGGTGATTGGGGGATGACATGATGGCTTGAGTGATGATAAATGATGAATGAGGGTATTCATAGTGTGATGATTTGGTGTTTATGGAAGGATAAAATGTGGTGGATTTGATAGACAAAGAATGTTTGTGAATTTAGGGAAGTATGGAATCAAAATAGGGTGAAATGGGCTAAAAAGCAGAAATCAAACAGGGAACCTCGACCATCAGATGGCCGGCCCCTTTAATTTTAAGGGGGCCGCCCGTTATAATTATGGGGGCCGCCCAGTGTCTGGTTCCCAGATTGCCAGAAATGGTTTTTGGCAGAGATTTTTCCAGAAAGATGTTTGTTTTGAGGTTTGGTATTGGGCGAGTCCATCTCTTTAGGCAACTAAACAAATATTATCTTGATGAAGTATGGATAGAAAGTATATATGTAGGCAACTAAGCATATAATATAGTTTCATGCAAAGATAATAATGTAAATGAACAAATAAGCAAGTCATGTATCCTAAGGCAACAAGTAAAGTATAAGGCAATTTAGTGAGTGAGAAACTAATGATGGAACAAATGTGACAAAGTGATATTTGACATTTTTTTAGTGTGTGCCTATATGAAACAAATGTGGAGATGCAATTGCTTCGACTCCTAATGCAAAGAAACATAAATGTCCTAAGAAGCAATCCAAAAACTCCTTGATTCAATTTGCTTAATCCAAGATTGCCAAGGATATATATTGAATTATATATTTTGTCAATTCATGTGACATTTCATGCATGATTTTAGAAAAAACGTTTTTACCATTCATGTGACTTATAAGGGGCGGCCCCCTTAATTTTAAGGGGGGCGTCCATGAATTAAAGGGGTCGGCACGCTCATGTGTTAGAAAGTTTTGCCTATAAATACTGGTTCAAATCTGTAATTTTTCCTCATATTTTGCACTAAAACTTTATGTCAAAATTCTCTCAAATCATCTTCCTAAAAGCTTTTATCATAAACATATTAGTTCTTGTTTCAAGTGATTCAATCCATCCTCATTCAAAGTGCAAGAGAAGAATACTCCTCCAACATCTCATTAAGAAGTATTGTAGATTTGTGAATATTATTAGTTGTTGTGTAAAGTATTTGTAAAGGTGTAGAAGTTGTGTAATAGATAGATCTAGGTGTGTTAGTAGTTGTGAATAGATGTAGTAGTGTTGGGAAGAAGAAGAAGTAGTGTTGTGAAGAAGAAGTAGTGAAGTTGTGTAGTAGTAGTGGTGTGCATAAGTTGTGAAGAAGGTGTGTAGTGGTGTGAGATTGGTTCTAGCTACTATTAGGCCTCGACATCTAGCTTAGTGTCGTTAATTTATGTAAGGTTTTCTCCTCTATAAGGGAGCTTGTTGACATAGTGAAGAAAACTCTCGAGTTAGGTGCTCGGGTAGTGGAGTAGGGCGAAGAGGTGCTTCGTAGCCGAACCACTATAAATCCTTTGTCTTGTGGTGCGATCTTTCCATATCTATCTCGTTACATACTTACTTATATTGTTGTTGTTTACTTTCGTAGATATTAGTATATATAAGTGTTATATATTGATCTCACATAAAACTAGAATCGAAGATTTTGCAAACAAAGTTTTTCTTTTAATAAAAATTGACGTAAAACTATTAACCCCCCCCCCCCTCCTCTAGTTTTCCACAGTTATCTCCAGCTCCATCTGTTTCAGCAAAAGTTATTTTTGTAGAAACTAATGAACCAAAATTGACTAACGATGCCCTAACGCTAGACGGGCTAATGGGCCGGACTTATTAACTAACATCCCCCCTCAAACTCACAATGTTGCAGTGAGGGATATTAAGAGTTTGTCAGATAAAAAACGAAAACGAATGCAATAGTGAGGCTTGGTAAATACATCTGCAATTTGTAAAGCAGACAAAACAAACAACAAAGAAATGGTGCCCGCCTGAAGATGGTGACGTGTGAAATGACAATCAATCTCTATATGCTTGGTCCTTTCATGAAAAACTGTGTTGTGCGCAATTTGAATAGCACTACGATTATCACATGATAATTGAGTATGACTAGTAATATGAACACCCATATCTGCAAGTAACCAACGTAACCAAACAATCTCGCTAGTAGTAATAGCCATGGCACGATACTCAGCTTCAGTAGAAGATCTTGAATGAACAACTTGTTTCTTACTCTTCCACGAGATAAGCAAATCTCCAAGAAAAACACAAAACCCAGTTGTAGACTTATGAGTAACCGAACCACCAGCCCAATCAGCATCACAATAAGCACGCAAGTCTAAAGAAGATGTAGAAAAAACAAGAGTGTCTGAAACTGAGTACCTCGAATACCGAAGAATTTGTAGGGTAGCAGCCCAATTAACAGTAGTATGAGTAGCAACAAACTGACTAACAATGTGGAAAGCATAAGCGATATCTGGTTGAGTCATTGTAAGATAAACCAAACTCCTTACAATGGTGCAATACAAACTAGGATCAGGTAAAGGATCACCATCTGTAGGGGTATAATTTGCTTTAGCATTAAGAGGAATGTCAGTAATCTTATTATCAATCACTCTGGCACGATCAAATAAATCAGCAATATACTTGGATTGAGATAGAAGATAACCTTTCGGTGATGAAGCAACCTCAATACCAAGGAAATAACGTAGTAACCAAAAATCTTTCATAGCAAACTGATGAGATAACTCTTCCTTCAACAATTCAATTCCATCACAATCATCTCCAGTAATAATCATATCAGCAACATACAAGGACAACAAAATACGTCCAACACTTGAACGTTTAACAAATAATGCGGAATCATGATGGCTAGAGACAAATCCAAGAGAACTAACAACTGTGGAAAACTTCTCATACCAAGCACATGGTGCCTGTTTGAGTCCATAAAGAGTTTCACGAAGCTTACAAACTTCACATGACCAATGAGAAACGCCAGGAGGTGGTTTCATATAAACTTTTCATTTAGGTCACCATTCAAGAAGGCATTCTTGACGTCCATTTGAGATATTTCCACTAACAACTAGAAGCCACTGCAATCAAGTTTGGACAGTTGTCATTTTTGCAACAGGAGCAAACGTCTCTTCATAATCCATGCCATACTCTTTAGAGTAACCTTTAGCAATAAGTCGAGCCTTATATCTTTCAATGGACCCATGAGATTTGGTGTTAATCTTGCACCCAAAAACGAGAGCCAATAGCACGCTTGCCTGTTGGCAAAGGTACCAAGTCCCACGTGTGAGTCTGATGCAATGCAGTAAGTTCCTCAGACATAGCAGTTTGCCAAAGTGGATCACAAACAGCTTCCGTATAGGACACAGGCTCATGAAGATTATGTATAGAAGCAACAAAAGAAGAAAACAAACTAGAATAACAAGAATAAACAAAGTCATCTTTTTTAGTGGACTTACAAATACGTGTGGGTCAAACATTTGGAGGAGGAACTGCTGCAACTTCAGGCAATGATTGGGTAGTCGTGGTAGGGGTTGATTAACGGTTGATGTAGCCTCGGGAATTGTAATTGGTGGTGTTTCAGTGGTGGTAGGTTCTAAGGTTGATTCACAAACAGGTTTTGGTATTATGGGTGACACAACAGGTGTAGGTTCTTCAAAGGGATCAATTTTTATGAGTTCAGATTGTGTTAAATTATGTGAACTAGCAGGCATGGAATAGTACGGAATGTGCTCTAAAAATTCAACGTGGTAAGATGTATACAATTTCTAACCAACCGGATCATAACAGCAATATCCCTTTTGACTAATACCATAACCCAGAAATACACATAAAGTGGATTTTAGAGATAATTTTGTATTCTCAACATGTGGTTTTAGGACAAAACAAGTACAACCAAAGACACGCAATGAGGAATAATCAGGCAAACTTCCATACAACTTCTCAAACGGAGATAAACTAGAATTATGTGCAGTTGGGATTCTATTAATCACATATGTGGCTGTAAGAAACGCTTTTGCCCAAAATACACTAGGAACATCAACAAACAACAAAAAAGATCTAGCTGTCTCAACAAGATAACGATGCTTCCTTTCAGCAACACCATTTTTTTAGGAGTGTCCGTACAAAAGGTCTGATATATAGTACCATCCGGTTTAAGTAAACCAACAAAAATCATTAGAAGTGTATTCACCCCCTAAATCATAGCGAAAGCATTTTATGACAGTCGAATGTTGAGTTTTCGTAAGAACTCTAAATTCTTTGAAAACGGTAAGAAAATCAGACCTACGCTGCATCAGATAAACCCAAGTATAGCAAGTGAAGTCATCTATAAATGAAACATAATACCTGGAACCTCCTTTTGTAGATACAGGAGAAGGTCCCCACACATCAGAATGTACTAGATCAAATGGAGCATTAGAAGAGGAAATGCTATTTCTGAACGGCAATGCTGAGAACTTGGAAAGTTTACAACCACTACAATCGGAAATATCATGAGCGTCTAGCTTTCCCAGCGCTCCTGTAGATGCTAAAAACTGTAAATGAGAACAAGAGACATGACCCAATCGAGAATGCCATAAATAAAATGTTGAAGAAGAGCGGCTCAACCAAAAAGATGACAAACCGCACTAGATGATGTGGTATCATGAATATCTCTAAAGTGATCCAAAACATAAAGATCCCCTTGCACGTGACCTGTCCCAACCACCATATGTGTTTTCTGGACATATATAGAACAATAAAAAATATAAAATTTGACATCATATCCAGAATCACAAATTTTACTGACAGAAGCAAGATTCATAATCACCATTAGCGGCCACAATTGATTTCGAAGAATTAATAATCGATGAAATGAACTGTGACATAAGATAAGACATGTGATGAGTCGCACGTGAATCTAATATCCATTTAGAAAATGATGATGCAAAACATTTATCAGACGAAGTTGACATAGCATGAGGCTGAAAGGCTAGAAAATTCTTTAACTGCTTTAACATGTCTAAAAATATATGAAACTGGTCGATAAACTTTGGAAACTGCTCAAATAATGATGGATCAAACTAGGAAGCGATCTTACAAGTCTCCATGTTAACTCAACAATGCAACACAATTAATAAATCGATTTCCCAAATCACAGAACAAAACTAATTACTGCTCCAAATCAATATGTCAAATCTGATTCCAAAATAACTCAAACCACGACTTTAAGTTCTAGAACTCCCAAAAAAAATAATCAAGCAAATGGCATTAGGCTGCGATCGAACAAATCCAAACCAAAGGCAAACGCAAATACCAAAATAATGAAAAAAAAAAAAAAAAAAAAAAAAAAAAAAAAAAAAAACACTATTGGTTGTTAAGACAATTTGCAATTGAACTCCTATTATTATTTCGGACTAAGATCCTCTCAAATTGTGTATACAACTTGAGTCAAGTTATGTTATTATGAGCCATTGGATTTGATCCAGTGGTTCAAATCAAAAGAAGTTCTTTTGATTTCAGTCATTTGATCAAATCCAATGGCTCATAATTACATAACTTGACTCAAGTTGTATAACACAACTTGAGAGGATCTTGGTCCATTTCTCCAAATTACTATTTCCAATATTACCTTTTCTAGTTGCAATTCATCAAACAACAAATCACAATGGCTATGTTTGGCAAAAGTAGTTGTGAGGAGTGGCCACAACTCACCGCTCACAGCTTCTTAAAGAAGCAAATGAGCATTTCTAAAAAATAGCAAAGCTCACCGCTCTTATGTCAATCAAACACTAAAAATCAAAAAAATCATTACTCATCGCTCTAAAAAGCTCTGCGCCAAACATAATCAATGTATCTACCAGATACATGGGCCTAAGTTTAACAAGATGCGTTATAAGTCCAAAATTTACTATATGAAAATCATATCAGAAGCGTATATCCGACTCAAGCCTTCGACATCAGTTACGATTTCAACAACCAATTATATATATACTAAATGTGGGGAGGTTGATGGGTGCCGACCACTGTAGCTGCTAGAGTGGTTGCTACAGTGGTTGCTACAGTAATTTTTTTTTTTAAAGTACTAACGGTCGTTAGTTATTTAACGGCTGTTAACTAAGGACCGTTATCTTTAATATTTTAAAAAAAATTTGTACGCACTTTGTCCTTCGTCTTAGCCGTTCATTGTAAATTTAGTCCTCACATAATTTATATAAATGGTCCTTCATGTTATACATCAATTGCAAATTTATACATATTTGTACAATACTAACAGCCGTTAGTTATTTAACGGCTGTTAACTAACGATTGTTACTTTAACATTTAAAAAAAATACGCACTTTTTTCTTCATCTCAACGGTTCATTGCAAATTTAATCATCACATAATTTACATAAATGGTCCTTCATGTTATACGTCAATTGCAAAGTCAGTCCTAGATAACTAACTTAACGTTAAGTAGCTAACTGCAATAAAAGAATTCCGCAGCAACGTGCGGGTATAAACACTCGTTCAAATCCAAGTTACGATCTATTCAATTGCAAAAAGAAGATGCATTTGACAACTTGATCAACGATAAATACATAAAATAAAGTAACGATCCTCTAACGCTAGACGGGTTAATGGGCCGACACAAGTGGGTCGGACTTATTAACTAACAATTTTTAACAAAGATATATCCTAAGTGTCATAATTTCTATAGTCCGGACAAACCACATGTTTGTAAATTTCTTTAAGCAGGCAAAATGACGAATGGCCATGCCAGTGTAACGTCTCTGTATTCTGTAAGCAATAACATATGATCTGTAGAAATAGAAAGAGAGGACCCACCCATACGCTAAAATAGGAAATGAATATTTAAGGCGGGGGGCTCGTATATATATATATATATATATGACAAAAACCAATGTAAATGTGATATCAAACCTTCAACAACTACATTAACTCATTCGATATTGCAATGCATACATTTTATACATTGAATTAATTCATGCCCATTACTTTAGGTCACTTGGGGTCCTTAGTACACTTAGTCTTCCTTACTATGCATGTATATCAAGAAAATATTTGCAGTTTGTACGGTTTTAGTTGTTTTGCAAGAATGGAAACTCTATCAATCAAAAAATTCTTTCATGAAAAGCTTACAATTAAGCCACACTATGTATATAGGAACCAACTACTATACATGATACCTCTATGATTTTGAAATCTGTTTTGTCTGTATATTTATGACTTTATGAGTGCATGTTAATGAATTCTTATATATAACGATTAGATAAATAGGAAATGCCATCAAGTTAACAGGGCCCTGTAATTTATTGCACATATGTCTGTACCGACTGCCCCGCCTGCATGTTTGTTGTATAACAAGTTAACAACTAACAAGGGAAATGATATTTACCTGTGTAAGATGAGATACTATAAATCAGTGGTCATTTTTTTTTTTTTTTTTGAACGGTTCTTTCGGAGAAATCCTTGACCAATTCGAAACCCGATGGGGGGAAAACCTTCAACTTAAGCCGCCCGAAGGCACGACACTTAATTTGAAGTAAACCCTACCTTCTCCAGATTCGAACCCTAGTGGGTTGAAACCTTCATTGAAAGACTTTGAAAGCCTGGTATCAACAGACCCTGTGATCAAAGAGGACTTCCCGGATGGTCACCCATCCGGTACTACTCTCATAGTGGCACACTTAACAAGTTAAGTGTTAACCACCAGACCACATAATGAAACTTGACTTGCATAAGATGTTAGTGATGTATGCTTTTAGTTTTGCTAACGCGTGCTATCAATTTACGATATGTTTTGTAATTGTGGTATTTCTCTTACTTATATTATCGTTAAAATATGTAGCATATTTAGATAGCTTTGAAATTGATTCATTTCGTTGATTATGAATAACCATCATACCATGTTTACCAATGTACATTTTTATTTGAAAAATTGTATTTTCATAAGTTTGTGTTATTTATCTCTCATGTTTGATCATAAAATTACCAAATTAACATAGATGCTTACACTATAACTTCTTTATTACATAAAGAGAAACAAAAAAAGATGTAATGGTAGAATACGTTTATGTATAAGGTATAAGAATAATTTTTCTTTGAGACCGAACTATATAAGGAAATTATTATTACTTGCATAAGTAAATTATAAATGCATGAAAGAAAATGACAAAGAATACATTCGCAGGTCTTTTAGGATTGTTTGAATCGTTACTGACCTTTCACTTTAGTGCAACCTTTTTCACAATTAGCCTAAATTATCCAGGTAAAAGACACTCATATTTTAGACCGTTGGTTGATACCCATAGTGTTATCAATGACAACAAATACCTGCTAAGTTTTATTAACTCATTCAAAGGCACCAACTAAGAATTCCTACCATAAAATTCTCCATATAGGCACTAAAACACATCTTTGGTACATTAAAATACATTCATGTATTGTCTAAATCAGCAACTAAACTTAATTATACATTCATACCTTGAGCAGGAGTAGAAAATCATTCCACGACAATCATGTGTTGATACTTAGTCCTCCACTAAAAAATGCATACAACAAATTGCATTACATTTTAGTGTGTGCGATAAGATCATAAAACTGCAAACACCACTAACATGTTGCATTATAGTGAGGATAATAACAAAGTTATTTCTAACATCAAATAAGAAAACTTCATATTAGAACTAAAGGGGTGTTTGGTTATGCTTATTAAAGGTGCTTATTGACTTATTCAACTACTATAACACAATAAGTTTATGATAAAGCTTTAAGCTTTTTTTAGAAGCTTAATAAAAAAAACCCCTGAACTCACAACTAATTTTATCATAGCTTAGTGTGTTTATAGTAAAAACAGAAATATTAAGTGTAGAAGTTTTCAACAAAACATTAAAAAGGTTACTAAACGTTGGTGTGTATAAAAAAAAGTTAAACCATAAAAAAAGTTACTAAAAACTATCAGCTAGATAAGGCATAAGTCAAAGTCCTGTTGAGGTCTTTTTCGGATTCTATCCAGAAGAAAAAGAGCTTAACACATAAATCATAAGTATAGAAGAATGGTTGTATCTCACATCCGTGAATACCAACTCAATAACATTATTGCAGTTTAGTAAAAACGTCAATGAATAAAGTTAGGTTATCACCTACTTCCTTTTTTTTTCTTTTTTTTTTTTCTTTTTTTTTTTTTTTTTTGATTTAGGAGGTGATTCTTATCAAATAAGGATTGGATGATGTTTTTTAATATAAAACGTTAAAAAAAATTACTAAAAGTTGGTATGTATAACAAAAAAGTTAAACTATAAAAAAATTTACTAAAAACTATCAGCTAGATAAGGCACAAGCCAAAGTGTTGTTGAGGTCTCTTTCAAATTCTATTCATAAGCAAAAGGGGTTTACACATAAATCATAAGTATAGAATAATGGTTGTATCTCACATCCGTGATTACCAAGTCAATAACATTATCGCAGTACGTAATAACCTAATTAAAAACTATATATTCTTGTTGAACAATTCTCATGTACATACTTTTAATTCCTTTACAACAACCAACTATTATTATTATTATTATTATTATTATTATTATTATTATTATTATTATTATTATTTGAAACATCAAGTCAATAAATAAAGTTAGGTTATCACCTACGTAGTTTTTCTTTCCTTGATTTAGGAGGTGATTCTTATCAAATAAGGATTATGATGCGTGCATTTTTTTATAATTTAAGGAAAACACATTCTATATTAAAGAATGACTATCTAGCCGATGTGTTTTTGTTTGTTTGTTTGTTTGTTTTTTTTTAATAATTAGCTTTGTATAACATTTTTAACTGACAAAGATGTTGAGTTTGAGGTTAATGTTGTTGTTTAACTTTAACTATTGATATCATGTTGTACAAAATGTGCGAGTTTAGTGGCACATAATGAGCGTTGATAAAGTTAAAATATGTTCCGTAAAGTTTTTAAAATATTTTTTATGGATATCCATATATAATTTTTAAATAACAATTTCATGAGTCGTTGTTATAAATTTTTATGGATATCACAGTAACTCATATTTACCATTTGATATTTATATTCCCGTTACTAATAATTTAACCGTATTTCAAACCCGTGTACGCATAAATTAAACTTTTAAATAGTAATATGGGTCCTTATTTAAAAAAAATATTCTAATGGATGAAAGTTTAAAACTAACATTAGTTTAAAAAATATTTAATGTATATTAAAACTAATTCGCATATTTACCAAATTTATTTTAATAGATGAAGGTCAAAAAAACTAATAATATTACTCATGTAATTTTAAACAACGTTAACATTATAAAGTATAGGGGTATGAAGTGTAAGGGGTTATTTGTTTATTATATAAAGTTATTAAAAAACATGGAGACTTATAATTTTACACTTAACCACTAAGGTTTTATTAATTACATCCTCTTTTCTTAAGTTTTTATTTTCATAAATTTGACACATACATTTTTATGTGTTTTTTTTATCAATTAAATTCTCCACCAAATTTATTAAAGTTTGACCAAAATCAATTCAATTTTGACTTTTTATTGGCCAATCATATTGCTTGATTTTGCTTATGTGTCAAAATTGAGCTCTCCTATTGGTCTAATTTTTTTTTCAATGAGAAGGGTTTTGCAAAAACACTCCAAAATGATGTAATTCTTGTATTATATAAAAGATATTGACAAAACATTCACAATTGCAAAACTAATTTGTGATATTACAAATACGTATTGTAGTTGATTCATTGGCCGGCGTGATCAAGATTTGTCATAAGTAATCATGATATTTTTTTTAGCTCTATAACTTCTATATATCAAAATTGGTTAAATATGTTGGTAACTAATGATCGTGTACCATGTATGTACAACTGTGAAAGGAGGTTTGCTTCATCGCCTCATCAGTACACATGAATACATGATAACTTGCTTGGAAATGTAATTTTGCTTCTGAACTTTGCTTATTAATGAATTCAAAACCCACTCACTAATTACTACGAGTATATGATGTTTGTGTATTGTATTCACAAAGGATTATTTGCATGCACGTATATATGGTTTTCTGACTTTTCTCTCATATAGTTTGTTTATCTTAATTAAGAACAACATATAACAACTAAATTTTCTGTTGAATTATCAAGCAAAAAACAAATACTCAATTGTGCCGTGATTTTATTAAATGGAGAATTTGAAGTGGCCATGGGCGTAAATAATTGATGTACTGAATTAACGGAAGTGATGGAGAATAATTGATGTTCAAGAAAAAAAAAAAATAATAATAATAACGGAAGTGATGGCTAAATAACCGTACGAGGGTGTTGGTTGTATATATGGTGAATAGATAGATAAAATGTGAGGGTATTATTGTAATCTCAGCTCCAATTGCCTTGAATTTATAAGTTTTAGCCGTGAGAATATCACCTCCCTTATTTAAACCAAAGTCAAGTTTTGAAATTAAATCCAAAATGGTGGTCATTAGCCCGTCACACCCCTAGTATGCAACACTTGCTTAGTAGTGACACAAATGTTATAATCCTTGGTCAACGTAAAACCAGACCTACGTGGGACTGAACGGAGTTGCATTTGTGAGGAAACTTATGAGTTTAAAAGCTTGAAGCCATCTCTCATTTTAACTTTTTGGGATGCCTACTGTCTGAAATATGATGCTCCACTGCATTGACATAGCTTCAATTATAATACTAATCTTTTATATAATACTGGAGTAAAGGAATTACATCATTTTGGAGTGATTTTACAAAATCAATCTTAGTAGAAAGAAGTCAAAATTGATAAATATGATTGGTCAATAAAAAATCAAAATTGAATTGATTTTAGTCAAACTTTAATAAATTTGGTGAAAATTTTGATTGAAAAAAAAAAAACCCATAAAAATATAGGTGTTGTAGAAACTAGAAGGGCGGGTTAAATAGTTTCACCGATTCATTTTAATTTTCTAAAGCGTTTCGCCGTTTTAGGTCCGGCTATTTTTCTTTTACAAACTTGTTGAATCCTACTAGTTATGTGATATCAATTTGGTTACTATCAAACACAAATAAACAAGTAAAGTAAAGAGTAAATAAAGAGCACAACCAAGAGACATGGCGATTTATAGTGGTTCGGCATGAAGCTCACTCTCCGTTCTACTCCACTCCCCGAGTACCACACTCGAGAGTTATCAATCACTATATCAACACGCTCCTTCAGGCGGAGCAATCCGTACACATGCTTACACAAGGCTTAACGACACTAAGCAAAATGTCAGGTTCTAATCATAGCTATATACCGACATGTTATAGTGATCAAAGAATAAAATGAACAAAGACCAGAAAGTTTTGTGTGTGTGAAAGTCTGTTTTTTGAAGTGTAACAATTCAGTATTTATAGGCGATATAAGGGAGAGGGACGGTCCCGTAAATGCCAGACGGTCCTTTATCACTAAGGGACCGTCGGCCTATTTAAGGGACCGCCGCGACAAAACGCTCATTTTTTGTCTTGACGTGGTGAAAACTTATCTGGTTCAGGCTGAACTGATTTGGGGGAAAAACTAGCTGTTATAAAGTTTGAATTTGAATATATTTTCTTAGTAAAATATTTCTTCAAAAACACAAAAATACTTTTGTGAAAATGTTTTGTCAAACTTAAAAATGTAAGTTTATGTGAAAATAAAATTCTTTGATCATTTAACAAATGACGGTATAAAGTTTGTTCATACTTGAAGTGATGTTGAAGCAGCTACGTAGAAGTAATGAGTTTCCTCGATTAAAAACTTATAAACCGTAACTTTACGTAACATGTCTTTATACTTTGTGATTATCAAAACACGAGAAGACCGAATAATGCGAATAACGTTTTTGACATTATTTGTATTAACAGGTGTCAAATTTATGAAAATAAAAACTTAAAAAAAATAAAAAATAAAAATAATTAATAAAACATTAGTAGTTTAATTATAAATATATTATATTGAATTAAGTGTAAAATTATAAATCTTCATATTTTTTTTATAATTTTAGATAATAAACAAATAACCTCTTACACTTTATACCCCTTATACTTTATAATATGAACTTTGTTTACAATTACATGAGTATTAGTATTAGCTTAGACTTCCATCCATTAAACTTACAAAATTTTATAAATATACAAATTAGTTTTAATATACGTTAAATATTTTTAAAATAAATATTAGTTTTAAACTTTCATCTATTAAAGTTATCTTTTTACAATGTACGTTAAATAATGACTCATGATATTTTATTTAAAAGTTTAATCTATGAGTACACATATTTGAATATTAAATATGGCTAAATTATTATTAACGGTAATATCAATATCAAATTTTAATCACGAATTACTGTGATATGAAAATAAATACACGCAATTGTACTTATAACAACGACTTATGTAATTATTGTTTAAAGTTTATATACCGATATCCTGAAAACATTTTTGAAAAACTTTACAGAATATATTTTAACTTCATCAGCTCATTATGTGCTACTGAACTCGCACATTTCGTACAACATGATACCAATTGTTAAAAGTTAAACAACAACATCAACCTCAACATCTATGTCAGCTAAATAAAAGTTTATATACGGATATATTTTAACTTATAACAACAACAACGCTCGTGCTACTAAACTCACACATTTTGTACAACATGATATCAAATATAAACGATTATATTTATAACAACGACTCATGTAATTATTACTTAAAGTTTATATACGGATATCCGGAAAAACATTTTTTAAAAACTTTACGGAGTATATTTTAACTTCATCGATGCTCATTAGGTGCTACTAAACTCGCATATTTTGTACAACATGATATCAATAGTTAAAGTTAAACAACAACAACAACCTCAATATTTATGTTAGCTAAACAAAGTTAAATCTTTCATCAATTTGTACAAAGTATTACGAGATAGATATTAATACATAATGACAAACTCATGCATATTTATTAGTTGTACTTATATCACAATTTTCACGGGTAAATTAGTAAACCAAAATTTTAAAATAAATTTGATTTATGTGTAAACTCCGTGCGTGCACGGGACTTATAACTAGTATAGAGCGTAGAAACGACGCACCATATGTCGTTTTGATTGCCAAGTCCAGTGTTTCTGTCCAGGCCTAATGTCTTCGCCATTTTTCCCCCCTTCTTTGGGGGCTTTGATATTAACGATATGCGACAAAACATAACACATATTTTATAAAACAAAGGCAATGCCCATTACAACAGCATCACTGACAAACACAACACAACATCAACTAAAACGCACGAAAACCGCTAAACTACTATCGTTCATTTATTCATAGATCACACGAAATGACGTTATTAGGTGAATCAATTATTTCAGAAAAAAGAACGCAGCTGGTATACAGTAACTCTACCATCAACGATATTATATATATACACAAACGAACGATCGCTGCCCCGCTGCAACACGGCTGTTCGCAGCCATGCTCGTTTGGACAAATTTTAGCTCGTTACAATGCTCTTGTTGAAAAGAATGTAACCGTATAATACACGCATTCATATGTCTCCGAAATATACAAATAATTATACAAATATACTAAAGAGTGGGCTGTTGGGCCCGACTTTTTTTCAAACCCGATTTATCCCATTATAGAAATACCCGAACACCACACAATGGGTTATACCCGATCTTCTATTCATTGTCTCTCACAGTTTGCTCGCCTCCGACCAACAAAACCCACCGGTATTACTCTTTGCCCCGATCCAACCTTCACGCCCCGTTTGCAACTACAGTGAATTGTGAGGAGCGCTACAGTGCTATGAACAGTTCTAATAGTTTTTTATTCAATGTGTGGTTCTTAAGGTGCCCAAGTGTTATGGTTGTGTTAATACCAATTTCCCAGCCACATTTTGCATTCCCTTATCTTTATCTACTGTGTTGTGCTAAAAACTAAACCCCCAAAAAAATACCTTGCCATTATCAGAAGGTTTGCATTCCTTACTTTCTTTTTCCTTTTTTTTTTTTTTTTTTTTTTTTTTTATTTTTTTTATTTTTGTTTTTCCGATCGATTATTGCTTTTCTGTGTTTAGATGTTGGTCATACTTGCTTTACTGTTTTGGTTGATTTGCTTAGGCTAAGAAAAATAGGTTAGGGTTTTTAGGGTTCAATACAAGCTGGGGCATCATATTTGCTATTTTTGGGTGTTAGGTCTAATTAAATGCTACCATATGTGTGCATAGATATGCTCGGTTGTTAGGCTTCAATGAATGTGATGAATATCCACCTACTAATTTAATGACATAATTTAGGTTGAAAAATGTTATTTATTTATGACTATCATAAGTGTGCCTTTCCCTCATGATAAATACATTGTTGTATTTAATAGACTAATTTAAGAAGCTCCTCTTTGTAATTTGTTTTGCCTCTATTTTTTTTTCCTCTCTTTTATTTTTATTTTTTATTTTTTTTTTTCTTTTTTAATTTTTTTCCTTTTTTTTTCTATCGGATACAGCCTAACTTTCATTATTATTATTATTATTATTATTATTATTTTAACTATACTTGCAATATATATAACTTTAACATGCATTTGTTTATCATCATGCCTTATTATAAAAACTTAGTTGCTATTCTTTGCTTAACTTTGCTTCACTGTCTCATTGGTCTACGGTTTCACTACTCATATTATGAAATCCAACTTGCAAAATAACTCAAAAAAAAAATCAATAAGCGACTCTTTGGAAACCCACAATCGCCCAGCGGTTCAAATGCCCATCAGTCTGCACCTCATTGGCCTAGCCAACCATTCTCGCCTCCTCCCGTTGTTAGCTCTTCAGGGCCAGCCTCTGTATCAGATTTTAGTGGCGGTGAGTTTTATGACACTACACTGTTTTGCAGGTTTTATGTAGTTCAGTGCTTTGTGTGTTTTCTCTTTCTAATTGTTATTAGTACTTTTAGGCAGCGCTTATACAGGCCCGGTGATACTAGACTTTGATATGCAAACGGTTCACCGCCTTTCGTTTGAACCATCAGCTTTGGGTGAGCAAAACCGCAGAATCACAGCAAGGCAAGTCCGTTCACGGCATGCTCTTCACAGAAGTCAAGAACCAGTGCTGTTGCCCAACTTTTTTAGCACCCACCGTCTAAAGAGATCTAATGTTGATAACACCTATGGTCAGTTACTATTTCATTACAATTGTAGTGCAAGGATTTTTTTTTTTTTTTTTTTTTTTTTTTTTGCCCTGTATAATATGAAATTAATCATTTGCTTCATGATTGTTTGAATGATTCAGATAAACTTACCCGCAAACAAAGAAAAACTGCTGAAACGAATGTTCATCATTCAGCCAAACAGTCTTGGAAAAGTGGTGAACCATCAACTGATGTGGCAATATGCGCGCCTCAAAATTCTTGCTCGCCGACTGTTTCACAAGTCAGCTCAAGCAATCCTCTTTATAATAATGCACACTGGCCAAGTTGGCAGCCAACCAAAGGTGACTTTCAAAGGCTTCATCAAACGTCTCTGTATATCTATTTTGACTAATATCATATCTTTGCCTTCGTTGTAGACCCGTCTAATGCTGCCACCTGTTCCGCACCGAATGTGCAATCAGGTTGTGCGAGTCAATCAAGCCACAGTGATAGCAAAAGAAAGGCCATCAATGATATGGCTACACGTCGTGTCCAACGATGTTTACCAGCAAATAGCTCGCACACTACTTCAGGTAAAAATCTTTATAATGCTGAAAACCAGCATAACTATTATCCAACAACAGGTAATCTCAGGCATAGCTAACCTATAATAAACCATAAGAATTGAATAACAAGGTTTACAAAATTTATTTTTGTAACTATGTTCTAACAATTAGATTTGCTATTATTTTATTGCAGATGGAATTGCTAATACAGAAGATAATGTCACCAATGATGCCCAGGGGTTTATTCCCCACCATTCTTTGTTGACAAATGATCAGGAGAGTAGGCCTGAAAGACATCCAGCTTCCGAAGCAGAAACCACTCTTGACAGTACTCATCAGCAGTCCAATCTACAACAAAATGAAGGTGATCTTTGATTATCCCTTCTTTAAAAAATTGCCTTTTATTCGCATATGTTCTTTTTCACTTTGTTAAATAACGTTGGATTTATAATTTGTAGATGAATCGCTTGCCTACGAAGACTTAGGAAACTCTGATGAACGGTGTCGTTATTGCAATGCTGCATTTTGGCATGAAGAGCGCCTAAAAGGTCACCGCGAGGCTACATATCATTTATGATGTGGAGGTGGAAAAATCCATTTGAAATCTTATCCAGAACCGCCAGCTTATATAAAACAACTCTTTTCAGATGCTACCTTTATGCAGCATATAAGAGCTTACAACCAGATGTTTGCGATGACTTCATTTGGTGCAAATATTGACAACACAATCAACCAAGGAAGGGGACCATATGTTTTCAAAGTCTCGGGCCAGATATACCATCAGATTGGAACGCTTTGCCCTACCGGTGATGAAAAACCATGTTTCTTGCAGTTATACATATACGACACCCAGAATGAAGTGCAAAACAGGATGGCCCACTTTGCAAATTCTGGCGCAAACCCATTAGATCCTAAAGTCGTGCAAGGCCTCATGCAATTTTTAGACACCCACTTTGCAAATTTTAGCACGTGACAAGTGTGCAGAGAATGATATCCCTTAATTTAAGGTCAGGCTTTATAATGGTAATGGTGCGCGTGGCTACGAGTTACCTACATCACAGGCTGTTGGAGCTATAGTATTCGATAGCGGTCCAACAACCGAGTCAGATTATGATATTGTTATTGAATACAAAGACGGACCAGCGAAAAGAATCAACAAACTTCATCAATCATGCATGTCCTTGCAATTTCCGCTAATCTTCATTTACGGACAACCAGGGTATCATATAAAGATAATGACACGATCATCAAATCCAAATGAGCGAATGCGACGAGTTTCAATGAACGCGTTTTACACGTATCAGCTGCACCCAAGACGTGATGACTACAACTTGCTTTTCCGGGCAGGCCGTCTTTTCCAGCAATATGTTGTCTCTGTATATTGCTGTATAGAATAGAACAAAATGGATTTCTATAGAACGCATCAGGATGATATTCGTGGCGAGTATTTATCGGGTCTGTATGATGCAGTCTCAAGAGGCGATCATAATAGGTCTGAAGTCGGGTCAAGAATTATTTTACCTTCTTCGTTTACTGGTGGTCCGAGGTACATGTACAGCCACTATCTGGATGCACTGGCAATTTGTCGCGAACTTGGTAACCCGCAGTTTTTCATAACTTTTACATGCAATGCAAACTGGCCAGAAATTCAGCGATACATGGCAGACTTTCCCCACTTAACCACAGCCGATAGGGCAGATGTGATATCTCGGGTGTTTGAGCAAAAACTGAAAGCCTTCGTGAAATTTCTAAAACAAAAAAAGCCTTTTGGAACTATGACCGGAGGTATCTACATTTACATTTCTATAGACTTAATCTTAAATCATAGTTTATAACTCATATAGCCAATTATATGTTATGTGCATCATGAATTCAATTCCTAACTCTTTTGCCTTTTATGTTTTTTCCTATCCAGTTTTGTACACCATTGAATTCCAGAAACGAGGATTGCCACATTGTCATACACTGTTGTGGCTATCTTCTTCGACCAGGATCCAGGATGCTCAGCATATTGATCAATACATATCCGCAGAATTGCCTGATCCAATTGTCGATCCACGTGCTTATAAAATTGTCTCTGAAATGATGATGCACGGACCCTGTGGAAAAGCCAATATGAATGCACCGTGTATGGAAGGTGAGAAATGCACAAAAAAAATCCCGAAAAGGTACAACAACGAAACTTTTTTTGACGACAAAGGTCGTGTACATTATCGTTGAAAGCAGTCAAAGATTGTTGCAACTAAAAATCGCATGCAGCTTGATAACACCTATGTTGTGCCATATAACCGAGCTTTATGCTTAAAATTTCAAGCACATATCAATGCAGAGTATAGTGGATCAAGTATGCTTATCAAGTATTTGTTTAAGTATATATCCAAGGGAACAGACCGAATCTTTGCACAGGTCACAAGGTCTATTGGTGATACATCTACTTCAGCAATACAGTCAAAACCACACATTGACGAAATCCAAAATTTTATTGATGGTCGTTTTATATGTCCTCCTGAGGCATGCTGGAGGATCTTAAAATTTCAAATACATAGTCGAGAACCAGCGGTAGAGATACTTCAGGTCCACCTTGAAAACATGCAGCATATAACCTTTCGGGATGGAGACAACTTGGACGCAGTTGTAAATCGTCAGGATAAGAAAATGACGACACTGACTGAATGGTTTACATACAACATTGAAAACACGGATGGCCATCATTTAACTTACCTCAAGTTTCCATCAGAGTATGTTTGGCACGACGACAGCAAAACCTGGACAAGAAGAAAAAATAACCGATATTCTATTGGTCGCCTAGCATATGTGCACCCAACTTCAGGTGAGCTTTTCTACTTCAGAATGCTGCTTTGTCATCAGAAAGGTTGTAAAGGATTTAAAGATGTGCGGAAAGTTAACCAAACCCTTTATCCTACATACCGAGCTGCATGTCAGGCTCTAGGCCTTCTTGGTGATGACAAAGAATGGGAGATTGCTCTTCAAGAGGCATGTATATCAACATCCTCACAAGAGCTTAGATTCCTCTTTGCTCAGGTACTCACTCATTGTGAAGTCGGAGACCCTATACAGTTATGGACTAAGTTCTGGAGAGAGATGGGCCACGATATTCCAAGGATTGTTTCAGAGCAAGTGCGGATTCCAGATTACTATGTCAATGATGCAGAATTGCAAGGCTACATATTATATGAGTTAGAGATATTGTTAAGCAGCTGTAGCAAATCGGTCCAAAATTATGGCCTCCAATTACCTCCCAAAAAGCTACTAGATGAACTAAATAATCGACTACTCATGGAAGAAAAAAATTACAACAGGGCATTGCTAGCACAAGAAAGAGACGATTCCGTGCCTAAACTCAATACTGCACAGAAGAAATTTATGATCTGATCATAAATGCATGCACAACAAATACACAAGAGCTGATATTCGTCTACGGTCATGGAGGTACAGGGAAGACTTTCCTGTGGAAAACTGTTATTAGTGCTCTACGCTCAGAAGGAAAGATCATTCTTGCAGTCGCATCATCAGGCATCGCTTCTTTGCTTCTTCCGTCAGGGCGTACTGCACATTCAAGGTTCAAATTACCCCTGGAACTCACAGACGAGTCGCTATGCAGAGTTAAAAAGAGCACACTTATAGGCAACCTGCTTTCAGAAACACATCTCATTATTTGGGATGAAGCGCCTATGAACGATCGTCGGTGCTTTGAAGCCTTAGACAGAACCCTTAGAGATATACTTGATGCACCAGATATTCTTTTCAGCGGAAAAACGATTATTTTAGGAGGAGATTTTAGGCAAACCTTACCAGTCAAGAAAGGTGCACCGAAAATGGATATAATAGCATCGTCAATTGGAAGGTCACACCTTTGGCCACACTTTAAGCTTATGAAACTGAAAGAAAACATGAGGTTATTTCGGTCAGATTTAACCTTAGAAGAGCAGAGCTCTGCACAATCCTTTGCTTCATGGCTTTTAGATATTGGTGATGGAAACATAGGTCAGCCTGACGAAGAAGATAGCGCAAATACATCATGGATTGAAATCCCAGAAAGATATTGCATAGAGGATGATGAAGAAGGTCTCTCCAAACTGATTGATTTCATCTATGACAAAAGTACTCTGCAAACACCTTCAGCGATAACCCTCCAACAAAAAGCAATCGACTGTCCGAATAATCAAATTGTTGATATTATTAACTCACATGTTCTCTCAATGATTGAAGGACATACCACAACTTATGCAAGCCATGATGTTGCTATACCGCTTGCTCAGAGTGTTGCTGACACAGAGATGTTATACCCGGATGACTATCTCAATACCTTTAAGTTGCCAGGCTTCCCGCCACATTTGCTTGAGCTTAAGATCGGAGCACCAGTAATGCTTCTAAGGAACGTTGCTCTCGCAGGAGGTTTATGCAATGGGACACGCATGATTGTTACACAGCTGATGTCAAAGCTTATAGAAGTTCAAATCATCACCGGGACAAGAGTTGGCAAAAAAGTTTTTATACATAGAAGTCCTTTAATCCACACAGACCCAAACCTGCCATTCCTATTTAAACGCCACCAATTTCCAATTAAACTTTGTTACGCCATGACAATCAACAAAAGTCAAGGACAATCCCTCAACAAAATTGGAGTTTACCTTCCAGAACCTGTTTTTGGTCATGGATAGCTATATGTCGCTCTTTCTAGAGCCACATCTCCTCATGGATTAAAAGTTCTTATAAAACAGCAAGATAACCGGAGACCAAATAAGACAAAAAAACATTGTTTACAAAGATTTCTTGGCAAAAATAAACAACACAACATTTTGCTAACACCATCAGTACATACTTTCCTATCTATCATACTCCCAATCCCTTTTTGCTACTTTTACTAATACCTTTTCTTCTTTTTACGCTTTTTATTTATTTTTTATTTTAGTTGGCTTTCATTTTTTTTATCATAGTCAGTCTAAACTGCACTTTTTGTGAGCCTTCATTTGCATTCTTTGAATATCAACGGTATTTAACACCTAATAGTATATCATTAATAAGCATTTTTTTATGCAGCATTCTGTTTTGATATTTTCTGTTTCTCACATGCTTTTATATGCTATGTTTTACCAGCAAAATGGACAAAACTCTACTCACTTCAGTTTCAGAAACAACTCATGGACAGATCGAGGAAACTTCAGATGCTGCAATCAGCGAACTAGCCCATGAATCTGAAAAAGCAATTGTTCAAAGCAGTAATGTGCCAGACATTACAAAAATTGCTGAGCTGCGACCAAACTCTTATAACAAAGTCATTGAAGTAAGAGTCTGCAGGAAATGGATCTCAATTACCTACAGCAAGAAAAAAGAGACTGGCTTCTCTCAAAAAAAAAAAAAGGAAAACGCCTATTGCTCTATCTTAATAGACAAAGAGGTATGGTAAAACTCAATCCCAATTAAAATTAAGTATTACATTCTTTATTTAACTTACAGCAAACGCGCATTGACAGGGCAATGCAATACAAGCCAACATGAATGTCAAAGAGATCAACTACTTTGACCAAAAAATTAAGCTCGGTTCAGTTTACAGAATTTCAGACTTTATGTGTGAGCCAATAGATCCTTACCAACAAACAATTGATAACAAAACAAGCCTTAGATTTGGAAGAATCACCAAGTTTGATCCTATAACAACACCTGATATCCCCTACTACTACTTTAGGTTTGTTTCCTACAACAATCTTCAGTCAAAAATACCTAGAGACGATGGAATAGGAAAAATGCACTACCCAGTCCTAACAGGTCATATTTTTAAAATCAGCTTTTTAATAACAGAACAAAATTATCAAATACTAATACTTATTTAGTTACAGATTTCATGGGTCATCTCAGATCAATTGGCCAAGTAAACCGTAAACCGAAAGACAATCAAGAAGAAGCTGTCTATAGAAAATTAGACATCGAGACCCTAAAGTATGCAACCTTAAACTTTTAAAAAAAGTAGATTTTTTAAGTAATTCATGCACTTTTTAATCTCTTTAATATGTTGCTTATATGAACAGTGGTAATATAGTCGAATTCACGATGTGGGATCAAATGGCAGAAGATTTTGAGAAACACAGGCTCGAAGCTATGGAACAGCCTGTTATAATTGCTATCAACTCTTGCCGTGTTGAAAGATTCAGAGGTATTTGGTCAAAACTTCACCAAACCATTGCATCTAACCAATAAAGCATTCACATATTTTCAAACTATATTTTACAGATACCTATCAGCTAGCGGCAACCTCAGCAACAGAGTATTACCTCAATCCAAAAATACGAGAAGTTGATGAAGCAAGAGCGCAGTAAGATTTTTCAAAAACAAAGATCAAAATAGCTTTCTTTTTCCATTAAAGATTAATACAGTATGTTTATTTCAATCTTTAAAAATCAAACAGATACATACAAAGGCACAAAACAACTTCTCAACTACGTATTTGCAAAATCCCTTATGAAGATATTGAGAGAGAAAAGTTCCGCAACAGATTTCCTCTTAAAACCCTTCTGAGAGTAGAGCCCGAAACTTACAAGGTACACTGCTTATAATGTCGATTAAACTTTCACAAAAAACTCTCCCAGTATCTTACCATTTACATAAACTTCTGTAGGGTGTGCAATTCACTACTGACGCAGTAATAGCCGGCATTAACACCCGAAGAAATTGGTTCTACATATCTTGCAACGAATGTATGGGAAAAGTGGTAGAGCAAAATGGAACATACTACTGCTTAAATCATGGAATGCAAGATAAGCCCTTTTATAGGTAAATCTACTCGATATTACAGCTTAAAAAAAATAGAAATATATAATCGCTAACAACAAATATTTAACATTGTTATTCATACGTAGATTTTGTTTCAAAGGTTACATCAAAGATGAATCCGCAACAGCTCCTATCACTTTCTTTACACCTGGAGCAGATGATATCGTAGGCTATACATGTTCAGAGCTCATTGCAATGCATAAAGCAGAGGACCAACAAGAGATACCATCACAGATCTTTGATGCTGAAGGCCACAAAAATATCTTCCAGATTCGTTTCAACCAGGGAGGTGACACCACTAGCTTTATTCTAGATAAAGTTTTCAACAAAAAGACTCCATCTTTGGGTGATCAGCAAGGTACACCTGTCACAGAAATGCAAAATCTAGGTACAAAATTTCTACGTTATTAAGGAATTTCTTTTATGTGAAGACATATACATATATCCATATTCTAACTATTTGTCAATAAAATAGAAACACCACCACCGATCCTGTCAATAACAGTTGATGAAAACTTAGCAAAAGCTAAAGGAGAACACATGAGAGGCAAAGCAATGAAATGTTCACTTTTTCAAGAAAAAGATTCAGGCGGATCAAAAGGCAAAGAGATCAGCGATGAAGCAATAACAGAAACACTCCCTCAGCAAGATGAGCAACATCAAAAAAGGCAAAAAAGTAAGCTTCACACTCAATAAACTAAAATCCATACTTTTTGTTGCACAAAATATCTTACAAAACACATAAGCATACACACCATGCACCCTAGCTTTTATTCAAATAAATATCTTACACTCAACCGCAGTTGACAATGCTAGGACTAAACACATAAGACATCATCTCCCCTTGCTGTAAAAATACATTTAGAAATGCATTAAACCCTTCAGTTTCATAATAAAAACATCGTTATTACGAGCATTGAGTTCCAGTTCAGCCAGCATCAAGCGCATCTGCAGCACTTTTTGTTCATCTTTTGCCAAAACTTCTTTTAAATACTCAACCGTTTTCTGAGCATAGGTGTTCCCCACACTTTCAAGTTCTTGAATAAAACTAACCCTCTCACGGTTAACACCAGCTAATCTACTGCAAACCACATTCATCTGTTGTGCCATTTGAATATCCTCAATACTAGATTGTCGGCAATACAAAACTAATATCTCAGACCAACTATTAGAGTTAGCTTCCGCTCTCAGCTGCTGACACTTAGGACACATAGCCATTAAATTTTGTGAACCTTTTATTAGATACTCACAGATAAAATGTGAAGTTGCATGTACATTTCAACTCTATTAAATAGCAAGGCTGCAAAGAAAAAAAGATCTTACACCACTGTCTTCCAAAAACAAAAAAAAACAAAATACTGATACCCATACAACATTATTACATATTGAATAAAAAATATTCTCTGCATTACATTTTCACTATTTATATAAAAACACCTCATTCCAATCCAATAATATCTTATAGTTTTGTTTATATTCACTTTCACAATACAGTTCACACACACATCACCCGTAAATTTTATCACCACTAAGTATCTCCAAATACATAGACTTTACTCTTGAGCCCAGCCAGTTTTGCACACAGTTCGCTCACTACTCATCACATACATACAAATAGACCACTACAAAACATTGACCCACCTATAAAAAGAAAACATCACATGAGAACAGTTAAGAATATATCTTACATCTTTAATAGATTTACTTCAGAAATAATATTCAACACTATCATAATAAAACATTGCTATGCAACAGCATTATCCTTATCAACAACCTCACATCATCTTCTCTTTGTAACAGTCTTCTCTACACAGCTATGATTAACATATTTTATTACTTCTCTAGAATACAAACTAATCTAACTTTTTTTTTTTTTTTTTTTTTTTTTTTTTTTTTTTTTTTTTTTTTTTTGTGCAGCACTTGCAGCCAACACCCCAACAACAGAAAAACCAGCAACCAGATCAACCGACAAGACCAAGACAACCTGAAGCTAATGTTCTCAATATAAATATTTAAACGGTTTATAGCCGTTAGCTAAAAACACTGTGTTTTGTGCAATATTTGTGCTACACCAACACAAATATGTTTCAAAACACATATGTACCCTTTTGTGTAACCACCAAAACTAAATACCTATCTATGCTTTTATCTAACATTCGCAAAGCTGCTTTTCATAGCAAATGGCATTTGGCTATTCTCTTTTGTAAAACATTTAATCAGCCAATACATGCAGCTTTACAGCTGACCTTATATTTACATGTGAATAAGCATTTCAAGATCTATGTGCACATAACTATATAGGAAAACACCCGCGGCAACGCGCGGGTTTTCATCCTCGTATTTTAACTTCATCAGCTCATTATGTGCTACTGAAAACATTTTCATCCTTATATTACACAGTTATGTGAAAAATGTTTATATACCGATATCCTGAAAACATTTTTGAAAAACTTTACAGAATATATTTTAACTTCATCAGCTCATTATGTGCTACTGAACTCGCACATTTCGTACAACATGATACCAATTGTTAAAAGTTAAACAACAACATCAACCTCAACATCTATGTCAGCTAAATAAAAGTTTATATACGGATATATTTTAACTTATAACAACGACAACGCTCGTGCTACTAAACTCACACATTTTGTACAACATGATATCAAATATAAACGATTATATTTATAACAACGACTCATGTAATTATTACTTAAAGTTTATATACGGATATCCGGAAAAACATTTTTTAAAAACTTTACGGAGTATATTTTAACTTCATCGATGCTCATTAGGTGCTACTAAACTCGCATATTTTGTACAACATGATATCAATAGTTAAAGTTAAACAACAACAACAACCTCAATATTTATGTTAGCTAAACAAAGTTAAATCTTTCATCAATTTGTACAAAGTATTACGAGATAGATATTAATACATAATGACAAACTCATGCATATTTATTAGTTGTACTTATATCACAATTTTCACGGGTAAATTAGTAAACCAAAATTTTAAAATAAATTTGATTTATGTGTAAACCCCGTGCGTGCACGGGACTTATAACTAGTATAGAGCGTAGAAACGACGCACCATATGTCGTTTTGATTGCCAAGTCCAGTGTTTCTGTCCAGGCCTAATGTCTTCGCCCATTTCCCCCCCTTCTTTGGGGGCTTTGATATTAACGATATGCAACAAAACATAACACATATTTCATAAAACAAAGGCAATGCCCATTACAACAGCATCACTGACAAACACAACACAACATCAACTAAAACGCACGAAAACCGCTAGACTACTATCGTTCATTTATTCATAGATCACACGAAATGACGTTATTAGGTGAATCAATTATTTCAGAAAAAAGAACGCAGCAGGTATACAGTAACTCTACCATCAACCATATTATATATATACACAAACGAACGATCGCTGTCCCGCTGCAACACTGCTGTTCGCAGCCATGCTCGTTTTGACAAATTTTAGCTCGTTACAATGCTCTTGTTGAAAAGAATGTAACCGTATAATACACGCATTCATATGTCTCCGAAATATACAAATAATATTATCTAAAGTTAGCAAAAGTTATATCCAAAAATGTACAGTATCAACTATCAAACACGCTCTACATGACTACATGCATGTAACAATTCACTTGAAATAAATCCTCAAATAGTTGATAAGTTGGCCCATAACCCACTGGTTCTAGCCCAATCAGCACCAAATAACCGCAATTAATAGCTGTAACTTTTATATGAAACAGTAAAATTATTATATATATCTTATAAAAACCAGGCAAGTTGCCACAGTGCGACACGTGTCAAAACACTGTAGCACACAGTGCTACAGTAAATCGCTACAGTACTCGGTACAGATTTTTTTTTTTTTTTTACATAAATTTCCTTAAGAAAATTTGTTTTTAAAAAAAAAAATAAATAAAAAAATACAAAAAATAATACATTTTTTTTGCGTCGCTACAGTACTCGGTACAGATTTTTTTTTTTTTTTTTTTTTTTTTTTTTTAACATAAATTTCCTTAAGAAAATTTGTTTTTAAAAAAAAATACAAAAAATAAAAATAAAAAAATACAAAAAATAATACACTTACAAAAAATTTCTTATACAAATTTGTTTATTAAAAAAAAAAAAAAAAAAAAAAACACCGAGAAAACAAACAACCAAAAAAAATTTCAGCTGCAACGCCAAAAAAAAATCCCTAAATATAAACAAATTATGCTTCCAAGTAAACATATGCATACTTCAAATAACAAAATTATTAATTATACCGTACAACTGACAAAATACAAAACACAAAACACACCCGCCGCAACGCGCGGGCAACCCCGCTAGTTTACATTATAAAATACATAATGCTTAAAAGGCAGGGTCAAAATAAAAATAGAAATATTTGTAAAAAAAACATTAGAATAACTAGAAAAAATAAAAGCTTTTAAAAATTTTCTAAAAAGTTACACAAAGACATTGGTGGATAAAAAAAGTTGTAAAGTAAGTTATTCTAAAAAAGTATAGTTTTGATGCAAAAGAATTGTGAAAAAACGTTTGCGGATTAAAATCTTGTAATTCGCCTTTTTGCGTATCAAAATTTTGTTTTTTGCATCAATTTTTTTTGTAGCATATGTATCAAAATTTTATTGTGCATAAAAAATTGTACATTAAAATTTTGTTTTCTGTGCATTAAAAAAACGTATAAAAACTTAAAATTAGAAGGGGAAAAAAATCTTCACAACTTTTTTATGCACAACATTCTTTATCTTGGGTAACATTTCAAAAACTTTTTAGAGGTTTTTATTTTCTTCTAGTGTTGTTCCACATCTCTTCCGTTGGTTAAAAAATAAGACACTTTCATTATTTATTTAACTGGTTTTTCTTTTCTTTTTTTTTTTTTTAAACTTGTGAAGGTAACAGTGCCTAAATGGTAGTAATATATTTATTTATCGTCATCCTTTCCTTTTACTTCACATTAATAGCACATCAGTGGTTAATCTTCTTCTTCAACCTTTCAAATATTTAATCTGAATATACAGTGTTTTCGACTCTCTCATTCCATCAACTCCAATTTCAAATATTTAATCTGAATAAGTGTTTTCGACTCTCTCATTCCATCAACTCCAATGGCCGGTTATTATCGACCCATAACTCACACACAATGATTTCAAGCAGCCATTGCATAATGACCTTGCATCAACCAGCTATTTTAGCCTTTACCTCTAAGGTAATAAGATGTTCAACAATTTCCCAACCAATTCTCAATCCACACAATTGAAGATGTTCTAGGTAAACATGATTCACAATCATGTATTTGTTGTTTCTTACATTAAAGAACATGTTAAACAGTCAAGAAAGATAAATTATATGTTTTGATCAAACTCTTAACGTAATGGTCAGTATATCTATATCGGTTCAAAAATTATGAGTTTCAAATCTACATTCATCAAATGCCGAAAATTTAACAATAATACATGAGTGGCATTTGGCTAATTACCTATCGTATTTATATATAGAATAAATTAAAACAGAGACCAATGGTACATTTCATTCTATTGACAATTTTGGTTTAAACTTCACGCCGTCCTACCCCGTGTGTACTTCTGTACCAACAAATCCACGCACTTTGAACCGTCTTCTTGAACTAAAACTGTGCTATCATAACTCAGTGAAGTTAGTTTCAGTTGTAACTTGGTATGAACCCTTTGGCATGCTGGCTCTCCATTTCAAGAGCCATCAATGATTTTTGTCTCTGATACTTGTTTCTCTTCGCAGCAAGTGCTGAAAATTGTCAAAAAGAAAGAAGATATTTAAGCAATCAATGTAACAATATATTAAGTAACCATTCTAACCAATTCAAATACTCATCAAAATAATTAAATAGTAAGCAAGTTTTAATGGTAAGCAATTCAAATACTCTTCAAAATAATTAAATAGTTAGCAAGTTATAATATTGTTCCACTAAAGTCACTCACACCACATGAAGTCACTCAAAACTTTTCTTTAACAGCAAAAAGTCTCAAGTTTCAACATTGTTCAATTGTTACGATACATGTTTACTAACTAGTTAAAACTTTATGTACCTAAATGAAAGAGTTGTGAATTTAGTTACTTTTAGTGACTTACTTTTCAAAGTTACATGTTAGTTTGGTAAGCTGTTTTTTTTAAAAGGTCACCAAATTGTCACCATGTTTAATAAATATTCCATTTAGGTCAGTTAATTGTAACCAGTGAAGAAACAATTTCACAGCAATGGGTTATTATAGAAATTTCACTGGTTTTACAACGACTTTAGTGGAACACATATCAAACTTGGTTCTATTAGTGACCTTTTTCTTTGGGGGTATTATAAGAGCTAAGTGACAGTTGTATTTGTGTCGCAAAAGTAAAGTACTATAAACTGCACTTACACATTAGCTCTTGAGGTAAACCAAAGTCATAGTCATTACGCCGTCTCCTGATGCAAATAAATACTATAACCGCCACCAATAAAAAGACAACACCACATGATACTCCTATTGCAATTTTGCCGCCATTTGATAGGCCGCCGTTTTTCCAGAACATGGGACAATCAGGTAAAGAAGGTACACCACACAAGCCTTTGTTACCAGAAAGGCTGCAAATTGATTACAAAATAAAAAGTGTAGTTAATAAAATTCAAGTAAACTCTCGATCAACAATGAAATCTAACGAAAACAAAGCATTACTATTGTAATAAGAATGTTTTAATACATGGAGACGTGCCTAAAAGCTGATATGGACCTTCTTCTAAATATGCATTCTGCTTTCACCCTTGGAGCAGAATCAACAACCTCTATGTATTATTATGTAAATTCTTCTTCTATAGATAATGTTAATATGCTACTTAAGGTATATTGCATGAAAATTTGTACAGGAGCTACAACAATTCTCTAAAGGAGACTTGTATTTCTAATATCAAGGTAGATTGTTAAAAGCCCAATAAGAATCTCAAAAATACGATACAATACTGGTTGCATAAAACATAGTTACATGCAATTCAAGTTCTATTGCATGATGACAATCTAACCAAGGGATTCTCTTGCGGCTTAAAAATAGCAAGAAATGGTTTGACACAATTCTCACAATTGAACAAATTTAACTAGGAACAAGATTACAACTTGATGAAAAAGTGATATCCTGACCGGATGAATCAAGGAATTAGAAGAAAAGTGAATTTATTTTTGTAAGTTTTTGAGAAACTTTATTTGTCCCACATAAGGAATTCTCAGAGCTTGCTATTTATGGCTTTTGTCCTTTCAATGTGTAGGATCTTGATACAGATCCAATCTGATCCATTTATATGAGCCAATAGATCAACAAAGATAATCCATTGACCAATAGCTCACCGAACTTTGGAAAGTCAATATTCGGGTCGACCCATGATCCGACTAGGTCGCTAAACTTAAATACTAACAAAATCTCAACTTTTTTATCTTTTTTTTACTATAAAATAATTTTCCTGGAAAATAACATTGATACATACATAAATTTACAAAGAGAATTTCAAACATGACAATGATCACTCAACATTTGAAAACATGACTAATTATAACGAAAACTTTTTAAAAAGGTGTTGACTGTTGGGTTATTATACAAGCTTAAAAGGGTAATAAAGATAATGTCTTAAAGGTTCAATTAGTTTCACTATGTCAAAACGTCTTGATGTGACTTCTTATGATGGCAATTTTTGAGGGTGAATGATTTTGCAAAACACGGATTTTTTTAACACAAGTCATGTGTTAAATGATGTATTACAAAATATAAATAATAATCAAATCTAAATGATGGTCCTTATAAATTCTCAACGATTAAAATAAGAAGAAATAACGTCGGAGGGGGTAAGAGGATTGGCATTTGAGTGGAAAGTGTGGGGTAGAATGAAAATTAGACAAAATAAAAAAACTAACTGGATCGATTTGGGCTCCATCAAGCACAACAACCTTCACGGAGACCACTTTAAATATTATGCATGCAGTCGCAATGTGATCCTACTCCTCTAGAAAATTCACAAGAATCCTATCGTGAAATCTGATATGATAGCTTATTGTACATACTACTTACCGCAAAGTAATACCGAAATTCCGAGCCCCAAAAATGTGCAACGGGAATAAAAATTTATGTTGCAGTCATATCAAAGATATGTTCTCAATCAACTGTTTTCGCTCATTAAGTTTCTAAGGAAACATTGGGAAGCCTCTCAATCTTGTGTTCAGGGCTAGAAGTACATGAAAGTATTCAATTCAAAGAACCTAGAAATACAAACATTTATTACCCAGTTTCTTCTCGAATATGTCTATGAGCAGCAAGCGCTAATAAAAGTATAGCCTAATAGATAATTCTGTCTAGAATCTTTCAATCAAGACTAGTTGTAGCTACATTTCATCGTTTCCGGAATGGTCGTTGAAAGAAAATGGTCCACAAATGACAAACCTAAAACTAATACTTTGGAGTAAATCCAAATGTATCTCCTAAATGAGGAAGAGGCTAAAGGAAGTAAGAATGATACACGGAGAGTCTAGTGTGCACCATTTGGAACTTGGCTTACCATGAAGACTCTAGCGTACTTACAGAGGCGGACATAAACTTGTAATTTTAGTTGGTATAATACTATTCTCAGTTCATGAAAGCAGTTAACTTAGTCACAACATTACCTTTTTTCTGGAAATAAAAAATTCTTGTTAAGATGGGATGCGAGATTGTGATCAAAATCAACTTCTACTTATTGCACCTGCTATGTGTACCAGGAACAGATGATGATATGGTCTTATTCCATGTATCTCCTAGTCTGATGAATTTTATAGGCAAGAATACACCCAAAGCCCAACTGGAATATGAATAAACCACTAAGGCTACAGTAGATCCTGTTCCTCACTAAGTGGTCGACAACATATCATGCTATCACAGAATAACATTACAAATCTTAGCTGCAAGTGTCTAATATCACCATGATTCGTAGATAATTAATCATATACCACAAAAGAAAGAAGTAAAATGTGACATACTCAATAGCTCCGCCATGGACACCAATTGAGTAAAGAGCTTCGGGCACTTGTCCTTCCAATTTGTTACCATTTAAGAGCCTGAGAAGCGGACAAATGTCAAAGAATAAATTAAATATTTACCATGTGAAAGTAGAGTAGCCTTGCACATTAATAAGCCTAATGGTATAGACTAATCCAAATACTCACTAACAAGGCTAGGAAACCAAAACATAACTTCCAAAAGAAATTATGGAAACAGAACCCTAAATGCAGAAAGGAGTGCAGCTTACACAAGTTGTAGATTTGAAGAAGTTAAACTATCTGGAATGGACCCAAAAATCAGATTATCTGCTAAATCCCTGCAAAATTTGATAAAGTAGTGAGGCAAGACATCATATATATTAGGATATAAAAATGACAAACTATGCAGGCATAGGATATCTACAACATATTATTACCAGTCTAAGACAGTTATTGGCTTTATTTTCTCACTCTACACTATTCCTTGAAGTGAAATTTCTTGCTTGACAGGAATATAATTTATATAGGTGATAATGTAAGAAAGAGATCATATAATGAAAATTACATTACAAGGATAATCATTTATCATAGCCTCATCATTATGAGAATAGTTATTAGTATTTTTATGTTTTTCATCTCTTTTTAATCCTTTCTGTACTAAGCACTAACTATTAGTTAAATTGTTGTCACTCATACACATCATATAGGCTGTAGTTCTCTAAATTTATTTTTGGATGATTAGAGTATTAAACAATCACCCAGAATGAGATGTCTTGGGTTATATTTTCATTGGCACTTTAGAGATCTTACTCAAGTGAACTTACAATACCAATAATAACATTTAGTAACAAACAATGAAAAACAGGGAAGTAAAGTGAGAACAAATATTCCAAGCGCAGGCAGATTTGATTTCCTTTTTGATAGCCAATAATCATCTCAATTTTAGATCATGAGATACATAAGATTGATAGTGAACCAGGTTACTCAGATAACTACTGGATGCAGTTCTAAAAGGAAGCTAACATTGTTACACCCCGAAACCCGTTGAGGTACTTTTATATTATAATGCCATTTTATTAGTTTGACTATTATAAATATGTGTTAAAAGAGTTATTATAATTGGTTAGTCAATGAGATATAAGTTGAAAGTCAAACTAAAAGTCAGAATATGAGTATGTTTGATATACAAAGTTATTTAAGGCCAAAGTCTTAGGAAGGGCAAAGTATTTCCAGATTTTTCTAACTAAAACCTTCCCCAACCTTCCACAACTTTCCACATTTGTGGTGTGAGTGTGTAGGACGAGAGATAAGAACAAGAGCAAAAATAGAGACCAATTCCAAGTGATCAATTGAGGTGAATTAGTGTTCTATTGCAAGAGTTTAGTCCCTAGCCATTATCCCCATAAGGTAAGCTTGTTTAATTCATGTTGAATTTTATAATTGAAGGGTTCATAGAAGTCAAATTGGGGATTTTGGGTAAAGGTGGGTGGGTGGGTTTTCTTTGTTATGCATTGAAGAAATGCTAAGGGTGCGTTTAGTTGGGGAAAAACATCCTTGTTTTCTACAAAATGTTTTGTGGAAAACAAGGAAAACAGAGATCGCGTTCAAATCAACGTTTTCCAACAAAATGTTGTGCAAAACACAAAATCTCATGTTTCCTAATTTAACGAGAACTACAAAACAAATTTTAGTTGTATTCCTTGTTTTCCTTTGTAACCCACAACCCTCCTTCCCCTTCTTTTATATTTTCAACTAAACGCGTTTTCTATATTTTCAAGTGTTTCGTGGAGTTAAATTTCCCTTCCAAATTTTTACAAAACTAGATATAGAAAAAAAGAGAATTTTTTCTCCAACTAAACTCACGCTAAGTATTGATAGTGATTCTTGTTTAGGAATCAAGAGATTTGGTGTTGGCATTTCTTGGTATATTAGTCACCTTTTGAGGTAAGTAATTTGGTCTTAACTTGTTATTGTATTGATTTATCATATTGTGAATCATGATAATGGGTGTGTTAAGTGTATAGGAAGCATGGTTTAGTAAGCTTGGACCAATGCTAGGATTAGGCTAGTTAGTCATAACTAGCTAAGGTAAATAAATTACCTATGTTTTCATAATGGGCTATGGTTTGTAATGGTTATAATTTGATGTGGTTGATGTTATGTTGAGTATTTCCCACTGCAAGTGTTAGTTTAGTCTAGTCATATGGACTAGCTAAGGAATGTGAAGGATTCAAGAGGATTGAATTATATATTAATAGCTTGTTATTGCCAATTACTTACTAAGTGAAAGCTTACGTTTTGGTTGTTGAATGTTTTGTAGGTTTATCATTTATGTGGACAAGGGTAAGGTCAAGGGCAAAGGCCTTAAGAAGTGAAGTGATGATTGGAAGTAGTTGCCATTTTGTGTATAGGCAAGTAGTACTAGATAACCATGCTTGAACAAGTTTAGAATGTCCAGGTTTTTCAGTTGTGATATGTATATGAATGTGTTATGTTCAAGTAAATGCAAAATGGGTCAAAAAGGGTGTTTGGCATAACACCCTCGTTTTTGTAAATTAGCCTTCCGAGCCTTGTTAATGTCAAATTTTGCATAAACATAAAACATATGGTGAATGAAATGTTTTTTATGAGTTTCGTAAGTTATCAAGTCCTGCAGGTCCTGTTTCCGGAAAATGTAGCAAGTTTTGATCAGAATGTCTATATGGTGTATAGGATTTATCCTATACGGTGTATACACCCTATACGGCTACAGGATTTATCCTACACTGCGTATAGGGGGTTTGGTAAAAAAAAAAATGGTTTGGAGCGTTTCAAACACGAATCTTCATAACGGAAATGCTAAAAACTTCAATCAGTAAATTCTTACAGTTTCTTGAGAGAATTTTGCCCCAGACCTGCAGGTAGAGTACCTCCTAAAGAGTTTGAACTTAGGTTCCTGCAATTAAAAAAGATAATTTAATGGATACAAACAAGAAAACATAATTCAAGTGTAAACAATCATGTGAGAGACGATAGATTTTACAGAGTGTAAAGAATCATGTGAGAGACGATATGATTTTACAGATCGACCAAGTACAATAAAAAAAAGATATTGCCATAACACATTTTAGAATTCAAGAAATGTTTGTGTATCCAGATCTAAAATCACACAACTAGTTTATGTTAGTTCACTCAGAAAAACAAAATTATGAGAACAATGCGGATAGTCCCTCACATAGTACTCCGAAATGAAGCAGGAAAAGTAAGAAAGTAGAAAGCTATGTGGTTGACACAAGGAGCTGGTAGATGATACTTACAAGCTAACCAAGTTAGTCAGAAGATTAATTTTGTCACTAATGTAGCCTTTCAAACCTTGGCTCGCAAGATCTCTGCAAGCATAACATATTATGGATATTTAATAAATTACTAGCGTATATCAAAACAAGTTGTGTAACTGCATAATTATCACTTGCCCAAAAGAGCAGAACATAAGTACTTACATCTGAAAAATCACAAGAGCAGACTCATCCTTATTGAGATGACAAGTAACACCCTCCCAAGCATCCCAATTAGTAGGAGCACAGGGATCGCCATTCCAACCCATTCTTTCCGGAACACGTAATGACTCCTTTAATGCTTTCATAGCAGTAA
Source organism: Artemisia argyi (assembly GCA_030686995.1). NCBI lineage: Eukaryota > Viridiplantae > Streptophyta > Magnoliopsida > Asterales > Asteraceae > Artemisia > Artemisia argyi. The sequence continues at coordinate 33,053,129 of CM060683.1, forward strand.
CTACAAAAGAAGTGCCACGTATTCATCACAGTTTTAATATAACCTACCAAAACTAACTGCAATCATTACTTCTGATCTGAGTCGAATGTGCATATCATCTGTCTAATTGTCAGTGTAAAGAGTAGCATCCATTCTGATGTGGTCTAACTTACTGATCATATATGGTTATGCGAGGCTTACAAGACTTTATACATATACATGATGAGTGTTTAAACTATCAGAGCATAAAAAACATCATATTTGATACATGATTTCGATCAAATGGAATTTCTAAGAATAGATACGAAGCAGTCCCTCTGGCTTTTTATTTCGATCTTGTGTGCGTAAGTAAGATTTATCGAACGTCAACCAAAACAACGTGTGTCGATATTTCCTACATTCTCTTTAAATGAAAACAGTAAGGTAAACCGCTCCAACTTGGTTCATCAACAGAATAGTTACATGTAATTGTTTAAAAATGCTCAAGGATGTTCATGTAGAGCAACTCTATGATCTCCTTTATTTTTGCACTAGAGTCTATGAAATGGCTGAAATGTGAGGTAGGTGCTTCCAGTCTCCACTATGACACTATCTAGCAAATTAACACGTTAATTTCAAACCTTTAAAGTGGTTTCATTTCGATTCCAGCTTTATAAGTGTTTCTACCATTTTTGCCATATTCTTGCAGTAATTGGTCTATTGTAATTAACAATCGGACAAAGTGTACATCGAAAAATCCAATTAGCCCATCTCATGTAGATTACTGGTGAGTATATATGCAATATCTTAGAATATTGTACCAATACCTATTCCGTATCCTAAACATTATTAAAATCAAATAAAATTCACTCGTAATATGTTGAGAGACACTTGTTTATCAGTAATATTATCAAATTCTAATCTAGCCAAAGTATCCAAATTCACAAGCATATAGACAAAATACATAGAGCAAATCATACCTTGTTCAGGCACGGTCTTGACATCAGCTGGAACAATGGCGTAATTCTCAAGCCCACAAATCAAAGGTGATCCAACAACAGGTACAAGCTTAATAATCAACGGTGTACTACTCAAATTCTTAGCTACATAATGATAACTATGAGCAGCAAAACTTCCAACTTCCTTAAATATATCAATCCTAGTAACATTCTCATCGTTAATAATTACATCAAACACTCTTTTCCCTTTTGCGTTCACACTCACGTCAATCTCAGCAAAATGAAGCCACACAAGATAATCCAATTTCGCATCAACAGGCAACTCATACTCCAAACTCCCACTCCCAGTCAACGTCACAGCCGAATCATACAGCTTCTTCGGAAAATAATTCGGACTCCTCTCCGTATTAATCACATCCCTAACCGCCGTAACAGACTTAACCCCAACCGTATTCGCCGACCTAAACTTAGCATCACTCTGCCACGCCCTACCAAATACATCAGTGTCGTTACTAAACCCTGGCCCCCACTGACCCGATCCACAGCTCAACCGTCCATAATTAACCAAAATCGACGAACCATTACCAGTTAAAAGCGGATCATATGAATCAGGATCTATCCTAATCAACTCTAACGAACCTATAACAGGCGGATCAGTAGCAATACTATAAAAACACACATCAGCATCACCATCTAAACCATAAAATATGACATCCGAATACGCTCCATACCTACTTATCTCCTCCTCCCAAGGCGACCGCCACGAAAACACTACAGTACCTTCTACCGATAAATCAAAGCTCGGCGAATGCGATTTACCATCATAATTATCGTAAACAGTAAAAGTTCTTAAATAATATTTGCCGAAAGGTAAATCAGGGAAGATGTAACAGTTTTTTTTACCGGATGAGATCGGAAAGTACCGTAACGTTTTCTCGTGAAATTGTTGAAAGTTTAACGGTTCGGAGACGATTCCGTTACTTCCTGCCGTAAAGAAACGGTCGGATAACCACGTCGTGTTGAAGTGATCCGTTGTTGTGGTTGTACTGCCGCAGTCGATATGGTACGCCGTATCTGTAAAAAACAACATTACACACAGTTAAAGGTGACAAAACACACAGTTAAGGTCAAAATGTATGAAAACTGTAATAATCATAAATCCGTAACAGAAATACACACAGTTAAAGGTGCAAGTGTGTGAAAATGAAAAAACACACAGTGAAGGTGAAACTGTGTGAAAACCGAGATTATAATAAATCCAAATAAACACGGAATGAAGGCGTAAGTATGTGAAAATGAAATTAAGCTTAATCTGTAACAAATTTACACACAGTGAAGGTGAAACTGTGTGAAAAGTAATCAACTACTGTAGATCAATATCGTAAAGTTATAAGTTACTGTAACAAGAGCTTAATCAATCAGATCATAAAACTGAGCAAAACACACAGTGAAGGTGAAAAATACATAAATCTGTAACAGAATTACACACAGTTAAGATGACAACTGTGTGAAAATAAATATATTCAATTAGATCAAAATTAGTGAGTCAAAAGGTAAGCTTAAGCGTTACCGTAAAACATTACACACAGTGAAGGTGAAAGTGTGTGAAATCTGTAACAGAATTACACACAGTGAAGGTGAAACTGTGTGAAAACTGAATCTGAATGAAAACAGACAGAGAAGGTGAAAGCGCGTGAAACTGTAACAGAATTACACACAGTGAAGGTGAAGTTATAAAATTAGATCAGAATTAGTTTGTTAGAATGTAAGTTAAGAAGGTCATTACCAGAAAACATAACACACAGTAAACGTGCAAGCATGTATAAAATGAGATTTATAAAATTGGATTAAAAATTAAAGAAATTAGTTAAACTGTTAAAAGTTAGTTAAGAGTTGATTACCGTAAGGGAAGGATGAAGAAGGATAGAAGAGGAGTGGAAGGAAGATGAGTGTAATAAAAACGGTGGTTGGTGACATTGTGATGGTGGTTGGACGTTAGGGAGTGTGTGTGTGTGTGTAAATAGTAGGTGTTGAAGGGGGGTGGGGAGTGCGGGATTGACGGAAGAGATTAACTAGTAAAACGGAATGAAGGGGATAGGTGGTGGTGGGGACGTCGGAAATTTTTAATTTTAATGTGAGTGAGTAAGTTGGACTTTGGATTTGGACCCGGTGGTGTTGGTGACTTTCAGTTGTTTCTTGTTTTTTTTATAAAAAGTTTATTATTATTATTATTATTATTATTATTATTATTATTATTGGGTTCTAGAACTAAATCTCCGTGATTTAGCATGATTTTCTACATGGAATCGGATAAATAAGTTAGTGCTATTAATAGTAAAATCAGTGCTAAAAATAAGTGTTTATACTTTATACTTTTCACAAAAGGCTTGTCTTAACGGTTAATTATAACGATTCATTTTGTATAATTTTCAGGGATTAACTTTAACTTTTTATTTGCAACCAGTCACGGAATTTTGAAAGATGAAAACGATATGAATAGTAGTTGTACTTTATTAAGACTGCTTGTCACTACTAACGAAATATTTAATCGATGAGATAATGATCTCTCTTGTTGATGCAGCCATTTTTACCTACTTGTTATGCTTATTTCATGTTTACCAACCAACTTTGACCGTGTAATTATGCTCGAACTTATGGTTTAGTGGTTTCCCATTAGGCTAGCCACATAAGTAGTAGTCGACCGAGGACTCGGTCTCCTTTCTGTGGGGATTGGGTCGCCAACAGTCGAGGGACGAAAAAAATCACAAAATGGTCGAGCCTGCGACCGAGTATGTATATGTTTTGTGTGTGTATTATTTAATTAAAAAGGAATATTTGTGGGATATGGGTCTCGGTCTCCTTTCTGTGGGGATTGGGTCGCCAACAGTCGAGGGACGAAAAAAATCACAAAATGGTCGAGCCTGCGACCGAGTATGTATATGTTTTGTGTGTGTATTATTTAATTAAAAAGGAATATTTGTGGGATATGGGTCTCGGTCTCCTTTCTGTGGGGATTGGGTCGCCAATAGTCGAGGGACGAAAAAAATCACAAAATGGTCGAGCCTGCGACCGAGTATGTATATGTTTTGTGTGTGTATTATTTAATTAAAAAGGAATATTTGTGGGATATGGGTCTCGGTCTCCTTTCTGTGGGGATTGGGTCGCCAACAGTCGAGGGACGAAAAAAATCACAAAATGGTCGAGCCTGCGACCGAGTATGTATATGTTTTGTGTGTGTATTATTTAATTAAAAAGGAATATTTGTGGGATATGTTTTTTGTATTGTAGGTCGCCCTTACTGGGGCATCCAATCGCCTGCAGGTCGCTGGAGAGAGAAAGCTGACGTGGCAGGAAAAAATGGAAGAATTAGGTCGTCTTACTGTGGCCAGCCTTAGATATGAGTTGATGTTTTGACAAACTTTATTTCAAAAAATGTGTTTCAACTAATATACATGAAGTGTTTCTTGTAATTTTTCTTGCAAAAGTATAGGTTGATGCAGAGAAGATTCTTGCTGCAAACAGCAATACAGCAAGGATAATATGCCGTTAATAAATATGTATAGAATGTAGTCCTTTCATGAATTTGAGTTTTTTCATAGATTCTTTATTTGACTGTATGAGAAAAGGTTTTGGAGTTAATCCGTGACAAAAATTAAGTTTAAGAGATCTAGTCGATAAATACTTACAAGTTTAGGGTGCGTTTGGAAATGAATTTCATTCTCAACAAATTATTTGGTTGGTGGGCTTTATTTAAAGGGTTTTTATAACATGTGCTCTTAGGCACATGTTAAAAGTGGACCCATGTGTCCTTTTTACTCAGAGATTAGCAAAAAAGTACATACAAAATATTTTTTTAATTGAAAAATGACAAAAATTTATAAATAAAGATACAAGGGCCCCCTTTTAACATGTGCCTAAAGGCACATGTTAGAAAAACCCTTATTTAAAATATGGGTATGAAACGCATAAAACTATGCATATCTTATACCCACCAAGCATAGTGGATTTACAAACCCATATTGATTCTCATACCTTTAGTGATTCCTGTTTACGATTATTAATTTGATAAATAATGTAAAATTATTTGATGATATATGAAAATATTTTAACAGATCTTTGACATTAAAGAGAAAAATGAATGAAAAGGAGAACATATTATATTGTCTATATGTTAGTTTCGGATTGAGTGTAGTTTCTTGAAATAGTGATGAGCCAAATGATATTGACTTTCATGTGGATCTAATGTGAAATCTCTTTTTCATAAAATATCAAAATAAAACAGATTGAGACTTAAAAGATCTTTTGTATAAACGGAAATTTGTAGTTGCACGGAGATATTATGATTATGTGTTTCGTGTAACGTTTAAAAATTGATGTTGACACCTCTTTATCATAATATGACATGACAACAATATCAATTTACAAAATTAGGATTGAAAAATAAATCAGGTAAAAATTGGGTAATTTTTTTAAACACCAATAATTATGCGACATCATTTAAGGCCAAACGGAGTGGAAAGTGAGTTCCCTCCATGAGTGGGCAACTCACTCGTGGCTCCCAAAACACCAACCAAACTCACGCTCAGTCAATGCAAGAAATGAAGGTTAATGGTGAGTGGCTCACCATTAGGAATCCGTGTAATTTTGTTCTTTTAATTTTTTATTTGATTTGTGAGTAGGTGTAAAGTATTTAGTGAGGTATATTTGTATAAAATGAGTATTTTGACGAAAGGTGAGTGAGGGTGACCAAAACGGATGTACGGTGAGTGAATGTGAGAGAAGAGAGAAAACTGTAGTGGCGGTGTGTGAGTCACGACCACTACTTTCAGCCTAAGGCAAAACACAAAGTCATAAGGGTAAACTGCAAAAATGTCCCTTAACTTTGTCTATTTTGCGAAAGTTATCCTCTTACAAAAATTTCATAAAATTGACAAAGTTAAGAAACATTTTTTGCAGTTTACCCAAGTCATAATAGTAATTCAACATTAAGACGGAGATAGTGTGCGTCGGTGTCCAAACACGTGATAACAATGAGATTTGAAGTAGGTCACTTTACAAATTCGAATTTGTCTACGTACTTAGGAACTGTTACTTTGCAGTAAATGGCTTCGAGATAGACATGTTGGCAACAGTTTAAGCTCGATCAGGTTCACGTAATGAGTTTTGAGGAGAGTTATTTTAAATATCAAACTTTTCTTATATACCAATAGACTCATCCTTACCATTTATCTAAAAAAAAAATGGTTAAGATTAAAAGCATTTTAATATTTCACTCATTTTTTATAATTTAAATATCTCCTAAACCGTTAATCGTTAAGCGAAAATAATTACTCCATCGCGACGAGCATTTAATTATCTTTCTATAGACGGACACTTTGATATACTTTCGACAAAAAAAAATCGTTTTTTCACGGTTTTTATTTTCGCGACCGAAAAAATCGCATGTGATATGTAATATCAAATGTGATATGTAATATCATATGTGATATTAGTGTAATATCACATGTGATTTTTTCGGCCACGAAAAAAAACGTGAAAAAAACGATTTTTTTTTCGGTCGAAAATGTATCAAAGTGCATATCTATAGAAAGATAATTAAATGTTCGTCGTAACGGTATATTTTTTTTCCCGTAATGATTAACGGTTTGAAGGATATTAATGTTTGAAAAAAAGGAGGAAAGTGTGTTTTTTAAATTGTTGTGATTAATCTCATACAATAAAGATAGGTGAAGATTAATCTCTTGATATGTAAAAAAAATTTTGGTCCTCAAATAATTTTAAATGAGTTTTAAACAAAACAAAATAAATTGTTACTTTGACATGCAAATGTTTTTTGTCCCGCTTATGATGTAAAATAAATTAAAACGAAATTTAGAGGATCTTAATCTATTGTTTTAACCTATATTATTTTTTGCTATGATATGATTTATTTAGAATAAATAAGTGAAAAATATCAAATCTCACACTTACTGATTTACACGAATATGACCAATTTCCCTTTTCACATCTGAGCATTGAAAATAATCAATATAATAAGCCAACATGTGCATAAAGAATTACAAGTAAAATGCTTCATTCTGCAACTTACATAAACTATGTACTGTAATAACAACCTAATATTCTTAGAGTTTTGTTATTATAAAAACACCTTCTATTGGCTCTAGTTCTAGGCAAAATTATCCGAGTTAAACGGTCTTAAATAACTATTTCACTGTACCTCATCTACTTATGTGTTATATCAAAAATGGTTTAATATATTTTACAACCTTAATTAAAAGATTACATATATTTTAGTGCAACCTAAAAAACTAGAGGGAATTGCAAAAATCGTCCCTAAAGTATGGCCAAATTGCACGTTTCGTACCTGAACTTTCGAAAGTGCAAGGATCGTCCCTGTGGGAAACTTTTGGGGCAAAAATCGTCCCAGGCCTACTTCAAATGACTAAAATACCCCTGCCAAACTTTAGGGACGATTTTTGCAACTCTCTTTTTCAGATTCTTACTCAAATGGTCCCTGTGCTTCGCTAGGCATTACAAATTTAGTCCTAACATTTTTTTTAATTTATTTATTTAACTATTAATATTAGTATTATTTTTTTTATACGATTTCGTCCGTTTTTGTCCGTTTTTCTTACGTTTTTGTCCGTTTTTCTCACGTTTTTTTCGTTTTCATACGTTTTTGTCCGTTTTTCTTACGTTTTTTCCGCTTTCATACGTTTTTGTTCGTTTTTCTTACGTTTTTGTCCGTTTTTCTCACGTTTTTTCTGTTTTCATACGTTTTTGTTCGTTTTTCTTACGTTTTTGTCCGTTTTTCTCACGTTTTATCGTTTTCATACGTTTTTGTCCGTTTTTCTTACGTTTTTTCTGCTTTCATACGTTTTTGTTCGTTTTTCTTACGTTTTTGTCCGTTCTTGTTACGTTTTTTTTCGTTTTCATACGTTTTTGTCCGTTTTTCTCACGCTTTTGTCCGTTTTCATATGTTTTTGTCCGTTTTTCTTACGTTTTTATCAGTTCTTCTTACGTTTTTTCCGCTTTCATACATTTTTGTTCGTTTTTCTTACGTTTTTGTCCGTTCTTGTTACATTTTTTTCGTTTTCATACATTTTTGTCCCTTTTTCTTACGTTTTTTCTCCTTTCTTTTTACGTTTTTTCCGTTTTGGATGAAGTCTAAAGATTTTTTCTTTTAAAAAATAAAATTCTTTTCGATTTTTTTTTTCAAAAACTTTTTTTTTCTTTCTTTTTTCAAAAAAAAATTTCTACAACTTTTTAAAAAAAATCGAATAAATATTTTTTAGAAAAAATATTTTTAAAAAATATTTTTTAGAAGAAATATTTAAAAAAAAATTAGAAAAATTTTGGAATTATTTAAATTTTTTTTCGAAAACATGTTTTTTGAAATTTTAAAATTCAAAAACATTTTTTCAAATTTTTTTTCGGAAACCTTATTTTATTTTATTTTTCTAAATTTTTTTTTTGAAAATTTTTTTTGGAATTTTTTTGTTTGTGATGGACAGTGTAAACACAGACAAAAAAGTGGAAAAATGGAAGAAAAACGTATGAAAACAGAAAAAACGTAAGAAAAACTGATAAAAACGTGAGAAAAAACGGACAAAAACGTAAGAAAAACGTATGAAAACGAAAAAAAAGTGAGGAAAACGGACAAAAACGAAAAAAAACGTAACAAGAACGGACAAAAACGTAAGAAAAACGAACAAAAACGTATGAAAACGGAAAAAAAGTGAGAAAAACGGACAAAAACGTAAGAAAAGTGAACAAAAACGTATGAAAGCGGAAAAAACGTAAGAAAAACGGACAAAAACGTATGAAAACGAAAAAAAATGTGAGAAAAACGGACAAAAAAGTAAGAAAAACGAACAAAAACGTATGAAAACGGAAAAAACGTGAGAAAAACGGACAAAAACGTAAGAAAAAACGGACAAAAAACGTATGGAAACGAAAAAAACGTGAGAAAAACGGACAAAAACGTAAGAAAAACGGACAAAAACGAAAGAAAAACGGACAAAAACGGACGAAATCGTATAAAAAAATAATACTAATATTAATAGTTAAATAAATTAATTAAAAAAAAGTTAGGACTAAATTTGTAATGCCCAGCGAAGCACAGGGACCATTTGAGTAAGAATATGAAAAAGAGAGAATTGCAAAAATCGTCCCTAAAGTTTGGCAGGGGTATTTTAGTCATTTGAAGTAGGCCAGGGACGATTTTTGCCCCAAAAGTTTCCCACAGGGACGATCCTTGCACTTTCGAAAGTTCAGGTACGAAACGTGCAATTTGGCCATACTTTAGGGACGATTTTTGCAATTCCCTCAAAAAACTATTACCATTAAGTTTGCAAATGCATAGACGTAATCCAAAAAGTTTGACCTTATTTTAGACCATTTATTTTCTAGTTTTAGACATGTAAGAAAATCACTATAGTGTGTGTATTAGTCTCCAAACAATAAATAATTCACGATATGACCTCCTAACAAAAATATTCAAGTTTTGTCCCAAAAGATGCATAGCGTTTTGCTAGATCCACTAATCAAGACAACACTAGACATTCGTTGTTCAAAAAATAAAATAAAAAAACACTAAACTTCCGACTAATCTACAATGATCTTTATAACGATGATTATATTGCACTAATCAACACTATATTTATCATCAACCAATAATCATTTTTGTAATATATGTATGAGCAAATTTCTTATCTGTCTAATAAAAACCTTAAACTATTAAATTTACTCAATTTACAAGTGAATAATACAAAGTTATTAATTCATGTTTGGAGAAATATTGCATTATGGTGCTTACAGTAATTCTTTGAAAATTTATTTATGAGACAATCAATAAAGATAGCGATGTTTTTTTTATTGAGATACATGTTGTCTAACAGGAGTATTTACGTTATCGTTTCGAACCTTTTCTCTTGTCACTATCAAAATATATACTCAGTGAAGTTTGAATATAAAACTTTAGTGTTGGTTTATTATTGAATCACGTGTAAACCTACATTTCTTTGTTTCCAAATCAGAAATAGTATTGATCATATGAAATACTACGTACCGGGGCCGTTTAGTTGGTGAAAAATTTCCCAATTTTTCCATCTCTAAATTTCTTGAGAAGAGATGGTTTTTCTTCTCTAGAGAAGAGTTGAGAATTTTGAAAACGCGTTTAGTTGGAGTTATATTTTTCTTTTTTAAAAATGATAAGAAGATTACCACAAATTGCGACGGTGGCAGTGGCGGCGACGGCGGGCGGTGGAGGCGACGGTCGGCGGTGGAGGATGACACGAGAGTTTAAGGGTAGAATGATATATGTGTTTTTTTTTGGAGTTGATAAATAAAATGAGAAAGAAAAAAGTGAGAATGCTAGAATGGGTTTTTCAATTTCTTAGTTAAAATTTAGAAAATGAGAATTTCATTTTTTTTGAAAATTGTTGGAAAAAAGTGCAACTAAACGCGTTTTCAGTTTTTTCATTTTCTTATGAAAAATTTCTTGAAAAAATGAAGAATTACTCTCCAATTAAACGCACCCTAAGGTTGCGTTTTATTTTTCTTTTGTTTTATGTTTGATCCGCAAAATCATATTTACGAGAGAAGAGATACATTTGAAGTCTTTATGATACAAGAAATGATAATAAAAAAGAAATGTGTAAAATTGAAGAGGAAAAATATCATTTTTGCCTCTGACGTCTAAAAATAAACATACTTATTTCATTTTTCTCTTCCCGTTTGCAGATATAAGATGAAAAAACAAACACATTTATTTCATTTCCTCTTACCGTCTGTAAACATAAGAGGAAAAAATAGTCGCACTTCTTTGATTTCTTCTTTTCGCTTACAAAATTGAAAAAATAAATATTTCTTTTAAAAAACAAACGATGCCTAAATATGTTTTTGTAGAACCATATTCTCACGCGTTGGTGAATCTTAGGAGATCAGGTTTGCAATTTGTCGTTCTCTAGTAATATATATCGAGATGGAAAAAAATACTCTAAAAATGTAAGGTAACGACGGCAACAAAATTAATTTTAATCAATTATTAGCTAGGGAACAAGAAATTCTTAAGATAAAAATATTGAGCAATCAATCATTAAGCTTTCGTTGTCTAGTTTTTGTTGCGCGTATGGCGATTTTTTTCACTTTATATACTTGTTACCCGTGAGAGATATAGATATGTAAAGTGATATTTGTACTAGATGTTCAATTTGTACTCTAATTAAAAAACAAAAGTGTACAATTGTGTAAAGAGTGAATAAACCTGGTCCGGAAAGATAGAACGGAGTAGATTTTAGCAAAACAAAAGGACATTATGCAAAACGCTAACAGTGTTGGCAACTCATCACTCACCAAAAATCACATCAGTCACTCTTAACCAATCTCTTTATGCTACATCATTTAACCACTTTTTCCATCACTCACTCTTTTTTTATTGGCATCCGATCACTCTACATCCCTTCACTCACTTCTTTTTTCTTTTCTTTTTTTTAAATTCCATTAAAAAAAATTCCATTAAAATTAAAAAAACATTACATAATATTATTAAAAAACATAAAATAACATTATATAATACTAAAAAACTAATTTTCATCGTCTTCATCGTCCACCTCGATGTATGGTAATTGTTGAGCGTCAATATGGTCCATAAGATCAAATTGGAGACTAAAATGTGTTTCCTTATTTTGTATCTCGGCTAAGGCTGCTTCGTCAAACACCAGTTGGATTGGAGGATCCCGAATATGAACTGGCGAGATTGCGGTACCGGCGTCATGTATAATCATTTTGTGCAATATCACACACGCATACACTAGTTTTCTAATTCTGTCTATTGTGTGTGGCCGTAAGGGTCGATTCAGTATACCCCATTTAGCCTTGAGAACACCAAATGCCCGTTCAACATCCTTTCGAGCCGACTCTTGTACTTTCTTGAACTTTTTCTCTTTCGGGTCAGTTGGATATTTGAACGCTTTAACAAAAGTAGACCATGTAGGATATATGGCATCGGTTAGATAGTAGCCACGCTTGTAGGTATGGCTGTTCACAACAAATGGGCATTTAGGTGTCGTACGATTACGCTCGGTGAGGAATAGCGAAGATTGCATCACAAATTCACATCATTGTTTGAACCCGGCGGTCCAAAGAACGAGTGCCATATCCACAAATTTTGAGACGCCACTGCCTCCATCATAATCATGTGGTATTGATGATCACCCCTTTTATATTGACCCCTCAATTCCATTGGACAATTCCTCCAAACGAAATGTGTGCAATCTAGGCTACCGATCATACCCGGGATATGATATCTCTCTTCGTGTGTTTCGAACAAACGTGCAACATCATGGCTTGTTGGCCTACATAGGAAATCTCGACTGTATAATTGAATAATAGCGTTACAAAAAAATTGAAGCCATTCACGTGACGTTCTTTGTGCCATTTCTAAATACTCGTCAAACTCATCCGGTGGATTACCGGTTGCGAGTTGTTTAACGGTAGACGTACATTTTTGTATGGCTGTAAAACTTTTTTGCACTCAAGTATCATAACCCTCTTAAAATACTCGAATCTAGACTCAATAGCATGTGTGATTTTTAAAAATAAATTCACAAAAATAATCACGATGCAATCTTTCGGCAGCTTTGATCCGACTGCGTTTTACTGATTTTCGTGTCAACCTTGCCGTATCATCTTCCTCAATCGCGTTCAGGTTAATAAAAACCTCAAGACTACTATCGTTAGACCACTTAAACGGCTCATCTAACAATAAAGTCGAACCAATTCTTTTATACTCCATACAATTAAGTATGTTTTTTTTTTCTGGTATGTTTTTTCGATCAATATACTTTTTTTTTTTTTTTTTTTTTTTGTAGTAGGCTTTTTTTTTGTTGTGTCTCACTTCTCATTGTTGTCCAATATATAGTAAAAAAATATATATATCCGTTTGTAAGCTCCAACAGTCAAAAAAATCATGCAACGTTCGAATTTTCCAAGCTTACCCGTGCGTGAAACTTTGCCGTGTGTGAAGGATCCTGTGCGGTACCGCATGGCCGGCGACGGTGTTCCCGCACGGGATGGATCCCATATCGTGCCTTGTGGCGTCCACTGCCAACACCCTAAAGGTAATGTAACCCGCATACAAACTTCATTAAGGGTGTTGGCAATAGATGCCAGAAGGCACGAGACGGGATCCATCTCGTGCGGGAACACGATCGCCGGCTATGCGGTATCGCACAGGATCCTTCCCACACGGCAAAGTTTCACGCATGGGAAGCAAAGAAAATTCGAGCGTTGCATTTTTTTTACCGTTGGTAGTACAAACGGTTCTTTTCTTATATATATATATATATATATATATATATATATATATATATATATATATATATATATATATATATATATATTGGACAAGAAATGAATTGTTGAGACAAAAGAAAAAAAAATGGCCACTGTAAAAAAAAATTGTACCTAAAGGCAAAAAAAATAACTTGTTTTATATGTAGGTGCGCTTGAATTAAATATTTTTTGGAAGTTTTATATATATATATATATTTACATACGTTATATATATTTTTTGGAAGTTTTATATATATACTTGTATTAAATTGTTTTATATGTAGGTGCGCTTTAAAGAAAGTGGGTGCGACGATTTTTGTGGAAAACTAGAAGGGGGTTGAATAGTTTTACGTCTTTTTAATTTTATTATGAAAACTTAGTTTAGTTTTAAAACCTTGTTTGCTTTTAAGACTTTGATTCAATCTTATGTGAACTCAAATCTTGAACAATATGAACAACTATATCTAAGTATGAACAATAATAATATAAGCTAAGTATGTGAAATCAACACATGCACAATATAAACGATTATAGCTATATACGAGAGATAAGTAAGTAATCGTTTATTTTATAATCCTTATTTATATTTTGTATGAAAACTTTACTTGATCGAAATGATCAATTATATGTATGTTACCTTTTTAGTTTGATTGTAAAAACTTTGTTTTGTGAATGAAACTTTCGTTTGATCTTTAAGTAAAATCAATACTAGCACTATATGAGCAAATATATATATACGTTTACGTCTACAAAAGTAATAACGATATAAGCAAGATAATAAGTAAGATATGGAAAGATCTAACCGCGAGACAAAGGATTTATAGTGGTTCGGCTACAAGGACACCTTCCTTGCCCTACTCCACTCCTCGAGTCACCTACTCGAGAGTTTTCTTCACTATGTCAACAAGCTCCCTTATGGCGGAGAAAACCTTACACACCAATATACACACCACAACTTCGTCACAACTTATTCACACCTTCTACACAACTTCTTCATACCTAGTCACTACTTCTTCACACCTATCTATCTTCACAACTATCTACTTCACAACAATCTTCTTCACAACTATCCACTTCCCAACTTCTCTACTTCACAACTATCTACTACACACTCACTTTATCTACACACCTTGCTTATCTATCTTCTATCAAATATTCACAACTAGTTACACAAAGAAATAGATATAATGGATGATGCTCTAACAACTTGGATGTGGAGGTCACAACAAGTTGTAATACTTCTTCTCTTGAAGGATTGAAGTATTCTTCTCTTGCACTTGAAAGGTAGAGGTTTGGATCACTTTGAAACAAAGATTTATGTATGTATGATCAAAGGATTTTAGAGAATAGAAATGAGATCTAGAACAGAAAGTTTTGGGGTGCAAAAGGTGAGAAAAATTTATGGAATGAACCAGTATTTATAAGGGGAAAAATATTGTTTGGGAGCGTGGCCGGTCCCCTTAATAATTAAGGGGACCGCCTAGTATAATTAAGGGGGCCGCCTAATAAAAAATATTTTTTTCTTCAGATTTTTTGTCTTTTTGTCGGAGATGTTTTTCCTGAAGAATGTAGCCGTTTTTTGGGTTGAAATTTGAATTTAAACTATTTATTTTGAATAAGACATTTCTTATAAATACAAAATTGTTTTGTATAAGTTTAAAAATGTTTGTCCCACTTTAATAAAATGTAAGGTTTGTAAAAATAAAAATTCCTTTGATCATAAAATGCATTAGACACTTTGTTTATTCATTCCTTAAGTGATATGGATGCTAAAGCAAATATTTACGACTAAATACTTGTTTACGTCATAATTTGTAGTTCAATGAGTTTACGTTTTGTGGTTATCAAAACATAAAGATATCGATATATGTTAATAATGTTTTTAGGCATTATTTATATCAACAATCTTCAAGTTTTTGAGAGAGCCAATCTCGATTTTGAAAAACAATTTAGGAAAGTTTTCACGCATTCTAAAGCGTGACACATTCTCAGAGATCAACCAAAGTGGAAAGAACAACCGTTGGTTAGTCAAGCTCAAGAATCCACAGGATCGAGCAAGAAAAGAAAGTCGTCGGAGTCAAGTATCGCTCAAACACCAACAAACGAGACACCAATAAACGTGGAAGATTTCGACAGTGACTTACCGAACCTCAACGAGAACCCAACTCCATCAAGTCAATCGATAGGCAAAAATAGGCAAATTCTGAAGATTCAAGCCGAAGTTTGATGCGTGATACCTTTGCAGGTTACACGGCCGAAAAACAAAGTTTATTGCAGGCGCAGTTGGAGGTTCAAAAGAAAAATGACACATAATATTTCAAGTTTCTTGATGGAGAGGTCTACAATCATGACATGAAGTTCGTTATAAAGCTGCACGACAATATCCCAGACCCGACATTTAAGGAATTCGTCATCAGTAGGAAACGCAAGATATGCGCCAAATACGGTTAGCCGTGTGGTTTGTAGGATTTAATGTTTTTTAAGTTAAGTTTTAATGTTTTTACGTTAGTTTTATGTTCGATTTTAATTCTAATGGAAATTTAGTTATTTTATGTTTTTTAGTAATATTATGTAATATTTTTTTAATTTTAATGGATTTATTTATTTATTTTCTTAATTTTAATGGAATTAAAAAAAAATGAAGTGAGTGAAGGGATGTAGTAAGTGATCGGATGCCAACAAAAAATGGGTGAGTAATGGAAGAAGCGAGTGAATGATGTTGGATAAAGGGATTGGTTGGGAGTGAGTGATGGGATTTTGGGTGAGTGATGGGTTACCAACACCCTAACTAAAGGTGTCAATTTATAACAAAAGTTTTAACGTTTATCTCTTATGGGGTTCGTCAGTCCATCATGGCACCTCGTTGTGCCTCACCATTGCACCCCACCCCCTCAACTATTCTCGCCACTCGGAGCTTCATCTTCTGCACAATAAGGGTAATACATGTGCGATTTTTCAGATTGTGGGTCCCGAGCAATAGATAAATGTTTTTTTTACCTTTATTTATAGTTTGGTGTGGGGTTTATATATATATATATATATATATATATATATATATATATATATATATATATATATATATATATATACACACACATATATATATACATATATATATATATATATATATATATATATATATATATATATATATATATATATATATATATATATATATATATATATATATATATATATATATATGTAGGTTGGTTCTTGAAAAAAATCCATTTTGGTAGAAAAGTGGGAAAAGTGTACAAATCACCCATCCCCTTCCCTCTCCTTTTTTTCTCTAACTCAAGGGATCTGATTGTAACTTTCTTTATTGTTCAAGGTAACTTTTATGAATTGTCCATTTTAGCATGGAAAATACTAGATCCACCTAAGGTTTACAAAATTTCAGCCACTCGCTGACGTGGCAGAGTGCTGATTGGTTGCTTTTCTGTGGGCCACAGAAAAGCAACCAATCAGCACTCTGCCACATCAGCGAGTGGCTGAAATTTTGTAAACTTTATGTGGGTGTAGCACACCTCTTTTAGCATTATATCATATAAAATACATACTTTTTTTCTTTCTCTTTTTTATTATCTGATTCTCTCCAATCACGCTTCTTCCCTAGTGATTATTGCTTCCTATCTCTACACAATCAACACCATAAACACGATCTGATCAGATTCAGTAAATCTTTTCATTCTAATTCTTGAATCATCGATTAAAGTAAGTGTCGTAACTTTATTTGATTATAATTTTGTTAGTTTTGTTGTGTAAAATCAAATTTATATCTATTAAATGTGATTTTCAGAATTCATTTTGCACAGATTATTGTTTGTTATGAGATAGGTTTTTATGAATTTTGATTCATGTGATCATCAGGTGTGTTTCGATTTTTAAGAGTTTTGTGATATGATCTAGTGTATAGATTAGTTATTTGAAGCAAAGTTGAGAAAAAATACTTGAAAACGTGTTTATAAAATCTGCACTCAAGGTGTTTGATAAAATGTCTAAATGAAATTTCATAACTATTATGCGGTGATCTTACACTGTGATGCACTGATTTTATATGTTTGATAAAAATGCTTAAATGATTTTCATTGTTGATTAAGTCATTTGATTTTCTTAAATGTTATGCTAAGAAAGGAGGTTTTGACGTTAAGTTGGAACCGCATACAATCCATATTCTAGTGATGATCCGAAACTGAAATATTTTAGTTGTAATGGTAGTTTTAAAAAGGGCAAATGGCACAAAAAAGGCATCAAAGTTATGGTCCATTTCCAATCAAGGTATCTAACTTTTTTTCTTGCATAAAAAGGTTCTCAACTTTTTTTTTTTGCGGATTTGGGTTTTTTTCTAACTTTCGTTAACTCACTTCGTTAGAAAATTACATGTTTGGTCCTTGCATATGTATAACCATTTCATGCACAGTCCATACCCAAAAAAAAATTGCAAAAAAATATTTTCGAAAAAAAATAGGAAAAATTTTTTTTTAAAAATAGAAAATCAAAAAAATCAGAAAATAAAAAAAAAATCCAATTTTTTTTTTAAAATTAGAAAATAAATTTTTTTTAAAAAATTCGAAATTTTTTTTTCAAAAATATTTTTTGAATTTTTTTTTTATTATTTTCTAATTATTTTTCGAAAAAATTTTTGAAAATAAAAAATTAAAAAAAAAAAATTCGTAAAATTTTTTGAAAATAAAAAATTTTTATTTTCGAAAATTTTTTCTGTTTCTGCTGATCGTTATTTCATTTATGCTGATCGTTATTTTATTTCTGCTGATAAGCTTAGTGACAGTTTAGCAACAGATCAGTGACAGAAAAAGTGTCGCTAATCAGTTCAGTGACAGATTTTGCAACAGTTGAAGAGTGTCACAAAACTGTTGCAAGGACCTAACACAAATGTTAAATTTTTGTTATATTTCCACGGATCCATGTCTCAACAGTTGAAGAGTGTCACCTAACACCCAACCCTTTCTCATGCCTCAAAAGTCAAAATAAACATCAATATCCCTATATTCTTTCTTCAATTCCAACACAAATATTAACAAACAACCTAAAATTCTAAATCCATTAAAGCCAGATCTGTAATTCCATAAATACAAAGAATAGTTAATTTTATGAAAACCCACAATAATAACAAAGAAAAAGAAATAAAAAATATATATGGTGGTGATAGTGACAACGGTTCTGCCAATGGTCGAAGGTGGTCGTGGTGTGGTGGCTTCAGGTAGGCGGCGGAGGTACGACGGTCAATAGATACCCGAACAAAAATAACGGATCTTGAAAACCCACTATAAAACTCAACAAAAACCACAAAAATAACGGATCTTGAAAACGAACGACAAGATCTTTGATATGAGTGAAACTGGTGAAAGTAGTGGTAGTAGTAGTAAGAAATCACATGGGGAAATACCGCTTGTGAAATTAGGTGCTTAGCATAATTAAGGCCCGGGATAACAAACATTGATATGCACGTGGTATACAAGTTTCTAGAAGTTCATAATGATATCTAGTTTATGAAGAAGATATAGTTTTTGAAGACTTCTATGGATTTGGGTTACTCCTAATATAACTTCTTGTTTTATGTTTCGAGCGTGAATGTTGGTCTGGTTAGAGCTTTTAGTCTAATGAAAGAAATTTATGATGGATTCTGAATGTAGATTGCAAGAATCTTAGGCACGATCAACATTTTTATTGAGGATCGTGACATACAAATGGTAGTGGAGATTGTAGTGGAGATGTTTCTAAGTAAGCAAATTTATTCTATAGGTTATATTGTTGATTATTACAAAGATGACGATTATTGTTTGTGTGGCTTATTCAGGGCATATAATGAAGCTAAAAAGAATTACCAGCGATATGGAGATAATGTGTCTATCAAAGCTACCTTCAGGTTTAACAATTAATACATTTAACTACAATTTATAGTATTATTATCCACTATGATGCACCTTTATATTATAAACTGATGCACTTTTTTATGAATAGTTTATATTGATTTATGTCGATGGATTAGATCCTGAGCTAAGATGAGTTTCCTAAGAAAAGACGATTCTACCTCACTTGCGAGAAGAAATAAGGACATACCTTGAGGACCTGTCTAGAAAAAGACCCCAACAAGCAGATACAAAAGCGCCCAAGTTGCTCAGTTTATGGACCTTCCAAAATGTCCTATCAAGAATGAATCTTCTCGTATTCGTTGTTAGATACTTTTTTTGTATTTGATAAATTCCCGTATTTTCTTTCTTTTATGAATTCCTCAGCTCATTGATATAATGAGGTTTTTGTATATACAGTTTGTGTTATTCGATACTTCTGCAAATTAATTCTCATTTATATGATTAGCATTCTATTTTAACATTGGTGCACCTTTTCGTTTCCATCACTGATGCACCTTTCATTTATCATAGTTATGATGAGCAAATTAATTCTCATTAAGCAATTACTATTTCCAAATTCATGCACCTTTCATATACAAGGTACCAACTATTTTAAATTAGGTGTTGTTCAA
Organism: Artemisia argyi; assembly: GCA_030686995.1. Taxonomy (NCBI): domain Eukaryota; kingdom Viridiplantae; phylum Streptophyta; class Magnoliopsida; order Asterales; family Asteraceae; genus Artemisia; species Artemisia argyi. The sequence continues at coordinate 33,072,890 of CM060683.1, forward strand.
ATTTGGATCCGCCAAACACAATTATCACAAATCAACCCATCATGGAAACTTACCTGCAACAACAACAACCTACTCTTTCATCAGTTAATAGTTACTTATTTCATGATAATTTATTGATTTTTTGTGTGCAAGTGACAAAAACCTAAGAGGTTAACTAAATATGACTAAAAATGTCATTGAATCTATAGTAAACCTCACAAAGCAACTGTAGTCGGTCGACAAAAAACTAAAATAACTCGAGTAAATAAATCAGAGAAACTCAATTGCTAAGGAATACATATAACTAGTTACATATATTCGTTCTAAATAATACATAGAATTTCAATTAATGATAAAAAATTATAAGAAAGAAAAAAACACAAAAAAAAAAAAAAAACAGACTTCAGTCTGCAGTTCAAGACTTCTAAACTTCGATATGGGCTACCCTTCAACTAATTGACAACTCTTTTTTGCATTATTAATCGAAAAGGATATTTCACTGCTGAGAATACAAGTTGGATTCACTCTTTGCACATAAATGCATAATAAGATCAGGAGAGAGGTGTATAAAAAGCTTCCGATTTTAGTCTTTTATCATGAAATTGAAGTAGATACTTGTGTCTTCTTACGCTTGGCTTCAGGTTCATCACTTTGTTCTTCACTATTATTAAGAATCTCCTTAACTATTTCTGACCAGAAGAGATGCGTGTTTCCTAGTAATAGTACGCCCAGCCCTCAGTTTTGGGCCTTAATGCCTTTCGGGATTTGGAAGAAAATGGGGCACCTTCTTTACTTGAGCTTTGCTAAATGCAATCACTCGAGCAAAACTAGCCTGTTGTTAATTATTTCAAAATATGTCAATTTAGTTCACACTAAAGAGTATTTGTGGCATTAGATCAATAATGAATATAAGCATACCTGAAGTACGGGTTCCTTGGCTAAGATCACACTTCCAGAATCCTCCGGTGGCTGGGGTTTCACCGGATGATTTTTAACCTACAAAATGACAAGAAAAGGGCATCAATTTTAAGCATAGAAAAATACATTGTGCACGTAGAAAAAACACAAAAAAATATAAAATTTTAGCTTACCCAACAACGCATGATATCCTATATGACCTCTATAGGAGCATTAGATTTTAGACCTAATGGGTTCACATGAGTTCCAAAGATACGATATCCAACATTTATCACTGCAGACCTAAACAAAACAGATGCACCAAAAAAAACAAAACAGATGCACCAACTAAACATGACAGATGCACCAACTAAACAAGACAGATGCACCAATTAAACAAAACATATGCACCAATTAGCTGTCATCGTCATATAATTTCCATGAAAAACATATTTTCCATACAAGAATCTGAATAGCCAAGACAATGGTATATCAGCTTTAAAGCCATATGCATAGAAAGTTCAGCAAGTAACCTTGATAGTGTATCATGAAATGGATAAGATAACAAGTCTGGCATTAATTTTTACGCATCTGTTATCATAAGCATACCTACTTCTAGGAGCTTGTAAGCATCCTGCATACATGAAATGATTACAAAAACACATAAGAAAACACATGTAGCATATAGAATCAGGCAAAAAAAACACTAAGGAGGTGTTTGGGTTTGGGTTTTAACGTATAAGGTTGTACCAAAGCAAACCGACCCATTTCAACCTGTAAGATGAAGCTTCAGATGTATAAGATGCACCATGCTATTTAGTGATACTTGTAAATCAGAATCACCATTTGATGCGTCTTGTGCACATATCGTCACCCCACAGTCCATAAGTTCCAGAAGTGGCAATTAGGCTGTGGCAAACTGGATACCACCTGATGACAATGAAAAAGATTTAAGTTCCATGCCTTTTTTTTTTTTCTTATGTCTTGCGCTTGAACAATGTAAGTACTTTGATTGGTAACATGTAATTAATGCAAGTCGGGAACGAGTGGAAACAATGTTCTTTTCCTCTTCAGTAAATACTATTTGCTTAATCACCTATAGTTCAACTAGCATGAGTCTTTTATTATTTACTTATAAGTCAACTATTAGCATGAGTATCAAACGGACACTATGATACAAACGGATGTACTAAAATACCTCTAACGGATGCACTAGAGTATTTTCAAACTGATGCACTAAAGACATCAAACGTGTGCACTAAAGTACCTCCTGATATTTACAATAAACATGATTAACAAACTAGATTGTTAGACACTAAGCTTTTAAATAAGAAAAATCTACGAGGTTGTATATAAGAAATAAAGAAATAACACTTCGGTTGAAATATGACCTATTTGCTCCATTTCATTTTATCCATTGTTCTCGAATTTTGACATGTTTACCACTAGTATCACTATTGATCATATACAACAGGTCTTTCATCTCTCTTTTATTATTCCTTATAAGTCAACTGTTCAAGTCGACGCTAAATAAAACTATTGGCTTAATCGCCTATAGTTCAGCTAGCACGAGTCTTTTATTATTTATTTATAAGTTAACTGTTAGCACAAGTCTCAAACGGATACTATGATACAAACAGATGCACTAAAATGGAGATGCGCCAATATCGATTTTCAATCTCTAAAAGAAGAGTAAACATACCTTTTACTACAAGCTGGCACATGCATCCAAGAATACCAGCAACTAAAGAACTATCAGCTCCACTTGAGAGTGGAAGAAGGAAACCAATATGTCTAAGAATGCACCGATCATAATCATTGATGCCCTAACCTTACTCACCGATGCTCTAATATGTTCAACGATGCACCGAACATATAGATATTCAAACTTATGCATCAAACACAATCACAGATGCACTAGTATAATCTGGTGCCCTAACATGTAATCATAATTAACCTGATGCAGCAACCACAAACATAGATGCACTAATACAATATGATGCCCTAACTTATAATTCTGAGGCTGCAAATATACACACAAATGCACTAATACAGATGCAACAACCACAAACACAGATGCACTAATACAATCTGATGCCCTTACTTGTAATTTTAATGCCGCAAATAAACACACATATGCCCTAAGATGTCATATCATTCAAAATTAAACACATTTGCTGCAAATTAGTGCATCTTAGGTATAAAATCTTACGCAAGCATTTTATCAAACACCTGGTGTGCAACTTTAATAGAAACATTATTCATGCATGTTTTCATCAAATTTGTTCCATATTTTGTAGAAAACATGATGATATGATGATAAACTTTCAACAAAACTTAGAAAAATCATCACAACATTGATTTAAATTTGATCAATAACCAAAATTAGTGCACTTACAGGTTAATTCTTGGTTCTTCTTCATTATTAGATGATTAAATGTTCAAATTTCACCAATATTTAAGTGGATTGTTGATCAGGTTATCAAATTATTGCATCCACGGCGGAAGACGGTAGTGGTGGTGGCGGTGTGTCGCCTCATATAGATAGAGTAGCTCATCTTAATGTTTGGGCGTCGGTGTGATGGTGGCGGAGTAAAGTTTGACGTGGTGGTTGCACGACGGAAGACGGCGGCGACGGTGGTGGTAGTGACGGTTAGTGTGTGTGTTTCAATGGGTGAGTGTATGTGTTTGAATCAGGGATATGTGTTTGGATCTGATTAACAAAGATGGTTCTATTTTATTCTCTTACACCCCAAAGTTTGACATGTTATCACAATCTACTCTTTAACTTTTTTTCTCACTTTTCTATCTAATTGCACTTTTCTCTAGAACCGCACCCTATATATATATATATATATATATATATATATATATATATATATATATATATATATATATATATATATATATATATATATATATAATGTGTGTTTGTAGTCTGGTTTGGTGTGTGTCGAGAGAAAAAAGGAGATCTAGGTTTACAGCTGGTGTTTTTTATTTTTTTGGTTTTGGTCCTTGTGTTTTTGTTTATTTTTCGGTTTTGGTTCTTATGTTTTTCTTCTTTTTATTTACAGTTGGTGTTTTTTATTTTTTTTAGTTTTTAAGTAAATAACATTTTTATGTTTAGTTATGTGTGTTAAATGAAATAAATCTAATTTGTTTGAAAATGAAATAAAAAAAAAAATAAAGTTGTAATTGGTGGGCTTCAAATGAGTAAGTTGAAGTTAGTTGTTAGTGAGAGGGGTTAGTTGTGCAGGTTTGTTAAAATAATGTAACGCCCCGTGAGCCTCAAATAACGAAGAGAGGGTGCTCTATGCACCTAGTGCTCTTACATATACAGTTGTCCTTGTGGAACATAAATCATCGGCTACTCACTTGAGGGACACATTGCATGTCACTAGGCCCAAACCTTTTACGAAGATTTAAATTCAGCTTTATTTTAGATACGTTTTAAAAATATGGATCAAAAGATATAAAATAACATAAAAGCATCACATTTACAAATATATGTTGACAGTTTACTTGTATATTCGTGTAGCATCCACAATTCCGCATCATTAATGGTGAATTATGCTATTAGGTAGTGAGTAAATGTGCCTCCTTTAAATTAAATTAGTTGGTGAAATAAATGTCCATATCAGTGACCAATTCAACACACAGGAAAAAGAAAAACCTCACTATGGAGCTACAATAAATAACATTGACTTCACAAAGAAGAATCGGTTATCCATCGTATATAACCTATCAAAAGTATATAAGCACTATTAAAGGTTTTTTGTTCATGTCAAATAAGTAGTAAATTCTTAAGTCAGATGCACGAGTTTATCCGAGATATGCTTATAAAGGGACATTGCTAGACTGCCGTAGTTGATAGCATGTTTTCTTTTGTGAGTGTAGAGTGTACCATATCAAAAGGTACTAATGAAATTGTCAACCGTTGGCATTAAATATTTAAATCCGATTCGAGAAAAATATAATGAGATAGCGATTGGGTGGGTGGAAGAATTTAAGGGAGCTGCAAAATATATTGACTTCATTCACGTGGCCTACTCAATATGTGAGAAACCGCGCCACCTTTTTATTTATTTCACTTTACTAACTTAACCATAAAGTTACCAAAAAATATAAAATTGGTTCAAGTTTCATAACTGTTTCTATTTGTTCACATGCAATGCTCGTTAGTTGGAGTTTAAAAATTCTATCTAAATACTATAGCGGGGGAAGTTGGTTCCCGTGCCCATTAAAAAACAATTCTTGCAATAAAAAAATAATTTGTTAATAAAAGAGTATTTCCTTTTATGGCACATCATATGCGCTGGCTGTTCTTGATTGGTGCCACAAAATTAAAAAACTATTTGTTCCTTTACAAACGAATTGTTCCTATTGGTGCCAGAAAATTAAAAACTATTCCTGATTAAAATATTTGGAAAATACTTGGGCCTTTGCTTAGGCTGCCTTTGCAAAAAGAATTTAAAAAGAAAATTACAAAATACACCCTAAACTTTTAACTATTAACGTCTTTTTTATACAACAAATTTTATTTAACAAGTATCAAACAGACATCTCGCGATGTGTTGAATAGAAAAAATACCATAAAAAAGGTCTCTCGATAATGAATAAAACGAGCCCAATATTGATATGCTTTTAACATACGTACAATTTTATAAAAAAATTTTGAAATTTCAAATACTTTAAAAATCAACAACCAAATTACGAATACAGTTGCTAAAACCGCAGTGTCAACACAGTCTTCCAAAAAAAAGTTTTGCTATTTAAATAGCTCAGCCACCGGGACAAACCCGATTTCTAAAAAAAAGTACAAAAATTATCAACACTACTTAAGGCCCGAAAGTTGTAACCATCTAATCCATTTTTAAAAACACCGGACTTCGATTTCCAGACCAAGATAAAAAACTTAAATATTTTATTACAATTATTGTACGACCAATATTTACATTTAATAAACAAATGAAATAAAAAGTTACTGTACTCTCTAATAATATTAGTAAAAAAATAGAAAACTTATAAAACACACCCTAAACTTTTTAATATTTACGACTTTTTTATATAACAAAATTTATTTGTCAAATGTCTAACAGATATATAACGGTTTCTTGAATAAAAAAATACTGTTAAAAAGGTCTCTCAATAACGAACAAAATAAGTCCAATATTGATATACTTTGGACGTACGTACGGTTTTATAAAAAATATTGAAGTTTTAATATATATATATATATATATATATATAGTTTTTAAATAAAAGTACTTTCAAAATGCGCCCTTAACAAATTAAATAACATTAAAAATTATCCTAAATTTTTTGAAAATTATAAGGGTCAAAATTCGCCCCGCCGCAACACACTGATGGCCGACACAACATTCATTTCAAAAAGGACGTCGTACGACAACTACAAATATAGCTTGACACAACATTTATTCTAAACAAAAAAGACGTATCGGCAAAAGACATACTACGATCTTAAAACGAGAAGCCCCGCCCAAACATTATTTGTAAATGATTATCGCAAAAAATTCTCAAAAATTCCCGCTGCAACGCAGCGGGCGCCTACACACTTGTTCTATCTATAGATATGTGAATAGAACGCTCATTATAAAATTCGATCTATCGATACGAGTGTGTGCGGTGATAACTACGATCATCAGTATCGTATCATATCAGTTTTTCACTTTATTACCAAGCATAATGTATCAAGACGACTAATTCTACTACACAAATTACCTCACTTTATAAAATAAATAAATAAAATCTACACACAACTCGTTCGTCTGATCAACTGAGTTCTCAACAAAACCAAGGGACAACGCGTTTGTGTTTTACACAGAATTACCGGTTGAGATTTTGGATATGCTCAAAGTTTTTACCATTAACATTTTTTATATCTGATACATTATTGTAGGTTGTGTTATTCAATTTTGGATATCCTTAATTCAGGATGACCTATTATTGTTGTTAGGATTGTTTAAATTTAAATATTTAAAATTTTGTATGATGTTTATTTATACCTAAAAAATGCTTGTCCAATCTTTTTGGAAACCTATATATGAATTCCGAAATTGAAAATTCACATATCTCAATTCTCAAATAAATTTCTATCGAATTTTCGGATATAACATATATATTTTTTAGCACCATATATTTTAGTGGAAAATAACGATCAAATTTTAGTGGCAAATAAAAGTAGTTGAAAAGAAAGATGGCAAATCAACTCTATTGGTACATGTTTGAGGCAAATTCATTCTATTAACTTTTTTATAATGATAGCTTACATGTATGTCGAATACATTCTAGTATATATGTTGATATGCATTACTAGCTTGTTATGCTTGCCTTCAATTTTAGTAAGAACTAAAGTTCATGTCTTTATATTAATTGTGTAGGATAAATGTTTAGCTTTGTTGTCGTTTCATATATATTAGGGCCGGAAATGCTGGACGAAATAACCGACGCAACTTTCATGAAAATAACCAGATTGGATTTAACATAGTGCATCGAACATGGTTAATAATAACGTTTGTTTTAAGAGGTTACCTCATATACCTTTTTGCTAGCCAACCTTTGCCTAAGTACAACTGAGGTTGGGGTGACAAAACTTGACACTAAAGTCTCTTTATGTCAATTACATTATACTCCCTCAGTCTCAAAACTATTGTTAGAAGACAAAAATCATAAAGTTTAATAAAAGTAGTGCCACTTTAATATTCAACCATTCAAATACAATATACATCCACTAAATACTCTAGTTTTTACTTAAAAAGAAAAATGGACAATTATTTTGAGACAACCCGAAAAGAAAATATGGATTATTATTATGAGACGGAGGGAGTAGTAAATAGCACTACAATTAAACTAGACAACAATGCTACCCTTCAAACTGTTTTACAAACAAATTGTTAATTTACGCTCTTCCTGGAGCTCGGGATTTTCAACTTAAGTATAGTTAGTAAAAATTACCCGGTTAGTACCTTCGCTTATGGTAAATTCAGGATTTCAGGAAAAGAAAAACAACTTGGTACTCAAGTTCAAGCCACATGAAACTCAATTACCACACGAAAAAGTTATGCATCCATAAAATACCATAGAGACACGTGAAGTATGGCTAATACTCCACATCAGTTTCTATTGACAACTTAATAAAGAATGGTTTTTGGTGTTTCCATTCCATCACAGAAGTACAAACTTGAGTCGTAATCATCGTTACACAGAGTTGTCGGTTGAGACTTTAGATATGTCTCAAAATTTTTATCATTGACACTTTTATATCTAACACGTTATTGTAAGTTCTGTTATTCAATTTTTGGTATCCGAAATTTGGGATGACCTGTAGCTAGGGTCGTTTAAATTTAAATATGAATTTTGGATGATGGTTTTATTTATACCTAAAAGATGCATATCCAATTTTTTTGGAAACTTATATATGAATTTCGAAACAAAAAATTCATATATCTCAATACTCAAACAAATTTCTATTGAATTTTTTGAATATAACACGGATATTTTTAGCAACCCAAAATTTAATGGCAAATAACGCTCAAATTTTAGTGGCAAATAAAGGTGGTTAAAAAGAAAAATTGCAAATCAACTTTATTGGTATATGTTTGATGGCAAATTCATTCTATTAACTTTTTTATAATGATAGCTAACATATATGTCGAATACACTCTAGTATATATGTTGATATGCGTTACTAGCTTGTCATACTTGCCTTATCAATTTTAGTAAGAACTAAGTTCATGTCTTTATGTAACTTGTATAGGATAAATGTTTAACTTTGTTGTCGTTTGATAGAGATCAGGGAAGGAAATGGTGGACGAAATAGCCGGCGCAACCGTCATGGAAAATAACCAGATTGGATTTAATAGAGTGCGTCGAACGTGGTTAATAATGACATTTGTTTTATGAGGTTACCTCATATACCTTTTTCTAGCCAACCTCTTCTTAAGTACAACTCAGGTAGGGGTGACAAAACCTGACATTGAGTCTCTTTATGTCAATTACAATATAGTAAATAGCACTAAAATTAAACTCGGCGCCAATGCTACCATTCAAACTATTTTACAAATGAATGGTGATTTTACGCACTTCCTAGAGCTTGGGATTTTCAACTTATGTTTTAGTAAAAATTATCTGGTTAGTGCCTTCGCTTATGGTAAATTCAAAATTTTGGGAAACGAAAAACAACTTGTGGTACTCAAGTTCAAGCCACATGATACTCAGTTACCACACGAAAATATTATGCATCTACAAAATACCATAGAGACAGGTGAAGCATGGCTAAGACTCGACATCAGTTTCGAGTGGCAACTTAATAAAGAATGGTTTTTGGTGTTTCCAACCCATCACAGACGTACAAACTTGAGTCATAATCTTCGTTACGCAGAGTTACCGGTTGAGACTTCGGATATGTCTCTAAGTTTTTACCGTTGACACTTTTTATATCTGACAAATTATTGTAGGTTGTTCAATTTGGTTATCCGAAATTCAGGATGACCTATTATTATAACTAGTGTGGTTACGGTCCGCCGCGTTGCGGCGGGGCGGTGTAGTTGTCTAAAAATTTAGCTACAATTTTAGAATGGAATACTGACGTAAAAAGTTTTTGCTAGTTTAAAAGTGTCGTTGTCTTTGTTTGTAATTTTTTTTTCAGTTTTCAATTTTTGTCTTTTTTTCTTGTTTAGTGTTTAAATAAACTAAATATACAGTTTTTTTTTTTTTTTTTTTTTTTTTTTTTTTTTTTTTTTTTTTTTTTATATATATATATATATAAATGTTTTATTGGGCTTTAGTAAATTTGTTTGGCAATGGATTGGGCTTATGGTCTGTTGTTTGTTTTTTGGGCTTATGTTTTATAATATCTTTGTGTGTGGCTATGTAGTCATAGAAAAATCTGGGCATAAACACTTCACGCATTATGGGAAAATATTGGGGCCTTACATTCCTGGATCATGGGCCTTACATTCCTGGGCTACGAAAAAAACAAAAAAGGCGACTATATTGAACGACGTCGTATACGATGCTCTATTATATATATATTAACTAGGGTTGTTTAAATTTAATTATTCGAAATTTTGAATGATGGTTTTATTTATACCTAAAAAATGCACATCAAATTTTTTGGAAACTTATTTCTTTAATTTCGAAATTGAAAATTCATGTATCTCAATACTCAAATAAGTTTCTATCGAATTTTCGGATATAACACGGATATTTTTTAGCACCCCTAATTTTAGCATTGTCCTTTTATGTTATTTAGATCAAGTCTTCTATTTTTCATTTCATTCACATTAAAACTATCGAGGTATTTATGATTTATATTATCCATTTTAAGAAATTCAAGAAAGTCGTATGTTTGTTAAATAGGAGACATAAAACTCAATATAAATAAATGTTGCATACAATGTAGCCAACACGTTTTGATCAAATACTAGAATTTGCAAAAAAAATTTAGCTTTATTCTTTTGAACAATAAAAGAAAAGATAAACCCCGCCAATGAATCTCTTGGTAATGGATGATGATGATGTTGATTTCGATTTTCGTCTTATGTTGAAATCAAGGACGATCATAATCCTTACTTAAGTTCACACAAACATAAATGAAACGTGCTAAACTTAAACATAAGTCAGCATCTTGAAGCGACCTATAAAAGGATGGACGACGTACATTGCAAACTAAATCTCAAAATTTAAGCAACCCAACTCGTTTAAACTTGATTCCAGCTTAACCTATTAATTACTCATTTACTCAATCATTTTCATTGTGTTTGACTAAAATCAAACAAATTTCAGTCCTATATAACCTAGTTCGATCTATATTGCAATTTATTGGCTAAAACAAAACATTTGGTTCTGAAATGAAGTTTGCTCACGAATACGCCGAGGAGACGTACATTATATTAATAATTATAGGTATTATCAAGGTAAGTTTGAATATAATCACTATAGTCAACATTATATTAATAACTTGATTGATTGTTTTTGCAAAACAAACGATACAAGATCTTTTATTAATACTCCATTGATCTGCGTGGAGTCATTTGTTTACCAAAATGAGTAACAAATGGTGAGATTTTTCATGAAGGTATAATGCATGCATAGCATCATGATGGAAAGAATTTATTAACAACAGAGGGTTATAACAAAAGGAGATTGTTATTGATTAAAGGTCGATTTCAAGTTATGAGAGTTTCAGAATTACTAGAAAATACGTCATCACTAACCAAAAACTTTTTGGTTTAGTAGGTCCAACTTTATGTTCAGGGGAATTGAGTGAAGATACATCATTTGAGATGTATTGTATCGAGAAATTTGGAGCGTCAGGAAATAGAGAATTTGAAAATATCTGGTATTGAGGAATCTGAAGTATACGGTAACGGAGAATTTGGCTCAACATTCTTCCACGGCATCTCTTGGTGTGAACTTTGTCCAACTTCGAATATTGCCTGACCACCAATCAAATCTTCATATGATTCAGTAGCTCTTCTGAGTTTTTGACGTAAAGGTGAAAAAAAAAAATGGTGACGATGGAAGTGATCTTTGAGTGAGTTTTATATCAGGTTGGGGTTGTGATATTTGTTTGTAAGGGCCTTCAGTATTCGGAGAATTTTGATTGATAGGTGATGTACTAGTATTACAGAGAGTAGTTTCAACATTCACGGGAGTTTTAGGAGACATGTTACAGTAGTAACCGAGAATAGTATTTTATGAGGATTTTGTATGTTAAAGATGTAACAGTACAGATAAAATAAGAAATTGTATAAGAGTAACTATTAAGCATGTAAAATAATCTTAACAGATAATGTATTGAGCACGGCAGTCTGCAGACACGGAGGGCATAAAATAGTATGGTGTAAAATCATTCATTTTGAAAGTGTAGTTATAGTTTAATGTTTGAAAACATTTAATTCTCTATAACTTTAGCTCTTATACCAATCTGTAACACCCCCAAATTTAAGTTTGTAGCAGCGGAAAAGTAATTTGGGTGTTACGGGGAGAATCAAAGTTATAATCTCATAAAACGGCTTAAAAGAAGCGTTTTGAAAGTTATTTGTCATTCAAATAATATGTTTGATAAAAGATGAACCATTTGATTTAGAATCTTATTAAAAGATATAAAGGCTTGAAAGAATGACATATTTGATTTTTACACCGTTTTAATTTATCAGAGTAATAAATGCCCGCTCCGTGTCTTGTCATGCTCCTGTTAAATTACCTGAGATACACATGCTTAAAAGTGTCAACACAAAGGTTGATGATTTCATAGAGTTTCATGGAAAACCATTTATTTTAATAGATTTCAAGAATCTTTAGTAATAATTGTAATAAATACAAACAGTGATAGAACAAGCATTGAGTGATGTTAATTTTAATCACAGATAATTCATATAGATATTCAATCAAATTCAAATAAGAGATCAATAATCCTAACACGAGATGGAAACTCATGATGCTAATTTAATGAGATATACAATTCAAGTCTGGTCAAATACCTATACAGTTGTATCTAAATATATGTTGAAAACATACATTTTCTTATGGATATTGCCCCAAGCCTCATGACACACAAAACGTTAACAAAAGAGGTGATTATCAAGTCAATGATAATATTGCCTTCTTGTAATAGGTGATTTGCCAATTCCTATTTTTACTCAAATATAGTGTATCACGACTAATACGACTAACCATATGCATAATGGCATTCCGTCAAGTATTAGTGGGATCGGAGGTCAATCCTTAACAGGTTTCGAAGCTGTTCACTATATTCGCGCTCACATACAAGTGATTAATGGCTCATGATTGAGGGACTTTATGGCGATAAAGGTAACTTAGGCAATATCAAGGTAATGATGTAACTAGAATATTGGTGCTCTTCCTAGCAATTATTTCTGTTGAACATAGAAATATCATATAGAGATAATGAAATCATTCAGGATGTTATAGTATAATCAAGTATCATGCCACAATAATCACTTTGGAAACATTATCATCTAAGTATCAGTATTTCAGTTAAGTAATTCGCCAGTAACATATATTTATCACATCTTAAGTCATAAACTTCATCAGGTAACTACTAATAAAGAAATTAATTTAAATCATGTAATTTATTCATATACTTATAAAGTTATCAAAGTATATGTAAGCATGTATCTCCCCCAATGAGTTAAAAACAAGTATTGGAAATGGGCTATGACTCACCTTGATTGATACGGGAATGATGAAAAGTAAATTCGAGAGATTATGGGAACGATTATGAAAACGTCTTCAATATGGATCCTGATAAATAAATTTATCTAAGAATCTAACCAAATACTATTTGGTAAATATGAAACGAATAACGAATAACGATTAATGAATAATGATTAATGGTTATGATGAAAAGATGATATGCAAATGAAATTCTTACGTTTATAATAATATGACAAAATATGTTATTATTTCCAAAATTCTTTCTTTTTAATGATGATAAAAATAATACGTAATGAATATGAGTTTAAATATCGTTATATATATTATTAACGTAAAGTTAAATAATATATAAATAAAATGTAATGAAAATGCATATGACGTGATGGGGTGACGTAAAATAGAAAATAAAATAAGAATGTCAAATATAATATGTGGGTCCTTGTCCTTTTTCCAATTTTACACTTTTTACTCTAGCGGCGTTAGCGTTACACCGTTAGTCCTTTCTATATAATAATTTTCATTTATAGTCCACTACATGTCCACTATTACAATCTAAGCTTGGAATATTAAGTAATATCAATTTATATCCTTAATATTCTATTTTTACATTTTCAGTCCTTATTATACACAATTGACGGTTTTAGTCCCTCTAGTTGAAACTATTTGCAAATTTGGTCCAAAAATCACAAGGAAAGTGGGAAAAGATTTCTGAAAGTTTCTATATTTTTATAAATCTTATTTAAGTCTAATGGAATTGCTTATTAGGTCGGAGTGCTTATTTTTAAGCTATTGGGCTTAACGAGCCAAATTAAAGGCCCGTTAATGTTTTAAGATCCGGGCTTCGTGAGACGAGTTGGGCTCATCAAAATAGTCATTTTTCATGTTCTAAATTTATATCAAAAAGCTTTGAAAATCCAGCTTATTTGTAGAGCTTAAAATTAGCTTATTGGGCTTTATAGCCCAAACCGTATACTTGTTGGTTTAAAAAAAAACAAAACGAATTCTGTCACTTACTTTGTACCATTTAGAGTGTCGAGACGCGATTATTTTTACAAGTTGTCTAAATGAAAATGATAGTTAGCTAGGTGATCTATCACATGGTTTAAAAATATTGTATGCTTGTTACGTTAAATTTCGATATATATGATCATTTTCTAGGCTGTTGGAACGTGTTATATATGTAAAAGACTTAGAAAATATTTCTAAGTGTTCTGTTGTTTGTGTAAACGATTCAAACTAAGATCAAATTAGGTTTGTTTGATGCATGCAATATGAAAATAAAGGTGAAAAAAGTATGCTACGTGATTCCTAGGCCTTCCAAGATAGAGGCTAGTCACACTCGTGTTTCTATATGATTTTGCGTACGTAATAATAAACATGAAACTATACTACGTTCGACATAAATTTTACGTGATGTATGGACATATAAAAACGTGTAGAATGAATTAGAGATGATCAAGAAGGACTTACAACATCTCAAGGGTGGTAGAGAATCGAGAGAAATGATTTGAAATATGAGTAAATGGCCACGTTCAATTTATAACAAGTATACGAATTATACTTTGCAACAAATATTCTCTATGGCTCCTAATAGAGAGTACAAACACTTCTGGTCTTCCAAAGGTGAATTTGAGAGAGTATATGAATTATTTTGAGTGTTTGTATTGAAAGAGAATAAGGTGGTGATTGTAGAGTAGATATAGAAAGATTTTGGAACACGTATGGGTTCAAATAGTGCAAGGAACATAAGCAACTATGCATTGTCAGTGAATGGATGATATTTGAGATAGAATTCTGACATATCATGTAACCTTTGATATTTGTGGATGGAACTCAACTTTTAACATGAAACTATGATAGAAATATTATTAGGATTGCATAGGAACGAGTTGGAGAAAAATGGTTATGTTTTGGATTTTTAAGTATGTCGAGTTGGGTTGTTTTGGTCGAACACTTTGCCCTTCAAAAACATATCAAAACTCGACATGTGATTCTGTGATTGGACACGTTAATAGTTTACCAGGTGAGGAAAATGGCGGTGCAAAAATACATAGGTGTCGTGTTTAAGATTTGAGAGAACGAGAGTCATTTTGTAGCATGTTTACTAGTCGAATATACTTAAAATTATAAAATAGATTTTGGGCTTTAATCTTGGGCTGATGAATAGTAACTTGTCATGTGGTTTGGGCTTAGATGATATTAAGGGCCCGTTTAGTTGTAATTAGTATTAAGTAGGATTAGTGATTTTATTTAGTTTTCGTTAAAAGTGTCAAGAACTTGTTCCGTCATTTGGTGAATTTTGGAATGACGTGATTTCGTTATTATAGTATAATAAGAAAAAATTTAAATTTTCCCATAAAAATGGTGATTAAAATGATGACAGAGATTATTATATAATTAACCGAAGTTAGTTATACGAATTTTCGCAGTTCTCTACACTATTAATATTGAAACACTGTTTTGACCTTGTAAAGTATGCGGAATCTACTAACACAAAGCTTAAGAAGAACTTTTATATTAAACCAAACTTGAACCTGCTTTGTTATACATATTCATTAACAATCCTTAACTATTATCGACTTGTAAAGCTATATGACTCTTAGAACTTCGACTAAAAACTTATATCCCTAATACCATCATAAGGCTCCTTATATAGATAACCTTAAGTATGTTTACATCATCTACTTGAATGACAAGTAATTATCCCTAACTAATTCTAGAATATTCATACAATATTACATATTAATCCTTTAATCAATATTGCACTTAAGTCCTTATTATTCTTCGAAGTACTTTGAATAATCTTCAATATGCAGCAGTACTTTGACTTTGATCTTCAAGCAGCACCGTGACACAGCACTACTTTGAAATACAGAAGTACCTTAAACCTTATATCCCAACAATCCTCCCCTAACTTGAACTCCACTTGCTTAATTTCAAGTTTCTTTGTTATCTTCGATCTTCAATATCTTAATCATTCAGAAAGATTGTTTCTTTATCTCTTTATCCTTTATCTGTCATGTGTGTCAAAGTACTCTTTATCAGCATCAGTTGATATCTTCTCTGCAATAAATCTCCACAGCTACACAACAACATTTTGGTACAACGTTCATCAAATCTTTTAAAGTTTCATACTATTCTCATCACTTGCAGGTGTGTAAACTCCTGTGAGAGGTGAATCATTGAAAATTAATGGATTTTGATGTCTCTTTACCAAAGCCATTAACTCTGGAGTAGCCAATGTTTAGGTTAGAACAACCATGGTACATTGATAACCATATGATTTTTAGCAAATCATCAGCTATCAACGGATTTGAGTAGTCTTTACCAAGAGCCATTTGCTTTTGGACTAGTTAGTTCTTTGATCTCAACCACGGTGAACTAATTACCATAAATGGATTTTCCACAGCCTTTACCTCAAGCCATTTTTCCTTGTGGGCTAGCCAACTCTTCACTTTTACAGATATGGTGAGTTGAAAACCATACAATTTTTAGTAAATTATCAACTAAAAACGGATTTGATTATCACATCAGAGCCGTACCCTCATGATGAGTCAAACTCTTTCTTGTCTGTTAAACATGGTGAGTTGATTACCATTTGTTGTGAAGTATAAATACTAACACCATGTGTTTCTCTTCAAATCCTTTTTATTTTCTTCACTTTTAAACATCAAAGACTTTTTATTTTATTTTACAAAGGACTTATACTAATTTTATGCAGCAAGCAGTACTTTGATAAAATACTGTTTGTCTTTGCAGTACCTTTTAAAAAAAATACTTATTATACAAAACAAATCATACCAGTACTTTGCAATATTATTCTTCAGATTTAGTCCATCTGATAAATAGCTTAATCACATCCAAAGCTACATCAGATTCATCTTCAAGTTCCATTCCATGATCCAACATTCTGAGCATAATTTCTCTTATCAATGGATATCTTCTCTCAGCAAGCATGTGAATCATGGTACCATCTTCCATCTCAAGTGAATGAACTCCTGATAACTCAAAGAATCTCCATCTTGTAATTTCCCAATTTTCTTGATCATTTCATAGAGTATCAACACTTGTTTCTTCTGTTTCCCAGATGGTTATTAAATCTCCAAGCAAGATTAATCCCACTCCTGATGCTTCAATCTCCTCATAATATGTCTGCACTTGCAAATATAAATCATATAGATCTTCTCTGGTAATAAAATGCAGAACATCCCATAACATGTTAAATACTGTGAAGCTTTCATCTTCTTTGTTGAACATAAGATAGTTCCCTTCTTTTGATTCAACCACAGAGAATGAGATAATCTTTGATTTCTTTCCAGAGTCTTCTGTTTTCTTATTCTCAAAATTAACCACTCTGAAATAATTTCTCAGTTCTTCAATTGTATCTTCATGTATCATCATAAGTCTTTTTGACAATTGATCATCTTGAACTGCTTTCTTCCTCTTCAATTTTCTTTGCTCAGCTTGTTCTTTCCTTACATCTTCTAACTTCTTCTCCTTATCAGCATCCATGGGTACAAAACTTTCTAACTGTTTCTTGATAGACTCTTGTACTTGTTCTGTTGACATAAATAATGCCTAAAAACATTATTAACATATTAGCAATATCTCTATGTTTTGATTATTACAAAAATATAAACTCATAGAACTAAAACTTGTGACTTAAATAAGTATTTAGTGATTAACATTTTCTCTTTACATCCAAATCACTTAAGGTATGAATAAACAAAGTGTTTAGTGCAATTTATGATCAAAGGGTATTTAATTAACTAATACAAAGTTTATTTAATTATATAAACATATTATATATTTTTGAAAAACACTTTTGGTAATAAAGAAAAATGTTTTAATCATACTAAATATATGATTTCAAATTTTTAACCAAAATCAGTTAGTTTTTCACCAAATAAATTTTCCCCACTAAAAGACAAGTTTTCTGGCCGTTACAGTTGGGTGGCACCCTTAATTATAAGGGGCGGTCCCCTTAATTTTAAAAGGGCCGGCCTTGATTTAAGGGGACCGGCCACGCTCCTCTGTCAGAATTTGTTGCCTATAAATACCACCTTAAATCTGGAATTTTTCTCACCTTTTGCACTCCTAAACTTTCTGTTTTAGATCTCCATTTCCAATCTCTAAATCCTTTGATCATACATTCTTAAATATTTGTTTCAAAGTGATCCAAAGATCATCCTATCAAGTGCAAGATAAGAATATTTCTATCCCTCAAGACAAGAAGTATTACAACTTGTTGTGATCTCCACATCTAAGTTGTTTGAGCATCATCATTATATTCATCTCATTGTGTGATTAGTTGTGAATATTTGTTTGAAGATAGTTTAGTTAGATATATATAGTGTGATTGGTTAGTAGTTAGTTGTTAAGAAGAAAAGTTAGGAAGAAGATTAGTGTGTAGAAGATAGTTGTGAAAAAGATTGATGTGTAGAAGATAGGTGTGAAGAAAATTGGTGTGTAGGAGATAGGTGTGAAGAAGTGGTGTGATCAAGTAGTGAATAGGTGTGAAATAGTTGTGTAGAAGGTGTGAATAAGTTGTGACGTAGTTGTGGTGTGTAAGGTTTTCTCCACCATAAGGGAGCTTGTTGACATAGTGAAGAAAACTCTCGAGTTAGGTGCTCGGAGAGTGGAGTAGGGCAAGGAAGGTGACCTTGTAGCCGAACCACTATAAATCTCTTGTCTCTCGGTTCGATCTTTCCAACTCTCATCTATTTCTTTACTTACATTATTATTGAATTATCGTACTTATTTAGTGTTGTTCATATTGTGCATGACTTGATTTCATATAGCATCGAATCTATATTTTTGAAAACAAAGAAAACTTTCAAACAATCTTTTATAACAAATTAAAAAGACGTAAAACTATTCAACCCCCCCCCCCCTTCTAGTTTTCCACAATTGGTATCAAGAGCCACGTCTAACAAGATTTTTTAAAATATATTGTATTTTAAAACTTGTAACGATCTATGCAATCTTTAAAATATTTAGAAGGGAAATCTATGCAAAGACCACCACTATTTGAAAGTGATGGATTTTTATATTGGAAAAATAGATTCGAAACTTATGTGAAATCTAAAGATCTTGATCTTTGGCATATTATTACCTTTGGTGATTTTCCCCTTATTCAATATAATGTTGAAACTAAAATGGATGAAATTGTAACTTTTGAAAAAGAAAATGATGATTTGAAAAAGAAACTAGCAAAAAATAATGAGGCTAAAATGGTCATTTATAATGCGTTACCACGCAAAGAATATGAAAGAATTTTTATGTGTAAAACCGCAAAAGAAATTTGGGATTCTTTACTAATTACTCACCAAGGTAATAGTCAAGTTAAAGATACTAAAATAGATCTTCTTGTACAACAATATGAACAATTTATGATTCCGGAAGAGGAATCAATTAATAATGCTTTTGCTAAATTTAACACTATTATCACAAGTTTAAAAGCACTTGATGAGACATTTTCTAGTAAAAATTGTGTTAGGAAATTTCTTAGGGCATTGCATCCGAAATGGCGAGTTAAGGTCACGGCAATTGAAGAATCAAAGAACTTGATGACGTTATCACTAGATGAACTTATTGGCAACTTGAAGGTCCATGAAGAAATTATAAGAAGAGATTCGGAAACGGTCAAAGTCAAGAAAGAACAAACCAAATCTATTGCTCTAAAAGCCAAAAAGGAACCTAGTGATGATGATGATTCAAGTGACGAAAGTGAAGACGAAGAATATGCAATGGCCATAAGAGAATTCAAGAAATTCTTCAAGAGGCGAGGAAGATTCACTAGATCATCACGAGACGAAAGAAAATCGTTCCAAAGAAATAGAAGTGACAACTACGGGAAAAGAAAGTGCTTTAGATGTGGAAGTCTAAATCATCTCATTGGCGAATGTCTAAAGCTGCCGGGTCATGAAAATCAAGGCGCATTTGTTAGTGGAACATGAAGTGATAGTGACAAAGAAGAAGTAGAAAAGCCAAGAGATGAAAAATGCTTTATGGCAAAAGGAACCGATGAAATATGTTTAGGAATTGACTTGGAGCCTGACGAATGGATCAAGGATAGCGGATGTTCGAGGCACATGACGGGGAACCGCAAGCTATTCTCTACATACAAGGCATATAATGGTGGTAACGTTATTTTCGGTAGTGACTTACGTGGAAAAATCGTTGGCAAAGGTACGATTTCTCAAGACTCACTTACTATTGAAAATGTAGAGCATGTTGATAGTTTAACATATGACTTGCTTAGTATAGGACAAATATGTGATAATAAATGTAGAGTTACCTTTACCGAAGAGGATAGCGAAATAGTCAAGAATGGAAAAATTATAGGTAGAGGAATTAGGAAAGGAGGCATATATGTTATGAAACTAGGAAACAAACCTGAGGATAGGATATGCCTAACGACCCTAGACGAGAACTCCACATTGTGGCATAGGAGATTAGGACATGCTAACATGCAACAAATACAATCTTTGGCCTCTAAGGAACTAGTTA
Organism: Artemisia argyi; assembly: GCA_030686995.1. Lineage (NCBI taxonomy): Eukaryota > Viridiplantae > Streptophyta > Magnoliopsida > Asterales > Asteraceae > Artemisia > Artemisia argyi. The sequence continues at coordinate 33,093,482 of CM060683.1, forward strand.
GAAAGTGGCCTAATCTAAAATATGACAAGCATTTTTGTGATGCATGTAAAATTGGAAAACAAGTTCATGCTAGTCACAAAGCTAAGAATATAGTATCCACTACTAGGTGCCTAGAACTATTACATATGGATCTTTTTGGTCCATCCGCTGTGCGGAGCTACGGAGGAAACAAATATACCTTAGTAATAGTAGATGACTACTCACGATACACGTGGACTAGGTTTTTAAGTGACAAGACACAAGCCTTTGAAAAATTCGAAATATTTAGTAAAATAATTCAAAATAAATTAGAATGCACAATAGTAGCCATTAGGACGGACCATGGTAGGGAATTTGACAATGAAGTACAATTCGGAAAATATTGTGATTTAAATGGAATATCTCACAATTTCTCCGCTCCTCGTACTCCTCAATCAAATGGCGTAGTAAAAAGAAAAAATATGTCACTACAAGAAATGAGTAGAACAATGTTAAATGAACAATCCATCCCACAAAAATTTTGGTGTCACGCCGTAGATACTTCAACATATATTATTAATAGGGTATCAATTAGGAGAATTCTAGGAAAAACTCCTTATGAGTTACTAAGAGGTAGAAAACCAAACTTAAGCTACTTTAGGGTATTTGGAAGTAAATGTTACATTCTAAACACTAAGGATTACCTCACTAAGTTTGATCCAAAATCGTATGAAGGAATATTTTTAGGATACTCACAAAATAGTAAAGCATATATAATACTTAACAAACACTCCATGAAAGTAGAAGAATCATTAAATGTAACATTTGATGAAACACCACCACCTCCTAAAACTTTACCTTTAGAAGATGATGACTTAGTCGAAGAAGAAGCTATTGAGGTTAGTAAAACAAAACCCATAGGAAATGATAATGAAGACATTAACTTAGGAAATAACGAAATTGAAAATGTTAAAGAATCTAGATCACATCCACTAGATAATATAATAGGACATCTTAACCAAAGAACCCTTAGGTCACAAGCTCAAGATAAAAATAATTTCTTTTGTTTCCTCTCAGCAATAGAACCTAAGAATATTAATGAGGCTTTAAAAGATGAAAGTTGGGTTATAGCTATGCAAGAAGAATTAAATCAATTTAAGGCAAATGATGTTTGGAAATTAGTCCCAAATCCAATGAATATGACCATCATAGGAACTAAATGGGTATATAGGAACAAATTAGATGAAAATGGAGTAGTTACTAGGAATAAAGCTAGGTTAGTTGCCCAAGGTTATAATCAACAAGAAGGAATTGATTATGACGAAACTTATGCCCCCGGAGCTAGACTAGAATCTATTAGGATACTACTTGCCTATGCATGCGCCCTAGATTTTAAGTTATTCCAAATGGACGTGAAAAGTGCATTCCTTAACGGTTTTATCAATGAGGAGGTATATGTGGCACAACCTCCAGGATTCATTGACTTCGCAAAACCTGATTATGTTTATAAGTTAAAGAAAGCTTTATATGGACTCAAACAAGCTCCCAAAGCTTGGTATGATCGATTAAAAGCTTTCCTTATTAAACATGATTATTCCATGGGAATGGTAGATAACACTCTTTTCACTAAAAGGAAAGACCCAAATATCATCATTGTTCAAATATATGTTGATGACATTATATTTGGATCGACTTGTCAAGACATGTGTGATGAACTTGCCAAAATCATGCATGATGAGTTTGAGATGAGTATGATGGGTGAACTTAACTTCTTCCTAGGATTACAAATAAAACAACTAGAAGATGGAATATTCTTTAACCAATCTAAGTACATTAAGGAAATGCTTAAGAAATTTGGCCTAGAAGACTCAAAACCCTTGAAAACTCCCATGTCTACGGAAGTAAAACTCACAAAGGATGATGAAGATGAGTCCGTAGATAACACCAAGTATAGAGGAATGATAGGTAGTTTACTATACTTGACGACAAGTAGACCCGATATCATGTTTAGTGTTTGCCTTTGTGCCCGTTTTCAAGAGGATCCCAAAACCTCTCACCTAGAAGCGGTTAAGCGTATCTTCCGATACATTAAAGGCACTATACTCTTAGGATTATGGTATCCTAAGGGATCCGGCATAGAAACCACCGTCTATGCGGATTCGGATCATGCGGGAGACTACGTAGATAGAAAAAGCACTAGCGGTATTTGCACGTTTATGGGATGTTGTCTAACATCTTGGTTTTCGAAGAAGCAAACCGCTCTTGCTATTTCTACCACCGAAGCCGAATATGTAAGCACTAGAAAGGCATGTCAATAAGCACTATGGATGAAATAAGCTCTTATAGACTATGGCATTAGGTTAGAAAACGTTCCCATTATGTGCGATAACAATGGTGCGATAGATTTAAGTAAAAATCCGGTGCAACTCTAGGATTAAACATATAGAAATACGCCACCACTTTCTTATGGATAATGTACAAAAAGAGAACATATCTATAGAAAAAGTTGCATTGGAAGATAACATTGCGGATATATTCACTAAACCCCTTAAGCGTGAATTATTCAATCACTTGCGTTTAGGATTAGGAATGATGGAACAAGTTGACTAAATTCTATTGTATTTAGAATTTATTTATTTATTTATTTATTTTTTTGCATAAGATTTACTTTTCTTCCATTTCTCCATTTCTGAGTCTAGGAATCTGTTTCGCACAAAAATTAAAGATTGGGAAATACTATTTTTTTTCTTGCATATACTCTTTTGTAAAACCCAATCATTTTTTTTAAAAACATTCTCACAATTAGGAATTACATGAACATCATTTTCCTTGTATTGTTGACTAATGCTAAAAACTTTTTCCTTTCAAAATCATGCATAAACTCTCACATAAATCGTCAAGGTATATAATCTAATATATATCTTTGACATTCATGATCGAGCAAAAATCGAATCAAGGAGATTTTGGATTGTTTCTTAAGAAATTATTTTTCTTTTGCATTTAGAAGTTGAAACAATCACAACTCCACATTTGTTGCATATAGGCACACACTAGGACAAAATCACTCATAACATTGTCATCTTGTTTCATCACTAGATTTTTGACTCACTAGTTGCCTTTGCCTTTGATCTAAGATAGTTGCCTTAGGAAGTTTAAGTGCTCTTGCCTTTATTTGTCTCTTTTAGCTTATTATGTGTTGCTTATTTGCTTAAGTGTTTTTGCATGCATGCTATATCTTGATTAGATTAGATGCTATATTGCCTAAAGGAATTGAACTTGCTTTAACCCGAATCCAAAAACACAACCTTTCTGCAAATTTTCTGCCAAAAATCCTTTTCTGGCAATCTGGGAACCATCAGATGGGCGGCCCCCTTAATTATGTAAGGCGGCCCCCTTAATTTTAAGGGGACCGCCCCCTAATTAAGGGGACCGGCCATCTGCTGGACGGATTTATAGAATCTTTTCTGCTTTTTAGCCCATTTTAACCTACATTTCCCATTTTTCACCAACACATTTTGTCCTAATCTCCCAAACAAACTTTATCCATCCATAAACACACAAATCTTACACTATAAATATCCCCAATCTTCCACACTCTCCATTCATCCCTTCATGACTTCTCCAAACAAACCAAAACCAAAAGCCTCAAGGCTTGCAAGAATGACGGAAAAACCCGTTTGGCGAAGAAAAAGCCCTCGAAACAAATCCATCATAACCAATGAAGTTGGAAATCACTCAACACCTCCAACCACTTACTTCCCAAACTTTACACCAAATTCACAAGGACATTCATTTGATCCTCTTTACAAACCATACAACATTGGCCAAACATCTTCCTTCATGCCAAACCACTCATCTCATCCTCCAACCATTTATAATGATCCATACAAGTTTGATCAACCAGCCAACTACAATTCCAACTACACAAACCCAATTCATCCATATCAACACAATGACTCTCTCCGCATTGCCACGGAAAAGCAAAAGTTCTGTGATGAAATATCCCAAATCCATGATCTTAGTGATCTCAATGCCATGCATCTTGCACAACGCAACAAAGGGCAACCTCCATCATCACCCTACAACAATTGCCTACCTCACTCTCTCAACTTGGATCAAGTTACAAACCACACTAACTATTGCCCTTGTTGCATCTTCCTTAAAAAACAAATCCTATACTTGAGTGAAGATATTTCTTGGATTGAATATCTCCTCAATCGTCCTCATCCCATACCACCCTTAACACGATTCAACATCGTAAGATCCACCTCTTCCGCTCCATACCCCACTCCATATCCCTCTCCATCTAACAACTAAGCTTTATGCTTATGTTCTCCTTCAAGCAAATAAAACAATCAACCATGGGTTGCAAGCAAGTCCAAGTGCTCTCTTAGGCAATATAAGACTATGTCTTTTCTTTTGTTTTTATTGTAATCAATATGCTTTAAGCATATTGAATGTTGTAATGCTAATCATTTCTATGATGCTTGAATGAATCTATTTTTATTTGCATAATTATCGCTTTGCATGTATATGTGTCTTGTTCTCTTCAAATATTTTGTGTAGCCAAGATTTCCATAGCTCATTCCCTTGGTGCTCTCAAATGAGGGGGAGCATACATCAAGGGGGAGCATTCTACCCATTTAATCTTCTTTCACGAAGCTTACTCGGCTTAACCTTTTTTGATTTTACAAAAAGGGGGAGAAGAGAAATGTAAACTCTATAATACTTGTCTAGAACAAATTTTAGAGTTATTGAGTTTAAGGTTTTGTAATAATCAAAAAGGGGGAGATTGTTGACATAAATAATGCCTAAAAACATTATTAACATATTATCAATATCTCTATGTTTTGATTATTACAAAATATAAACTCATAGAACTAAAACTTGTGACTTAACAAGTATTTAGTGATTAACATTTTCTCTTTATATCTAAATCACTTAAGGTATGAATAAACAAAGTGTTTAGTGCAATTTATGATCAAAGGGTATTTAATTAACTAATACAAAGTTTATTTAATTATATAAACATATTACATATTTTTTAAAAACACTTTTGGTAATAAAGAAAAATGTTTTAATCATACTAAATATATGATTTCAAATTTTTAACCAAAATCAGTTAGTTTTTCACCAAATAAACTTTCCCCACTAAAAGACAAGTTTTCTGGCCGTTACAGTTGAGTGGCCCCCTTAATTATAAGGGGCGGTCCCCTTAATTTTAAGGGGGTCGGCCTTGATTTAAGGGGACCGGCCACGCTCCTCTGTCAGAATTTGTTGCCTATAAATACCACCTTAAATCTGGAATTTTTCTCACCTTTTGCACTCCTAAACTTTCTGTTCTAGATCTCCATTTCCAATCTCTAAATCCTTTGATCATACATTCTTAAATCTTTGTTTCAAAGTGATCCAAAGATCATCCTATCAAGTGTAAGAGAAGAATACTTCTATCCCTCAAGACAAGAAGTATTACAACTTGTTGTAATCTCCACATCTAAGTTGTTTGAGCATCATCATTATATTCATCTCATTGTGTGATTAGTTGTGAATATTTGTTTGAAGATAGTTTAGTTAGATATATATAGTGTGATTGGTTAGTTGTTAGTTGTGAAGAAGAAAAGTTAGGAAGAAGATTGGTGTGTAGAAGATAGTTGTGAAGAAGTTTGGTGTGTAGAAGATAGGTGTGAAGAAAATTGGTGTGTAGGAGATAGGTGTGAAGAAGTGGTGTGATCAAGTAGTGAATAAATAGTTGTGTAGAAGGTGTGAGTAAGTTGTGACGTAGTTGTGGTGTGTAAATTGGTGTGTAAGGTTTTCTCCGCCATAAGGGAGCTTATTGACATAGTGAAGAAAACTCTCGAGTTAGGTGCTCGGGGAGTGGAGTAGGGCAAGGAAGGTGACCTTGTAGCCGAACCACTATAAATCTCTTGTCTCTCGGTTCGATCTTTCCAACTCTCATCTATTTCTTTACTTACATTATTATTGATTTATCGTACTTATTTAGTGTTGTTCATATTGTGCATGACTTGATTTCATATAGCATCGAATCTATATTTTTGAAAACAAAGAAAACTTTCAAACAATCTTTTATAACAAATTAAAAAGACGTAAAACTATTCAACCCCCCCCCCTTCTAGTTTTCCACATGTTCCCATAGAGCTTTCACTTCTGGATATCTCAATTTTTGTAAATTCTTGTATCCTCTTCCTTTCAAGAAACTAATCATCCAGTTTCTTTCTTGAGCAATTGTTATTGGCTTTCTTGTAATTGGCTTACTTATTTCTTCCAAATACTCTGCATCATACTCAGCTTGTTGCTTTCTAGAAACCTCTGCATCCTCTGCTATCTTTATTTCTCTAAGCTGTGCAAGAGTAAATTTCTTCTTTTTCTTCTTAATATTCTTCTGCTTCATGATCCCTTTCCCTTTGTCTTTAGGATCTAACTCTTCAGTTTCAGAAGAAGACTCATAAACTTGTTGTGCAGGCTCAGAAATATGTATACCTCCTGAAGGTCTATTCAAATTAATCATTATCTGAGCTATAGTTTCATCATCACTTGTTGTATCCACCTTGACTTCTTCTTGCTGCATGAGATTGGAAGGACCAGTTTCATCTTCAAAATTCTTTGTTAATCCAGCTGTAGAAGTTCCAATTTCATCAACATTCATAGCAGCAGTACCTTGCTCAGCAGTACCTTGCAGACCAGTAGTTTCATCAACAACATCAGTACTTTGATTTTGAGTGCTTTGAATATTTTGTGCTTCAGCATCAACATCAGTACTTTGATTTTGAGTGCTTTGAATATTTTGTGCTTCAGCATCTTGCTTAACAGCTTCTTCTTGTGCAACATTCACATCGTCTTCAATCTTTTTCTCTGGCATAAAAGTCTTTGGATCTTCTGGATAGTGCCAAAGATGAGCATCTTCTGAATATTGAATCTCAGCATCATCTCTATTCAAATTATCATCTTGATTCCTCCCCAATTTGATAGATGATGATTTCTTATGCTTCTTCCTGGTTTTAGAAGTTTTCTTGGATGATTTAGGCTGTTGCTTCTTAGATTGTTTCTTTTCCTTCACATAAAGCCTAAAATTTTGTACAAGAGGCCATACAAACTTCTTTAACCTTCTGAACTTCTTTCTTAAACTCTTGATTTCTGCAGCATGATCAGCCATAGCTTTCTTCATCCTCTCCAATTCTTTAGTCAAAGCATAATTATTCAAAGGTCCTCCAACTCCCTCATCTCCTCCAGGTGTTTGAAGCCCACCTGTGGGAGTATAATCATTGGGAGAAGGTACTGGAGTATGTTATGAAGCAGTACCTTGTGAAGAAGTGTGTGGAGAAGTACCTTCAGCAGAAATAGGTTTTTCCAAAGAAGCAGAAACAGGGGAGTTCTTTCACTTAAATCATCATGTTGAAGTGAAACAATAGGCGGTGTAGGTGTATGGACTGATGCAGAATGCTCAGAAGGATCAGGTTGATCAGCATCATCAGAATTAGCAGAACCACTATTGTCAACAGCATCCCTAACAGCCTGTGCTACCTCTAACATGTAAGCATTGAGAGGTGTATTTGTACCCGAAAAATTAACTCCCTTGTGAGACATAAAGGTAAACACCTTAGGTGGCATCCTAACAGTGGGGACATAATCCTGAGGTTTTTGGATCCCATCTAATGGATTCTCTAAGATAGGCTAAATGAATCTAGGATACATCTGAAAAGGTGATCCAGCCTTAATATGTGTGATCATACTATCAAGGATCATGTAAGAAAAGTTGAATGGCTGATTGGTAACTAACCCAACTAATGCAGAAGCTATAGCTTGTCCAAATTGATCCCAAGCAGTACTTTTTGGACTTAAGCAATGAAGTAAAACATGAATAAGATACTTCCAGTGAGGACTTACCATTGCTTTCTGAAAAGTAAGCTTGTCTAAAGGACCTTCATACCTAATGTCTCTCAGTGCATTCCAAATATCTTGTTTAGCAAACAAAACAGAGCCTCCGTGATCTTCAAACAACAAAACCTCCCTGATCGTAGCTTTAGTAACACGAATTGCTCTTCCAGCAATTGTAGCATGAATAACATCCTCTCCATCTTCAATCTCAGCCCTTGCCGTAGCCCAAAACTCCTGTATCCAAGGGCCAATGATCTCTAGGTTGACTAAGAGTGAGTAGTTGATGGGGGTTCCGGTGAGAAAATCAATAATGCAATGAAAGTCGATATTCATCTGTGTTTTCTCAAGGTTTGCAATCATGTTATGTTTGGTGATGGTAGGTCGATGTGCCATTGTGAGAAGGTTTTGAGAGAAGAGTGGTAATCATTGATGATGTTGGTGGGTTTGATGAATGAGAATGACGAATGAATACGGGTGTATAAATAAGAAAAAGATATGAGTTATAAAGGGATAATATACAAAAAATAACGGTTAATAAATTATTTTACCGTTATTTTTGGAAGTGATCTTCCCCATATCTTTCGAAAGTTTGTTTCCCGCAAATTTGACCGTTGGAACAGTATTCTGACACGTCAGCATAGCCTTCATATCACCAAGCAGTTTTTTCCATAGAAGGTGGAGCAGTACTTTCAGTTGTAAACCCAAGCAGTACGTTGACCAAACTACTTTCCAAGAAAAATATCTTTATTGTTGACTGTTTGACCAAAATATCTTTGAAAGTCATCTCGAGGTAATTAGTACTTTCCCAAATTAATACCCAAAGCTACCAAGGCAAGTAGAATTCAATGAACTTCATTTATTACCCTTACTAGCTTATAGACCCGTGGATTCACGGGGTTTTTAAAGAAATTATTCATTAAGAAGTTGAATGTGTAGATAAAGTAATAAACTACAACGAACGTACACATGTTCCATAATAATAAACGTCCATGCATCGTCGTCTCTAAATGTTCTTCACAAGCAAATGTATGTAAGAAGCAAGCCTCCTTCTAATGAGTTCCCTATGAATGCAAATGAAAATTCTACAAGAGCCATTAATACATGAATATGAATGATGCGTGGGAATCGCAACAGGCTTTACCTCTCGAGGGATCTCGAGAAGCTTACAACCCCCACCAGGCAGTGTACCTGATCGTTGTAGTATAGTATAGTGACAAGTACCGGGGGATTGATCGTTCAGCTTAGGAATAGTGTCGCTAGGATTAGAAAACCTAAATACTAGTTCTAAAGATGAGGGAAGATTCTTTTTGTATATTTATATTTTTTAGAAAGCAATTTAAAATCTCGGGTTTGAAGGTTTTGGGCGGAATTAGTTGCTATTCAACTAACCCAATACTAAGATGCAATCAAAATAAAATATTAAAAATGAAATTAAACTAAATTATACTAAAGTTGTGAGCAGTAATTTGAGAAAATGTGTTTATTTAGATTTCACTACTCCCTAGATATCTTTTACACGTTAATCACTTGTTATAATTGCATGGATGACGGATCGTATTCCTTAATAAAATTCATGGGGTGGCACACTTAACTCCCCAATTCTATGAGCTCTTATCTCCTCCTACACCATGCCCATCACAACTATAGGGATTGTAAACAGTGGCTCATGCATTAAATACAACCAATAAAGACCTTGTGCGCGTCGGTTCATGTTTCTTAAGACGTTCAAGCATGTTACCAATTGGAGATCTGCCAGTTTTCTTAAGCCTAACATATAAATCATTCATCAAAGACAAGAATAAACAAGTAATCAACACATAATCAACGTCTAGGTTTCATTAGATCTAAGCAAACACAAGGTAGATCTAGCCTAGCATGATGGAATTAAGACAAGAACAAGATATAGACAACCAACACATAGACATATTGATTGAATTAAAGGAACACTTATCTTGATTAAACATGCAAGGTATCAAGGGGTTGGAACCCTTGAAAAACCTGTAAAGTTACACCAAAATCGTACTTAGGGTTTCTCCCAAAACTTCTCTCAAAACTTCTCTCTTTAAATGTGAAAAATTAGAAAACTATATATAGGAAAAGGGGTCTGACGGCGTCAAGACCAATTAGGTGACGCCGTCACCTCGCCGCCAAAACTATTCTCGGACTGCCTTGATCTACATTTGACGCCGTCAAGACTTAATCATTTCCAGGCCGTCATGACTTTAACTCTTGACGCCCTACCTTCATGACACCGTCAAATCTCTACTGGACCGTCATGGAATTTTGCTCTTGACGCCGTCAGGAAATTACTCTTGACGCCGTCACCTACTGTTCCCAGCATGGAAAATTAAGACTTTGGCGTTTTCTTCATTTTTATGCTCCAAAAACGTCTGAATTGCTTCCTTTTCCAGATTTCACTCCCAAAGTACCTAAAATCACAAAAGGAACGATTTAGGGCAATATTTGATCAAATAAATTCGAATTCGGGCTTAAATGACCCCCTAAAAACGGTTCATTTTTCGCCTCATCAATGAACTTTTCCACTAGCAATATCCAACAGTGCATCGTATGATGCCGATTTCTGACACGCTTTTTGTTGTCCAAGTTAATATTCAAATATGTGGAAAGCGACACCATGAACTGTTGGCGGATGTCCAACTCTGAGAAAGGAATCCACATCAACTGAACAAAAGTTGGAACATCTGAGGCAAGCATCTTCAGATACTTCCCGTCAACTCCTCCAAAATATACAAAAAGCACCAAAAGTGTATTTTCCGTACATAAACCCTCCAATTTCTTTATAGCATTACACTCTTATTGAGATAATATAACTTCTTGACGCACTAAGTATTAACTTAGAAAATCAAAACTCTGGACAAAAGGTGTTTTGGGTTTATACGACCCGTTCCAAAATCATCTGTTTTGACCCGGACCCATTTTGACACTTTAACACAACCCAGCCGACGCCCCATATGCCTACCTAATAATTATACATAATCAGAATATGAATCAGAAGATAACCTTCAAATCAACATAATACTCCTTGTCATCTTGCTTCATTGTAATATATACATTGCATCGTAGTCATGTGTGATCCCCACGTTCTCTAGAAGCTTCCTGGAAACGGCATAAGGAACAGCTATCGGTTCCATTTCCCACATATTTCTATCTTCATTAAACCAAGTCTTCGACAACACTCTATCACGGTCCAAAATAATTCTTTCCTACAACAAACATTAAATTTCTCCCTCATCCTACAAATTAACTCAGATTTGAAATAAAAATACAGTGATTAACAATTTTTTTCTATAGAATCCTTACATGTCTCTAAGCAACATACTGTTTACCAAGTTCAACGTTTTCTAACAATTCAAATAATAAACAACCTCCGCCATTTCCACTGAGCATATCCAAACAAAGATTGATTGATCTTCACCTGCAAAAGATGAACATAGCAGTTAAAAAACAACCTATATAATCTAACCAACTTCCAATTTATAACGTTTTGCATTTAAGCAAGCAAAATCACAGATAAAATACAATGGTATCATGTCCATCAGTAGCACAACTTAAACTACAGTTACATTAATAGTGCATGGCAGTTACTATTCAGCATGATTTACATCAAATCAAATATAATGAATCATCTTCTACATATACTTCTCATAATCATAATACCACATTTCTAAAGTTCGAGCGTTAAACATTAACAATCTAATCTATTAGGCAATTAAGCATGCAAAATCACACTTAAACTCAACAAAATCATGAAATCAGCAGTCCAACTTAAACTACCGTCACATTTACACTATGACTACATACATAATGCATTTAAGAAAAGGCATTGGTTTAAACATTTAGTATTCAACATTTCATGGATATGGTATGCTAAAAACTAATTGGCCATACATGAGTATATTTGTACATTTAATACATTTTAGTGGAACACTGGAACTTACTAAAACAGTGTGTATAAGAAATAACAAATAAACTATAACGTAAATGTATCCTCATATCTATCTTGTAAGAATTGGGTAGAGAAGATGCATGGCAGTATTGGGTACATATGATGCCTTTAATGTGGCAAGAACAAAGATCAAGCGATATGGAAGCTTTCAAGATGAAGCTACACAAAACGAATAGCTTGATTAAATGTGTAAGATTCTTCGTTCGACACGTGGAAAAGATGGCTCTAACTTCAAAAAACCTACATGTGCTCAATCCACGAAGACCAAAGGCCTCACGACAGAAGCACACTGCCACAATATGGTATGTAGTGTTGACAGGTTTTGATGTGGGCGGGAGTTTATACGAACCTGCATCAACATATCCCAAATAATTAAAAGAAAATATACTTAGTATAGACATTGAGCGAAACTGAAACTTAGGGCAATAGGCTTTGAAAGAAGATACCAACACGAAAGCAATAACAAAGATCATACACATCAACACTCATTTAATTAACTATATATGCATTATGTTACACTGTTACCACTCATTCAATCAGACTCTTTATAGAAATTCATAATCTAGTTTTCCAAATTTGTCGTTTTTACTGAAAACAACTATATTCATCATTTATTAAATAACACAATTACCACTTCCATGACAACACCTATATTTACACATGTAGTAATGTTTAAATTAGTCAAGTAGGCGAGTCAAAATGTGCAAAAATAATTCCCATAATCCCCGTTATCATACCATACAATTCGTGTTTTTCGTTTGATTAAATTACTAAAGCAATGCATAGATGATTACCTCCTACATTTTCATCTGTCATAAACATTCCATCGAACATCTTCTATGCGGCCTTTATAAAAATGTTTGGTAGACATCATAAAAAGTGAATCAAAGGTATCAAATCTACATCAACCATATTTAGAAAACTAAGTAATACCAATTGTTACTGTTGTTCAGTACGCATTTCATCAAGCACGTCATGTGCATAATAAGTTAATGACATACATGTGCTAGGTATAAAAATATATATATACAGAAAATTAAATAGTAGTAAAATAGCATAAAAAAACACAAAACTTACCCGTCATAGATTAGGACACGAATAGATGATTGGCTTCTGAAGCCTGTCATTATAAAAAAAATGATATCATTAGTTATAGTTAAGTCGTGAGGAAGAAGAAAATTATTAAAACTAATTCAATAGATGATTAGTGATACTACGGGATTTCAATCGAAACCCTAAAGGTTTGCATAGAAAAAAAAATTACCAATGTAAAAATGTTGACAAATGAATGACTGGCAAATTATTGTGACCCAAAAAGATTATTGATTGTGTTTGAATCGGTATGGGGTAGAAGAACTTATTGAGTTGAAACTGCCGGTTGTTTATTGATCGTTACCAATTTTGGATCATTGAATGCGTTGACATTAATTTGACAATGGGAATGTTGTCTTTCACTGCACTCAGATCTTTGATATAGCCAGCAACGAAGGTAGCCATTTTTGTTTCAATATTTGACAATGAGAATGGGAGGATGTGTTTTATACATTTAGTGCACAATATACTGTAACAATTCGCAATTTCAGGTTAATTTCTATTTTCGGAAAATTTTACTATTCATTTTTACTATTCATTTCTTTCTGAATTTTTCCCGAAAGTTGATTTTTATTTCATATTCTCGAGTGATAAATCATTTCCATGACAAATTAAATGTTTGACATTCGTCAGATCATTTTCGTGAAAGTTATTAAGGAATTACACGACATTATACGTTTTAGGGTAAAACGGCAATCAGAAATTCTACGCACAACGAAATTTGACCCCGTCAGGTGACCCCACATCAGAAAAATGTTTAACACACTTATGATTTATTTAAGAATAAATCATGACTGAGAAAAATCATGGCCCAAATAAACTTCGGCCGTGAAAAACTGGAATTTTCAGTTTTACGCGTTTTTACTCAGCCATAACCCTAGCCTTTACCTGCACCGCATTTCTAAGATGATTTGAGCTTTCAACTTATTTAAATAAGTCAACATATTTTTCCCTCCTCCATTGACTAAAAATCATTCTTTGATTTTATAAGTCATTTCGTGATTTTTAGGCTTCCGGTTTGATGTCTAAAAGACATTTAACACCAACCGACACCAGACTGAGCCCAGTCTAGACATTATAAATCATTTTAAATCATTTTTAGCATATTAGAAAAGTAACATTATACTTTTCTCAGTTTTACGCAATATTCGTACATTTTACGTATTACGCGTTTTAGACCCGTGTTTCCAGCTTTTAGCAGGTTTTACCACCCAAATGGAACTTATCACCCATTTTATATTTTATTATGGGACTTATGAACATTTCTAACAATACTTTAAAGTTTCATAATTTTACGACACCCGGTTTTACGTTTTGAGGCCTAATCATTTACGGTTGGCATTTCCCGGAGTCAAAATACATCAAATATCTAGATATCATCCAAGCCAAGCCACCTCACCCCCCCCCCTTATCCCATTTGAACCGCCAAAGGGAAGGGGAGTCACACCCTTGGTGGCTTGATCTCATGGCTTGTTGTCTTGGATGGTGTACATGTGTTTTTCTTGCTAAAATATCTTAAGAAACTAACCTCCTCATTGAGCTATAAAAGCCCCTCTCCCTCCCTTCCTTGGCCGGCCATCCCAACACACCAAAACATCTCACATTAGCTCTAAGTCTTCTAATTTGTTGCAAGGTTCAAGTGAAGTTCAAGTATAGAAACCCTAGTTAGCTTATTTTTCACCAAAAATCTTCCAAACCCTAACATACTTGGTGTTTTCTCTTGAGTTTAAATCCACTCAATACACCTCAACTTTCATTACATATCTTTCAAGAATACCAAGGGTAGAAAGGTTGCTTGAAGTGAAAAAGGGTTGAAGCTTGTCTATCAAAGTCCATTTCCTTACTAGTTACTCCTTTCTTTAATTAGAAAGCCTAAAGTTGTAAGCCTAAACCTACCATGCTTCTTGTTTATTTATCATATCCATCTCATTTACATGTTATCTTTGCTATATTATGTGTTGTAATTATGTCCATGATGTATCATGATGAGTTAAAGATGTTGTTGTAATGAATTATTGAAACAAGTTACTAAAACAAGCAAACTAGTGAATATCTTGGTATAACCTGATCAAAATGGTAAAAATTTTATATTGGATTATTACATATTACAGTAGAGGACTTAAAAAGAAAACCATAGCAATTTGAACCACCTAAAAAGAGTAAACGAGTCAAAAGTTATGGCGATTTGAAGTTACCAAAGATTTCCGGCAAAACTGCCTAAATGTTTCTGTGACAGAACCTAAAACACGCAAAAAGAGGCCTTTATGGTCCGATTCATGAAAAAGTTAAAACACGAAAGTTGTCCGGAATCATGTTTTCCTTCAGGAATAAAGAGGCTCGAGCCTTGAAAACGCCTTCTGAGTGAGATATTTCTCAGTTTCTTAACAGCTATTTACATATTTTAAGTCACTAAGTTATTGTCATACTTTCAAAGGAATAAAAGGTATTATGACCTATAACCAAGACCCCCACCATGGCTAGAGCCAAGGTTGTGTAACATGACCTTGGAACAAGGACCAAAGGTCATGGCTAGGCCATGACGAAATGACCAAACCAACTTACAAAGGCGTAAACATGAAACAATGAAATTGGCGATAACATGAACAAGTAATTTGTATCTACTTCACCTAAAAGGAAACCATGAGATTTTACCAAGACAAATGGTCATACAAAACTTATGAATCAAACCCTAATAACAATCTTCATGTACCATAAACTTTCCTAAGTTTATCCAAATATCGGACATGTAACGTTTTCGGATCAAAACTTATATCTATATACTTTATCAACTACTACAATAGTAGGGAGCTTCATGTGAGGAGTTCATTATGTAAGCCGTCGAGATGAGTTGTGGATTTACGAGTTAAAGTGTCCTGGCTCCTCGAACGCTTACTAACATGACTTCTGAAATATGTTAGCCCGAACGGTAGTAAACGATATACCAAAACATACATGTTCATAAATCTTTCTTTCCAAGACTTACAAATATACATCATACCTCATCATGGACTAAATGCAAGATATATATATAGGCACTCCGTTATATTCTTTACACAAATCCTAAGTCGCAACATTCTATTCTAGGTTGCTCGTAGAAACCTACACGATCCGATCATCACCTTCATTATTTGCTATCGTACTTAAGGTGAGTTCATAGCCCCACTTTACATTACTTCAATGTTTTATAAACCCTTGGGGGGAATACATGCTACTTTTAAACCGAACACAATGCTTTGAAACTGTATGCTGCCTGATTGTTTTATTATTACTAAGTACCTACCTTGCCAATCCTAGGCCCCATCATGAACCATTTAATCACTAGTATTAGTGAGCGCGAGTATTGTGAATAGGCCTATTGGGATTGACGAATCCCATTTGTTTGAGCAGATTAGTTCAACAAATGCACTATATTTGAACATTTAAGTATGACGGCAAAGTACTTACCGGGGCAACATAACCGCCGATTGATATTGGTACCCGTTAACGTCTTGGTTGCATGAGCTTAGTACATAATAATAACTGTTTTGTTTTCTAACATGAGTATGAGTCTAATTAACTCATTACTACCAACATATTGTGTTCAACCGTTAAACAAACTCTATGAATATCACTCAACCTTTGTGTTGACCTCTTAAGCATGTATTTCAGGTCCATGATAATCAAGAATGGAGCGGGAAGGGCACGTACCGAAGGAAGAAGGCTATAAACTATTATGTCATTCGATAAAAACATCATAGACTTTATATTGATGTGTTTTGAAACAATGGATCATTTTGGGACCTTACTATGTAAACTTTGATACATTTGAATAATATGAATGACAACTCTTTTTATTACGATTCGTTTAGAGATCGTTTTCTATTATTATGACTGTTGTGCCGTCGAGTAACACCCAAGTTGAATTCCGCTGCATCATGAATTGGGGGTGTTACATATACCTTCATTATATAGCACTAAAGTTCCTAAAATTAGTTATCAAAATAATAACAAGGTATTTAATTTGAATGAATCATGTATTCATATAGCATATTTGTACCTAGAATTAGTCCCCAAAAGCTGCTAACCATCTTTTAAAACATTTACCCAAAATTAATTTTTAGGGTTTTTGTATTTTTTAAAAATCAGTTATTAATTAATCGTGTGCAAGACAACGATTTTTTTAGAATGTTGTTATTCGATTCAACAATTAATCAATTCATTCAACAAATAATTTAATAGTTTTGCCAAATTATCAAACAATATAACAATAATAATAACAAAGAAAATAAAAAAAAAAAAAAAAAATCAACTTACAGTGTTCTTAAAACCCTTTGACCTTTCTGCATTTATTTAAGGATCACATAATAGTTGCCATATACAATCGGTTAAAGCAAATCCCCTATTGTTATTCATAGCAAATAAGTAGGTCTTATTTTTGGAATTAAATGGTAATTGACGAAACTGACATAACATTTCTTGCAATATGAATGATTTTGAATGAATGGTTGATGCGTTGGAATCGCAACAGGCTTTACCTCTCGAGGGATCTCGAGAAGCTTACAACCCCCACCAGGCAGTGTACCTGATCGTTGTAGTATAGTATAGTGACAAGTACCGGGGGATTGATCGTTCAGCTTATGAATAGTGTCGCTAGGATTTGAAAGCCTAATTACTAGTTCTAAAGGTGAAGGATGATTATTTTTTGTGTTTTTATATTTTATGGAAAACAATTAAAATCTCGGGTTTTGGAAGAGTGGGCGGAATTAGTTGCTATTCAACTAACCCAAAACTAAGATGCAATCAAAATAAAATACTAAAAATGAAAATAAACTAATTTAACTAAAGTTGTGAGCAGTAATTGGAGAAAATATGTTTACTTAGATTTCACTACTCCCTAGATATTTTTTACACGTTAATTACTTGTTATAATTGCATGGATGACGGATTGTATTCCTTAATACCATTCATGGGGTGGCATACATAACTCCCCAATTCTATGAGCTCTTATCTCCTCATACACCATGCCCAGCACAACTATAGGGATTGTAAACAGTGGCTCATGCATTAAATACAACCAATAAAGACCTAGTACGCCTCGGTTCATGTTTCTTAAGACGTTCAAGCATGTTACCATTTGGAGATCTGCCAGTTTTCTTAAGCCTAACATATAAATCATTCATCCAAGACAAGAATAAACAAGTAATCAACACATAATCAATATCTAGGTTTCATTAGATCTAAGCAAACACAAAAGAGATCTAGCCTAGCATGATAGAATTAAGACAAGAACAAGATATAGACAACCAACACATAGACATATTGATTGAATTAGAAGAACACTTATCTTGATTAATCATGCAAGGTATCAAGGGGTTGGAACCCTTGAAAAACCTGTAAAGTTACACCAAAATCGTCTTTAGGGTTTCTCCCAAAACTTCTCTCTTTTTAAATGTGAAAAACTAGAAAACTATATATAGGAAAATAGGGATGACGGCGTCAAGAACAAAGGTGTGACGCCGTCATCTCGCCGCCAAATACTTCCTCGGACAGCCTTGATCTACTTCTGACGCCGTCAAGGCCTAGGCCGTCACACAAATTACTCTTGACGCCCTGCATGTGACGCCGTCATCAACTACGGATTTAATTCTTGGGGTTTTGACGCCGTCAGGAAAACTCTTGACGCCTTCATGAACTCTCGGATTTTATTATTGAGGTTTGACGCCGTCAGGAAATTACTCTTGACGCCGTCACCTACTGTTCCCAGCATGGAAAATTGAGACTTTGCCGTTTTCTTCACTTTTATGCTCCAAAAATGTCCAAAATGGCTTCTTTTCCAGAATTCACTCTCCAAGTACCTAAAATCACAAAAGGAACGATTTAGGGCAATATTTGATCAAATAAATTCGGATTCGGGCTTAAATGACCCCATAAAAACGGTTCATTTTTCGCCTCATCAATGGTTTATTTTTAGAATTTGTTTTGTAATTAATTTGATGTGTTGTAACCGATTATTATATGTGTGAAAGAGTATGAAGAAAGAAAAGAGAGTGTATTGAAAGTGTATTGAATGTCTAATGTTATTGAGGTGTTGTACATTCCTTTTTTGTTGACCAATCACAGCTTTGACACATCAGAAAATTAATTATAGGAGTTGCTTTAAAGGGTAGTACAAAACTCGCGTTTATTATATTAGATATATACCTTTCCTTGCCTATAAAAGTAACTTTTCCACCAACATACTTCATTCATCCATACTTGCAAGATACCACAAAAACCCTAGTTATAACCATGAGTCACTTCCCATTGATATACATATCTTCTGACTTAGAAGGTTCCACAGACTCAGAGATCAGCTACTATTCTGACTCTGACTTTGAGGATCCAGGATGGAGTGGGTACTTTCCTCCTAATGTATCATCCTCATCAATGAGTGTAGCAAACTCTATCATTACTGATGCAACAAGCACTACTAATCCAAAGCCCAAGAAGAAAAAGTCTGTCCCTGGTTCATCTCTGGCTAATGAACTCCCACATGCTTTGACCCAAGCCCTGGAATCAGCAATACATAATATGAAGTGGCCTGCTCCAAGAAAAGAAAGACATCCCAAGCAAGTTCTTGGCTTGGCTTGCCCAAGGAAGCAAGCTTATTTTGATGACAAAAGAAAGACTTCTCAAAAGGGAAAGCAGAGTTATGAGGGTAAAGGAAAAAGGTCAATGGAGTAGGCTGTAGTGGGTAGGATAAGTAGGTTTGGTGGAGAATGCTTGTGGTAGTTGTCTGTGTGTCTTGTTAATGTCTGTATCATCTCTGTCTCTGTTGGAAGTATGAATGTAACTCTTTAAATGATGAATAAAAATCCTTATCTTTTGAATGATACATGTAGCCTCCCCTTAACTAATGACTAACTACTAATGCCTCCCCTCAATAATAGCTTAATTATTAATCATACCAATACTCACAACTAAAAAAGTAAATCTGCTACATTATCATCTGTATGGACTTTAACCACATTGATAAGCCTATGCTCATAGCAATCTCTGATAAAATGATGCCTAATCTGAATGTGCTTTGTTTTGGAGTGATAAACTGGATTCTTCACAATACAAATAGTACTCTCATTATCAATGTTGATAGGAGTATTCTTGAAGTTGAATCCATAATCCAAAAGCTGATTTTGCAACCAAAGTACTTGTACACAACAACTTGCAGCAACTACATATTCTGCTTATGTGGAAGATGTTGCTGCAATTGTTTGCTTTTTGCATTGCCATGAGACTAATCTACTTCCAAGGTATTGACACCCTCCAGTTGTGGATCTTCTGTCATAGTTATCTCCAGCATAATCACTATCTGAAAAGGCTTGTAGATGAAAAGGGGACTCCCTAGGATACCATAATCCTAGCTTAGGTTGTTGCCTTAGGTACCTAAAAATCCTTTTGACAGCATTCAAATGTGATACCTTGGGGTGAACTTGATGTCTTGCAGATAAACACACAGCAAAAGTAATGTCAGGCCTAGATGCAATTAAATACATGAGATATCCAATCATAGACTTGTATAATTTGACATCAACTTCTTCTCCTTCTTCATCTTTTCCCAAAGGTTTGTTAGTATCCACAGGTGTAGATGTTGGCTTGACAGTTGTGAAATTGAATCTCTTAAGAATATCTGCAACGTACTTATCTTGACTTATGAATATTCCACTGCTTGATTGTTGCACTTGAAGTCACAAGAAGAATGTTAATTCTCCCATTGAACTCATCCGAAATTCTTTTTGCATAAGATCTTCAAATTCCTTCACCATAGATTGCTTAGTAGCACCAAAAATAATATCATCTACATAAACTTGGACAAGCATGATATCCTTCTTATCTCTTGTGATGAACAAAGTCTTGTAAATAGCTCCTCTCCTATAACCATGTTGTAATAAGAAATTTGAGAGTGTTTCATACCATGCTCTTGGAGCTTGATGAAGGCCATATAGAGCCTTGATAACCTTGTAGACTTTGTTTGGGTGTGCAGGATCTTCAAAACCAGGAGACTGTTTGACATAAACTTCTTCTGTGATAGTGCCATATAGAAAAGCACTTTTAACATCCATTTGGTATACAGGAAATTCCATATAAGATGCAAAAGCCAAAAATAGCCTTATGGCTTCAATCCTTGCCACAGGAGCAAATACTTCATCATAGTCTACTCCTTCTTCCTGTCTATATCCTTGAGCTACAAACCTTGCTTTATTCTTAATGACATTCCCTCTTTCATCTCTTTTTACCCTGAAGACCCATTTTGTTCCAATCAGTCTCTTACCATCAGGTAAATCACATAATACCCATACTTCTTGAAGTTTAAACTGTAAGAGTTCTTCTTGCATAGCTTCAACCCAACTCTCCTAGGCTAATGCTTGTTTGATATTCTTAGGTTCTTCTTGAGATAGAAAACAAGCAAATAAACACAATTTCTGATCCTTTTGATTCACCCTGTTTTGCTTGTAAATAAAGCAAAGTAAAGAAGTATGTTGTTGAGACATATTCTTAGCTTTAGTTCGTGTAAGCACTCCTGAAGCTGAGGGTCCAATAATCTTGCTGACAGGATGATCTTTGTGAATTCTTAGAGTAGGAGTTGGTGAGACTTCAAGATTATCTTCCAAATTAGTGAGATCAGGATCTTTATTAGAATCTGAGAAAATGCCTTCTTGATCCAATTCATCATCAGTGTCTTCTAAGTCAAGCTTGTTTGGATCATTCAAATCATCAGTATCTTCTAAGGCAGGCATGTTTGGATCATTCATATCATCAGTATTTATCCAATTTGAAGTATTTAAAGGTTGAAAAGTACTTTCAAATGGATCAACAGTACTTTGGGGTAAAGTACTGTCAGTGCCTTTAGCCTTCTTCTTTTCTGCATCATAAGCTCTCCTTTGATCATCTTCATAGGACGTAGCCATTGTTTCTTGAATAAGCATCCTACTAAGTTCATCTTGGATGGCTTGGTCTTCATCAGATACTGTGGTCTTTGGTGGAGCAGTACTCTGAGGATCAACAGTACTTTGAGGCTCAGAAGTACTTTTCTTCTCATCGTTGACTTTATCATTAGACTTATCTTCAGATCTTAAATTAACATCATGAACAATGTACCGTGTTTGTTCTTCAGTGGGAGCAACTTGATTTTCTTCCCTAACAGGTACATAGTTCATGGATGAAGACATTAAATCAAGATCAAACATCCAATCAGGACCTTTACCTTTATGATTTTCTTGTTCTTGTAGAAATTCAACATGAAGACATTCTTGAACCTTCTTTGTAGCCCTGTTGTACACTCTGAATCCTTTGTTATTGGTACAATATCCCAATAAGTATCCTTCATCTGATTTCCCATCAAATTTGCCCAAATTATCAGAAGTGTTCAAAATAGTCAGGGGACATCCAAAAGGTTTCATAAACTTGATGCTAGGTTTCTTTCCCATGAGTAACTCATAAGGTGTCTTCATTTGAGGTTTTGTCACAGATACTCTGTTCAACACATAACAAGCAGCACTTATAGCTTCAGCCCAGAATGGAACAGGTAATTGGGAATCTGCAAGCATTGTCCTTGCTGCTTCTATCAGAGTTCTATTCTTTCTTTCTGCAACTCCATTTTGCTGAGGAGTTCTGGCAATACTGAATTCTCTTTTAATTCCTTTCTTGGCACAAAAGTCATCCATTAGCTGATTCTTGAATTGAGTCCCATTATCACATCTAATGCCTCTAACCTTGAGTCTTAACTGATTTTCAAGTGCAATTATAAGATCATGAATAGCATCAAAAGTTTCATCCTTGAAACATAAGAAAAAAAGTTTCATCCTTGAAACATAAGAAAAAGACCCAACTAAATCTGCTACAGTCATCTGTCACAACCAAACAGTACTTCTTCTTGTTCAAACTAACAACTGAAACAGGTCCAAACAGATCCATATGCAGCAATTCCAAAGGCTCTCTAATGGTTTTCTCTTCAATCTTCTTACAGGAAGCCTTGTGTTGTTTACCCTTTTTGCAAGCAAGACATGAGTGATCATTCTTGAATGTTTTAGAAGGTAAACCTCAAACTAAGTTTCCTTTGACCAGCTTGTTGATGTTCTTAAAATTTACATGCCCCAATCTTCTGTGCCATTGATGTGCTTCTTCCATTGTTGCTCTTGCAATCAAGCATGTTGCTCTTTCAACAGAATTGATGTTCTTCAAGTCTATGCTATACACATCATTAGTTCTTGGTGCTCTCAGCATCACCAAGTTTCTATCTTCTAACTTAAAATCAGGAGAAAGTATAAGACATTTTGTGTCAAAGAATAACACATGATACTTCTTATCACAAATCTGAGAGACTGACAAAAGATTGAATTTAAGCTCCTTCACATATCTAACATTCTCAAAATCAATGTTTCCAACCTTGATAGTTCCTTTGCCAGTGATTCTTCCTCCATCAGGATCATTCCCAAATGCAACTTTTCCTCCAAAATAAGCTTTAAAATCTGACAAGAGCTCCTTTTCTCCTGTCATACTTCCAGAGCAACCACTATCGACAATAAGATGATCTTTAAGCTCCTCTTTTGGGTTGCCCTGCATACACATGAAAAAGGTTAGTTCCTTTTAGGAACCCAAGCCATTACTGACTTGTGTTCCCCTTGTGGAGTGACATACTCAAATTCTTTGAGTATGTAATCACCATTTTCTTTAAAAACATGATCAAGAATTAATGTTTTTGTTTCCAAAACTTTTGGTTCATTCTTATCAATTTTCCCTTTTTCACCTTTATCCTCTAAAAGTACTGGTTCTTCCCCAGCAGTACTTTCTTTCTTAACCCATTTAGTTGTAACTTTTGGAGTTAGGTTCTGTGTTTTAACATCTTTTCTTGTGTTGTAAGGCCTTCTAAGTTTGTAGTAATTGAATCTCCTAGGTCTTACACTTGAGTATTTGCTATCAACACCTTGGTTAGGGGACTTTTTATCAGTATTTTGAGAAGGTACTGTGGGTTTGGAGAATGGTCTTTTCTGATGTGGGTACCTATAGTCTTTAGAGAAATTACTATGGTTAACCCTATTTGTGTAATTCCAAACTGGTTTGTTATCCCTTGGCTTATTCTCTCTGTGACTTTGATTTGCAGATCTGGTCTTGGGTATTTGCTTAAGTATTCTGAGTGATAATCACAGTCCTTAATCAAATGATGAGGACTATAACATACATAACAGACCTTTGGACCAATATTCCCAAATCCCTTTCCAAAAGGTTTTCTAAAATTAGCAGTATTTTGAAAATATTTTCTTGGAGGTACTGCTGAGTGATCAGCAGTACTTGAAGAAGTGTTTGAAGGTACTGCTTGCTTTGAAAACTTTTTCTCATCAACCCTAGGTGCTTCAACAGATTTTCCTAAAGTCTCAGGATTTGATTGACCTTTAAGCTTTTTCCAAAACTCTAGGTTATCTACTCCATAACAAGAGACATCTTTTCTAGGTGGTTGAAAGCTACCTGGGGGATTAGGAACTGCATTGTATCCCTTGTCATTCTTATATTCAGGAGGTGTTGGACTAGGGGATTCCTCATCACTAGAAGTGTTTTCATCCAAACTTATGAATTCTTCTTTACTAGTTGAGGTATCTACTGTAAGATTTAGTTCCTTACTCTTAAATGGAATACTTTCTGTGCTATTATTATCATAACCTAGGCCAGTTTTAATGTTTGTTGAACATGTGACAGACCTGATTCATTCTAAACAACAAGTTTTTCTAACAACTTATCTCTCTCATTAGTAACTTTCTCTAGTTCAGACACCTTACATCCTAGTTTCCATTCACTCAACTTTACTTGGTACTCTTGTTGCTTATATCTTTCAGCCCATGCTACTTCATTGTTTTCATGAGTTATTATTTTGGCTTCCATTGACTCTAAAGTCAATTGGTAGCCAGCTATATCAGACCTAGCCCTTTGAAATTTATCTCTTTCAGCTACATATTCACTAAGTAACTTTTGATACATATCATTGCATTTAGAGCATACCTCAGAGATAGTGGATGAACTTGGTGAAGTAGCTACCATAGCAAGCTGAACAGGATCTTCTTCAAACTCCATGCTACAATCAAAGCTTCCTAGACCATCTCTTGACTCCAAAGCAGCATATCCAGGCTCTTCATCAAAAGCTGTGCTCCAATCTTCCAATGCAACCATTGAGTAGGTTATAGGTTCATCATCAAACTCATTGGACCAATCAATCTCTGATAGATTCTCTTGAGCAACCAAAGCTTTTGGTTTTGGTTCAGTAATAGGAACCTCTTTTCTTTTAGTCTTGGGCTGTTCAATCATCTTGTTTGCTTGATACTTTGCAAATTTGCATTCCCTTGCAAAGTGACCAGTCCTTTGACAATTGAAGCACTCAATTTTGGACTTATCAAATGTTATTCCATGCTTAGCTGTGAAATTAATGCCTCTTCCTGTCTTATTCATAAACTTTTTGATCCTTGCAATGATCATGGCAACTTGCCATCTGATATCAATCTCTTCCATAGCATCATCATCAATTTTCAGGATATCTTCTTGATAGGTTACAGGTAGAGCTGCTTATTGAGCAAAGAATGAACATAGAACATCATCTGAGGTGGGGGTGTTTGATGGTGATGAAGTGGTAGTGACCATAGTTGTACATGGAAGTTGAGTTTCAGTTACAGTACTTTGAACAGGATAAGCAGTACCTTTATTGGAAGTACTGCTTCTGTTTTCAGAAGATACAAAAGCAATGTTTTGGGGTTTCTGATGTGTGCTTGAACCTGTAGTACCATTCATCTCATGCTCATACACCTTCAGATTGTTGTAGAGATCATCAAAGTTGGTGAGTGCTTATTCACTCACCTTTTCTAAGCCAAAATTGGACCAAATAAGCCAAAAACTAACCAATAATGCCAAAGAATGTGTGTTTTTGTGTTTGTGAATGTGCAGGAACGGATATTTAAGAAAAAGACGAAAAATCACGAGAAAATGACAAAACGAGCACGAGATTTGGAAAAGTGTCAATAAGCCAGAGCCGGGGAAGCTTAGTGGTCAAAACAAAGCTCATATGGTCAAATGGAATCCTCAGAGTTTCAGAAATTACAAGAATGACCCTTGGTCATAAGTTTGAAGAAGTGACACATTTGATCCTTCAACTTTCAAGGTTTTCACTTTTCGTCCTCATGAAGATACTTTGAAAAATTTGCAACTCAGGCCCTCCAAGTATTCACAAAATATCACAAAAGACGCTTGGAATTATGTGTGAGAAGATTGGCAGCTTTGGTCCTTGTATTTTTAGATTGTACAAGTTTGGTCCCTTGGTTGATTTAATACTACACAACCGGATCCTACACACTAATCCAAAATTAAAACAAACACAACCCAACCTTAGCCCATAAACAAACACATACCCATTACCACTGCTGGCCTATGAGCACTCAAGCCCACCACCCAACTTAATCCAACCCGACCCATCTTTTTAATATTACCCGGAAGTCAAACCCCCAAAACCCCACAGTCAAACATTCGATTAAAACCAAACGCGCGTGTTACTGTGCATCCCTCCCACCGTTTTACCCTGCACCTCACTAAATTTACCTCGTACCTATCCTAATCCATACCTCGTACTAAGAATCTATCTAGAAGCTGCCAAGGTGTCAGAGATGGTGTCATAATTCCTTCCAAGTGGCTAATTGAAGCTCACCGATTGGTCCAAGATACGTGGAATGAAGATAAGGATAGAATCAAACGGATAGATGAGGTGGGATGTCGACATTCTGAGTAGGATTGAAGATATGTGGCCATCAATTGAGCTCTAGATCCTTCTACCCAAAACCCTAGCTCACCCTGCTCTGCTATAAATACCCCCCCCCCCCTGTATACGTTTTTAGTAGTATGTTTTAGGGTAATGTTATGCTGCTAATTTCATTTTCAATGTACTCTTAGTTTAATTTCAATGTATTCTCAGCTTTCATAAATAAAAGTCCTTGTTTAATCTTTCAATTACTTGTTTTTAGCTTATTTACTCAACTTACTTTTAGCTTAATAGTGCTTATCTTAGCTTATCACTTCTTTAATAAGCTCTTTTGTTAAAACCCTATAGTTTTAAAAGCTATTTGCTTTTTTCCTTTTTAAATCTTTTATAAAAACTCAAAAAAATAAGAAAAATCTGAAAAATATAAAAAGATGTTTGCTTTTTCCTAAAATCTTGTTTTATTCAGTCTTTCATAAGCTTATAATAGTTTAACAATAGTACTCTCTTATTTCAAATACTTAAAAATTATAAAAACCAAAAATAAAAAAAAATAAAAAAAATAAAATTATAAAAACCAAAAAAATATATATTCTATTTTGTTCTTTAAATCATTTTCAGTTGTTTGTTTGTTGTTTACACAAGCTTATTCAAGCTTCTATAGCTTGTGGTAAGTATTGTATTGTTTTCTTAGTTCAAAATCCAAAAATTGCAAAAAAGTCAAAGAAAAGTCAAACTGCCCAGCTTATTTGAATAAGCTGAGCTTATTGGTGGTAAAAGGCAGCCAAAAAGGTGTCCCTTGGCCTGTCAAAAGACAGGCAAGCATAGTGAGCCCCCTCTTTTCATGCTGAGGGGGAATTGGCATTGTAAGTTCTACTCATTTCGATTTCTTTTGCACAAGTATTGTAAGCAAGTAGAGTAAATCTGTGTTTGATTGCTTATTTCTGTCTATTTAGTGGATTTCAGTTCTTATGTTAGTAATTTAAATTAGTTTAGGTTAGTTTATTTTGAGTTGGTTTCATTTGTTAATTTCTATCTGTTATTTGCATCTCTACTGTCTATTATTAGTTCATATTGCATTTGTGGGTTACTGTGGATGGTGGCTACATATTAGTATACATTTAGGCTTAAAATCAGTGAAGAAATCATTGTGGATAACTAGGTAAGTAAGCTTAAGCATAGCAGTGGTTAATTTAGTGTAAACTGTTGCTTCAGGGGTGTTTGGATTAGGTTAGTACACTAGGCAATTGGAGTTTTCTAGTTGTTGTTTCTACTTAAGTAAGTCACAGTAGGTATATATAAGGTTGTAGTAGCAATAAACACATAGGCAACATAGCTAAAAGTCAAACATAGCTTTCATCCATTCTTCTGTGTCACATTCTGTGTTTCTGTTGCTGCAAATTTTGAAACTGAGTAAGACCTAGGTGCATTTAGCTTACTTAGTTCACAAATTAGTCTAATACAACACTTAGGATCAGAATTAATCAATAGAATTTTACTTTGGTCAAAGTTATGTTGCATTCAAAAAAGTCAAAAGTAGTTGATTTTCAGAATTTGGTCCAAACTTTGTTGGTAGCTGTAGCATTCATTTGAGATTGGAAATACCTTTGGTTTGTTGATTTTGGAAGTTTGGTAGTAAGTAAACAAAAATCAAAACGAAAAAGTAAGTTTGGAGCTTATTTGCTTATAGGAAAAGCTCATTGAAGTTGACTGTTTGGACTTACAAGTCCCCTGCACATCAGGTTGTGACAAGTTTTCTAGGTACCATTAGGGATAGTTTATTAGATCTAGGATCAGGTTTCATGGTGGATTTGTAATCTCAGTAGGTCTGTTTCAGTTTTTCCCCCATAAGTTCTGATCTCTTAGCTTATTTGCCATGCTTATTTGGTCTATCTAGTTGTGTGTCTTGAGCTAGTATCTGTTTTCTAAATTCAGGCCTGCAAGTGTGATTTTGTGTTCAGTATCTGAGTTTGATTGTTCATCTGTGTCACTTTGAGCCTATATTTGCTATCTCCATTGACTTCTTCTTATTTGCTTAATCTGTTTGCTATTTGGCTTATATCATAAGTGCTTATTTGAACCTAATTGCACCATTATCTATGTTTATGTGATCATTTGCTTTACATCTGTTCCATTAAGCTTAAGTTAGTCTAAAATACATCTGGTTCAAGTTTGGTCAAACCTTGGTCAACTGTGCTTATAAATAAGCACTTAATATAAGCTATTTTCAAGCCATCAAGCACTTCCAGTGCTTATTTTTCATTTTTTATATTTTTCCTAGCTTTAAAATATTATTTTAGATTTTCCCTGAAATTTTCATAATTTTCTGAGTTTATTTGCTATTTTTCTTATTTAATTTTCATTTTTAATCATTATTTATTACTTTTTAATTATCAGAAAATCCAAAAAAATCAGAAAAACCCCTGAAAAATCCAAAAATATTTTAGAAAATAGTTTTCAATTATTTTAGAATTTTAGAAATTAAATTTGCATTTTTCTCACCTTATTTACATTTTCTTTTGATTATTAAATAGTTTAATTAGTTTTTAATTCATAAAAAATTATTAAAAAGTCTAAAAATATTTTTCTTTTTCTTAAAATTTTCTTTTATCATTTTTAACTTTTTAAAATTATTTTGAAGTCCGTAGGATTAGTGTAGCTTAAAACTCGCGTTTTATTTCGCGCGTTACGTTTAATAATCGCGCGTGCATTCCCGTTTTTGCGTTTTAGACTTTGATGCATTACTAGCTTGTACTCTTTGCATATTTCATAATTGTTAGTTGATAATTGAATTATTTGATCACTATTTGCCTTTTTCACCACTTTTCAAATCACGATTACACGAATCAATATTCTTGATTCCATTCACACCTTCACTTGGAAACGACTCGGGTGATTCGTATTTCTTGCGGATCACTTTGATACTATACTACTATTATATAATTGGTTTTCACGACGAATCAATTTTTGGCGTGTCCAAACCTGGTTGTCCTCTGATCATAGTAGCAACTACATGCCATGCGGATGGTAAGCTTCTCAAGAACTTTAAGTTAGCATCTTCAACTGATGCCTCAGCTCCATATAGTTCTAGCATACTCAGAAGATTTTGGAATCTTTCATAAGCAGAATCAAGACCTTCTCTTTCACCAACAGTGAAAGTTTCAAATTGTTGCTTCAACAGGTTCCTGTGCATCTTTTTGGAAGCATCATTACCTCCAAACTTTTTCTTAATTGCAGCCCATAGTTGTTTTGCATCCTGAGCATCATAAAACTTCAATAGGTGTCCATCAGGAATAGCAGACAGTAGTATGTTGAGAGCTTTGTCTTGATTTCTCTTTGTAGCAGCTGGGATGGTTGGTTTAGGTTGTCCTGGGAGCTCTGCTGGTTCCTCAAGTACCGTATTGCCATTGACAATCACATCCCAAAAAGCATGGTCTGTGATGGCAATGTACTGCCTCATCTTCATGGCCCATAAGTCATATTCTCCCTTCTTGACAATAGGAATTCTAACAGCATTGATGGATGGAGCAGGTGCAGCCTCTGTCGACATCTTGAAGGGTTTGTAGTAGAATCGGTTTAAAAGATTATCTTCTTAATCAGAGTTTCCAACACAAGCTCTCATACCACTTGTTGGATCGATATACTCTGACCAAACTACTTTGTAGCTTGTAAGGATTTAACAATATTGAGTAAACTCAATACTATTAATATTGAAACACTGTTTTGACCTTGTAAAGTATGCGGAATCTACTAACACAAAGCTTAAGAAGAACTTTTATATTAAACCAAACTTGAACCTGCTTTGTTATACAGATTTACTAACAATCCCTAACTATTATCGACTTGTAAAGCTATATGACTCTTAGAACTTCGACTAAAACTTATATCCCTAATACCATCATAAGGCTCCTTATATACATAACCTTAAGTCGGTTTACATCATCTACTTGAACAACAAGTAATTATCCCTAACTAATTCTAGAATATTCATACAATATTACATATTAATCCTTTAATCAATATTGCACTTAAGTCCTTTTTCTTCTTCGAAGTACTTTGAATAATCTTCAATATGCAGCAGTACTTTGACTTTGATCTTCAAGCAGCACCGTGACACAACAGTACTTTGAAATACAGAAGTACCTTGAACCTTATATCCCAACATTATTCTAACACTATGGTCTGATGAAGGGAAGAAAAAAATAAAGGCAAAAAGGTTGAGTGGTTATAGGAGTTCAGAAACATCTTGTTTGAAATGGAATTCTTAATAAACGATGGGTATGAGCAAATGCAGGAAAAGCTAAGCAAAGAAACTGAGGCGAGTTAAGAATGGCTGTGGCATATATGAATCAAACTGTTGACAACATTATAGAAAGTTAGTCAAGAGGATGTTGGAAATGGTATTGGTGAACCTGAACTTAAATAAAGTTTAAAAGGTAAGTTGGAGACATGGAAAGATGATGATTTCTTCCACAAAGAAATTAAAGTTGATTGGCTGGATGATCAAGCATACGATGGACTTTATCAAGATGTAGAGATTGATATGTTGTATGCCGAGTTAGAAGTAGTTATTCAGAATGTGGCTTTTCTACAGAATGAACTCAGAGATGAAGATGTAGTAGTTACCGATGAAGCTCCAACAGTAGATGTTAAAGATAGTTTAGAAAAGGCAGACATTGAAGCTCCAGCTATAGATTTATCATCTGCCAATTTGACCTCTGATATAGAAAAGAAGAGAAGAAAGTTAGATCCAGCTGACAAGGATGAGAAGGCAATGGAAGCAGAGGAGGAGGTTGGTTCCAAGTGAGGATAGAATGGTCAAGGTCATGAGAAGGCAATGGTGAAGCTTGTAATATGACATTGGTGAAGCTTGTTCGGTTTATTTTGTTTATTTTATGGCTTGGGATGGCATGTTTTGGAACAAGTTTAGTTTATGTAGGTTAAATAACATTTTAGTGTTGTCTCTAGTGGTAGTTTGTCAAGTATTTGTATGTTGTTGAACAAGTTCGTTTATATATGCATCACCTGCGTTTGGCACATAGTATTTGGTGTTACTCATGTGTTGTTACATATGTTTAGTACATTTGACATGTTAATTTGGTGTTTTACTTGTTGGTTAACTACTAAAGTCAATGAATGGTATCCAGGTTCACAAATGGTTATGTTTATGTTGAAAGTCAAGTGGTTCACTACTAAACTCAATCAATGTACGAGATGGTTAGTTTTAGATACACATGTGTAAGATTTGAAAACACATTGCAATGAATAAATGAGTTAGAACTTCCTTTTAAGTTTGAATAAATGGGTAAGATTTTGGAAACACATTGTAGTGGACAAATGGGTTAGAACTTCTTTTAGTTTACCATTTCATGGGTAAGATTTAGAAACACATTGAACCGACCCATTATGGCTATCGAAATTCAGATCCTACTAAACTATACAATAACACAATAAGACTTTGGACACACCCCAAAATACCTCATCAAAAAAAGTTTCACTGGTAACCAAAATATAGAAAACTAGAAGGGGGATTGAATAGTTTTACCGATTAAAATTATGTTTTAAAACTTTTATATCGACCTATGTCAATATAGTTTGGACGTGTTGGAAATTGATAGTTAGATATGTATATAAACTAAACTAAGAGATAGAGATAGAGAGACACAACCACGACACAAGTATTTATAGTGGTTCGGCTACAAGGTCACCTTTTTTGCCCTACTCCACTCCCCGCGTACCCAACTCGAGATTTTGTAATCGTTACACATCAAGCTCCTTTATCCGGCGGAGAAGCCTCACAACGTCGCTTACACTTTTTCTGGTACAAAGCTAAATACCAGGTTCTTCCACAAGGTAGAACCAAATCTATGTCACCTACACTTTATCCGGTACCAGGCTAGATACTGGGTTTTTTCACGAGGTAGAACCAAACCTACATCGCCTACACTTTATCTGGTACAAGGCTAGATACCGAGTTACTTTACAACGGAGTAACTAAACCCAACACCACTAACTAACACAACACATCTTGGACATATGAGATTGAATCAACAATAAGATTCACTTTAGTGGTCTTGATGATGAAGAAGCCTAGCAACCCATGTCTTCAAGCTTGCAAGTCTTCTAGAGGTCGTGATCTCGCCTTTAAGAGGAACCTAGAGAATCATTAAGAGAAAAGCTACATAGAAGATCCTTAGATCTGAGGTTAGAGAGGTTAAAACATAAATAGAAGATATGTCTAAGAGGGGTGAGAAATAAGAGAGAAATGACTTAGTATTTGTAGGCAAAATAGTCACTTTTTACCCTGATCTGGCGGATCCCTTCCCAAAGAGATTTGGCCAGTGTAAAGCCATGTATCCGACTATCTGGTAGTAACAGTCCGGATTTTGGGTTACAATTTCGGGTTTTGGGTTATTGGTTATGGTACATGGGTCATGTGATGTCATGCATGATGTTAAAGACATCTTGGGTTATGGGTTATGGACTTTGGGTTATGGGACATGGACTTGGTTCATGGGACATGGACTTGGTTCATGGTTCATGGATATTATCAACGTCATGCAATGGGTCATGGGTTTTGGGTCAAGCTTCATGGGTTATGGGTTTTGGGCTATTGATAGTCCAACTTATTTATATTACAAGTTACATCTTAGCTAATATGTATTTTATAAAATGTAAGTAACCAAAGTTACTTAAGTGTTTTATAAAAATGGTTTTGGTTTTATATAAACTATTTAATTAACATGTTTAATGGTTTATTTGTTTAGTGAAATGAGTTAATAAACTATTAACGCTGAACACACGTCAATGTTTAATAAACAAAACACAAACGTTTTTATATAATAAAAAATGCATTTAAACATATCAATTGAACTGGTAAACTATTATAGTTAGACATAATCTTTTACTTTCGTAATGTCAAACTTTTTTACATATTAACATGTGTTTAAAGACTTGCGATGGAACACACCATTGGTAGCCAACCAACCACATACACAAATTTATCGGATGTGCTAGACTGATTATATAGGTTCTGGACCAATTCTCTCTTTTTCTTGCACAATAATTGTTTCCTTTAATAAATAGGTCCATACCTTCTTTTTCTTTTCAAAAGGTTTTGCCTTTAATTCACTGTCTTAATCTCATGTTGTAGACTTGTAGTTCATGTTAATATCACATAGGACGATCTGACATATCTCGGTGAATAAATATTTTTCAAGATTGTATTGTGGACTTTCGGAACAGAACGAACCAAGGGTTTTTTAGAAAGTCATCAATTTTTTTTCGAAAGGCTTGCATATTATTTTCTTTTTCATTAATAATAAATTTTGCACCATAAATAAATTTTAAGCCAAATTGAAGTCACACAATATATTTTGGGGTATGTTATACATACCCTCTCTATGGGCTATTTGTACAAACCGCGAAACACATGATACAACCACTCGAAACTTGCAAGCATTGGAAACCCTCCTTTTAGGGTTCTTATAAACTGCCCGTATATATATACTTTTTTAGGATTGCACGTACAAAAAAGAACGACATTTTTTGAAAAATTACATTTCATAGTTCAAAATCGGGTGTTGCACTGACTCCCATAGAGGCCCATCACTGCTTCCGAAGTTGAGGTGTGGAAAGACGTTTGGCACTTTGACTTTTTGTACTCACTCATTTATTTATTTATTTATTTATTTTTTTTAACAATACTCACTCTCACTCATTATTAATCTAAGAATTAGATTATCTATTTTTCAAAAAATTTAATAAAAATATGGATTTATATTGGTTCATCTCACAATCCAATATGCAAGTCACAAAGTTGAAGGTTGTCTTCATGTATAAGATCGTGGACGAGCCGAGCCGAGTCGAGTCAAGTACTAAAAGTCGAGCTCGAAACTTGACTCGAACTCGACCGAGTTTAAGGTTTCAAGCTTTAGATCCACCCGTTATACAAAACTCGAGCTCGAAGATCGGCTCAAGCTTGATATTTTCACACTTTAAGCTTGAACGCCATGAAAAATCGTCATATCAAGCTCGAACCGACTCGAATTTATAAAAAATACTCCCTCCGTCCCATATTAAGTGTCCATAATTGAATATTTGGATGTCCCAAATTAAGTGTCCACTTGTACCTTTCAACCAATAAGATGAGAGTTTAGTGGGTAAAATTAATATTTGATTGGTGGAGAGTTTAGTTAATAGAATCTCCTAAAAGTTTATGCATTATGAAATTGGACACTTAATATGAGACGGAGGTAGTAAGCAATTATTTATATAAGAAAAGGTAAAACTGCAATTTAATTTCAAATTGTTTATAAGTCGATCTCTAATAATTGGCAAGCTGTCACGTCTCGTTTACACCCTATTCATGTTTAACACAACAACTACATACAGTAACTAAATAGTGTAAGGTAGCTAAAACGTAGACAATCCTGTCATTATCCGTACAGTAGACAGCTTCTCCCACAAATGTGCTCATGCCATAATCTTAAACTTTATAACGAGAAGTCATATGTGCATGAGATACATATCAATGAAATTTGGTGCTCTCTCTTTTTCGAAACTCATACTCATTAACCGGATCCGGTTTGCTCAATCAAATGTACCACATTGTCACGTGCCATGTTATATATTAAAAGGAAATTATCTCCCATTGTAATCCGAAAACTTCAATCACGACAAACATTTATCTATCAAAGCATTTAAATATCATATACCGTTGAAAATAATATGAAAGAATGTCGCTTTAATCTCTTAAACAATATTGTTTGTGGTGGTCACCCGTGACTCCATATGTCTTCTTATGCTTTGTTTTCTTGTCTTGTATACGTTTGTTCCTAACAAAAGTCCATTCTTGTGTGCATATCCCATGACATTTTATTTCTTTGATTTATATAACACTGTGTGACTGTGTCTGAGAGAATAAATATTTGGATGCAAATGATTAAAATAATAACAATAACAATAACAATAACAGTGAAATTTGCAAAATTACTAACATCTAAGTTAACACTAATTTTCAATCTGACTCAACTTTGAGACATGTAATTATAACTATATTTTTTTTTCTTTCAATATTTGAGCAAGATTGCAAAATTCATGAGTCGGTAGTCGTTCAAACGACCTCTTTGTACCTGAAATCAGTCTCGATGGGATTAATCGCTGATTAATCGGATTGGCATTTCTGGAAAGTTTTAGGTATTTCTGGCAAGTTTTGAGTATATTTGACGAGTTTTAAATATTCCCGACAAGATATGCTTTAAAGAACAACTTGTAATAGATAAAAACAATGACTATAAGTAATTAAAACAAGTTTCCAGAGACTTCATGATATTTCGGGCGAGATTTGCAGGTTTATGGCAAGTTTGACCAGCATTTACCACCAATGCCACCATTGACCGTTGTTGACCACAATTGACTAATTATTTTTAGCAACAATGGTTCTGAGATTTCCCTCCTTACACCGTACTTTTCTAATAATATCCGTGATTTCTCTCTCCAATTACGAATCCTGCGACTAAAATACGAAACATGCCCTAGCCACCTACGACATTACGAAATCATTTTCCCTTTAATTTTTATCTTTCTTAGGTAAAATCACATCTCTAATCATTTTTATAAAACTTTACCGTCTTCTTTTCTCCTTTTATTATTTTACAATCACTCTTCACTTTGCCATTTTACCACTGAAAATTTCATGACAGAATTCACAATATTGTGATGATGGGTAAGTATCATGCATTTATATTCTAGTCTCGTTTTATTTTCTTCATAGATTTTCAGTTTACATCATATTTGTAACACCCCAAATTAAATTAAAAAAAATGTGGGTAAAGTTATTCTTATAATGGAATAAATAAAGTCCCACATTAAAGGAGTTAATAATAAAGTTAGACAAGACTTGGTATTTAACAAATGCTTCGATCAGAATTTTCAAATAGCCACTAACACGATATTTAACACTAGCAGGAAATACATCAGCCTCACTAACAACTAGAGTCTACAACAGATAAGGAAGAAAACAAAGGTTATAAAAAAAATTACTAATTAACTAAGTCAGTACAACATAAAAGGAATTAAATGATTTGTTATTTGGAATCGTAATAAAAATGCAGTCAACTACTTCCTCCATCCCATAATTATAGTCTAATGTTGACTCTTTAAGTCTTCGTTTGTTTTGCAACTTTGACATTATATATTTTTATTTGTGTTATATAATACTTGACAAAAAGTTATATCAATAGAAAATATATTTAAAGCTCAATCCATTCATATATTTTGCATCAATTAATATGTAATACAAATAAAAATATTTAAGGTCAAAGTTGAAAACTAATGACTTCAAAAGTCAACAATAGACTACAATTATGAGACGGATATAGTATATATTACTAACCTTAGATATAATTAGAGGGGAGTTGATACTCCACCATATTTTTTGATGCTTGCACCACAACTTGTGCATTACAGTATTTACTGTACAACACTGCAATGCATAGTTGTTGTATTTGTATCAAAAAATATGGTGGAGTATCAACTCCCTAATTAGAGAACGGGGTTCAAATTAAACAAATCACTTGTAAGGATTGATTAAATGATAAAAGGTCAAAATGTTTAGGAAAGGAAAGAGGGAAGAAAAAAAATTATATTAAAAAAAATTAGGGCTAAAATTTGATTGAATAAAATTACTACTTCGTTTTTATCAATTGATGTTTGTAGCAGCTCCCTAATTGTTCTGTAGTAATTAATATGAAACATGGTGCGTATTGAAAATCAAGTGGGTTACAAACATACAATGATTTCAATAATAAATATTTCGCAATGAACCGTAAACAATCGAAATATTAGTTAGTTTTTCTGTCGCGTTCAAAATGGTATTACCTGGTCTTACCGTCGTGTTCACATGAATATGTTATAGTTTTAACAATATGCTATAAAGCTTAGTCAAATTGGTATTCCATCTATCCATAAATAAATGTTCAGTTTGACTCTTTTGAGTCAAACTGATTCAATTTTTACTTTAAATATTTTTTTGCGTTATATAATATATGATAAAAGAAATTATACAATTGAAAAATACACTTAAAATTTAATACATTTATGTATTTTGCATCAAATATTATATAACACCTACAAAAATAGTTAAAGTAAAAGTTGAACCAGTTTGACTGTGAAAAGTTAAACTGTACATTTATTTGGGAACGGGGTTAGTAATAAATATCATCTCGGGTCACGATTTTACAAATTTTTCTAATAATAATAAACCATTAATCTAGATTAGATTAACTAGGTACGTGTTTTATTAGATGGGTTTTTATAATGATTATCTAGTCGAGTAATGCTCATCCACTTTAGCTGAAACCCACTTACCCACTTTGAAATAGTCTTTACTCGAGAAATTTATTAGATAAATGATTAAGATTATGTTTGAATTTAACTTAATTGTCTTAAAAAAAAATTAATTAATTAAGTCATGCAAGAGTTGTTTGTTTATTACTTACGGGTAATAGAAAAAGATTATATTCATCAAGTCATTTTTTATTTAAACACGGCTTAAACAAAAAGGCTCTTAAGATAACTAATATATTGATCTAAAAATAAGCTTAATAATAAGATGCAAACACATGATTTGAAACATGTCAACAAAAATAAGCTTAATAATAAGATGCATGACATACTGAAGAATAACTATCATTCTTATTTCTTTTTTTAGATTGAATAACTATTCCGAGAATCCATTTATATTCGTAATTTGGGTTCAACTTATTTTGATACTCCTTGTGAGTTATTTCCTGATCATTAAACTCTTTTCTTCCTTAATACCCTTTAGTTTTGTATCAAAGTAGAGCCTTGAAATTGTCATTCTCTGGACAGTTCAATTTATAAAGATTCAGCGGATTCAAGCCGACATTATGCTAAAACTACAGAAAAAAATCTTAGCGGGTTCACGAGCTCATATAAAACTGCTAGAAATTCCGTGACTTCATCCTCTTGTTGTATTGATGTATATAGTGGCATAGTTAGTTGCCGTTAGAAAAGAAAAAAAAAAAAAAAAAAAAAAAAAAAAAAAAAAAAATCAGCATACAATGAACATACTTGAAGATTAAATTTTTATATCACTTGTTCCATTTCCATATTTAAACTCTTCACACAGGCAACTGCTTATGGAATTAAATTTGGGCTTAGTTTAAGGCCTCCAACAACCGGATTATAGGAGATTAAGTAGGACCAAAATCCATGGGCTTTGATGAATCTCGTATTCTCGTCAATAAGTTCATAAAAATGGGGTTTAATACTACTCCAGTGCTTAAGAGGGGAACAAAAAAAAAAAAAAAACAAAAACAAAAAAAGGTCATGGTATGATTTTAGTTACGTTAAAAATTTACAAAAAGCTGATTTAAGTGGTTCTAGATCTTTAAAAAGTTGACGTGTCACAAATAAACTTACTGGTTTCTACATTACTAGAGTAAAGTGTTAGAAAGAAGTTAACCGTAAATGTGACGCATATAAAATTATGGATCCAGATGTTTCACAATGCAACAAGAGTGTTTATATTATCTTCATTCTCTAAATAGACAAGTTTAGCGAAAATCAGATAGAAACATGAAGAGATTTTAGATTAAAGTATATATATGTTAATTAAGTGGCTCAAATGGGAGAGGGCTTCACCCTGAAAATCCACGGTGGTGTTTGTTTGTCCAAAAATATATTTTAAGAAGCTCTTAATTTGACTCATTGAGACGCTGTAAGAGGCTTGGTCTAAAAAATTTGTTTGTTTTCATGTCATTACGAGGCTGTAAGAGGCAATCCATGAAACTTCTTATTGAACTAAATGAAGAGCGTATGTCTTGCACCTCTTAATGCCTCGTATCTTATTAATGCCTCATCTTACACTAAAAAGCACACACAAGCGATAACTTGTAGCGTAATCAGATCTTATATCTCTTTCTTTGTATTGTAATATGTTCTTATCCTAAGAAATATATAAGTTTATGGTGCTACATTCTCATGTTTTTTTCGTATAGTTTAATTATGAACAAGCTATTACGAAGTATAGTTGTAGTGTTCGATTGTTCACACTCTTTACCTAGTCGGTGGAATACTATCGCGGTTATTCATAATAATATACTACCGTAACTGTTAGTCTAAACTCTAAAATAACATGAAATCATCAACAATGATATCAAGATGGCTTATTTTCTTCATCAAGTAGTATGACGCACTTTTGTCAAAACCAGATTATACATGCTAGAAAATTAACACCACATACTAATTACTTGGCACAACTACAAAGTGCAAGCGAACACTTCTGACAATAAAAACACAGTTTAGCATTGGTCATTATCAACAAGATTTGTACAGAAGGATGAACAAAAGTAACTCTTAATTAGATTAATATTTATAGAGTTTCACAAAAGAATATGTCATTATAAAAAGGTTGAAAATGTAAGCAATCGATCAGCGACGGGCATAAGAGCGTTTTCCGAATTGCTTGTTGACATGTTGATCCTTTGGGGGTAGAATACCACGTTTCGTGAATTCATGAAACTCCAATACTTGTACTTGTCGCTTCTTCTTCATAAACTCTTCTTCTTTGTAACACTCTTGTAGTTTTCGCTTCGTTGCCTCAAGTTTCTCATCAAAATTACAGCTTGAAACCTTTTGATACTTTACTGCTGCAGTCTCCAAATTCACCGCTTTCTTACATTGTTGATCAAGACTGACCGGAACCTTTTGATCCTTAAGCTTTCTTGAATCAGTTTGCAACTTCATAATCCTATTCAATTCCCTTGGTTTCTTTGAAGATTCAAGCAATACCGATCTAGATTCTGATTTTGATTCATCTTCACGCTTACGCTTATTAACAAGCCCTGTAATCCTTGAATCCTCAGCAACTCCCTCATTATCTTCAACTGGACCCGTACTTTTCACATTATCATTCTTTTCAGCTACTTTGGCCTTCTTCAACTTTATTCGCACTATATTTCTTGTTTGCGGCTCATTCAGTAGTACTAGTACCACGCCATTCCCGATCACTGGCTTGAGGTGGTTCTTATTTAATTCACCACATTCTTCCTCTTCTTGAACCACAATCGACTTCTTTCCATCACCATCCAAATATTCGCGCACCATAAGTTTCCAATCTCTTATCATCACATTAGCAATCTGCTTAACGTCTTTCGACTCGTGTTTCTTCAAAGCATTAACAGTTTTCCCAATCCCCGTTGCCTCAAGAGTTTTAAAAGATAGCATCATGTCCCGAAGCTTGTTCAGCAAGTCACACACTAACTCTCCAGATTCATGCATGCCACTTTTCTCTAGAACCCCTTTAATCCTTAAAACCTCAGCAACTCCATTATCTTCTTCGTTCAAACGACTCGCGCTGATCAGCTCACATGTGTATAGCTCCTCAGCTAGTTTGTCTCTTTTTTCTCGAAACTCGTTTGGATG
Organism: Artemisia argyi; assembly: GCA_030686995.1. Classification (NCBI taxonomy): domain Eukaryota; kingdom Viridiplantae; phylum Streptophyta; class Magnoliopsida; order Asterales; family Asteraceae; genus Artemisia; species Artemisia argyi. The sequence goes on from CM060683.1 coordinate 33,134,584, forward strand.
GTCGATAGCAGCAACCTTGATCAAATTCTTGATGATCTCGAATACATCCTCGTTAGTATTCCTCAAGTAGTTTATCCACTCGTCCATAATTGTTATGTTTTTTACGATTCAACAAGTTAAAAAGATCGATTGAAACCTGCGATTGAAGTTAAGGAAACAAGAAAAAGTGAAAGTAAATACGAAGTCGATTGAAGGGTTTGTTTTTTTTGTTTGTTTTATGGTAATATATATATAAGGAAATATTAAACGTACGGGCCAAGGTTTTCCAAAAATATTTAAACGAAGGCGTATTAGCCCATGATTCGGTACTCGTTCACAAATATATTTCATTATGTAATCTAAACCTAAAATTTCAACTTTTATACTTACTTTATAGATTCCAAATGGCCCATTTGAGAAGACTAGCTTATAAGCCTATATGTTTCCGGCCATGATCCAACCCAACAAGCCCATTGTTTAATTTATAGATTCCAAGGCGTAATCTTTTCACAGCTAATTCCCAAATTTCTAAACACTCAAGCATGCTGATTGCATAGTTGCATGTCGTGTTAAACTAATTTCCATACGTTGAAGTTTTTGTACAAATACAAATAAGGTAGTGCATAACATACTCAAGTAGCCATGGGTAAAAATAGATTTTGATAATATAATTACATGAGGTTTATATAAATCACTTTTCGTTGATTGTCATACTGCCATGATTTTGAGGATATGGTGTAGTTCTTAGAGTTTGAGAGTAAATTTTCAAGTTAGTAAGTAGATTTTGACTTTTGACATTGCAAAGGAACTTTTTTAGAGACATAAGAACAACATTCAACGGGGACAACTTGAATGGATGTAGAATTAGTGAAACGGGCATGTCATATACGTTGAGTGATACGTGAATATGAGTTCGAGTCAAAACATATTGTTTTATAATGTAGTAGAAATTTGATAATAATATTTACATATTGTGATAGGAAAAGTGAAATATAGAATTCGGATTACGCAAAACAAAGCAATTATAAACAAGATAATTTTTTAAGAAAACAATTATTTGTTTTATGCATTTTAGACAGATATCCGCGCAAAGTGACAGTGTATAGGAGCAAATAGTAATTTGCAAAATCGTGATTCTTGTTCGAGCTTTGATGCAAAACATCTGTTTTTTGAAATACAAAACCCATTGTTTTTTTAAAAATTAATATAATGTGTGTTTTTTAAAATGTTAAGTTTAGAATTAATTAAGCTTAAGGTGTATTAAGAGATAATTAGGGTTGATTTAAGCAAACTCCATTAATTTAAGTTTTCAAAATTTCAATAATGAGCATATGAATTTTGACATTTGGAAAAGAGTTTCCTTTTGGTTAAGTATGTGAAGTCAGCATCTTTGATCGTTTAGATACAAAGTAATAAGACTAAGTTAATTGTATTTGCCTACAACTATAAAGATAAAAAGTGAGAAGGCGCCCGCTGCGTTACAGCGAGAATTTTTGGAATTTTTTTGCAATAATCATTTAAGAATAATCTTTGGGTGGGGCTTCTTGTTGTGAGATTGTGGTATGTTTTTTACTCACACGTGTTGTATTTGTTTGGAATAAATGTTGTGTTAAGCTATATTTGTAGTTGTCGTACGACGTCCTTTTTGGAATGAATGTTGTGTCAGGCATCAGTGTGTTGCGGTGGGACTAATTTTGACCCTTATAGTTTTCAAAAAATTTAGGATAATGTTTAAAATTATTTGATTAGTTAAGGGTGCATTTTGAAAATTCTTTTTTTTTTAAAACTATTTAATTTATATATATATTAAACTTTAAAATTTTTTATAAAACCGTACGTAGGTCAAAAGTATATCAATATTGGGCTTGTTTTGTTCGCTATTGAGAGACTTTGTTGCCAGTATTTTTTTATAAAAGAAACCGCTACATATCTGTTAGATATTTGACAAATAAAATTTGGTATATAAAAAAGTCGTAAATATTAAGAAGGTCAGGGTGTGTTTTGTAAGTTTTCTTATTTTTTTACTAATATTATTAAAAAGTAACCGGTTATCACGTAATATTTAATTGGGAAATAATTTTTTATGCTAGGCACGAATTTCCAATTCCCCTCCTATAGTATATAGAGGGAATTTCAACATAGAAAATGCTTATCTTAAAAGGATTGCAAAAGCTTGAAAATTCGTGTTCAAAGAAGCCTATTTCGGGTTTTGAATTAACGGGGAGGAACACAAGGCAAACCAAGTACCGATAATGGAGGCTTAAATACACTTTGGATTTTGAGTTATTCTTCGTTTAATTGTTCTTACTTTGATTATGTATTATTTCTTTGAACTTTTATTTTTTTTATCTCTCATGTAACAAAAGATTTTTGAAAATTGGAAAAAGAATGTTGATCACTTTAAATTGGATTATGGGGTAATTTCATATCTCCCCTTCCTTTACCTGGAAATTTCATATATACACAAACATGCATTAAAAACATTATACATTATGCATTCAATACTTGCACTTTGGATATATATGAAATTAATCTGGAAAGTAGAGTAATATATGAAATTAATCATTGAATTAATGGAGTACATTATTTTGCCACGTGGCAAAATTGAACGACTTTTATTGACAAAATAGTAAACTCTCATTTATCAATAAAAATTTAAAATTAAAATAATTTGGTCAAACACGTTCATATTTCATCCAACAAAAACTAGCTATGTATGAAAATATATGTATCGATTTTGAAAAAAAAAAAAAAAAAAAACTTTATAAAAATGAGGTAATTAATAAAACTTTAGCTGTTAAATTAAAAAAAAAACTATATGAAGTTAAGTAAAGTCATAAATTTACATGTTTTTTATAAGTTTATAAATTTAATAAACACCCCTTAGACATTATACTCTTATTTTTTTTTAAAAAAATGACATATATGTTGTTGTTATTTATAAATATTACTAGATCTAATGTCCATCCATCGGACAGGCTAGTTGTAAATTATTAAATAAAATTAATATATGTATTCTTTATTTGTTAATTGGTTTATTCAAAACACAATAACCAAATTTTAGAGATTGTAAAAATTATGAGAACAACGTATCAAGTGTACTAAAAGCTAACACTAAACTTTTTTAAAACAAACATGATTATAATTGTAAAAATATGATTCACGAAAACTTATGATTTAATAGCTTTGGTTGTTTCCAAAACATTCATGTTTCATTTTTGTGAAGGCAAAATGTGAGTATGATTTGATTGTGATTTTATTGATATTATCAACATTGAAGTGTACAAAAAAAAAAAAAAAATTCAAAATCTCTGACATAATTAACATAAAAAGAAATGTAAGAAAAAAAAGTATAGTTAATGAGATAATAAAGGAGTTTCGCATGGTAAATGGTTCGCCTACAAAAAGTATAATTAACATAAAGGGTGTTTGCAATCTGCAACAATTTCAGTTTTGGCAACAAAAGAGTTTCGCATGGAGAGAGGGCTTCGTCAAGGTGATCCATTATCTCATTTTTTGTTCATCATTGTTGCAGAGGCTTTACAAGTCTCAATACTTGATGTTTGTGACAAGGGTATTTATAATCGATTATCCCTTGCTAATGATGGTTCTAATTTATCCTTATTGTAATATTCTAATGACGCCCTTTTTTTTGGCAAATGGTCTACTAAAAATGCCAAGAACTTGGTGAGGATTCTTAGCTGGTTTCAAGACGCGTCAGGCCTTAAAGCGAACCTCTCGAAAAGTAGACTTTATGGTATTGGTGTTAATACAAGTGAAGTAGTTGATGTTGCTAATTCTATTAACTGTCAGCACGACTCCTTACCTTTTTGTTACTTGGGTTTACTTGTTGGGAAAAATATGAGAAATAAAGAAAGCTGGCTTGGAGTGGTGGATCGAGTTAACTCTAGGTTATCTTCTTGGAAATCTCGTATGCTTTCGATAGGTGGGCGTCTTACTCTTTCTTAAGTGGTTCTTGGAAGTTTACCTCTTTATTATCTCTCGATCTTTAAAGCTCCCACTATGATTCTAAAACAATTAGAATCCATTAGAAAGCGCTTTTTTTTGGGCTTTAAAGATGAGAAAAACAGAATTTCATGGGTTAAGTGGGATAGTGTCCTCTAAAGTATTGAGTCACGAGGTTTGGGTATTGGTAGTCTCAAAGCTAAAAACTTGGGACTTCTTGGAAAATAGTGGTGGAGATTCTTAAACGAGAAGCATTCACTTTGGTGCAAAGTTATTTCAGCGTTTCATGGTACTGATGGTAGTTTCAGTTCTGGAATTGGATTAGGTTTACACAAAAGCGTATGGGAAAATATTATCAGTTCTGGTCTTGTCATCGATACTATTGGTGTCCCTTTCCGAACTTCTTTTTTAAGAGATGTGAGAAGTGGAGGCGAAACTTCGTTTTGGAATGATATTTGGGCAGAATGTGGTCAAACATTAAGTTCCTGTTTCCCCCGCCTTTATGCCCTTGAATCTAATAAGCATTGTCGTGTAAATGAGAGACGGGGTGTGATGAATGGTATTTGGGGTGGAAATTGGGAGTGGTGTTCGAGCCCATGTGGTAGGACTTTAGATGAAGTCGGTGAGCTGTCTCGTCTGATTGGGAATCTTGTTTTTTCTTCCAAGCAACAAGATGGTTGGAGATGGAAACTCAACCCGAATGGTAAATTCACAGTTAATAACCTATCTAAGCTTATTGATGTTGCTATTTTAGGATCCAATGTTATGTCATGTAAAGTAGATTGGAACCGGTTTGTCCCCAAAAAAGTGAATATTTTCATTTGGAGAGCGGTGAATGATAGGCTTCCAACCCGTGCTAATTTGCTTCTTCGGGGCTTACCCATTTCATCGTCTCTTTGTCCTTTGTGTGGCCTTGAGGAGGAATCTATATATCACAACATCTTATCTTGTTCGGTTGTCTCTCAGATATGGAGTCAATTTTGGAACTGGTGGCATATTGATCACCCTCCTAATGTGTCGTCGATATTAGACTTGTTGCATTTTTCACCTCCTATCTCAAAGAACCATTGTAAAATCTACCAAGCTTCGCTATACGTCTTTATTAGGGAGATTTGGGCATGGCGTAACAGATTCGTTCACGCGGATATGGTGTCTTTAAGAGCGGTCCGTAATGAAGACATCTTTACTCACGCCAAACTTCATTCATTGCTTTGGATTTCCAACCGAGGAGTTAAGAGTTCCATCGATTGGATCACTTGGAAGTCAAGCCCGTTTTCAATATTACTGCCATTGATGTAGCTTGGTAGGTTTTTTGGGCTGTTGGGGTTATTTTGTTTATTTAGCTTGTAATCTTTCTTTTGCAGATTTTCTTCTTGTAGATATGTATTTTGTTTTTGTTTTCTTCCTCCTTTGTGAGGCTTTTAGTAATAAAAAGCTTGACCGTTCAAAAAAAAATGAGATAATAAAGGAAGTATGTCAAGTGTAATTATTTTACAGTTTACATGTCATCAAATTTGCGATGTCATCTTTTAAAACCCTATAGTATATAATACAATGTTGCAAAAATCGTGAATCGGTACTGAGACGGTCGATTTTTTTTTGACCGATTAATCGGCCGATTTTCTTGACTCGGCCGATTAATCGGTCGATTAGCTTGTAAATCCCTCCAAGTTTCAGGGCCGATTACCGATTAATCGCTGATTAATCGGCTGATTCGGCCGATTTTTGCAACACTGATATAATATATAGATTATCATTATTTATTAAATTAATGTTTATGCACGGAATTATAAATATCAAAATGAAAGCACAAGTTACTGTGATATGCAAATAAATACACGAGATTGTACATATGTGAAGAACTCATGTCATTTGCTGTTTATGAGGTTAAGTAAGGATGTCCGGAATTGTTTATTTATTTAATTATCCGCGTTCAATAACGACTCATGTTTTACCTCTTTATAAGATTAAATCGAGCGTACACAAGTTTAAAAATTAAATACGCCTAAAATTATTATTAACATACATATAAATATTAAAATGTAGTACTCTGATATGGAAGTAAATACACGATATTGTAAAAAAAAAATCTAACCAGGTAAACATTTTTTTAAGGGTTATTACGTGCTATTAAGCACCATAATGTATAAAACATGATACAAAGTTAAATTTAAACATCATCAATTTCAACATTATGCCAATTAAACAAAATTAAATTATTCTTCTAACAAAAATCTATACAAGATATTTATCGAATACATAATGAAAAATTTGTGTAAAAACTTACACGTGGACGAATATTATAAGTATATAAGTATGAAATATTTTACGTAGTGTTACAGAAAAATATGTAGTATTTAACAACTTACTGTATGCATTGAGACAAGCTTTACTATGCTAATATAGAAATTTACAAAATAGAATCTCAACGTTTATTGAGAAAAAGGACAACTAAAGTTTGTCGAAGATTGTTACATTTATAGTAACAAGTTTTGTTCGTGTAAATAAAAGTTTATATACATGCGTGTTTTATTTGAGATGAAGGTAAAAGAGCTTCTACCTTTTGCCATAATTGTTGAATAAGATGTTCCTTTTAAGACTCAATATCGTGTATAAGGTTTGCTATATGAAAACATGTAAGCTTATAAAAAAATATTAACCTATAAGAGCAAATGGTATCCTAACTCACAAAGTGAGTTTTATCTTAACTCAAACGCGTTAAAGGTCATGTTATGATACCGTGGGCTTGAGTTATGGTGTTGCGCAAAGGTGCAAATTATGGTAGTAACTCTGAGTTATGGCGGTAACTTTGAGTTACAGCTTAATTTGGCTGCGTTAAGGTGCAAGTTACTACACCGTGGGCTAAGTTTATGTTATAACTTAAGCTTTTTTTTTTTGTTGAGTTATGATAAAAGTAGAGCCCAAAATGTGAAGTTATAGTTGAGTTATGATAAGAGATGGTTTTTTGTAGTTAAAGTTAAAATGTTAAAGCTGATGTGACGCTGACGTGACACATAGTTAAGCCTTAACTCGAAGGTATGATACTCTATGCTCTAATTACTAGCTAGTAAAAACATCAACCTATTATCTGTTTACTTTCTTAGCAAAATCAGTTTTTTTTTTTTTTTTTTTTTTTTTTTTTTCCTACAAACTACTTCTGTATGCTTTTTTGAATATAAATAAGCAAATTTTGAAAAGTTTGTATAAAGTTGTTTATAAATGCATAGTTGAAATAGATTTAGAATTATTCTATAACCATAAAAGATATTTATCAAAAAATCTTTTAAAACGAATTTGATTGAATCTCTCCAATTTTTTCCAATTATTTATTTATTTATTCAGATATATTGCATTTTGTTACAAAAAATTGAAAAGACATATTACAAGAAAAAACAACACCAAACACTCCTAAGACTATGTTTATTGGTGACTTTTGGTGTGGGTTGTGGGTTGGGGTCACGACCGATTCTCCCCTTTCAACCAATCACAAATTGACATGTGACAATCGGTTGTGACTTTAGGTCACCAAGTGACCACAAATTGGCAATCTCTTGTGACCGGTTGTGACTTTAGGTCACCAATAAACATAGTCTAAGACCATCATTCCATCAACCCTCAAATAGCATAATTTATGGGAGAAAAATCTACCCAGTGGGTAGTCTACACATGTGCTTGTAATATGTGGCACGTACATGTTATTTAAAATAATAAAAATATAATTAATGTTTTGTTCATTCTCTCTCAGTGACTGAATTACACCTCATCCGGGTAAATTATCCAGTGGGTAGGTGTATCCACGCAGGGGCGGAGCCAGGATTTCATGTTAAGGGGGGCCGATATAAATTTTAAAATAATAATGATATATTTCGAACAAATATAACTCAATATCAAAATTCTGACATAGACAATATCCAGTAGCTGCTAATATCCTATGTTTAGCTTTTGGTTTCCTCTTCAGAAGCTCTTTGTTTTTTTGGGTGATCCATAGTTGATGAAACAGTTTGCCATACTTTTCCAAAGAAAAGAAATTTGACATCTCAAAATCTTATTTGTTCCTAATTTGCTATATTGTTTTTAAGAGTAAACGCGTGTCGTAACATATAACTAGTTGTGATAATTTATAGTTCTCAAGAAGTAATGAAGTATTAAGTATATAACAAGTACGTAAATAACTAATAAGCAAATAAGTCTTTAATAGTCTCAAACAATACAAGACTCAAAGAAGTGAAGTAATTGTTATTATCATTGAAAAGAAAAATAGACAATTTAAAGCATTTGATACCTTACGAGTAAAAATCAACTGGTCAATTAATCAAACTACTGTCAGGTCGGGTCTAATTTGACGTAATTATTGACATAACAAAACGTCATCTATATATTAATGAAAAAAAATGAATGCGATTACAACTGAGTCTTTCTAGCTTTCGTAGCTTGAAATGGTTTATGCTTTGAATAGTTAACTAGTGACACCAGCTAACATGTTTCTCAATACACGACATTAAACAAAAACCATTAATTTTGATATGATTTTGGCTTTCAAATGAATACATGACTGCATTTGTAGAAGGTTTTTTTTTTTGGGTAAAAGGTCAACGACCCGGTAAATATATTACTTCAAAAAACATTTAAGTACAACGGATATGAGTGAATCCTATATCTCAGTCCGTTACATAGGCGAAAAGCTTACATAACAAGATACTTCCTATTTTCTAGACAAGAAAACAAAACCATTTAAAGACTCGGACAAAAATATAAATTACTTCCTACGACCTTGGAGATTAAAGCCATAAATGGCATTAAGAGCATCCAATTCCCCTGGAAGATCATAAATTTGATTCGAGTAATCATCATAGTCATCAAATCCATCTTCACGCTCATGACCTCCACCAAAAAGATTTGCTGATTCGTCGAACGTGTTAAGAACCTCCTCCTCATCACTATCAAAAACCACAACATCACCCACCTTGGAAAATGGGTTAGCCCTCTTAGTGACAGAGGCAGACGGAATAGGATGACCTTCATCAACCACAAGAGTAGCTTTACCATCGATAATTAGCTTTTCAAGCTTACTAATTTTCTCAACTATAGGAGTAGAACCAACTTCCTTAGTTCCCATTGAATCACTCACAAGCAGTTCTTGTGATGTAGTACCAGTCTTAACCGACTCATCCTCATTAACTTCCATTGTACGACCAGCATCCACATCCATGTTGGTGTCATAAGTAGGAATACCAAACTATGGATGAGGTGCCAGCATCCACATGCATTTGTAGAAGGTACTAAGATAGAACTATGGATGAGGTGGAGGGGCCTAATAAACCTTCAACAAAAGAATAATACTAGTACTTTATTAAATGTATCTTGACTTTTGGGTCATCTCTTTAGAAAGAAACATCGAATTTGAGTTATGCTTTCTATTTTCTTTCTCAAGTAGCTTCTTTGATTTTCTTCCTTATTTTGAATCTAAGGTGGTTCCCTGTCTAGTTATAAGAGCATCCACAATGCATAAACATCTAATAGCTTTTTACTATTCTAACAAGTCATTTTAGAGTGTTTTTTAGCATTGCAATAACAGCTTTTTGAAAAGTTTATAAGAAAAACTTGTTAAACTACAAGTCTTTCCTCAAAGTCTTATACATTAAGTGTTATATGCATTAAATGCAAAAAGTCATTAAAGGCTTTTTGCATTGTGGATGCTCTAAGGTAGGTCATTTTTTTTTATTTTTTTTTTCTTCCTTTCTATACGAAGGTTCTAAATGGTCTCGATCTCTAACTCGAAACCACATTGTTATAGTTTATGTCCGGCTCTGGTTAGGGGAGGCCTAGCACCCGCTAGCTACCCCATTGCCTCCGCCCTTGTATCCACGCTTGACTAATCACTATAAAGTCTTTGGTCATCATCTTGAAATTAAGGGCCTCATGGCACTTATTTTAATGAAAATTTTACGCTTTTGGCAGAGTATTTGGGATTTGAGGCTAGACCACCCACGTTTTCAAACACAAATCCGAACCTGTTGCTATTTTGCTACCAAGATATTTTTAGCAACTTATGGGACCAATGATGCATAAGTTTTTGTAACGTTATGTATGAGGCATTATGAGCTTACGGAACATAATCAATTGTGATGAAAAGCTACAAGCTAGCGATCGTTTTCTCAAAGCAAAATAATGTTTAAACATTCTTTTCGTACTCAACTCTCCCCTTCTGCTTCGTAAATGTAATTTTCATATTTGTTTACACCTATTCCGAAAAGATAAAGGCCGAAACACCCCTCTTAAATATGTGCTTTCTGCTAACTGTCGAATATGGAATCAACACTGTTAAGACTTAGCTAGAAGATATATACTCACTATGATTAATGATTAATGATTGTATAATTAGGGTTTATGAAGGACCACATGACTTATTTTATAAATGTTTGTCCCCGACACATAAATTTGAGGTACACATGTTCTACACGAGCTCTAAAACACGAGGATATGATTTTAACTAACACTATAATTATCACTTAAGCTTGAAGTGATTGATGTTCACTTACAATATCACAAAGAACTACTTGTGTATTTAGCTAAATTATAACATGCATTTTTTTTTTTTTTTTTTTTTTTTTTTTTTTTTTGTAACAAAACAAAGAGATGGTATACTATACTGTGTACATTATTACATGAATATAAGTGCATTAATGAGTAGATGTACACACATGAAGAGGACCATAAAACAAATGATAACCTCAAGATGTACAAGTTGAAGTAGAAGGCTAGTAAATTATATGTGGATGCTACCTCATTGAGGTAATACCTGACCCATTATGTCTGTAGCTGATGCCCACACCCACCATCACATGAACATGACATGTATACGGTATGTTTTTACCTATACTTTATGTGCATGCATACTATCATATCTTGTCCTAAATCAAATATATATTATTTCGCTTCAAACTTAACCTACTAATGTTTTTTAATCTTATACTTGTCTCAGAAGAATCTCTTAAGATAATGTTAACAATGATAGGTTCAACTTCAAGTTGTCAGATTTTTTTGTTACAAATTTTGAGACACCTTTTGAAACAACCATTGTAGGCCTAGAAATATCATCAGTTTAGTGTTAATCTTCATGATAAACCATTATATAGTGTCTTAATATTAATACAAAGCATGTGAAATTAAAGAAACTAACAAATAATTTTCATGATATTGTGAAGGGTGAGACATTGAATCCAAAGAGCCAACAAGACAAATGTCGAATGACTAATGAGCCATTGAGTCATAGACCCCTTCCCCACCTCACTCAAAAAATATACCACCTGCCCAAACACCCTTTATAAAAGGAAACTCATGTACCATTCTCTGCCATAATATCTTCCATAACCACTTCTTGCTAATCAAGAACAATCACACTTCAAATAAACCTACTAATCCACTCTAGCCTCTAAACATCACTTGTTAGCTTCAAGACTTGTACTTACCAAAGAAGAATATAGCAACACATTTACCATCTCCTAAGTTTAGGTGTCGAGTTCAAGTCGTATTTTGTTTAGAAAAGATCCATTTCTAGTCATTAAAATGAAGATGATGGGAAGCAATAGCATGGGAGGATCAAAGAGAAAGGTTTCAAGTAAACTTGGAGGAATACTTAAAGAGCAAAAAGCAAGGCTTTACATTATTAGGAGATGTGTGGTGATGCTTCTTTGTTATCATGATTGAGTAATTCATCCATTCACTAGATTTTCTGTAGATGTGTTATTGAAATAGTGTGTACATAGATATGGGTCAAGAGCTTCAAAATTTTGTAATATATATATAGGCCTCTAAATTGGCTTTATGTATATTAGATTTGCTACTGAATTACTATATGTTCTTTCAATTAAACTTGAATCTTAAGACATGTTATCTTGAGTTCTTGACTAATAATTTATGACTGAATTTCTCTCGCAGATTGACAAACTAACCATTTACTCTTATCACATTACATGGAAAACACTACTTCGCAAAAATAAAAAATTCAAGACAAATTTCAAAACCATACTTAAAAGTCCGATGGATGTTATTTTTAAATTCTTCTATAGTCCCTTTAATTACCCACACGTATCGGCTACGGTGTATAGTTACCGACAAAATCTTGTTAAGTAAATATGTGTGTGCTGTATTTTATTGCAATTTTTGGTTTCTTTGTGGTTTTGGTGGTAGAACGATATTCCCGTGAAATGTGATAAAAAAGAGGGGGAAAATTAGTTAAAGCTTTACTCAAACGGCCTGTCGATTCTAGTGACTAATATTCCTAATAGACTTTCACTGATATCGTCATCATTTAATTAGTTTGTAACCTTTTAATCGTTTATCTATCATTGATTGGTGAGATCTATTATTATAATCGACCATAAGGATTTTACTTGCGGTTTAATATGTTTAGCGGGTTGGTTCGGTGTAGTCTTGAATAGATTTAATTTTAAACCTTAATCGTCCGTAACCTTTAACCGAATAAGCGACAAGAAAACCATATTTTGTCGAACAGAATAAACCTTAATTGTTTAGATTCTATGCTGTTGAATAATTACCTGTTGCGTGCTTTTAGTTCTGGTTTTAGTGCATTAAAGTCAAACCCTAATTTTGTTTGGGTTTTATTTTCTTGTTTGTTTCGGTTTGTAGGGTTGCTGAGAAATTGTAGAGTTTTTTTTTTTTTTTTTTTTTTTGAACTGCTTGTTAGTTGTTAGTGATTCAGGTCCAACAGTGACAGCCAGTGACAGTCAATTGGGCAGTATGCTGACCCTTAGATCCGCCTGCTACTCTTTTATTGCCTGAAGGGGTAAAAGTCCCGGGTGAGACTCGAACTTGAGACCTCCTCTAGCCAAACCCCTCCCCAAGGCACCTTAAGGAAACCTAGTTGGCCACTTATCTAGCCCAGTTGGTTTGTATAAGTATGAAGAGTGGCTTTTTGGATTCGGGAGGGAGGAACAATAATCATAAGAAGAAGAAGAATAAGAAAAGTAGTGTTGATCGTCATGTTAGTGTTGTTAACCATGATGTTTCTGATGAGGCTGTTACTGGTACTAAGGTTAGTAATGATCATCATGTTAGTGTTAATGAAGAGGACGTGGGTTCTATTGCTACTAAGATCAATTATATGAAACGCAAAATGCTTGAGGGTAAGCTTGTGTTAGTGGGAGATGACGGGATACCTTTAAAAAATGTGAATGCCGATAGTCAAACTAATGTGGATCCTTTTCTAAGCTTGTTTGAATCATTTGGTTCCCTAAATTTGTCCACTAAAGTGGATACTGTTGGTGATAAATCGAATGGTACGGTGCAGGAACTTAACAAACGAGGATTAAGAAATAGCACAAACAATTCTAAAAGGCTTCTAAAAAAAATTGACAAAAACAAAATAAATAAATAAATAAATAAAAATAAAAATAAAATCTCCTACCTCTCATTGTGCAGACAAAAACACATAAACACAATGCAAATAAATAAAAAACAAAAGTAAAAAATAAAAATAAAAATACGTATCACGTGACTGACCACCACTGCACAAGCACTTATAATGCGAGAAACGGTGGATTTGCTCGCGCCATAGCTCGAAAACGTGGCTATAAGGCTCCTCACCGTGAGCTCTAAGGGGGTTGGCAATGCACCCCACACCCCATCACCCTTCACTCACAAACTACCAATCCCCTTATGCCACATCACCATCCCACTTTTCCCTTCACTTACTCATTTTTTGTTGGCGGCACAGCCCTCACCCTTCACTTACTTCTTTTTTTTTTCATTTTTCATTTTTCTTTTTTAAATTCTATTAAAATTTATTAAAAACTAAAATTCATTAAAATTAAAATAAACATTACATAATATTATTAAAAAACATAAAATACCATTACATAATACTAAAAAACTAAACTTCAGCGTCCACCTCGATGTATGGTAATTGTTGAGCGTGAACATGCTCCATAAGATTAAATCTGACACGAAAATGTGTATCCTCATCCCCTATCTCGCCTAAAGCTGCTTCGTCAAACACCGGTTCAATAGGAGGATCCCGAATATGAACTGGCGAGATTGCGTTACCGGCATTATGTATAATCATGTTATGCAATATGACACACGTATAAACTATTTTTCTAATTCTTTCTATCGTGTGTGGCCGTAAGGGTCGTTGCAGTATACTCCATTTACCCTTAAGAACACCAAATGCCCGTTCAACATCCTTTCGAGCCGACTCTTGTAATTTCTTGAACTTTTTTTCCTTCGGGTCGGTTGGAAATTTGAACGCTTTAACAAACGTAGACCATGCCGGATATATGCCATCACAAAGATAATAGCCACGCTTGTACGTATGGCCGTTCACAACAAATGGGCACTTAGGTGCCGTACCATTACGCTCGGTGAGGAATAGCGGAGATTGCATCACAACGTTTATATCGTTGTTTGAACCCGGCGGTCCAAAGAACGCGTGCCATATCCACAAATCTTGAGACGCCACTGCCTCCATCATAATCGTGGGTATTGATGGTCACCCCTTTTATATTGACCCCTCAATTCTATTGGACAATTCCTCCAAACAAAATGTGTGCAATCTAGGCTACCAATCATACCCGGAATGTGATGTCGGTCTTCGTGCGCTTCGTACAAACATGCAACATCATGACTTGTTGGCCTACGTAGAAAATCTTGAGCATATAACTCAATAATAGCATCACAAAAAAATTGAAGGCATTCACGTGAAGTTCTTTGCGCCATTTCCAAATATTCGTCAAACTCATCCGGTGGTGCACCGGTTGCGAGTTGTTTAATGGCAGACAAACATTTTTGTATGGCCGTGAAACTTTTTTTCATTCTAGCATCGTAACCTTCCTGAAAATACTCGAATCTAGCCTCAATAGCTTGCGTTATTTTTAAAAATAAACTTTTAGGCATACGATACCTATCTTCAAAAAATTCTTCGTCGAATTTTGGATCTTCACAAAAATAATCACGATGCAATCTTTGTGCAGCAGAGATCCGATTGCGTTTCACTGATTTTCGTGTCGACCCAGCCGTATTTTCTTCATCTTCGTCAATTGCGTCGGCAAAAAATTCGAGACTAGTATCGTTAGACCACTCGAACGGCTCATCTAGAAAAAAAGTCGAACCAATTTTTTTGTGCTCCATATTATTTTTCAATCGGAATGTTTTTTTTTTTTTGAACCGGAATTTCTTTTTTTTTTTTTTTACGCTCGGTGGTGTTTGGTTTTTTTTTTTTTATGTTTTGTCAATGTTACCAAGTATATATATACACAACAAAAGAAACTAGCTGTTGCTCCCAACGTCCCTTTTTTTGATTTCCAACGTTCCAATTCAAGCTCGGTAAGCTTCACCGATTTTGGGTGCTCCCGTGCGGTAGGATGGGGAGGGCGGCGGTGTTCCCGTGCGGTGGGGATGCCGCACCGTGCCTCCCCGTACCCATTGCTAACCCCCTAACCGTGATATTTTTTAGTCTTTGTAGGCCCATTAGACAATGAAAGTGGTCTACCTCCATTATTACAATTCTTTGGTCAAATCACAATTATTTTTCACACTTTTTCTCAATTTCCGTTTTAGAATCATATCGAATAGTGCCTTAACAGGCGCAACATCACTTCACAAGGAGTTTATATCATTCTAAAAACGATCATGAGATCTTATCCTATATTTTGCAAATCTTTGATCTCTTAATAAAGTGAAAGTAGGTGTGTTATTAATATCAAATATGTAGTAATTAGTAGCAGCAGTTGAAAATACGTGTTTGTTTTATAAAAGTTTTCGGTCACTTACGTCATATGTAATTATAATGCGTACAATGACATCAAAATGTTTCTTCAGGTAGCATTTGAAACACAGTGTATAGAAAACATAAACCTTCTTGGCAAACGAGTTTTCAATGCTAAATGTTAAACCCTAAACGCTTTTAAAAAGTCTTAAAGACTACTTGCCAAATTATATACCCTGATGTTATATGTTTTTGACCATGCATAACAACGAAATTTTATAGTGACAGATAGTTTAACTGATAAAAAAAAGTTTGTGGTTATAAACCCAAAATAATAAAAGTTTGAGGATTTGAGGATTAAATATAATGTTTTAAAACCCGTTTCGACCCGGATGGTTCAACCGGTTGAAATCGTTCCGGTCGAAAAAATTGGTCAAATTAAACCGGTCAACCCACCGGATTGGATAAAAAATGTCAAATTAAACCGCTCAACACACCCGGTTTGAAGCGACCTGGGTCTTCGATGTGTATTAATAGTGTGTTAATAGTTTTCAGCTTTGCATATACTTTTCGAAAATAATGTAAGTTTCTTTAAATAAATGACTAAATTTTTAAGTTTTCTTGAAAATAATGTAAGTTTCCTTAGATAAACGACTGAATTTTTAAATTTGATTAAGATTAAGATTTTCATTTTTTCATTTTGATCATTTTCTTTTTATAGATAGTATAGATAAAAACAGTCTTGTTTCATGTGTAACAGAGTCACGGTATATCATCATTGTATTGGCATCATCAATATCGTTACTATTTTTGCGAGGGGGAGTGTTAGACTCACTCACATTTTACAAAATTTCTCTCACACAATGAGGTGGAATGCATCTTAGCCACCCAATGCTCTCACTTGGTCAATTAATGCTCTCACATGAGTGGCTAAGATGCATGCCACCTCATTGTGTGAGAGAAATTTTGTAAAATGTGAGTGAGTCTAGCACTCCTCTTTTGTGAGTATACCCCACGGGGGTCAAGCAACGAGCTTATCAACTTAATAAGTTTTGACTGAAAAGGATAACAACATTAAACATGTTCACGTGAAACGATGGTTGAATGCGTAACCACCTTTCTTAATAATTAACCAATGTTACCAATCCATCTTGTCAATGTTTTATTAAGCTTAGCTATAATTTTGTAGCCAATTAGCTATAATTGCTTATAAAAAATGCACTAACATTGAATCAGGAGTTCAAGACTCATAAAAAAGAATCAAAAACACACACAAAAAAAAATCAAGACGCACATTGTATAGCACAAAATTGGAGTTTATTAGCTACAATAAATTATAAATAATATATTCCCTAACCAAAAAACATATAGACGAGTACATCTAGAATTTTTTTTGAACGGCGATTTTATTTCAAAAAAATACTAGCAAGGAGATAGACTTACAACAAAATAAGATAGGGGTTTTTGAGCCACTCGTCTCCACTAAACGAGGCTTTACATCTAAACTTACACCAATAAAAAGAACTAGAAACTAACATTATCAAAAATATTCGCCTTCAAAGGAGCTTTATCTTCAAAAAAGAGTTTGTTACGGCATATCCATATGTTCCACCACATAGCATAAAACACACATTCGAACATCAACTTAGATTTTGCCACAAAACGGAAAGATACCATCCATGTAATCCACTCCTCATACGAATTCACATCTTCATAGAGTACATCTAGAATTATATTCATATGTACTTTCTTTAAGTTCATACAAAGGCAAATCCTATATAAAAACAAGTTATCGTTGTATATATTGATTATTATTGTGCTGGGGTTGGTAGCCGAGATGTCTTGATTCGCTTGTAAGATCTTCTCCATGGTCGACGTAAAAATCATTCAGATAAATATTGAGTTATAGGGTCGATGTAGTTTGTTTACTATCGAGATATCGTTGTTTAGGGGCGTTGTAGACTTGTAGTTATTCAGGATCGTCGTAGTAACTGTTGAGGATCATATATAGTGATCACATTCTCGGTTAAAAACTTAAAATCGTTGTAACTTCTGTCATTTTGCTAGTTTAAATGCATATAAAGCATATTGTCTTTCAAGAAAAACATTATATAAAGCAGTTTAATTAAGCAGGCCATCTTAGATTTAGTTAGTGAGAATATGAGTTAGTAGAATAAATGGACTAAAACCTGCAACAAGTTGAGAACAGCTACTCTTTTGGCACTAATATACTCGTATACAGTAGCAAATACCGTAAATTTTTTATGGTCAAAACTCATGCATTGTAGTAAATGCTGTCCAACCGGCATACCACGTGTGCCACGTAAATGGGTCTACTACAAATAGTGTTTCTTCTGTTTCATACTTTCAATGTTTGGATCTCAACATCCTATTAATGAATTTTAGTTTGCTTTGCTGGTAGAGAGAAATTCACATAAATGAAATAAATCACGGAATAAAAATTCAGAAAAATGAAATCAGTAGAGAATTTTTGTGTTAAAAACTTTATCCGAGAAAAAAAATTAAAAATAAATAATAAAAAACTTGAAATAATTTGCATAGCACATTTGAGACCCAAAATGAAATAAGAACACTTGCAAATCAGATATAGAAAAAAATGTAACTCGAATAACTTTCTGAATGAAGAAAAAAGAAAGAATAACATGAATTTGATTATATAAAACATTCATGTAAGTCTATTTGCAACTAAAATACACATCATGAAAAAGTATTACAAAATACTATCATTTCTCCTATTTCTCAACCAAAAGTAGTGGAAATGAAATTTTAAAATTTGCACTACCAATTTTTTACAATGATCGACATTTTATTTCTTTAACCTACCAAACAAATGAATTTGATTCATTTCCATTTCTTCATTCTCATTCCCCTCTACCAAACATCCCTTAATCATAAATGAATATCATATGGCTGTGTTTGGTGCGAGATTTATAAAGGCTTATTATGGCTTGAGCTTTTAAAATAGAGAAAATTTCATAAATGAACTCTTTATGGTGGTACATTACCAAAATGGTCCACGCACATGTATTTTACAAAAATGAACTTTCGGTCAATCCTTCACTAAATATATTACACATGGCTCATCCAACCGTCAAACACATCAGCGCACTCAATTGCTCATGTGCGCTTTGAAATAAGAGAAAACCAAATAAGTTGACTAGATGACAAATTTCAACACACTAATAATTTAAAGTGTGCCTAGTGGTTGTTTTTATCTCTAAAAATACTTACAGAAGCGCGCCTGGTGGTTGTTCGTGGGTGGTGTGCTTCAAATTTATAATACGTCATGGTTCAATTTGATAAAATGATAAAAAGTGGTATCTTTTCGTAAAAAGGGTATCATATTAGTTCACTTTAACATTTTTTTTTTCTTTTTTTAATTGGAGGACAATATATACGTACATTTTTACTTGTACTATATACAATACATTTTTTAAACATAGATACATAACACCTTGTCCTTTTGACAAGACATGTAGTTTGCAATATAGCTAAATACGTACGTACGTTTTTTAAAGAGTAAAATACATGGTTTGTCCTTTTGGTTTGAGCGAAATCACTACTCTCGTCTCCTCACTTTCATTTTTTTCATGGTTCATCCTTATGATGAAGTTTCGTAACACAATCCGTCCTTATCACTAAAAGTCGAGGGACGAGTGTAGTGATTTCATCCAAACCACGAGGACGAACCATGTTAGTAATAAGGACGAATGATGTTATGAAACTTCATTATTAAGACGAACCATGCAAAAATAATAGCCAAGGGACGAGTGTAGTGATTTCGCCCAAACCACAAGGACTAACGATGTAATTTACTCTTTTTTAAACATAGATACATAAGTCCCCATAGAAATAACAATAAGTTATTCAAGTTATCAAAGAATTTGATCATCAAAATTGAGTATGCACAAGTATGTGTCACTTAATCCGCTTTCCTTTGGCACTTTTTTTTCCACTAAAGAGCATCTTATTTGTGGTGTGTAAAAGAGACATTTATTTGTAAACTTGTGTAATTCTCATAACCGAATAATGAGTGTGATACAATATAAACAATGTTATATGATCAAAGAGTCTTGGCCCAACACAAACTATCCCAACACAAACTATGCTAACACTAAATACTAGTCAACTAACAGCCCCTCGCAGTTGAGCGAGAGGACGCATAATGCAAAAACTAGTCTGAAATTCATAAAACAGGGTAGACGGAAGATCCTTAGTAAAACTATCGGCATACTAATAGTGTGAAGGAATATGCAAAAGGTGAAGTTGTCCTGTAGCAACCTGATCCCAAACAAAGTGAATGTCAATCCCGATATGCTTTGTATGTTTATGATGCACGGGATTGGGAAATAAATAAACCACGCTGAAATTGACATAGTAAAGAATAGTGGCAAAATGTAGAGAAGATTATGCAACCAAGATGTCTCAGCCACTGCATTGGCATTACCACGGTTCTCAGCCTCGGCACTAGAATGAGACAGAGTGTGCTACCTCTTAAATGACCAAGACAATAAATTGTTGTCAATGAAAACACAATAACCTGAAGTAGAACGACGAGTGGTTGGGCAACTTGCCCAATCGACATCCGAATAGGCAACCAAATAAGATTTCAAGGAAGAATACAATTGAAGACCATAAGCCAGAGTGTCACAAATATAACATAAGATCCTATTAAGAGCCGAAAGATGAGGCTCCCGAGGATCATGCACACAGAGACAAACCTGCTGAACCGCATAAGACAAATCATGTGTAGTGAAGGTGAGATACTATAAAGCTCCAGCAAGGCTCCTATAAAGGGTCGGATGAGAAACTGGAGTGCTATCAGCCAGCAACTTGGACTGCGTATCAACAAGAGTCCTGCATAGTGACAATTGCACATACCAGCGCCCTCAAGAACCTCCTATGCATAATTTTTATGGTAAAGAAACATCCCTTGGTGGTGCAGTGTAACACCCCCAAAATTTGGTACAGCGGAAGACTCATCAAGCTTTCGTGGTGTTACGGGGATTGGTATCCATTCCAAGTCATGAAAGAACGAGATAAAGTAAACATAAGAAAACACAACCAAAACGGGGTTTTAAAGTTTACACTTATCCCAAATTTATCCAAAGTAAGGCCCAAAAGAAATAAACGTAGGTCCACAATAACATATCAGAGTTTTAGAAAACGATTCCTTAAACCAGGTGCCAAAGCCAAGCCTCCAATCCAAGCATCCAAGGGCATAACTTAATTACCTGAGAAAACGCGCTAAAAGTCAGCTTTCGCTGGTGAGATCATAGGTTTAAATTCAAAACTAAATCAAGTGGACATATACGCAAAACGCTTGCTAGCTAGACTAGGCATCAATCATCCAACCAAAATGAACCAACCAAAACTAACCAACCCTATAGGTGCACACTATAGCCCAAATCAATCAAATCAATAGCTTACCTAGTTCTTGACTAACCCTCGCTCCATAACCAATCCAATAGCTTACCTAGTTCGGGACTAGGCCTCGCTCAACAACCAATCAAAAGCTTACCTAGTTCGGGACTAGGCCTCGCTCTATCCAAATCAATAGCTTACCTAGTTCGGGACTAGGCCTCGCTCTATAACCTATCTAGTTCTATAAGCATAGCAAGTTTTAAAATAAACAAAGCGATAATAGTCCACATAAAACATTTTGCACATTTCTGTAACACCCCAAAATTTGTTTAAGCAGCGGAAGTCTAATTGGGGTCATTACAGTTTAGTACACAGTCATACTCATAGAAAACAATTCAAAAGATAGTCAATATCATTCCATGAAAACTCAAATATTCAGAGTTACAAACATTTTTCCAAAATGTTAATTGTTTAGCAAAAGAAATGATGAGTTTGTAAAGAATGATATAATTATTGAAATCAAAAGGGAGGTCATGTGCCCTTTGCCAGCTCCGTGCCGCCATGCTTGCTAGTTTCCTGAGATAAACATGCTTAAAAAGTCAACACAAAGGTTGAGTGAATCCATAGTAGTTTAAATAATAATAGTGTGAACACAAGTCAATCATTTGAAATAAACAAGCCAAGATAGACAGGTCTTGACTAAACTGGTGTAATATTGCTCCTAAGCCTCACGAAACGCAAGCCTTAACATTGATTTGACATATCATAAAGATAATAACAATCATCTACACCACAGCGGATGTAAATGACAAGGGGCCCTCGGTGACAGGAAATGTGCCAAATTTCCATAATACCTCGAATATAGCACACCTCCTGCCAAGTGATCACCTTGACAGAGGCGGGCTGCCATTCCAATAGATCTATCAACTATATTCGCGCTCACTCGCAAGTGATTAAGGTTCGTGATATGAGAGACTTGTAGCACAGGTGTCAACTTAGGCAATATCAAGTGATAACAACATACAGAAAAATACTTGTGTTCGATTTATAGCATGTATCTCCCCACGGAGTTTAAAAACAATTAAAAATGTGGGACCATGAACTCACCTGACAGGTGGTGTGAATCACAACGGTGCTCAAATGTGATGGTGTATTGCTATGACTAGCAATGAAATTCCTCCGACTTGCGACCTAAATAATACATTGTAATCGGTGTTTTAGATTCGTGTTGTAAATGATGGTGATATGTCACGTGCACGGTGATATCCGTTCGGGTGTTTTAATATATTCCAAAATAACCTCACGTAGTTATTAGTATCGTTGTTACGAACCGGTGTTTGGTAAAAATTAACTCGTCGTAAGAAATAATGTTATTTAAAAATATTTATGATTAAATATTTTTAATAAAGTTATATATATGTAAAGTTTAAAAGAAATATAAGTATATATATATATATATATATATATATATATATATATATATATATATATATATATATATATATATATATATATATATATATATATATATATATGTATTTGTAAAAATTATATGAAATAATTAATTACAAAAATACCTTGTCACAATTTAACCCTCAACTTTACAAAATTTCACTTTTCACCCCTTTGGTTAAAAATAATTGCATTTTAGTCCTTTTTGTACTTTTTACACTTTATCTCATAAGCTTTCGAAAAATACATTTTCTACCCCTCGACTTCCATCAGAAATCAACATTTCCATAGTTAGTCCGAAAGTTTGTGATCTTTACATTTTTAGTCCCTTAACGAGGCACTTTTGCAAAAGTAGTCCAAGATCTAATTTTCGAAAAGTTAACTTTTAGTATACGAATGTATGTTCAAACCTTGTAACACCTCTTCTAATTCAACCTTAAAAATTCGAAAAAAACGTTTCTAAACCTTTCAGTTTCCATCCGAAGTTCTTATTTGAAAATGAACTGGGCTCGTTAGCCCAATTAAAGCCCAAAAGGGTGTTTTGGTGTATTATCAAATACGTTCGACTAGCATCGGTTTTGGCTTTGTTTTCATAGTAGTAAATCGTGTAAGGTTTGCATGTTTAGTGTGTTCGATTTAGTGTGAGCCAAAGAAATAGTGTGTCGCAAAATATGCATAACTTGTACGTAAAAATGAGAAACGATGAGCCCTTTTCCTAAGGGTGTCGAGGTGTGGACGTATATAATTATAAGTGCAAAAAAAATGGTGCGTGTCGTATGTTGTGTGAGTGTGGTATGCAAGATACTAGTAAATGTAGGAAAATGACATAGGTGATGATTAACTTACAACACCAAGTATGGTGGTGAGGATGTTCGTGTAGTGTGAGCAACGAGAGCAAGCAAACGTGATACTCTCCTCCGTCTAGTGCTTCTTTTACCCAATACTAGCTACCCAACTTGTGTCCTTGATCCAAAACCTTGCGTGTGTGTCCTTCTCCCGTTCGATAGCAACCAAGAAAAGGGTTTTGTGATTTGAGAACTTGTGAAACTTGAGATTGTGAGTAATTTTAGCATTTATTGTGGCTTATATAGTGTGGTTTCGGGTGGTTCGAGTGTTTCCTTATCAAACTACAAGAATCGAATGGTTGCCCTATCTAGGGACAAAGTTGTCGAGTGTCTAGAGTGTTGTCTAATCGGTTTGAAGCCTTGATCCATTTTTAAAATAGTTTAGTACATGATTAGAGGCATGCTTGTGTACCATGTGTGTTTGTGTAGGTTGTGCTAGTGATCAAGGGAGCATACGATCTAGTGGTTAAGGTCACTTAGTGTGTATTGCGAAGGACCAAAGGTTGGACGGCTCCAAGGTGGCTCATTGTCGAGTGTAACAAAGTCAAAGGAGGTGGTGGTTCATTTGTGTCGTGGGTGTAGGAAGCAAGGT
The DNA here is from genome assembly GCA_030686995.1 of Artemisia argyi. Classification (NCBI taxonomy): domain Eukaryota; kingdom Viridiplantae; phylum Streptophyta; class Magnoliopsida; order Asterales; family Asteraceae; genus Artemisia; species Artemisia argyi. Next base: position 33,158,528 of record CM060683.1, read on the forward strand.
TTTCAAACATGTGTACATCCACAAAACTTCCAATCTTGTTCGTTTGATCCATATGCGACGCAAGGAAATTAAAACAACCGTATGGGCTTGTGCAAAAACTCGGCCCATAGTGAAACAAAAGGAAAGTTATGAACTGTGTGGGCTATGGTGATTTTAGGCCCAAAAACGAAACAAGTAAAAAAATTCGTGTGGGCTTGAGGTCGGCCCAAAAATAACGGGGTGTCGGTGTTCCGTAAAATTGTGAAATTAATTTCGGTGTCGGTTCGTGAAAACCATAAGTATTTAAACGGTGTATATATATACTCGTATATGTATAGTAATAATAATTGTGGTAGTTAATATATATATATATATATATATATATATATATATATATATATATATATATATATATATATATATATATATATATATATATATATATTAATAATTTCTCGGTGTCCAAATGGGTGTCAGGTCGCAAGTGGGTAGTTACCGGTGTGAACCTCATTGGGTGACATCCAAGAGTGACAATCGGGTGATAAAACATAATCGGGTGTTAAACAAACGGTGATCAAAATAATCGGGTGTTCAAACAAACAGTGTCTCATATAAAAATTTCAAATTAGCCTGCAGAATGGCTTAGTTTAGAATAGTATCGATGATTAGCATTAATAAATGACCTGGGATTTTACGGTGTATTACAATTTCCCACCCCAAATAAACAAAGTTCAAGAGTAAAAGTGGGGCTATGACTCGTATATATATAGTAATAATAATTGTGGTAGTTAATATATATATATATATATATATATATATATATATATATATATATATATATATATATATATATATATATATATATATATATATATATATATATATATATATATATATTAATAATTTCTCGGTGTCCAAATGGGTGCCAGGGAGTTACCGGTGTGAACCTCATTGGGTGACATCCAGAGTGACAATCGGGTGATAAAACATAATCGGGTGTTAAACAAACGGTGATCAAAATAATCGGGTGTTCAAACAAACAGTGTCTCATATAAAAATTTCAAATTAGCCCGCAGAATGGCTTAGTTTAGAATAGTATCGATGATTAGCATTAATAAATGACCTGGGATTTTACGGTGTATTAGAGTACCCACCCGTTAGATTGGATTCATCCCGGAATCCAAAGTTGAATCGGTGCTCAGGGTTGTCTCATCAAATAGTTGTGGGTATTTGGCACGCATTTGATCCTAGCGCTCCCATGTGTACTCGGGTCCTCTCTTAGAGTTCCATCTGACCTTAACAATGGGAATGCGACTATGCTTAAGTCGTTTGACCTCCCTATCCATAATCTCAACGGGTTCCTCAATAAAGTTCAACTTATCGTCGATTCTGATCTCCTTCAACGGAATCACAAGTGTTTCATCTGATAAACACTTTTTCAAATTTGACACGTGGAAAGTGTTGTGTACTCTACTGAGTTCCTCAGGTAGTTCTAATTTGTATGCCACGGGACCGATCCTTTCAATGATTTCGAAGGGTCCAACGTATCTTGGGTTTAGCTTTCCACGTTTTCCAAACCTAATCATTCCTTTCCAAGGTGATACTTTAAGCATGACCTTGTCTCCAACTTGAAACTCTATCGGTTTCCTTCGTACATCGGCATAACTCTTTTGCCGATCCATGGCGGCTTGTAATCGTTGTCTAATCTTCACTATTTTCTCAGTGGTTTCAAGAATCAACTCGGGACCTGAGAGTTGTACATCTCCAATCTCAGCCCAACAAACTGGTGATCTACACTTTCTTCCATAAAGTGCTTCAAACGGTGCAGCCTTAATACTAGCGTGATAACTGTTGTTATATGAAAATTCTGCTAACAGTAGGTGTTTATCCCAGCCTTTTCCAAAATCAATCACACATGCCCTAAGCATGTATTCCAGGGTTTGTATTGTCCTTTCACTTTGACCATCGGTCTGTGGATGGTAAGTTGTACTCATATCTAACTTAGTTCCCAAGGCTTTCTGTAAAGATCGCCAAAAGTTAGACGTGAAACGGCTGTCTCGGTCGGAGATAATAGAAATCGGCACTCCATGCCGGGAAACTATCTCCTTAAGGTACAAACGTGCAAGAACATCCATATCATCAGTCTCTTTGATTGGCAAGAAGTGCGCTGACTTCGTGAGACGATCAACAATAACCCAAATAGTGTCCAACCCACTCGATGTCTTGGGTAATTTTGTAATGAAATCCATTGTAATCCTTTCCCATTTCCACATTGGTAGCTCAGGTTGAATCAAAAGACCGGATGGTTTTTGATGTTCAGCCTTTACTCTTGAGCAGGTCAAACACTTACCGACATACTCAGCAATGTCAGCTTTCATGTTTGGCCACCAATACAACTTCTTTAGATCTTGATACATCTTGTCTGAACCAGGATGAATGGAATATTTAGACTTATGAGACTCGTGCATGATGAGGTCTCGTATTCCTCCATACAATGGAATCCAACTTCTATCCTTAAAACACAGTCTTCCATCTGGTTTCTTGACAAACCCATTCGTGCTTTCTGGCATGCCGTAAATCTTCTCGTGCGGTCTATTCTTTTCCTTAAGGGCCTCAGTTTGAACTTCATGAATTTGAGACGGAAGTGGTGATCTAATTGTCATACCCAATGACCTAACTCTGAGGGGTCTAAGTCGTTCCTTTCGACTCAAGGCATTTGCTACAACGTTTGCCTTCCCCGGGTGATAACGGATCTCACAATCATAGTCACTTAGCAACTCTAGCCATCGACGTTGCCTCATGTTCAACTCTTTTTGATCTAAAATGTGCTGAAGACTCTTGTGATCGGTGAAAATTGTACACTTGGTTCCATATAGGTAGTGTCTCCAGATCTTAAGAGCGAATACCACCGCTCCTAATTCTAGATCATGAGTAGTGTAGTTCTCATCGTGGGGTTTAAGTTGTCTAGAAGCGTAAGCGATTACATTAAGTCTCTGCATCAATACGGCACCCAAACCTTGGATTGATGCGTCACAATATACCACGAAGTCTTCACTTCCTTCAGGTAGTGCTAATATTGATGCTTCACAAAGCTTCTGCTTCAAAAACTGAAATGCCGATTCTTGCTCTTCTCCCCATTCAAACTTCTTCTTCTTCTGTGTTAGCTCAGTCAAAGGTTTAGCAATCCTTGAAAAACCTTCAATAAATCTTCGATAGTATCCGGCAAGACCTAAAAATTGGCGTATCTCGGTAGGACTCGTTGGTGACGCCCAATTTTTAACAGCTTCGATCTTGGTGGGATCAACGTGAATACCCTTACTGTCGATAACATGCCCAAGAAATTGTACTTTCTCAATCCAAAAATCACACTTTGAAAATTTGGCGTATAATTTCTCTTCTCTGAGCAGTGTTAGTATAGCCTTCAAGTGTTCTGCGTGCTCTTCCTTACTACGTGAATAAATAAGGATATCATCGATGAATACAATCACAAACTTATCCAAATAGGGTTTGTACACTCGGTTCATTAAGTCCATAAATACAGCGGGTGCATTTGTTAGATCGAATGGCATTACTTGGAATTCGTAGTGACCGTATCTTGTCCTAAAAGCCGTCTTTGGGATGTCTTCTTCCCTAACTCTCAGTTGGTGATAACCAGATCTCAAATCAATCTTCGAGTAGACACTCGATCATTGCAGTTGATCAAACAAATCGTCAATCCTTGGCAACGGATATCGATTCTTAACCGTAAGTTTGTTCAATTCACGATAATCGATACACATCCTGAAGGTTCCATCCTTCTTCTTCACAAACAACACCGGGGCTCCCCACGGTGATGAACTAGGGCGAATAAATCCTTTATCCTCCAATTCCTCCAATTGTCCAGATAACTCTTTCATTTCTGACGGTGCTAGCCTATAGGGTGCTCGTGCTACGGGTGCTGCTCCTGGCATCAAGTCAATTTGAAATTCCACTTGACGAGTCGGCGGAAGGCCAGGCAAGTCCTCAGGGAAAACTTCTGGAAAGTTCCTGACTACTGGCACATCCTCGAGTCGCTTTTCTTCCGACTTCTTCTCGGTGACTTGAGCTAAAAAGACTTGACATCCTCGTTCGATGTACTTCACAACCTTGACGCAAGAAACGATGCTCAGACGTGTCTTACTTCGCTCTCCGCGAACAATCAGGGTTTCGTTATTCAGTGGAATGTGAACGACCTTTTCGTCACAAATGATCTTAGCGCTGTTCTCGGATAACCAATCCATTCCTACAACGACGTCGAAACTACCGAGTCTAATAGGCATAAGGTCAATGGCAAATGGGGTGTCTAATAGTCGTAAGGTGCAACCTCGGAGTATAGTGTTAGTGCTTACTAGCTTTCCATCGGCTAGTTCAATCTCATATGTGGTGTCCAGTTGGGTGGGTGTAATATTAAGCAGGGGTGCAAGGGAAATAGATACGAAACTTTGATCGGCTGCGGAATCAAATAAAACTTTAACGAGGCGGTTGTTTAGAAAGAACGTACCCATGACTACGTTCGGATCTTGCTGGACATTTCCATCTCCTAGCACGTATGCTCTCCCACGTGCATTGTTATCCTTGTTAGGGCACTGACGCCTGTAGTGTCCTTTCTCTCCACAAGCATGGCATACCACAGCCACGGGTTGCAAGTTGGCTCCTGTCGCCTTGCAATCTTGTGTCTTATGTCCAACCCTTGAACACTTCCCGCACTTAGCATAGCAGGGTCCATTGTGATGCATATTACACTTGTCACAGAATGGAAGAGGTCCAGCATACCTAGTATCCTTAACTGGTGCAGCGACATAAGCTCTGACAGCTTGCTGTCGTCGGTTCTGTTGGTTGTGGTGGGTGTTTCTGTCATGGTGATAGTTACGGTTGGGGTTACGGTGGTTGTTGTTGTTGTTGTTGTTGTTGTTGTTGTTTGTCCTTCGATCATCAAACTTCCTTTTGTGATCGTTGTTCCCCTGAGCAGAGTTACGCTTAATCTCCCGGTCTAGCAGTCTTTGGGCAATGGACATTGCTTCATCCAAAGATTGAGGCTTTGACGAGGTGACGTTTCCCTCAATGCTCCTGGGTAATCCCTCAATGTACCTTTCCAACAAATTTTCCAAATCGGGAACCTTTGAAGGGCAAAGTGTGGCAAGCTCCTGAAATCTCCTATCATAAGCCCTGAGATCATTTCCTTTCACAACCAACGTATGAAACTCATCTTCTAACTTCTTGATCTCGCCTCTAGGGCAGAACTTCTTCAGCATCTTCTCCTTAAAGTCAGCCCAGGTAATCTGATAGGCCTCCTCCACACCTATCTTCTGAGCAGTTGCATTCCACCAAGACAACGCGTCTTCTAACAATGTTCCAGTAGCAAACGAGACTCGGCTTTCCGCAGCACAACCGCTCCTCACAAACACAGTCTCAGTTCGCTCAAACCATCGAGCAAGCTCTGTCACTCATTCAGTTCCTTTGAAGTGAGATGGTTTAAAAGCTATGAAGTCCTTATAGGTGCACTTCCGAGTCGCAGCAGACTCGCTCTCAGCAGTGGCTCGATTATTGCTACTAGTTCGTGCCATTGCAGCAGCTTGCTCTTCTAAAGCTGCAGCAACACTGTCGGCAACCAACTTTCTTATAGCAGCCTGGGTCATAGCGGGTGACGAGGTAGCAGTAGCGGTTTTCCTTGGGGCCATAACTCTATAAAATCGCAAGTGCATAAGTACAAATCCCAAACATCAATAACAAGAGTAATAATGTAGCCAAACTCATAATATTCGAGATCGTCACAAAGTACATATCACAACCACACCATAAATACATGCATCAACATAAACCATATCATTCATAAATAAACAGCACGACATGTAACAACATACATGGAAATTATAATGAATCTCAATATGGGAGCATAATAAAAGATCAGACAACTAGAACATCATAAATCAATATTAATACATTACAATCATAACCAACATAAAGTTTTAATAATTTTGAATTCATTGTTACAAAACAATAAGATACAACAATTATTAATGCCACAGGCGGCAAGTTAAGATGTCTCTGTAAGTAATGACATGTCATAGATCTATGAAGGTCCAGGTGCGCCTCCTGATCTCCTCTCCAGCTCTCTGATGAACCTGATCATCCCCAACATCTCCATATCCCAGGATCTCTCACGGGCCTGAATCTCCTCAATAGTAGCTGAATGTGTGTGGATGGTAGAACTGGATGCAACTAACTCCTGTGCCTGATGCTCCATCATCTCCTATGTAATGGCCGCAATCGCTTTCAAATCATCTATCTCATGCCTCTGAACATCTAGTCGATGACCAAACTCAGTGATGGTAGCCTGTGCCTCCTCAATCTCTGTCCCCATCATCTCAAATACCATCTCTAAAGCTGTCCTATGTACCACGAGGTTCGTGACCTCCTCCTGCATACACTCAATCCTCTCCAAGGATATATCCTCAATAACGCTCAACAGCTCATCAAGACGATCCTCATGTCTCACTAACCTAGCAGCCAAAAGAGGGATAGTATGGTGTATCGGCTCTCCAGTGACCAGTAACACCGCTGAAGAGCCATCTCCAAGCTCAGCAGCCCTAGGCGATCCCTCAACCAATCTCCATCTACATATGTAGTCTAACAAAAACGACCATCGACGAGCATCAACCAATCTATGAATGCCAGGTGAGATGGGTGTCTCGGTGGGAGCAGGTGATGGTACAGGTGATGTAGCAGGTGATGGTATCGGTACAGTGGTAGTCTGAGAGTAGAAAAACTGTAGGTGGTGGCATGGGTGGCAAAATCTCAGAAGTGTGGGGTGCGGTGTAAGCAGGTAACATGTAAGGATGTGGCTCAGGTGGGGGTGATACGGGTGATGGTGGGGGTGCTGGTGATGCCACAGGTGTCAGCTCTGGCATAGAAACAGGTGGTAGTACAGATGTGGGTGATGATACAGGTGTAGGTACAGGTGTAGATACAGGTGGTGTAACAGTAGAAGCAGGCAAAATACAGACTCGTTTTCGAGCCGTGCATTTGCGGGTATAGTCTCCCTCATGGTATCGAAACAACTCTCCGAAAGGCTCAGGCTCATAGGGCTCAAGAATCCTCACTCGCTTGCGCCGACGAATCGGTGCAGGCGGGGATGATGGTGGAACAGAAGCAGCAGTGTCAGAAGTATCGGAGTCAGAAGACTCGTCATCAGCATCTGGACCGGTGTGGTGACTAGTAGGTGGTGTAGGACGATCATCAGCCGCAAGAAACTACTGAGATGTCAGGTACTGATCATAAAGGTATTGCCCCTGTGTCATAGGTCCACATACAGGACGAAAGAGAGGCTGAATAGCAAAAGAATCAATGGGTGTAGAAGCAACCTCACCCTCCTCAAAGGGCTCAGTATCAACCGAGGGGTCTCCAGATGGGACCGGGGATGGTATAGCAGGTGATACAGGTTGGGTGTCATGGTCAGAATCATGGGTGTCTCGGGTGTCATGGGTGTCATAGTCAGATAAGTCAATAGTAGGGTGAGTGGATGATGCTGGTACGACGTCGTCACTGTCGGACAAAATAATAACCGGGGGCGACATGGTACTGTAATATCCCAAAAATAGCAGTAATATAAGTCATTTAGTCTACATAATGCTACATGCACAATGATCATAGTGTCATAGTGAGCTAAATGCAATGGGTGCTAAAAATCAAACCTTAAAACATGACGTTGGCAAGCGCTGGCACGGAAGGCACTTTGGTGATAAATAGTTTGTTTAAAATCCGGTGAGGTTATAGTCCAATGTTTTGAAAAATCATTTGGTTCTCTATAACCATGGCTCTGATGCCAATCTGTAACACCCCAAAATTTGTTTAAGCAGCGGAAGTCTAATTGGGGTCATTACAGTTTAGTACACAGTCACACTCATAGAAAACAATTCAAAAGATAGTCAATATCATTCCATGAAAACTCAAATATTCAGAGTTACAACATTTTTCCAAAATGTTAATTGTTTAGCAAAAGAAATGATGAGTTTGTAAAGAATGATATAATTATTGAAATCAAAAGGGAGGTCCTGTGCCCTTTGCCAGCTCCGTGCCGCCATGCTTGCTAGTTTCCTGAGATAAACATGCTTAAAAAGTCAACACAAAGGTTGAGTGAATCCATAGTAGTTTAAATAGTAATAGTGTGAACACAAGTCAAGCATTTGAAACAAACAAGCCAAGATAGACAGGTCTTGACTAAACTGGTGTAATATTGCTCCTAAGCCTCACGAAACGCAAGCCTTAACATTGATTTGACATATCATAAAGATAATAACAATCATCTACACCACAGCGGATGTAAATGACAAGGGGCCCTCGGTGACAGGAAATGTGCCAAATTTCCATAATACCTCGAATATAGCACACCTCCTGCCAAGTGATCACCTTGACAGAGGCGGGCTGCCATTCCAATAGATCTATCAACTATATTCGCGCTCACTCGCAAGTGATTAAGGTTCGTGATATGAGGGACTTGTAGCACAGGTGTCAACTTAGGCAATATCAGGTGATAACAGCATACAGAAAAATACTTGTATTCGATTTATAGCATGTATCTCCCCACGGAGTTTAAAAACAATTAAAAATGTGAGACCATGAACTCACCTGACAGGTGGTGTGTGATTCCTCCCGAACCACACCACTTTTATTTCTCTATCACACAAGCCAACCGCTTGTGAACGGTCAACCGTAACAGATGATAAAAGGGCGAGAGCCCGGGAGAAATGGCAAAGTTAATCCGTGGGTCTTAAGTACGAAAAAGTACGTGAGTACAGAAAAGTACATCCCCAGGTCGTTATGTCCAAACGAGGTGTGAACGTGATACTACAATGACTTGTAATGTTGGAATAATATGTAAAATATAAAAATAGGAATCTGATTGACTAACACTGAATGTGAATAGTAAAAGCTCTGTCACAGCTAGTTCATTTAAGAAACGTACAATCAGAAACCTTAAAATGATAAAGTATTTTCAAACGTACGTTTAAGTTTAAATAAACGTAAACGTAACGTATAAAACAAAAACTTTCCCAAAGAGGGAATTTGCATGCCTTAACGGCTTAAATGCAAATTAAAAGGAAATAAAATAACTAACTATATTTATAATATTATTATTATGTTAATAAGAAAACCTAGAAATCTAAAATGCTTACGATTACGTAATACTTACGTAACTGTAACAAAATAAAAAGTGAATACCGTCTAATATAACTCCCACAAATGTGAAAATTATATTTTTGGAATCCTAAAAGAATAAGAAAATTATTAGGAAATTAAAATTATTTATTATACACTTATATTAATTATTATTAATTAAAACTATTATTAACTATTTATTAACTATATAAATATAAAGAAAATGTAAAATAAACCTAAATAAATAAAACAAAAATTTAGAAAAGTTAAAAATAATATAAAAGAAATTTAGAAACTAAAAATATAATTATTATACAATTATTCTATTTATTGTTAATTATTTACTATTATTTAATTACTAATATTATTATTATATATACTAAATTAGCAAACAAAAATCTAAAACTTTTTACATAATTCTAATATACTAATAAGAAGCTAATAAAAATATAAAAACTATATTTAATATACAAAGATAAGAAAACTTAATTAAAATCTATTATTTATTAATTAGACTAATTAAACTAAATAAATTATTATACATACTAAACTTATTTATAAAATTATAAAACTTTTTATAAAACTTCCTAAGTATCTCAGGAATACATAAAAAATATAAAAAGTTTATAAAAATTATAAATAAGCAGTTTTAAAAATTAAATACTTATTATTTCCTAAAAGGTATGTAAATTATATTAATTATTATATATATTATATGAACAGTAAAAAATATGAAAAAATTACAGAAAGTATAAAATCTTATGAAGAAGCTAGGAAAAATAAATTTGGGTCACCAGCTTATCCCAATAAGCTGTTATAAGCTAAACAGTTCCAATAAGCTAAAGGGCCAAAAGTGGGTTATATACATTGTTTGTGCAAAGACAAACGGAACTGGTGCCCCAGAGCTAATGGAAGGGGTGTGGGCACATAAGCATGTATACTAGCGAGAGGTCCCAAGTTCGAATCCCACCCACACCCATTTTTTGAAACTTTTTATTTTTTTGATTTTCTTTTTGCAAACCTGTACAACAAGTAAAAATATGGAACTTTAACAAAACCAACTTATTCAAAACTTAGAAATAAGCTGTGTGACAGCTTATTTCCAACTCAGTTGGGCAAAAAGCTCAAGCTTCTTAAATAGAAGCTATCACTTGAGTTAAAGGGTCTTTTTGGTTTTTCTTTTTATTAAACTAAATAAATACATATAATATACATATAAGATGAAAATAGAACTTATTAAACCTAAAAATAAGCCAAACGTGGCTTATTACTCACTCAGGTGAGTTTTTGGACTCAAAGTGGGATAATAAGCTTGGTAAAAGCTTGTAAAAGCTAAACAGTGATGTAAAAAGGTAAAAGGTATTTATGTACAAGTATAATAGTGATATATGAACATGAGTAAGCACTGAGGAATGCTTATAAGCATAAGCCTATGGTTTAGACAGTTAAGCCTTTTGGGCTTAACTTGGATGGAATTGAGGCCTCTAAAGCCTATAATAAGCTCCATACTTAAAAGTAAAGTATAAAATATATCTATACAAGTATAATATATATGTATGTACAAGCTTGTGAACAGGGATTAGCTTATAAGCTCAGAATAAGCAAATAAGCAAATCCTGAGTACACAGATCCAAACACCCCTGCAACCTTATGTTTAGCCAATTTAAGCTGACGGGTTAAGCTCAAAAAGGCAAAATAAAAGTTGTAGTTGCAAGATGAGGTGTTTAGCTTTCCAAAAAGCCAAAGCTCATCAAGTGGGGTCCACTAATGAGCTTTTTGAGGGCTTAAGAAAATGGCTTAATTCCACTGAATTGCTCAGTGGAATAAAGGATGGGACAAACAAAAAGCCTCTTGCAGCCCTAGTAAATAAGCTGCAAGCTATTAGTTAAGCATTGGATCCTAGAGCCTAGTTGATAAGCTCCACATGGAACTTAATTTCATAAGCCGGGTCCAACTAGATAGCTTTTTGTGAGCTTATGAAAATGTCTAGGTGTAGGAAAGAAATACTGAGGACTCAGTATCCTTTTTCAAATGGTGATAAGTTAAGCTACTTGCAGCCCATGTAAATAAGCTACAAGGTGAAATTTGGGTATAGGATTTATAAGCTGGGTTGCTAGGCTTCCTAAAAAGCTAAGGTACACAGACTATAGATCACTAAAGAGCTTGGTGTGAGCTTATGGAAATGGTGTAATACCCCTGATTGCTCAGGGGTATGTTGTGAGTGGGCAAACTATCAAGCTCACACAACTTATCAAATAACCTCATAAGAGCTCAACAAACACTGAAACATTGAGTTTGGTAGTTAAGCTTCACATGAAGCTAAAATACACAAGCTCAAGTTCAGTGAGGGAACTTTTTAGAAGCTTGGTAAAACAGCATCACTCAACTGTTTGCTTCAGTTGAGTGAGCTAAGTGAACAAAAAGGTTGGGTTGTTTGATCTATCTAAATAAGCTAAAAACAGACAATAAGCTTAAATATAACAACTATGCCATAAGGGCAACACAAATAAGCCAAGAACACCAAGATGGGTCAAGTCATGAGACTTGGATAAGCTCATAAACTTGACAGTCCATCTTGTGCACAGGGCAAAAACATGCTATAACAAGCACAACTAAAAGCTACTAATAAGCTGAACTAAAAATTGATAAAAATCACATAGACAGATAAGCAGCTAATCTAAAACATATTAAAAGCACAAAGTCTAAAATCTAATATTAAAGTCTACACAAAATTCTAATTTTATTCAAAAACCTGAAAAATGAAAATTTGACTTTTTTAGTTTTATGATCAAAGTTGACTTTGATCAACTTTGATCTGAATTTAATGACTGAATAAGCTAAATTAAGCTAAAGGAACATGAAACTAACAAAGATAAATAACATTTAAACACATTTGGTGAGTTTGGTTTTACAAATCCTTACAGTGATCAAATTAAGATCCAAGAAAGTGATTTTTGACTTTTGCTTGTATACATAATAGACTTAAGGTTTGTCTGACCCTAAGGAACTCTATGCACCAAATATCAACCAAGAATAACAACTTAGACTCAGTTAAGCATTCTGAATCAGCAATTCCAAACACACCTTAAATAGAACTAAATTAAGCTTATCATTACATAAGACTACCAATACCAATTTTATCAAGTCCACAGGCATTCATCTGTCAAATTAGGACCTTAAAAGCTTAAACAAGTAGTCACACAAAGTTTAAACCATGATTATCAAAAATTAAGTATAAAACAGTCAAGATGCAATTTTAAGCCAATTCAAACTCTAAAACATTACAACCTATTATAAAGCTATATTATCATAAACTAACAACAAATAAACATAAAAACAGGAAGATCAAAGTAAATAAGACACCTAAACAAGATAATACAAAAATTAAGAAAATGACTTACAAAGTGATCAAGCTGAGAATCAAGGAACCAAGGAACCAAACCATAATCTATAGTCTCCCATGAGACTCTAAAACCTATGGCAATCCAAAATGGCCATGCTCCAAGCTGAGATCACACTAGAACCAAGATTTTTGATTTATTTTCTATTTTTCTCTATTTTTTTATGATTTTTGGTTTTTAAAGACTAAGACTGATTAATGTATCTAAAAGCTTCAACAAGCTTTGTAAGGAGCTTATGTGACCTAAAGAGTCCATTAAATCTACTACAAACAAGGAAATTAAATGACATGAAATTTAAATGACAATTATGAAAAACATGATATTTAAAGATAACTTGTATTAAACTGAGATTGATGTTCCATTACACTAATCTGAGTTCATTACACTATTGAAAAGCTGTAAATGACATTTAATTTAAATGAAAGCAATAAAAGTTACACTAAAATTATTCTAGTTCTAGGTGACAATGGCTTAAGGCCAAGGTAAGTATTCCTCTGTCTTTCTTCTTCTTTTTATAGCCTCAGAAGGCCTTGGTGATCACTCACAAGCTCTGGCTTCAATCTTGACCCTTGAATTGTAGAAATTGATCTCAATCGTTTAAATATGCTTTTGGTGCCAAAGTCACATTGACAGTTTTGAGGCGGTTTAGATGCAATTAATGTATCTTGGGGTGTTGTGGAGGTGTAAGGGACAAGGTGGGATGACTTTTTGAGCTTGGAAGCCAAGTTGGAGTGAAAACAGGGGAAAGGGTAAGGATTGGAGGTGAAAGGTGGTGTGGAAGCATTTATTGTGGCAGGGTTAGGTGTAGGGTGGTGGAAAAAGGTAAGGTGTGAGCTGGGGTAGGTAAGTGGAGGGGGGAGGTGGCACAAAACCACCTGGTTTTGGGTTTGCAGGTGTGGGAGAGATGGGTGAACAGTGTTGGTGGTTTTGAGCGGGGGTTGACTGTTTGACCGTTTTGTATTAAAGGGCCAGGTTTGTTTGTTTTGGGCCAAAATGGTGGGCTGGGTGTTTGTTTGTGTTTGGATTTTGGATTTAGGGAGTAATAAGGGTCCGGTTTGGTTTTAGTAGTACAAAAGCCCAAGGACCAACTTTGTAAATTCTGCATTCTTGAGGGATCAAACCTGTAATAATTCCAAAGTTTTCACAAGGACTAAAATTGTCAAGTTTAGATAAACCAAAGGACTATTTTTGTATTTATTACAATTTAAAATACCCCGGGGACCATTTATGTAATTTTCCAAAGTTTAGGGGGTTAAACTGTAAATTCCTCAAAAGTTTATCAAAATGTTCCAAAATGTAAGTTCATGCATAGTACAAGGGTATTTTGTGAAATTTCATGTTTTATATACCCAGGGACCATTTTTGCCAATTTTGAAACTTGAGGGGTAAAAATTGCCAGTTTGTGTAAACTTTTATCCAGGGATGTTTTGTGAACATTTTTGGTTTCCCAAAGACTTAAGTTGACTTTTTATTCATTTAAAACCTTCAGGGACTAGTTTTGACAAATTGTGAAACTTGAGGGACTGAAACTGCCAATTATGCAAACTTTGTACGTTTTTCATTTGTTTTTGCATATTTTGTATTTGAAACATATAAAACACACTTCTAAGATATTTAAAGTATTTTGATGCATATTTGAGTGTTTTTTTGTATGTTTTGGCAGCTTAGATTAGTATAAAATGATGAGTATTTAGACACTCATCAGTGTGAATCACAACGGTGCTCAAATGTGTTGGTGTATTGCTATGACTAGCAATGAAATTCCTCCGACTTGCGACCTAAATAATACATTGTAATCGGTGTTTTAGATTCGTGTTGTAAATGACGGTGATATGTCACGTGCACGGTGATATCCGTTCGGGTGTTTTAATATATTCCAAAATAACCTCACGTAGTTATTTGTATCGTTGTTACGAACCGGTGTTTGGTAAATAGTAACTCGTCGTAAGAAATAATGTTCTTTAAAAATATTTATAATTAGATATTTTTAATAAAGTTATATATATGTTAAAGTTTAAAAAAATTATAAGTATATATATATATATATATATATATATATATATATATATATATATATATATATATATATATATATATATATATGTGTGTGTGTGTGTATTTGTAAAAATATATGAAATAATTAATTACAAAAATACCTTGTCACAATTTAACCCTCAACTTTACAAAATTTCACTTTTCACCCCTTTGGTTAAAAATAATTTCATTTTAGTCCTTTTTGTACTTTTTACACTTTATCCCATAAGCTTTCGAAAAATACATTTTCTACCCCTCGACTTCCATCAGAAATCAACATTTCCATAGTTAGTCTGAAAGTTTGTGATTTTTACATTTTTAGTCCCTTAACGAGGCACTTTTGCAAAAGTAGTCCAAGATCTAATTTTCGAAAAGTTAACTTTTAGTATACGAATGTATGTTCAAACCTTGTAACACCTCTTCTAATTCAACCTTAAAAATTCGAAAAAAAACGTTTCTAAACCTTTCAGTTTCCATCCGAAGTTCTTATTTGAAAATGAACTGGGCTCGTTAGCCCAATTAAAGCCCAAAAGGGTGTTTTGGTTTATTATCAAATACGTTCGACTAGCATCGGTTTTGGCTTTGTTTTCATAGTAATAAATCGTGTAAGGTTTGCATGTTTAGTGTATTCGATTTAGTGTGATCCAAAGAATTAGTGTGTCGCAAAATATGCGTAACTTGTACGTAAAAATGAGAAACGGTGAGCCCTTTTCCTAAGGGTGTCGAGGTGTGGACGTATATAATTATAAGTGCAAAAAAAATGGTGCGTGTCGTATGTTGTGTGAGTGTGGTATGCAAGATACTAGTAAATGTAGGAAAATGAGATAGGTGGTGATTAACTTACAACACCAAGTATGGTGGTGAGGATGTTCGTGTAGTGTGAGCAACGAGAGCAAGCAAACGTGATACTCTCCTCCGTCTAGTGCTTCTTTTACCCAATACTAGCTACCCAACTTGTGTCCTTGATCCAAAACCTTGCGTGTGTGTCCTTCTCCCGTTCGATAGCAACCAAGAAAAGGGTTTTGTGATTTGAGAACTTGTGAAACTTGAGATTGTGAGTAATTTTAGCATTTATTGTGGCTTATATAGTGTGGTTTCAGGTGGTTCGAGTGTTTCCTTATCAAACTACAAGAATCGAATGGTTGCCCTATCTAGGGACAAAGTTGTCGAGTGTCTAGAGTGTTGTCTAATCGGTTTGAAGCCTTGATCCATTTTTAAAATAGTTTAGTACATGATTAGAGGCATGCTTATGTACCATGTGTGTTTGTGTAAGTTGTGCTTGTGATCAAGGGAGCATACGATCTAGTGGTTAAGGTCACTTAGTGTGTATTGCGAAGGACCAAAGGTTGGACGGCTCCAAGGTGGCTCATTGTCGAGTGTAACAAAGTCAAAGGAGGTGGTGGTTCATTTGTGTCGTGGGTGTAGGAAGCAAGGTTTTCAAACATGTATACATCTACAAAACTTCCAATCTTGTTCGCTTGATCCATATGCGACGCAAGGAAATTAAAACAACCGTATGGGCTTGTGCAAAAACTCGGCCCATAGTGAAACAAAAGGAAAGTTATGAACTGTGTGGGCTGTGGTGATTTTAGGCCCAAAAATGAAACAAGTAAACGAATTCGTGTGGGCTTGAGGTCGGCCCAAAAATAACGGGGTGTCGGTGTTCCGTAAAATTGTGAAATTAATTTCGGTGTCGGTTCGTGAAAACAATAAGTATTTAAACGGTGTATATATATACTCGTATATGTATAGTAATAATAATTGTGGTAGTTGATATATATATATATATATATATATATATATATATATATATATATATATATATATATATATATATATATATATATAGGTATATATATTAATAATTTCTCGGTGTCCAAATGGGTGTCAGGTCGCAAGTGGGAGTTACCGGTGTGAACCTCATTGGGTGACATCCAAGAGTGACAATCGGGTGATAAAACATAATCGGGTGTTAAACAAACGGTGATCAAAATAATCGGGTGTTCAAACAAACAATGTCTCATATAAAAATTTCAAATTAGCCCGCATAATGGCTTAGTTTAGAATAGTATCGATGATTAGCATTAATAAATGACCTGGGATTTTACGGTGTATTACAATTTCTCACCCCAAATAAACAAAGTTCAAGAGTAAAAGTGGGGCTATGACTCACCTCAAGTCCAGCAATCAGCAGAAAGAAATCGATAGTGGTAAGATGTAAAGCAACTCAAATAATGGCAACTACAGACTCGGCACCTCCTAACAATATAAACTCGTTCAGAATCATTTCCTCAAAATCAAATATTCCCAATCCCGAACGTATTCCTTTTTACTTTCTGATGAGGCGAAAAATGATCCGTTTTTAGGGGGTCATTTAAGCCCGAATCCGAATTTATTTGATCAAATATTGCCCTAAATCGTTCCTTTTGTGATTTTAGGTGTTTGGAGAGTGAATTCTGGAAAAGAGGCTATTTTGGACGTTTTTGGAGCATAAAGTGAAGAAAACAACAAAGTACCAAATCCAAGCTGGAATTACAAGGTGACGGCGTCAAGGATTTACTCTTGACGGCGTCAGAAAGGATGAATATTTTACCGAAGGTTGTGAAGGCGTCAGATGAAGAGATGACGGCGTCAAAGTGACCAAGATTAATTTACCGAGGGTGGTGACGGCGTCACATAGGCCGTCACGATTGGATCTAGGGCGTCCGAGGAAGTATATGGCGGCGAGTTGACGGCGTCAGATTTTACTCTTGACGCCGTCAGGACGATTTTTCTATATATAGTTTTCTAGTTTTTTCATTAAAGAGAGAGAAGTTTTGGTGAAACCCTAAAGACGATTTTGGTGCCTCTTTTACAGGTTTTTCAAGGGTTCCAAACCCTTGAGACCTTGCATTGTAATTGAGATAAGTATACTCTTAATTCAATCAATATGTCTATGTGTTGGTTGTCTATCTTTTGTTCTTATCTTAATTCTACTATGCTAGGCTAAATTTCCTTTGTGTTTGCTTAGATCTAATGAAACCTAGATGTTGATTATGTGTTGATTACTTGTCTATTCTTGTTTTGAATGAATGATATTATATGTTAGGCTTAAGAAAACTGGCAGATCTCCAAATGGTAACATGCTTGAACGTCTTAAGAAACATGAACCGAGGCGTACTAGGTCTTTATTGGTTGTATTTAATGCATGAGCCACTGTTTACAATCCCTATAGTTGTGCTGGGTCATGGTGTAGGAGGAGATAAGAGCTCATAGAGTTGGGGAGTTATGTATGCCACTCCACGAATGGTATTAAGGAATACAACCCGTCATTCATACAAGTGTAACAAGTAATTAACATGTAAAAGATATCTAGGGAGTAATGAAGTCTAAGTAAACACAATTTCTCCAACCACTGCTCACAACCTTAGTTTAATATTAGTTTAATTTCATTTTCATTAGTTAATTAGTTATAAAGTAGTTTTTGGGTTAGTTGATTAGCAACTAATTCCGCCCACTCCTTCAAAACCCGAG
The DNA here is from genome assembly GCA_030686995.1 of Artemisia argyi. Lineage (NCBI taxonomy): Eukaryota > Viridiplantae > Streptophyta > Magnoliopsida > Asterales > Asteraceae > Artemisia > Artemisia argyi. The sequence continues at coordinate 33,176,629 of CM060683.1, forward strand.
ATTTTACTTGCTTTCATAAAATATAAAAACACAAAAAATAATCATCTTCCATCTCTAGAACTATTAATTAGGCTTTCTAATCCTAGCGACACTATTCCTAAGCTGAACGATCAATCCCCCGGTACTTGTCACTATACTATACTACAACGATCAGGTACACTGCCTGGTGGGGGTTGTAAGCCTCGCGAGATCCCTCGAGAGGTAAAGCAAGGTGCGATTCCCACGCATCAAGTTTTTGGCGCCGCTGCCGGGGAATAGTTATTGTCTAGGTTAGGATTTCTTTTTATTAGGTCTACTTGCTAGATTCCTTTCTAGTAAGATTTTATTTTTATTTTTAGGTCTTCTTTAGTCTATCTTATTTCTTCGTGCTTTTGTTCGTAATTCTTCGTGTCTTTGTTCGCAAACTATTTTGATGGATCACAATAACATTGATCGGCTGATTCCTGTTATTCGTGTTTTTCGTCGTAGGATGTTCCAATTGCCCGCCCCACTTCCTTTTGCAGAAAATGAGAACCCACCTAACCTCTCACCCAACCACCACTTTGACAATAATTCTGAACTAGAAGAGTCTGATCATGATGATGACCGTAGGGCTAGTCCTTTTTACTATTCAGACTCCGATGAGGATCTCGATGATGGTGACGTAGTCAATGAGGATAGAATGGAAGAGGAAATAAACCCTCTTAGGTATGGGGACCCTAGAACTAGGATTGAGTGCGATAGTTCATTTAACATGCAATTCCCTTGTAAGATTGGATTTAAGAGCTTTAACGCCTATCTCAACTCATCTCTTCCCATGAATATAATCTCACGTAATGAATACAATAAAATCATGGTAGATGAGTTAGAATATAAAGGAGAAAACATTGTGGCTATGGCAATACCATTACATGTGTTTGTAGGAAGTTTGGTTTATCTTGTTGAATTCATGGTTATGGAGAATCTAGGAGAATTTATTGATGATAAATTGACCCAAGTTGTGTTTGGAAGATCTTTCAAACGATTGACCAACCTCGATGAAAAACTCATAGAAGGGTTAATTACATTCTCGGATGGGGATGAAGAATTTGTCTATCAAATGCCCCGCACACACCCTAGGTTCAAGGATTTCTCCATGGAAAAGTGTAGTAGGTATCCGCCTATGGAAATGCTAAGTGAGAATGATAAGAGGAAGGGACTTAAGTACACATATGAAAAGAATAAAAGATATTATCGCGGGTGCTTAGAGTTAGGAGACGAATACAAGAAAGATGAGGCGACTATTAGATGGCTCACACTTGGTTACGTGAGCATAAGCGATACGCGTTAACCCACGACTTTGAGTCTAGCTACAAGACTCGTAAATAAAGAAAAGCACTTCTTGGGAGGCAACCCATGTTTTGTGTGATTTTATTTGTTTGATTGTTATTTGCTTCCGTATGCATGTTTTATTTTTATTGTTGGTTGATCATGTTTCTCAATTAAAATGTGGAAATACTTTATTATGTTGTTTAGCCTAGTCTTAACTTCAACCTAAAGGTATTTTTGCAAAAGATAAGTGTAAGGGGAAACCCCAAATATGTTTTTTAAGAAACAAACCGATCATGATTCTCCGCAATATTTAATGAACATGTGTATTCGTATTGTTAGAGTCAAATGCTTGTATTGAGTCATAATGTAGTTTTGCAGGATTTTTCAGGAAGTAGGACAAAGTTTTTCCAGAAATTTTCCGGAAACTTAACGTAAAGATTTCTGCAGGTTCATTCTGACGGCGTCAGGCAATTGCTCTTGACGGCGTCAGGAGTCAAAAATCTGGAAATTTTACCGATTTTGTTTTTCTAACGGAGTCTTATAAGTTTTTGTGAATTATTAAGTTTTATAATCTCCAGGAAATCTGCAAACTTCATTCCACAAGCATTATATCTTACTTTGTTTTCTAGGATTTAGTAACTTATATAGGATGCCGCCGATTTTACGCGAGGTTGCCTTGTCTACTTTTGTCAGGATTTACAGGTTATTTGAGACAAGAAGATGATTTATATTCTGGAAGGGAAGCTTTGATTGTTCGTTTTCTTGGAGGAAGATTTAACCTGGCCAACCTAAAATCCATACCGAGCGAATCAGGGGAGTATTTGAATTCATTCTCTTTACTTTTAACTTTTACATTCTTTACTTGAACATTGGGGACAATGTTCATCTTAAGTGTAAGGGGAGGGTAAAAAGATGATACCTTACAAATGCACTTTCGCTTGAGTTTGTTTTGTTTGATAGTAGATGAGTAATAAAACTATGAGAAATACTTGTTAGTGCAATTTTAGCGCCAAATTTAAAATTTTTTACAACATTTAGGAGTGAAACTTTAGCCATAGCAAGCGTCTCATGGATAGGAGGTTGTATGACTAGCACATAACCGTATATTCAGAAAAATTTTCCACCCAAAAATGTGAGGTTCGCCTTTAGTTTTGATAGGAAAAGCATTTATTATTGGTGCTTATGAGTGTACCGGTAGCATTTAGATTCTAGAACTTGCGTTAGTGATGCATCCCGAGACCGCTAGTGAGACTACATTCGTGTAGTAGGATTTACTACATGATAAGAGGCATTAGGATCACCCTTGTGTTAAACCCGTATTACGATTACTTGACCATTTAAGTCATATTACTTGGCTAGTTAAGTCAACTAATTTTTCCCACACCCTTAGCGTTGTACTCATTTTTAGTACACGATACCCCTAGTACACCCCTCCGAGCCTATCTTTTCGTTTCTAACTTTAAGCATTTTACTTAAAGGAAGAATTTGTTACACCCCACTTAAATGTACACCCAAATCGCCTTAGCCTTCCGTGTATGCGCTCATTTTTAGTGCATTATTGTTATTTGTTAAACCCTAAGTTAACTTTCTAATTGATTACATGGTTGCTAAGTCGAGTCATATCCTTGTACATATTGTTTTGGGACGATTGGGACTCATGGGTAAGTACTTATTTTATGGAGTAATGGGGAAGAACAACACTTATTACCCCCATATGTACGTTAATCTTAAAAGTGCTCCAAGTGTTTTGATTTTCTTAATTCGAGTCATTAGAATAGTTTAATGTAAAGTATGTAAAGATTCAAGTGTAAGGGGAATGCTCAAACCCCTATGATGTATTATTTTGGATGGTAGGGTAAGAGTGTATAAAAAAAAAAAAAAAAAAAAAAAAAAAAAAAAAAAAAAAAAAAAAAATCGAAAAAATCAAGAAAAAGAAAAAAAAAATATAGAGAAAAAAAAGAAAAAAAAAATAGAAAAGAAAAAAAAAAGAAAAACATACGGACTACCATCCCGTTTTTATTCTATGTTCATTTTATGTTTTTTTGTTATTTTTCATTTATTAGCTTAAGTCGAGTCTAGTCTTGGCTTAGCAACGCCATCTTGTACATGTAATTAACTAAGATTGTTAACTCGCCACCAGTAAAATTCCCTTTATCCAACAAAACCGTGTAATTCATATCCCTACACCTAACGTTATAACCCTTTAAAAGACCTCTTTGATAGCTTATCCTAGGTGCTTACGCCATGTGGTGGAGGTTTGATCCTTTCCCAAGCCTATGGTAATCTATTTTGCTATGACAGGTAGTGAGAGATATCTTCCATTTCCATAATGTTATATTACTTTATTACACCCGAGAGATGTGAGTATCTAAACACTATTTGTGAGGTGCTTGTGTATGACCTCCGTGCTTGTCTATTGGTCTTTAGTGGAACGATTATTTGTTGTGATTACTTTTATATTAGTGTTAAATGACCCCTAACTTGTCTTTTGAGTAGAATAAAAGCTCATTTGCTTGAGGACAAGCAAATCTCAAGTGTAAGGGTATATGATGAGGCGAAAAATGATCCGTTTTTAGGGGGTCATTTAAGCCCGAATCCGAATTTATTTGATCAAATATTGCCCTAAATCGTTCCTTTTGTGATTTTAGGTGTTTGGAGAGTGAATTCTGGAAAAGAGGCTATTTTGGACGTTTTTGGAGCATAAAGTGAAGAAAACAACAAAGTACCAAATCCAAGCTGGAATTACAAGGTGACGGCGTCAAGGATTTACTCTTGACGGCGTCAGAAAGGATGAATATTTTACCGAAGGTTGTGAAGGCGTCAGATGAAGAGATGACGGCGTCAAAGTGACCAAGATTAATTTACCGAGGGTGGTGACGGCGTCACATAGGCCGTCACGATTGGATCTAGGGCGTCCGAGGAAGTATATGGCGGCGAGTTGACGGCGTCAGATTTTACTCTTGACGCCGTCAGGACGATTTTCCTATATATAGTTTTCTAGTTTTTTCATTAAAGAGAGAGAAGTTTTGGTGAAACCCTAAAGACGATTTTGGTGCCTCTTTTACAGGTTTTTCAAGGGTTCCAAACCCTTGAGACCTTGCATTGTAATTGAGATAAGTATACTCTTAATTCAATCAATATGTCTATGTGTTGGTTGTCTATCTTTTGTTCTTATCTTAATTCTACTATGCTAGGCTAAATTTCCTTTGTGTTTGCTTAGATCTAATGAAACCTAGATGTTGATTATGTGTTGATTACTTGTCTATTCTTGTTTTGAATGAATGATATTATATGTTAGGCTTAAGAAAACTGGCAGATCTCCAAATGGTAACATGCTTGAACGTCTTAAGAAACATGAACCGAGGCGTACTAGGTCTTTATTGGTTGTATTTAATGCATGAGCCACTGTTTACAATCCCTATAGTTGTGCTGGGTCATGGTGTAGGAGGAGATAAGAGCTCATAGAGTTGGGGAGTTATGTATGCCACTCCACGAATGGTATTAAGGAATACAACCCGTCATTCATACAAGTGTAACAAGTAATTAACATGTAAAAGATATCTAGGGAGTAATGAAGTCTAAGTAAACACAATTTCTCCAACCACTGCTCACAACCTTAGTTTAATATTAGTTTAATTTCATTTTCATTAGTTAATTAGTTATAAAGTAGTTTTTGGGTTAGTTGATTAGCAACTAATTCCGCCCACTCCTTCAAAACCCGAGATTTTACTTGCTTTCATAAAATATAAAAACACAAAAAATAATCATCTTCCATCTCTAGAACTATTAATTAGGCTTTCTAATCCTAGCGACACTATTCCTAAGCTGAACGATCAATCCCCCGGTACTTGTCACTATACTATACTACAACGATCAGGTACACTGCCTGGTGGGGGTTGTAAGCCTCGCGAGATCCCTCGAGAGGTAAAGCAAGGTGCGATTCCCACGCATCACTTTCCAAAAATCCATTTCTCGTATTATTCTTATATTAGTTTGGAGTTTGGTATCCATACGGGTGGAGGGTCGACACAACTCAAACAAGAAGCCACAACGAAAAGAGTAATAAAACAATCTATGGGTCTAATATTAGCCCAATATATTATTTAAATAAATCATCGAAGTTTATCAAATCCGTCGATTTGGTAATCCCCCATATTTATTTACTTAATATATCACTCTAAGATTATACCCAAAACCTAAGTCACATAGCACGTAGAGTACTATATGGTAAGTATCAAAGTTTAATAAATTCCCTATATATATCGTCAAGCTTACCAAATTCGTCAATTTGGCAAACTCCACGAGATATTTAGTAATTCATTATTCTTGTACACGTACCACAACCTATGGGCATCGTAGGATACAATGCTGATGAGGCAAAAAATGAACCACTTTTAGGGGGTCATTTAAGCCCGGAATTGAATTTATTTGATCAAATATTGCCCTAAATCGTTTCTTTTGTGATTTTAGGTACTTTGGGAGTGAAATCTGGAAAAGGAAGCAATTCAGACGTTTTTGGAGCATAAAAGTGAAGAAAACGCCAAAGACTTAATTTTCCATGCTGGGAACAGTGTATGATGGCGTCAAGAGGACATTCCTGACGACGTCAAGAGTAAAAACCATGACGACCCAGAAGAAACCTGAAGGCGTTAAAAAAAGAGCGTCAAGAGTTAATTGTGTGACGGCCTGCAAAAGGGGACAACATGACGGCGTCAGATGTAGATCTAGGCAGTCCGAGGAATTATTGGGCGGCGAGATGACGGCGTCAGACATTTGTTCTTGACGCCGTCACCTTCTAAAATCTATATATAGTTTTCTAATTTTCATTCATTAAGAGGAACTTGTGTGGAGAAACCCTAGGGCCGAACCTTGTACGAATTTTACAGCTTTTCAAGGGTTTTCAACCCTTGAATCCTTACATGTGCTATTGAGATAAGTCTTCTCTTAATTCAATCAATATGTCTATGTGTTGGTTGTCTATATCTTGTGCTTGTCTTGATCTCAACATGCTAGGCTAGATTTATCTTGTGTTTGCTTAGATCTAATGAAACCTAGATGTTAATTATGCGTTGATTACTTGTTTATGGTTGTATTGGATGAATGATTTCAATGTTAGGCTTAAGAAAACTGGCAGATCTCCATTGTGTAATATGCTTGAACGTCTTAGGAAACATGAACCGATGTGTACTAGGTTTTATTGGTTGTATTTAATGCATGAGTAAATTCTAATGATCCCATGTTAGGAGCTTCTAGCAGGCTCGACATAGGAGTTGATGCGTGGGAATCGCACCTTGCTTTACCTCTCGAGGGATCTCGCGAGGCTTACAACCCCCACCAGGCAGTGTACCTGATCGTTGTAGTATAGTATAGTGACAAGTACCGGGGGATTGATCGTTCAGCTTAGGAATAGTGTCGCTAGGATTAGAAAACCTAATTAATAGTTCTAGAGGTGAAAGATGATTATTTTTATATTTTTATAATTTTATGAAAGCAATTAAAAATCTCGGGTATTGGGAGAGTGGGCGGAATTAGTTGCTAATCAACTAACCCAAAAGCTACTAATTAAACTAATTAACAAGAAAACTAAACTAAGGTTCTACAAGATAAGTGAAGCATGTCTACCCATGATATGTTACTCCTTGCTAGCTATCCAATCCTACCTATTGATTTGTAACCTTGTTTTAATTGACGGGTTGTATTCCTTAATACCATTCGTGGGGTGGCATACATAACTCCCCAACTCTATGAGCTCTTATCTCCTCCTACACCATGACCCAGCACAACTATAGGGATTGTAAACAGTGGCTCATGCATTAAATACAACCAATAAAGACCTAGTACGCCTCGGTTCATGTTTCTTAAGACGTTCAAGCATGTTACCATTTGGAGATCTGCCAGTTTTCTTAAGCCTAACATATAAATCATTCAATCAAAACAAGAATCAATAGGAAACAAGGATTATAAACTAAACCAACTAGATCTATTGAAGTTGTCACACCTTAATTGATGGAGATAGACACAACATCAACAAGAAATCAATGAGATCTAATCAATTATATACAAGTTTCACATAATCATAAGTAGACACAAGGTGAATTAGCAAATCATCATCAAAGAAGAGCAAACAACAATGATAATGGAAAACATAATTAAGATAGAATCATCAAACCAATACATGATGTTTATGGAGTGATTGAAACCCTCTAAGTTGCTGGAAAAACACCCACCTAAACCCAGGAATCGACCTTAGGGTTTAGGGCTTACAAAAAGTGAAGTTATGATGTTATATTTATAGGCATGTTTTCTGTCGGCCCTTCTTGACGGCGTCACCAAGTTACTCTTGACGCCGTCAAGACCATTTTTTCACCAAATTGTAGATCTCTTCGTCCTCTTCGTTTTCTTTTTTGAATCGCTCAAATCCGAGTTCGTATGCAAAAGTTATGGCCAAAACGGTGTCAGCTACCACGCGCGCAAGTTTTGACCAGTTAACACGTGACGGCCTTGTGACGCCCTGTGTGACGCCGTCATCAACTACGGATTTTTATTCTTGGGATTTTGACGCCGTCATGAACAACTCTTGACGCCTTCATGAACTACGGTATTTTATTCTTGATGTTTGACACCGTCAGGAGTTTAGTCTTGACGCCGTCAGCTACTGTTCTCAGCATGGAAAATAGAGACTTTGCCGTTTTCTTCACTTTTATGCTCCAAAAACGTCTAAAATGGCTTCTTTTCCAGAATTCACTCCCCAAGTACCTAAAATCACAAAAGGAACGATTTAGGGCAATATTTGATCAAATAAAGTTGGATTCGGGCTTAAATGACCCCCTAAAAACGGATCATTTTTCGCCTCATCATATACCCTTACACTTGAGATTTGCTTGTCCTCAAGCAAATGCGCTTTTATTCTACTCAAAAGACAAGTTAGGGGTCATTTAACACTAATATAAAAGTAATTACAACAAATAATCGTTCCACTAAAGACCAATAGACAAGCTCGGAGGTCATACACTAGCACCTCACAAATAGTGTTTAGATACTCACATATCTCGAGTGTAATAAAGTAATATAACATTATGGAAATGGAAGATATCTCTCACTACCTGTCATAGCAAAATAGATTACCATAGGCTTGGGAAAGGATCAAACCTCCACCACATGGCGTAAGCACGTAGGATAAACTATCAAAGAGGTCTTTTAAAGGGTTGTAACGTTAGGTATAGGGATATGAATTACACGGTTTTGTTGGATAAAGGAAGTTTTACTGGTGGCGAGTTAACAATCTCGGTTAATTACATGTACAAGATGGCGTTGCTAAGCCAAGACTAGACTCGACTTAAGCTAATAAATGAAAAATAACAAAAACATAAAATGAACATAGAATGAAACGGGATGGTAGTCCGTATGTTTTTTTTTTTTTTTTCTATATATTTTTTTTCTATTATTTTTTTTTTCTTTCTTTTTCTTGATTTTTCTATTTTTTTTTCGATTTTTTTTTTTTTTTTTTTTTTTTTTTTTTGCATACACTCTTACCCTACCATCCAAAATAATACATCATAGGGGTTTGAGCACTCCCCTTACACTTGAATCTTTACATACTTTACATTAAACTATTCTAATGACTCGAATTAAGAAAATCAAAACACTTGGAGCACTTTTAAGATTAATGCACATATGGGGGTAATAATATTATGTTCCTCCCCATTACTCCATAAAATAAGTACTTACCCATGAGTCCCAATCGTCCCAAAACAATATGTACAAGGATATGACTCGACTTAGCAACCATGTAATCAATTAGAAAGTTAACTTAGGGTTTAATAAATAACAATAATGCACTAAAAATGAGCGCATACACGGAAGGCTAAGGCGATTTGGTTGTACATTTAAGTGGGGTATAACAAATTCTTCCTTTAAGTAAAATGCTTAAAGTTAGAAACGAAAAGATAGGCTCGGAGGGGTGTACTAGGGGTATCGTGTACTAAAAATGAGTACAACGCAAAGGTGTGGGAGAAATTAGTTGACTTAACTAGCCAAGTAATATGACTTAAATGGTCAAGTAATTATAATACGGGTTTAACACAAGGGTGATCCTAATGCCTCTTATCATGTAGTAAATCCTACCACACGAATGTAGTCTTACTAGCGGTCTCGGGATGCATCACTAACGCAAGTTCTAGAATCTAAATGCTACCGGTACACTCATAAGCACTAATAATGAATGCTTTTCCTATCAAATCTAAAGGCGAACCTCACATTTTTTGGTGGAAAATTTTTCTGAATATACGGTTATGTGCTAGTCATACAACCTCCTATCCATGAGACGCTTGCTATGGCTAAAGTTTCACTCCTAAATGTTGTAAAAAATTTTAAATTTGGCGCTAAAATTACACTAACAAGTATTTCTCATAGTTTTATTACTCATCTACTATCAAACAAAACAAACTCAAGCGAAAGTGCATATGTAAGGTATCATCTTTTTACCCTCCCCTTACACTTAAGATGAACATTGTCCCCAATGTTCAAGTAAAGAATGTAAAAGTTAAAAAGTAAAGAGAATGAAATCAAATACTCCCCTGATTCACTCGGTATGGATTATAGGTTGGCCAGGTTAAATCTTCCTCCAAGAAAATGAACAATCAAAGCTTCCCTTCCAGAATATAAATCATCTTCTTGTCTCAAATAACTTGTAAATCCTGACAAAAATAGACAAGGCAACCTCGCGTAAAATCGGCGGCATCCTATATAAGTTACTAAATCCTAGAAAACAAAATAAGATATAATGCTTGTGGAATGAAGTTTGCAGATTTCCTGGAGATTATAAAACTTAATAATTCACAAAAACCATAAGACTCCGTTAGAAAAACAAAACTGGTAAAATTTCCAGATTTTTAACTCCTGACGCCGTCAAGAGCAATTGCCTGACGCCGTCAGAATGGACCTGCAGAAATCTTTATGTTAAGTTTCCGGAAAATTTCTGGAAAAACTTTGTCCTACTTCCTGGAAAATCCTGCAAAACTTCATTATGACTCAATACAAGCATTTGACTCTAACAAATACGAATATACATGTTCATTAAATATTGTGGATAATCATGATCGGTTTGTTTCTTAAAAACATATTTGGGGTTTCCCCTTACACTTATCTTTTGCAAAAATACCTTTAGGTTGAAGTTAAGACTAGGCTAAACAACATAATAAAGTATTTCCACATTTTAATTGAGAAACATGATCAACCAACAATAAAAATAAAACATGCATACGGAAGCAAATAAAATCAAACAAATAAACAAACAAACAAATAAAAACACACAAAACATGGGTTGCCTCCCAAGAAGTGCTTGTTTTTGTTCGAGTCACGAGCCTGACTCTACCCTTATTTCACAGATAAAGGTGAGGTTTTCCCTACACTTAGGATTAAGTGCGGGTGAAAGTAGCGATACACACCCTTAGGGTGAAAGTATGCCACGTGAGAGAAGAGCGGTGGATGAATTATTTGCTCAAACGGGTGTGCTCCTTTCATCATAACCTTACCTAGTTCACTTTGGTCAATGAGTGAGTTGAAGTTTTCTCCTAAGAAGGGATCATTTTCTATCAACTTCGAGGGATTCCTAGTTGAGGATCTATTTTGACCTAATAAACCCGGTTTAAACCCATAATGTTTCTTACGATCAATCATGAATGGGTGATGTAAGTATGTAAGGTCATGGTCCACTCCTATGTTGGCTTTTTCTCTACAAGGCTTGGGGTCTACTACCTTCAACGTAAAACTACCCGGACTACATGGTTTGATGGGTGGATCGGGACCTATTTCAATTCCTAAATCTTCATCCAAGGATGGAAGATTAGGTAATGGTTTTGGTTGAGGCTCCGGTTCATCAAAACTAGGAACTTCCCTAGAACTAGGAGTAAGGTTATCACTACAAGTGTTCAGACCTATATCCTCTGGTGGTGCTTGGTCCAAGGGTTCTACCTCAGTTGGGGTTCCTATAGTCTCTTCTACTTCTTCCGGGTAAGTCACGGGCGGTGTATGTGCCTCAAATGATGGTAGGACTTGTGGGGTACTTTGTGGGCTTGGATTATCAACCTCATCCTCCATTGTACCTAGATTACCTATATGTTTGTTTTGTACTATGATATTAGGTGCCATCCAACTAGGTATCTCAACATGAGTATATTCATCCCCCAACAAACTTCCTGTTTGCTCCATCAGACTTGTTTTTGATTGATTTGTGATGTTGTTTGTTGGGTTGTCTACTCTATAATAATATTGGGCACAGTTTTCTATGGTATCCCACGCTTCTTCATCATTTAATTCCCTAGGGCCCCCATCGGCAAAATCATCGATACGCATTTGGTCACATTGGCTGACACGATAGTAAAAGGTTTCGGTTAGGGATGATAAAGCGAAATTATGATGAAGGAATTTTCGAAGTAAAATTTTAAAACGAGTCCATGCATCATATATGGGTTCATCTCGATATTGTTTGAAATTCAAGATGTCAATAGGGTAGAATGGCCTTTTTGGTTGGTGGTATGGTGGATTCGCGTACTCCATAATGGTGAACGGAATAGTCAATGGAAATTACGAACAAACACACAAAGAAAAAGATAGATTAAAGAAATCCTAAAAAATAAAAATAAAATCTTACTAGAAAGGAATCTAGCAAGTAGACCTAATAAAAAGAAATTCTAACCTAGACAATAACTATTCCCCGGGCTGCGGCGCCAAAAACTTGATGCGTGGGAATCGCACCTTGCTTTACCTCTCGAGGGATCTCGCGAGGCTTACAACCCCCACCAGGCAGTGTACCTGATCGTTGTAGTATAGTATAGTGACAAGTACCGGGGGATTGATCGTTCAGCTTAGGAATAGTGTCGCTAGGATTAGAAAACCTAATTAATAGTTCTAGAGGTGAAAGATGATTATTTTTATATTTTTATAATTTTATGAAAGCAATTAAAAATCTCGGGTATTGGGAGAGTGGGCGGAATTAGTTGCTAATCAACTAACCCAAAAGCTACTAATTAAACTAATTAACAAGAAAACTAAACTAAGGTTCTACAAGATAAGTGAAGCATGTCTACCCATGATATGTTACTCCTTGCTAGCTATCCAATCCTACCTATTGATTTGTAACCTTGTTTTAATTGATGGGTTGTATTCCTTAATACCATTCGTGGGGTGGCATACATAACTCCCCAACTCTATGAGCTCTTATCTCCTCCTACACCATGACCCAGCACAACTATAGGGATTGTAAACAGTGGCTCATGCATTAAATACAACCAATAAAGACCTAGTACGCCTCGGTTCATGTTTCTTAAGACGTTCAAGCATGTTACCATTTGGAGATCTGCCAGTTTTCTTAAGCCTAACATATAAATCATTCAATCAAAACAAGAATCAATAGGAAACAAGGATTATAAACTAAACCAACTAGATCTATTGAAGTTGTCACACCTTAATTGATGGAGATAGACACAACATCAACAAGAAATCAATGAGATCTAATCAATTATATACAAGTTTCACATAATCATAAGTAGACACAAGGTGAATTAGCAAATCATCATCAAAGAAGAGCAAACAACAATGATAATGGAAAACATAATTAAGATAGAATCATCAAACCAATACATGATGTTTATGGAGTGATTGAAACCCTCTAAGTTGCTGGAAAAACACCCACCTAAACCCAGGAATCGACCTTAGGGTTTAGGGCTTACAAAAAGTGAAGTTATGATGTTATATTTATAGGCATGTTTTCTGTCGGCCCTTCTTGACGGCGTCACCAAGTTACTCTTGACGCCGTCAAGACCATTTTTTCACCAAATTGTAGATCTCTTCGTCCTCTTCGTTTTCTTTTTTGAATCGCTCAAATCCGAGTTCGTATGCAAAAGTTATGGCCAAAACGGTGTCAGCTACCACGCGCGCAAGTTTTGACCAGTTAACACGTGACGGCCTTGTGACGCCCTGTGTGACGCCGTCATCAACTACGGATTTTTATTCTTGGGATTTTGACGCCGTCATGAACAACTCTTGACGCCTTCATGAACTACGGTATTTTATTCTTGATGTTTGACGCCGTCAGGAGTTTAGTCTTGACGCCGTCAGCTACTGTTCTCAGCATGGAAAATAGAGACTTTGCCGTTTTCTTCACTTTTATGCTCCAAAAACGTCCAAAATGGCTTCTTTTCCAGAATTCACTCCCCAAGTACCTAAAATCACAAAAGGAACGATTTAGGGCAATATTTGATCAAATAAAGTTGGATTCGGGCTTAAATGACCCCCTAAAAACGGATCATTTTTCGCCTCATCAGGAGTGAAGTAGGCACTCATAGGATTGGGGAAGTAAGTACGCCATCCCATGAATGGTATTAAGGAATACAATCCGTCATCCACGCAACTATAATAAGTAATTAACGTGTAAAAGATATCTAGGGAGTAGTGAAATCTAAGTAAACACATTTCTCCCACTTATTGCTCACAACTTTAGTTTAATATAGTTTATTTTCATTTTTAGTATTTTATTTTGAGTGCATCTTAGTATTGGGTTAGTTGACTAGCAACTAATTCTGCTCAAATCCTTCAAACCCGAGATTTTAATTTGTTTTCTAAAAAATATAAAAAAATACAAAAAGAATCATCCCTCATCTCTAGATCTAGTATTTATGTTTTCTAATCCTTGCGACACTATTCCTAACTGAACGATCAATCCCCCGGTACTTGTCATTATACTATACTACATCGATCAGGTACACTGCCTGATGGGGGTTGTAAGCTTCTCGAGATCCCTCGAGAGGTAAAGCCTGGTGCAAACCCCACGCATCAAATGCCCATTAATATACTCATTTTATATAACTAAATAGATTCTATTTAATCCGTCGATTAAATATGTTACGTAGTTATAGAAAATAGATGTATTAACATCACACATCCGTGACAAGCATAAAAGTCACAAAATAATTAATATAGCCCACTTGGACTCAAGTGACCACGACCCCATATAACTCGATAGTTTCCTGGTTTATTTTTAAAAATGTATTTTATTTAATATAATTATTCAACGTTATAGATTTCATCGTTATTTATAGTTGTTTAATTATAATAACGTTCCCGACATTTAATACACTACTTCCATTGTATATTATATATCGTCACGTTATTATAATATAACTCGTGATTGTTTTATTTTTAATATGCGCACTTATATAGTTATATATACGTTTTTCACGTCTATATACTTATATAAACGTTTATATTACCAATAATATTATTACGAGTTTTATTATTAGCGTTTGATTATAAATAATTATCGAGTTATATAAGATGGTCACATGTCCGAGTCATCACCCTCGGCTCATTGACCAAGTCCAAATGTTACGGCGTTTTGCCGAAATCAACCGTTGACTAGAAAGTCAACGTGACTTCGACACGCACAACCAAAGTCCAAGTAATAACAACCAAGTCATAACCAAGTAATCCATCTCCGTCAATCAATTCCCATATCACGTGCTACAGCAATAGGGTCTGACTACGGCACCCGACTAACCTATCTCCGTCATACTAATTAACCGTATCACAATCGGTTCCCATTACCACTTCGTCAGCACACCTCCAAAAATAATGTCACAAGTCCAAATAATCTACCACCTCAAGCTCAATTATAACCATGAAACAATAATAACAAAACAACTACATAATAATCCGATAAGTATATACGGCAACCAAATTAAATATCACACATACGGGTTGATTTACCAAGTCAAACCCGGGTCAATATTACACCACAATAATCGTGGGTCCCACCCGAGAGCTCTAGGGTCTCGGCTTGCTCTAGTCGAGACAAACCAACCCAAACGGACCCTTTGAGGTGTCGGCCAAAGATCCAAACGACAACAAGAGTCAACCATAACCAACCAAGAATCAACCAAACATCACAAATAAGATCCAAACATCCTCAAATCGAACACCAATGATCAAGAATCATCAAGTATTAAAAAAATTCCGAAAAATGGTACAAACCGAGAGCATTTGCTCTCGGGTACACCTCGACCCAACAAGAAAAACAACAACCCGAATACCAAACTCATTATTTCATCCATTTTATCAAAAACCCACTTGAGTTTCATGTTTTTAACCATCAACCCAAATGAATATAATAAATTCGTGACCCTTGGTCACGTTCTTCTCCAAAATACGAGTTGAAACTCGTCTCACCTTCGATTTCCAAGACCAAATCGTGATAAACTTTAAAAACAATAAAGATAGTGATGATTTTTGTGATAAAACGAGGTGAAATAGGGATGTTTAGGGCGCATGTAGTAGTAGATCAAGAAGGAAATGAGATGGGGAGTTGATTGGTGGTGGTGGTGTTGATGGTGGAGCAGCGGTGGAGCTGTGGCGGCGGCGGCAGTTTTGGTGGCTAGGGTTTGGTGATGTAGAAGAAGATAAGAGAGAGAGATATATTGGTGAGGGTGTTGGTTTGTTTTTGTTTTGTGTGAGGCCAAAACTACAAGGACGGTTTTTGTAGTTACTTTTAATAAAATAATTTTTGTTTTAATAATAATATTAGTATTATTAATATTAAGGGTGAAATGGCTAGGTGTAGAATACACGGACCAAAACCCGAAATTTATTTAAAGTATTCCGACACTCTCAAACCGAGTTCGTTCCGAATAATTATAAAATACCATGATACCTTCCAAAAATATATATAAACCGAACCAATCATTCAAAATATTAAACTTTTCGTTAGGTTATCCTAGTGCCGGAATCAACGTAGTGCCAAACAGATATCTCAAAAATAAATCACCACAAATATACCAAACCAAACCAATAATTAACAATCAACTTTCATAAATATCACGAAGTTTAAAACCACTTTTCAACGTTTACAATTCCCATTATGAATAAACTTTTCAAATATTCCAAAAATTATTAAATTTAAAGTAATGCGGGTTTATAAATTGTTTCCCTAAATTGCCAGTTGTCACATGCAGGTGCTAGAGATGCCCAACAAATAGTTCAACAAACCCAGATTACTCATATAAAACTCCTGACGTAAAGAGACTATGATCCTCTATAAAAATGTTGTAGAAGAAGTTCTCAATAAAATATCATCTACAAAGGGTTAGAGGTTTCCTACCCTAACTTGGTCTCCAAGATTTCATTAGTATAAATACAAGGCCATTGTATTCATTCTTTTCTAATCTTGGATCACTAAAAAACCCTAACTTCTTCTTCTTCTTCTTCTTCTTCTTCTTCCTCTTTGCTCATAACCAATCGAACACCTTATCCCTTAGGGTTTTCGATTCTCTTATGACCAACAAAAGTGTTTTGGTTGTTTTTGTGATTCAAGAATCTAGCCTTTCGCATCGAATCGGTATTAATACATGTGTACATGATTGTAGAGAAATCTTACTTTGGATTTTACTGGAACCCTAATTGATTTAGGGATAATACGATTTACATAAACCCTAATTTATAAGGGTTTATAATTTGATCTTTAATTTGGAGGTTTTATAAACGCTAATTGCATGGATTACTAAAAGGTACACATTTTCTTTTATATTCGGTTAATTATATTACATGTGTTGATCCTTCACTTTTGCTATATGCTTTGATGATGTTTTATATAAGTGTTATGATATATGAGTTATTCCAACAGATAATCTATATAAACACGTGTTCTGGGGAGCATTCGTTAAATCAATTTTCGCCTTTAAAACACCAAAAAAACATAAAGGAAATTTGTGAGTGCTTATTCACTCACCTTTTCTAAGCTAAAATTGGACCAAATAAACCAAAATCTAACCAATAATGCCAAAGAATGTGTGTTTTTGTGTTTGTGAATGTGCAGGAACGGATATTTAAGAAAAGGACGAAAAATCACGAGAAAATGACAAAACGGGCACGAGATTTGGAAAAGTGTTAAAAGCCGGAGCCGGGGAAGCTTATTGGTCAAAGTTAAAGCTCATATGGTCAAATGGAATCCTCAAAGTTTCAAGAATTACAAGAATGGCCCTTGGTCATCATTTTGAAGAAGTTACACATATGGTGCCTCAACTTTCAAAGTTGTCACTTTTGGTCCTTTTGAAGTATATTTTGGAAATATGGCAACTGGAGCCCCTCATCATTCAAGAAATGTCACAAAAAGCCCTTGGAATAATATTTGAGAAGTTGGCAGCAAAGGTCCTTATATTTTCAGATTATACAACTTTGGTCCCTTGGTTAATACTCAACATACATCCGGATCCACAAAACATACTTAACCAATTACCACTTATCATACAAAGCCTATCACCACTGCTGGCCCAATTACACAACAAGCCCACCATAACCAAACCCGACCCAACCTATTAATATCCACCCGGAGGTCAAACCCCCAATTGCCCAAGTCAAAATAGCAATAAAAAAATAAAACGCGCCTTTTTACTGTGGATCTTCTCCCCCACAGAATTACCCACCTTTTTACCTCGTACCAATCACTTTCACCCAAGATTCCTAGTACGAGGATATAGCTTCTAGAAGCCATCTGACACGTTGTCACATGGTGTCATAAATCCTCCACCATGGCAGAATCTAGCCCCCTGATTGGACAATGAGACGTGGAATGAAGATAAGAAGAAATCAAACGGCTATGATAGAGTGGGATAACAACATTATGGATAGAATTGTAGATTTGTGGCTGAGAATGAGCTTCTAGCATTTTCCAAAACCCTAGCACCCCTCACCTTGGGCTCCCCTATATAAACCCCCCTCCTGATTCGTCATGAAAACCAATTATATATAATAGTAGTATAGTATCGAAGTGATCCGCAAGAAATACGGATCACCCGAGTCGTTTCCAAGTGAAGGTGTGAATGGAATCAAGAATAATGATTCGTGTAAATCGTGTAGTGAGAAGTGGTGAAAAAGCAAATAATGATCACATAATTCACATAATTCACGTAATCAAATGAATCATTTTCACCGGAAATTGATAATAATAACTTTGATCCGGAGGGGGATATTTTATTAATTGAAAAGTTGTTAAATGAAAAACCAATTGTTTCTTCCCCTCCGGTTGACTTAAAAATGGCAGACATAAAAGAAGTAAAGCCGTCTATTGAGAATCCTCCGGAGCTCGAGCTCAAGGATTTGCCTCCTCATCTCGAATACGCATACTTGGAAAAAAAATGATAAATTACCGGTTATAATATCAAAAGACCTTAAAGATGAGGAGAAGACACGACTCTTAGATGTGCTTCGGAAGCATAAAAGTGCTATTGCTTGGCAAATATCCGACATTAAGGGAATCGACCCTCGATTTTGTACTCATAAGATTCTGCCTGACGATAATCACAAAGCTTTCGTCCAACAACAACGACGGGTTAACCCACTAATCCACGAAGTGATCAAAAAGGAAGTTAATAAACTCCTTGACGCTGGAATGATTTATCCGATCTCGGATAGTTCATGGGTTAGCCCGATTCATTGTGTTCCAAAGAAGGGCGGAATCACTGTTGTGAAAAATGACGATAATGAGCTTATACCGACTAGACTTGTGACCGGATGGAGAGTTTGTATAGACTACCGCAAGTTGAATGATGCGACACGTAAAGACCATTTCCCGCTCCCTTTTATGGACCAAATGCTTGAACGGTTAGCGGGAAATGAGTTCTATTGTTTCTTGGATGGCTTTTCTGGGTACTTTCAAATTCCCATTGATCCCCCGGATCAAGAAAAGACCACTTTTACTTGCCCGTATGGAACGTTTGCCTATCGGAGAATGCCCTTTGGCCTATGTAACGCTCCGGGCACGTTTCAACGGTACATGATGGCCATTTTCTCGGATATGATTGAAAAAACCATGGAAGTGTTCATGGACGACTTCTCCGTCTACGGAAATTCTTTCGACTCTTGCCTCTCCCATTTAGAGAAAATGCTGATACGGTGTGAAAACACCAATTTGGTTCTAAATTGGGAGAAGAGCCACTTCATGGTTAAAAAGGGCATAGTCCTCGGCCATAAGATATCCAAATCTGGGATTGAGGTAGATCGTGCAAAAGTCGATGTCATTGCTAAGCTACCTCATCCTACGACCGTCAAAGGAATCCGAAGTTTCCTTGGTCATGCTGGCTTTTACCGACGTTTTATACAAGGCTTCTCCAAAATAGCCCGGCCTCTGACCCACCTTTTAGAAAAGGACGCTCCGTTTAACTTCACAAATGAATGCGTCGATGCATTTAATGTTTTAAAGAAGAAGTTAACGGAGGCACCAATCTTAGTTGTCCCCGAGTGGAGCTTACCATTTGAGCTAATGTGTGATGCAAGTGATTATGCCATTGGTGCAGTTCTGGGGCAACGTAAGAATAAATACTTTCAATCGATACACTATACAAGTAAGACTATGACCGAGGCCCAACATCATTATACAACTACCGAAAAGGAAATGTTAGCAGTTGTCTGTGCTTTTGAAAAATTTAGGTCTTATTTGCTCCTTAAAAAAAGCATAGTGTATACGGATCATTCGGCCTTAAAGTACTTAATGGCAAAGCAAGATGCTAAGCCACGCTTGATGCGGTGGGTTTTTTTGCTCCAAGAATTTAATGTCGAAATACGAGATAAAAAAGGAGCTGAGAACCTTGCTGCAGATCACCTTTCACGACTTGAGAACCCCCATCAAAGTGTTCTCGAGAACAAGGAAATCAACGATGCATTTCCTCTCGAGACACTTGGGAGTGTGTCTAATATTGACCAAAGTACCCCATGGTTCGCCGATTTTGCGAATTACCATGAGGGGAATTTCATTAGGAAAGGGATGTCATCCCAACAAAAGAAGAAATTCTTTAAAGATGTCCAACATTATTTTTGGGACGACCCCTACTTGTTCAAAGTCTGTGCGGATCAAGTGATCCGGCGGTGTGTTCACGGTACGGAAGCCGTTGAAATTCTTAAGGCATGCCATAGTGGACCCACGGGGGGACATCATGGTGCCAACTTCACCGCAAAGAAAGTGTTCGATTCCGGCTTCTATTGGCCGACGATTTATCAGGATGCCCATGAATTGGTGAAATCATGCGATTCTTGCCAACGTCAAGGGAAAATTTCTCAAAAAGATGAAATGCCACAAAATGCTATTCAAGTTTGTTAAATTTTTGACGTTTGGGGCATCGATTTCATGGGTCCATTCCCGTCATCAAGAGGAAATAAGTATATTCTCGTGGCCGTCGATTATTTGTCCAAATGGGTTGAAGCGAAGGCGCTCCCCACCAACGACGCCCGAGTAGTTGTGAAATTCTTAAAAAGTCTCTTTGCCCGATTTGGTACACCTCGAGCCATCATAAGTGATCGTGGGACCCATTTTTGCAATGACCAATTCGCTAAAGTTATGCTTAAATATGGTGTCACACATCGTCTTTCCACGGCTTATCATCCACAAACGAGTGGTCAAGTGGAGGTGTCCAATCGTGGCTTAAAAAGGATATTAGAAAGGACCGTAGGTGAACACCGTGCCTCATGGGCCGATAAGCTAGACGATGCTTTATGGGCTTTCCGGACCGCTTACAAAACTTGAGCACAAGGCCTACTGGGCCTTAAAACATGCAAATTTTGACTTAAAAACCGCGGGTGATCACCGAAAAGTTCAATTGAACGAATTAGTCGAACTTCGTGATCAAACTTACGAGAATTCTTTAATATATAAAGAGAAAACAAAAAGACTTCATGATGCCAAGATCAAAGACCGCGTTTTCAACGTTGGTAATCAAGTGCTTCTTTTTAACTCTCATTTGAAGATTTTCTCGAGTAAGCTTAAAACCCGTTGGTCTGGACCATTCACCATATCACAAGTGTTCCCTTATGGTACTATTGAGTTGGCTCAACTCGATGGTCCCAACTTTAAGGTGAATGGTCACCGTTTGAAACACTATTTCGGAGGGGACGTACCAACCATGGTAGTCCCGGATCTCCAAACTTTCCCCAAGGACGAATGAATTCGGGGATCGAGTCAAGCTACGTGACTCGGTAATCAAAACAAAGCGCTTCGTGGGAGGCAACCCATGCTTATCCAATATCATCTTCTTATATTTCTATTTTCTAATAAATAACGTGAAGAGGGGGTACCTCTTCCAATCTCGTGTTTCGTGGTTGTTTGTGATGATTGTCCAGGATTGTCCCCGATTTATGATGACTCTCGTGCTTGTGGTTTTGTCTTTCTCTCCACTCGAGTCTCATTCATCGATGCTTTTGGAAATCCAATATCCGTAAATCTTATCGACTAACGTTTTCTTTGGCATAATTAATAAACGGCCTAGATTTATGTTAGGATTACATTTGCCCGTAAAACATTGAGGACAATGTTTCATTCTAGTCCGGGGGGGGGGGGGGGGGGGTGAATCTTCGATTCGATTTGACCTTGCATTTTTCACCATGTCATGTACTCTTGCAACTCCGTTTTTCCACAAAAAATGAAAAAAAATTGAAAAATTGAAAATTTCAAAAATTTTGAAGAATATGAATGAAAAAGTCATGAAAAAGCACAAAAAAATGAGAAAAAGTTGAAAAAGTTGTGCAAAAATATAATAAGTGATTTGACACCTTGTTGACTTTCTTGCTGGCGAGAGTAGGAATAAATATTTTGACTTGACCGGGCGTGTTGAGCCCTAGCTTGTTCCCTTAACCAACGATAATCATAAAAGTTTGTGCTAGCCTTGTACACTAGGAGCTACTCTTTTGTCGGCTCCCGTACTTGACTTTATACATGCACGACTTGAAAAGCTTTCGCTAGTCACTTACACTAGGAGCTACAAAACGCGAATTCTTTCCAAGAGTTTGCAAGCTCCCGTTTTTAACTTTATATATGCGTGGCTGATTATTGGCTAAGCATCTGCTAATCTCATTATTTGAGGTCTTAAATTTGCAGAGAACGAGAAATGATAGAGTTTAATGCTAAACGTGGAGTAGTGGTTCTCTTTAGAGCTCATAAGAGGTACTCGTGGCTTTTTACTCCCATCAGATATGTCACCAATATATAATAGATGTTCTAGGTTAATTAGTGGTATTTAGGTTTGAATAATATTTAGTTATTTGTTTTCTTAAGAGAATTTTTGCTTTAGAAGTTGGGTACATATCAAGTAACATCAAAAATAAGAGCAAAAGTGAAAAAA
Source organism: Artemisia argyi (assembly GCA_030686995.1). Taxonomy (NCBI): domain Eukaryota; kingdom Viridiplantae; phylum Streptophyta; class Magnoliopsida; order Asterales; family Asteraceae; genus Artemisia; species Artemisia argyi. The sequence goes on from CM060683.1 coordinate 33,199,074, forward strand.
TCAAAAGTCAAAAGTTGATTATCTATGTGGTTTTGGAGCTACCCAATAAGCTTCCATTGATGTTATGAGAAAAGTCAAAGAAAGAAAAAAAGTGAAAAGTATGAAAAATATGAAAAGTGAAAAAAGTGAAAAAGAAAAAAAATGAAAGTTGAAGTATTGTTGAATAAGAGCTATGTATGTATAAATAAGTTGTTGGCGCGTGAGGTGCATGTGATAAGTGATTAGTAATCAGTCACATGAGGTACACGTGATTGTACTCCGCAACTTATATCCTTGATATTGTATGTACCCCAAATTCCTTGATGTGGACCGAATTTCTATTGCAGTGGTTCTTAAGAGAAAATGAATAACTATTTATCGTTTTAACTTAGGTGTCACTATCGGACTAAAAAGTATCGAAACGAGAAAGTATGAAGTGATTCATTTCTCAAATAAAGTAAAATATTGAGATACAAAAAACTTAGGACATGGGAGTAAGAAGTTTCCACGAGTAACTTTTATGAGTAGTGTTAGCATTAAATTTGTAGATAAGCTGTGATCTCGTTTTTACGCTTAGTTTGGGAGCTCGTGAAAAATCAAGGATGACAATTTTTATCCGTATGGTCACTTCTTAAATAGAAGTGTTTCTACCCGTAGACCCTAATAATTATTGCAAAAATAATGAAAGTTCAACAAACCATCACAAGTGTGAAGTATGAAAAGTCCAAAAATAGAATAAAGTGGAATAAAGAAATAAATTTTGGAAAATGGAGCGTTTACGGGAATAAATGATTTTGTAATCTCTTTTGAACCTCCTTGCTACTTTACAAAGTTAGTAGAAAGAGTTATGAAATTATTTATTTATCTCGTGAGCGTGAATTGATCACATTGCGTGAGGACACGACAATACTTTAGTCCGGGGGATTTTGGTGAGTGCTTATTCACTCACCTTTTCTAAGCCAAAACTGGACCAAATAAACCAAAAACTAACCAATAATGCCAAAGAATGTGTGTTTTTGTGTTTGTGAATGTGCAGGAACGGATATTTAAGAAAAGGACGAAAAATCACGAGAAAATGACAAAACGGGCACGAGATTTGGAAAAGTGTTAAAAGCCGGAGCCGGGGAAGCTTAGTGGTCAAAGTTAAAGCTCATATGGTCAAATGGAATCCTCAAAGTTTCAAGAATTACAAGAATGGCCCTTGGTCATAATTTTGAAGAAGTTACACATATGGTCCCTCAACTTTCAAAGTTGTCACTTTTGGTCCTTTTGAAGTATATTTTGGAAATATGGCAACTGAAGCCCCTCATCATTCAAGAAATGTCACAAAAATCCCTTGGAATAATATTTGAGAAGTTGGCAGCAAAGGTCCTTATATTTCAGATTATACAACTTTGGTCCCTTGGTTAATACTCAACATACATCCGGATCCACAAAACATACTTAACCAATTACCACTTATCATACAAAGCCCATCACCACTGCTGGCCCAATTACACAACAAGCCCACCATAACCAAACCCGACCCAACCTATTAATATCCACCCGGAGGTCAAACCCCCAATTGCCCAAGTCAAAATAGCAAAAAAAAAATAAAACACGCCTTTTTACTGTGGATCTTCTCCCCCACAGAATTACCCACCTTTTTACCTCGTACCAATCACTTTCACCCAAGATTCCTAGTACGAGGATATAGCTTCTAGAAGCCATCTGACACGTTGTCAGATGGTGTCATAAATCCTCCACCATGGCAGAATCTAGCCCCCTGATTGGACAATGAGACGTGGAATGAAGATAAGAAGAAATCAAACGGCTATGATAGAGTGGGATAACAACATTATGGATAGAATTGTAGATTTGTGGCTGAGAATGAGCTTCTAGCATTTTCCAAAACCCTAGCACCCCTCACCTTGGGCTCCCCTATATAAACCCCCCTCCTGATACGTTTCTAGTGTGTAGGTTTTATGTAATGTTACTCTGCCCTTTTGTATTTGTAATTCAGTTTTATTAATGAAAGTCTCATTTGGTTCTATTATTTCCTTTTTACTTATTTTCCTTTTAGCTTATAGCTTATTACTCCTTATTTTCTGTTTTGCGTTTTCTTTCATTCAAAGTTTACTTTCACTTTTGTTGTTTATTTAGTTTTAATCTTTCAGCTTTAGTAGTTATTATTGTTCTTGTTGTTTATTATTCAAAGAAAAATCTAAAAAATCTAAAAATCTTATAAAAAAAAAAAAAAATGTTCTGTTTCAGTATTAAAATCATTTTCAGTTGTTTGTTTGTTGTTTACACAAGCTTATTCAAGCTTCTATAGCTTGTAGTAAGCCTTGTTTGTTTTCATTTCTCAAAAACTCAACAATTACAAAAAGTCAATAAAAGTCAAACTGCTCAGCTTATTCAATAAGCTGAGCTTATTGGAGGTTAAAAGGCTACCACAAGGTGTCCAGTGGTCTGTCTTAAAGGCAGGCTAGCATAGTGAGCCCCCTCTTTTCATGCTGAGGGGGATTGGGCTTGTAAGTTTCACTTTTAAATTCCATCTTTGTAGCTTATTGGTAAAATAGCTTAGTATCAAATATGTGGTTTGCGTTTAGCTTAATTGTGCTTAATAGTTATTATTATTGTCTGTTTCTAGCTTATACTAGTTGTTAGATGATATTTGAGTTTTGATTTGGAGTCTACTGTTTCATCATATCATACATCTGTGATCATTTGGTTTTTGAGTATTGGTGTTATTGGATCTGTGTTTTTGATGTATTTCATGTTTGTTGATCATATTGAGTAGATTGGATTTGGTTTGAAAGTGATTTGAAGGTTCTGAGGTGGTTTCATAATTGTGACAGACCCATTAAGGGGTGTTTGGTTGAGTGTAGTTTGCTATTATAAGGATTGATTCAGAGGTAATCAGTGGTTTAGAAACTTCACATAAGTCATATTATAGATGATTGAAGCATAAAAACTAGTAGTCTTAACATTAAAAGTCAAAATCATTTCTAAAAATCTCATACAGTTAGAATTAGTTAGATTTAGGTTGCATATCATTATTAATAGTTGTAATAGTGTTAGTAGTAGCTTATTTTAATCACATATTAGCTTATTATAACATCAGTAATCACTTTAGTGTAATCTAAATCCAAAATAGTCAAACTTATCTGTTTCATTAAAAGTCAAAAAGGATTTATACTCAGTTTTTGGTAAAAACTTTACAAGCTTGTGTAGCCTTCAATATTGTATGGAAATCATTGTTTGCTTAGTACCTAAATATTAAATCTCAAAAAGAAAATATGGTTTTGAAACTTGTTTGCTTATCTGAATAAGCTGTTGAAGTTGGCTTATTGAACCAAAAGGTGCCCTGCACCATCAGTCCTTACCCCACTTCTTGGGAAATTTTTAGGTAGTATATTGCTTCTAGGATTGGTTTTCTTGCTTGTTTTGTGTTCTCATAGTGGTAGTGAGTAGATTGCCCCCATAAGTTTACTTATCTGAGCTTATTTGCTACTGCTTAATTGCTTTTCAGTTGGTTGCATTGAATCCTTGTCTGTCATAAGATTTAGGGCTGCAAGTGCTTATTTTTAAGCTTATACTGAGTTTAGTGGTTCATTTGAGTCTATTATACCCAAAGTTGCTGTTTTCATTGAGATTTTGCATACTACTTATCTGTTCAGCTTATTACTCATTTCATATTTGCTTATTTGAGACTGTTTTGATCCTGTCTGTGTTTCTGAGTGCATTTTGGTTTTCAAACTGTTCCATTAAGCCTTTCTGAATTTAATAAGTAGTTGGACAAAGTTTGGTCAAACCCTGGTCAACTGTGCTTATAAATAAGCACTTAAATAAGCTGATTTTAAGCTAATATGCACTTCCAGTGCTTATCTTTCACTTTTTATATTTTTCCTAGCTTTAAAATATTATTTTAGATTTTCCCTGAAATTTTCATATTTTTCTGAGTTAATTTGCTATTTTTCTTATTTAATTTTCATTTTTAATCATTTTTTATTACTTTTTAATTACTAGAAAATCCAAAAAAAAATCAGAAAAACCCCAGAAAAATCCAAAAATATTTTAGAAAATAGTTTTCAGTTATTTTAGAATTTTAGAAGTTAAATTTGCATTTTTCTCACTTTATTTACGTTTTCTTTTAATTATTAAATAGTTTAATTAGTTTTTAATTCATAAAAATTATTAAAAAGTCAAAAAAAATATTTTTCTTTTTCTCAAAATTTTCTTTTATTATTTTTAACTTTTTAAAATTATTTCCAAGTTCGTAGGATTAGTGTAGCTTAAAACTCGCGTTTTATTTTGTACGTTACGTTTTAAAAATCGCGTTTGCATTTCCGTTTTTACGTTTTAGACTTTTGTGCATTATTAGCTTGTACTCTTTGCATATTTCATACTTGTTTGTGATTACGTGAATTATTTGATCATTATTTGTTTTTTCACCACTTCTCACTACACGATTTACACGAATCGATATTCTTGATTCCATTCACACCTTCACTTGGAAACAACTCGGGTGATCCATATTTCTTGCGGATCACTTCGATACTATACTACTATTATATATAATTGATTTTCACGACAAATCAGAAACCATTTATCATTACCACATTATGGCATTCTGTTTATCATATCTCAAATCTTTCCAGAGTTGTGGAGACTTTTTTTTTTTTTTTTTTTTTTTTTTTTTTTTTTTTTTTTATCAAGATACATTCTACAACAACTATGGAAGGCTATACATCACATGATCACTACATTAACATATTTGCTGGCTTCGAATTTGGTTATTACCTTCATTACTCAACTTAAAATTTCAACAAGTAAAATCCATATTAATTACTCATTCAATGTGTGGGAATTTTCTGATCTATAAACTCTCCCTGCTCGAGGCGTAGAATGCGATTTTGCATTGACGACTCAAAGCTCTTTTCTGATCATATGCCCGCATCTCTTACTAATTTGTATTCATAAAAGGGGCAAGTTATTTGGACCCCCATAAGGAAAGTTTCCAATCATTACACGCATCGCCGGTTTGTATGATATGTATCGCGAGTTGTATGGTTTAACCAAACCACTCATGATGTGACAATATAGGAAGGTTTGTATAATACAACCCTTCATAAAATCACACACATGTTTTTTTTCAAAAGACAATCATTCACACGTACACTTTGATACCACACTTTACTATGTTCAATTCAAACCTCCAGTATGTTTTTTAAGGCATATATTCACACACACTTTCATAGCACATTATGGACATTTTTGGCGCAATAGATTGTGAAATATTATGGAGGATTAAAATTATTTTGTTGAAAAATAAGTTTTGGTCAAAAATAATATATATATATATATATATATATATATATATATATATATATATATATATATATATATATATATATATATATATATATATTGGACAGTGATTGTGGATTAAAAAAAAAAAAAAAAAAAAAAAACTTATCAAAACAAGCTTTTAAAAGATTATGAAGATTATTTTTTTCACAAATTATGTCATTTTACCTGACAAAAAACACACAGTTTAATAAAAATACATTTATTATAGTTTTATCTTTTTTACTTTTTAACAGAATAACAATTTTGCTTTTAGGTAATTAATTAAATTCTTTTTTAAGGTATGTAATAATAATATTAAACAAGTGTAATATACTAAACTTGGTTAAACTTCTTTATCTATTTTTAATAGTGGACTATTAAATTGGGACATTTCAAAAAAAACATGGACAATAAAATTAAAACGGAAGAAATATAATTTTAATCTTTTTCAGTAACAACACTGGCAGCAAACAACAATATTTATTTTTGCAACACAAATGAGAGAAATAGACAACTAAGGGGTAGGTTTGCGTGTGTAAGGTGAAATGGAAGCTTAAAATAGATAAGAAAATTCAGTTGTCGGGCGTACATGAAGTAAATCGGGCAGGTAATCAGTCAAAACGAATAGCAGCCTTATCTTCCCCACGTGTGGCAAACCCCACCACCATTCATTTTGATTCTTTTCTAATCATCCATTACTATCCATTTTAACATGTCCACATTTCACATTCATTGCTTCTATCTTTCATTCATGTCATATATCATTTCATGTGATTTTACTTCAAACTTGTATTTATATCTTGCTCAAGTGGTTTAGGGCTTAATCACTTCAGTGAACAATGTAATAAGTACATGGTTGACTACTTAAATGTGAGTTACAACATGGTGATCGACGAATAAGGTGGCGTTTACTTACCTAGTGAAACAATATAAACAAAACAAAAGAGAGAAAGATCAATGTTAGTCTGTTAGACTAACTAAGGAAAGTCGAGTCTTTCTAACCCTAGCGTTTCTATAAGGATTTTTTTTTTTTTTTTTTTTTTAAATCTTTTTGACCGACTAATTCAAGGATTTAAGTCCATCGCCATTCAAAAATGTGTATTCAACGAGGTCTGATCTTTTAATTTATTTTTTATTTTTTTAAGATTTTGAAGTCATTTTAACACTTGGCCACTTTGGAGATAATTGCTTAGCAAAATAAATTGTGGTGCAAATTTATTTTGAATATAGTTATATTTATCGTGAAAAGGGGCGTAGGCGAATAGCATATTATAAAATACTAGCAGGGTACTCGCATGTTGTGACGGCGGGTACTCTGAAATGAAATTTTTCAGATATCAAGAATTTACTTTAACTCTTGCTCGTTCGGGCTCGTGTCCGTTCATTCTCGAACCCGTTTGTCCCGTGCCCATTCAGGCTCGAGCCCATTTAACCAATTGCCCGTTCGAGCTTGAATATATGTATCATTTGCTTTATTATTTGTATTAGTGACATTTAATGCAGGAATTGTGTTTAAGTTGATTGTACAATATGCTTGATAATTTGTATTTCTTATGTAAATGGTGTTTTAATAACTGAATTAATTGTATTTATTAACCAGTTAATTAATTGTATTTAATGTTAGTATTTTTATTTTAATTATTTGTACTTTGAGCTTAAGTACTTGTAAATGTTAGAAAATGTGTTTTAGTTACTTGTACTTTTAGCTTTATAACTTGAATTGTTTAATTTTAAGAGTTTTATATTAAGTAGACCTTCCTCTGTTATAAGATACTAAGATTGGTTCAGAGTTTTAAATTAGTAGTTTATTACAGTATTATTATATTCACATATTATATGTGTACATATGACAAATGGTTCAGAAATATTTATTATGGGAAGTGATTGGCACACTCCCAAATTTTATTGGGACACTCCACTGTACAAGTAGTTAAAGCAGGTTATACTTAAAGTACAATTATCTATTGCACAGAGTGGAGTGTCCCAATGAATTTTGAGAGTGTGCCAATCATTTCCCATTTATTATATTCACACTATTCAGTATTCACATCTTATATTTTACCTAAATTTTAGCAATTATACTTTTTAACACGTTCCAAACTTTTTTCAGACATTATGACAAATGGTTCAGAAATATTTATTAGCGAATCAAGAGGGCCCTTGTTGACCACACACTAGTCTATTTTTTAGACAAACCCTCTCCTAGTGGGAGGGTGTACTTTTTTTTGTTATTTTTTTGTACTTTTGTCTTGTAGGTTTTTTTTTTTTTTTTTTTTTAAGTTTGTAATGTTTTTGTTTTGTATATTTTTTTGTAATGTTAGTAATGTTGTGTATACTTAATTAATAGTTGCCTATATGACGTTATAAAAAAAGATTAATAATTGCCTATATGACGTTATAAAAAATATGACGTTATAAAAAAAGATGACGTTGACTTATTTGCATTTATAAACTAATGTTTGTAATGTTTTTGTGTTGTGTATGGTTAATTAATAATTGCCTATATGACGTTATAAAAAAATATGACGTTATAAAAAAAATATGGCGTTATAAAAAAAAATGACGTTGACTCATTTGCATTTATAAACTACTACAAGATCAGTGTTTACACCTAAACTTAAATTATTTAAAAACAACAACTATTATTATAAAATTAAACGTCAACGTTAACATATTATTTAAAAACAACAATATCTACGACATATGAAGATTATTCATTTCGGTTAAAAGATCATGGAGCCGGGCACTTGACTGACAAGCGTGATCCTCAGGATTCCTTGCCATTTCTAACTCCATTTCCAGCGCCTTTATTCTTTGCTTCAACAACTTGATCTCATTTTTTTGTAGCAACGCAGTTTGAGCAATGCGTTGAAGAAGAGGCTTGACTAAAGTGTTGTGCTTCAAATACATCTTTCCACGCGAAGTATCGACACCCATAGTCTTTTGTACCTGGCTGTTACATGTTCAAGAAATAATAAGAAATGTATTTTTAACAAACAAATTATTTACATAACTAAGCAAACGTATGATTAATTACCACTGAAAGAGGACATGCATAAAACAGTCGCCCACGACTACCATCTTGTCAGGATGTCCGTTCTACAATAAATCCTTTATTACATCGGCACCAGAAAGGATTTCTTTGGTTCATCTGACCAAAGAATTTGCATAATCAATCAATAATGTTATTTACTAATATAAATAAATATTTAATCAATTACTATATAATACAAACAGTTATTTACAACATAAATCAATAATCATTTACAATGTCGATAGTCGATGTTGATATAAACTTATCCATTGTTCTGCAATTGGCTGTCGGAAAAACCTCCATTGTGGGTGGTTACGCGGAAGTGTAAAAGTTGGGTCTAGCGTCGGTATAATGTAATGAGCACATGAGCCCCCTCCCCCCCCCCCCCCACACGGGCAATCACAAGGGGGTCGATTCCTTGTGTGTTGTTTGGCCCGGAAAAAAGCGGAAAACATGTGTTATAACCACGCATGGATAGAAATACAATCGGTCGATTTAGCATTGAAGCGATAACTAGACCCGTCATTGGCATCACCATCCAGTAACCTTGATGTGCACCTCCGTTGAACCAGTTTATTGTTGTAGTCGTTGATAATGTTGCTCGAATAAGGCGCGTGATTGAGCTTTAACCATCCAATCCCATGTGCGTTTGATGGAGTCGTACTCATCACTCGACTCACATCTACCTCTGCAATGCTGAAGTATATTTTGGGAAATATGCCATCGACATAGTACTTTGTGAACACCAGGGAATTCTGCTCTGCATGCCCCAAGCAAGGCTAAATCCCTGTCGGTGACGATAACACGTGGATAGTACCTTTCCTCTATCACCAGCTTTACACGTTGCAATACCCATTTAAAATTAGGCCCTTTTTCACTGTTTAAAAAACTAAACGCCATCGAATATGTTTTATTTGTTGATGTTACTCCGACAATCTCCAAAAATGGCAATTTAAACAGTGTGGTATTGTACGTGGAGTCTATTAGCATGATTTCAGGGAACGTACACCATAAAGCGTACGACGTAGGGTGAACAAAAAATAGTTCCTCAAGCTCATTATTAGCACTTACCCTATCGTAATATGTGTACCCTGATTGCTGCAGGTGTGAGTAAAGGACTTGAATTGGAGTTAGATTACCCATTTTGGCTTTCCGGATCTTAACTTGTGCGTTATATATAGTTCTTGTGCTAGACACGTTATTCGGATTACGACCCTGTATTGTCGAGAGTATTTTACGTGGTTGTACGGTATACTCTGTCAATTCTTTAACCAACTCGAACTCATCATCATTTAAGCGCATTGCATATGGCACACCACGCAACGACTCTAACATAGGATGATTATGACTATCATCCTTCACTTTCAAAATCCAACATGATCTTCTTTTAAGATATCTCGCCACCAATTTGAATGGGCAATCGGTTTTACATGTACTGGTATTCCGTTTTCCAGTACCTTCGGGTGAATAAATCCCACCCTTTGTACACCCATAATTGATTTCGTTCATAATACCGTTTTCTGATTTACTTCTTCTTTTAACAATCACAAAACCGAGTTCCCGAGCTATGTTTTGCACCCAATCCGTTAATTGCTCGTGAGATCCGAACCCCTGAAAAAACGTTACGAACGCGTATGGTGACGTTTTTTTTTTTTTTTTTTTTTTTTTTTTTTAACTAACTTTTTTGTATAACAAAGTGTTTTTTTTATAACAAAATATTTTTTTTATCACAATTTTTTTACAACTAATTTTTTTGTATAACAAAATGGTTTTTTTATAACAAAATATTTTTTTTATCACAATTTTTTTACAACTAATTTTTTTAATAACAAAATATTTTTTTGTATAACAAAATGTTTTTTTTAATGACAAAATATTTTTTTTATCACAATTTTTTTTACAACTAACTTTTTAATACATTTTTTACAACTAACTTTTTAATACACTTTTTTACAACTAACTTTTTAATACACTTTTTTACACTTTTTAATACACTTTTTTTTTTTTTAAAGAAAAAAATTTAATAAAAACGCGTTTTGTGTTATCCAGCTGTCTCACACACGCGTTTTGTATTAACACCACAGCTGTCTCACACACACCACACACACACCACACACTCAAAACTCTCTCTCTCACTCTAAGTTATCTGCTCTCTTTTTAGATCTAAAATCACACTAATATTTGTGTGATGTTGTTGGTGATTTGTGAGAGAGTTTGTGAGTGTGTGGTGATGTTGGTGATCTGTGATGGTTTTGTTAGGTACGTGATGTTTATGTGATGTTTTTCTGATGGTTTTGTTAGGTACGTGATGTTTATGTGATGTTTTTGTTAGATTCGTACGTGAAAGATTCAAAATCTTGAGTTTTTTAAAGAAACCCAATTTTTTTAAATTAAGGTTTCGTAAAATTGGTTTGGGGGTTTTTGAATCTGACTTGATTACTTCATAATAAAGTGTGTTAATTGAAAGATTCGTACGTTAATTTATCAAAATCTTGATTTTTTAATGAAACCCTAATTTTTTAAATTAGGGTTTCGTAAAATTGGTTTGGGGGGTTTTTGAATCTGACTTGATTACTTCATAATAAAGTGTGTTAATTGAAAGATTCGTACGTTAATTTATCAAAATCTTGATTTTTTTAAAGAAACCCTGATTTTTTAAATTAGGGTTTCGTAAAATTAGTATGGGGGTTTTTGAATCTAACTTGATTTACTTCATATAAAGTGGTGGGTGGTTCTGTAATAAAAAAGTTTAGATCTAAAAAAAATAGATCCGTGATGTATCTCTGATGGTTTTGTTAGATACGTGATGTTTATGTGATGTGATGTTTATGTGATGTTTATGTGGTGCTGGGGTGGTGGTTCTGGGGTGGTGGTTCTGTGTTCTTAGGTTCTTATGTGATGCTTCTGTTGTGCTTAATTGTGTGTGAGACAGCTGTGGTGATAAAGTGATGTTTCTGTGATGTTTGATGTTTATGGTGATGGTGTTGTTGACCACACACTAGTCTATTTTTTAGACAAACCCTCCCTAAATGGGAGGGTGTGATGCATCTGATGAAACTGCTTGTGATGAAACTGCTTGTGATGGCTATGATGATTTAAAAAAAATAAAAGCTTAATTTTGGCGTGGCATTTCCAAATGGATAGGCAATATATTTGCAACCTTTGATGTTGCAGCCAATATGATAAAGGATTTAATGTAATCTGAGCCTTACCTCCCGTGTGTTAAATTGTGAATTCCACATTTTCACTTGTTTGTGATTCAGACTTGTGGTTGCTTCTTTGAGAGTTGCTCTGTGTTTCACTTGTTGTGATACTGCTTCTTGTGTTTCACTTGTGATACTGCTTCTTTCAGACTTGTGGTTAGTAACTTGTTCAGACTTGTGGTTGCTTAGTTGTTGTTTGTGATTCACACTTGTGGTTAGTAACTTGTTCAGACTTGTGGTTGCTTAGTTGTTGTTTGTGATTCACACTTGTGGTTAGTAACTTGTTTAGACTTGTGGTTGCTTAGTTGTTTGTGATTCACACTTTTGTTTATAGTCCAGGATTGAATCCTGGGAATCCTTACTATTTGGCTTGTGATGTACCTTTTGAGAATCCTGCTGTTTGGGCATGTGACTTTTGAGAACTTGTGCTGTTTGGGCATGTGAACTTTTGAGAACTTGTGCAGTTTGGCATGTGAACTTTTCAGAACTTGAGAATCTTTGGCTGTGTAACTTGTAAATTTTGTAGGGTGTAGGCAATGATGATTGGTTTACAATCTGAGCCGAGACGATGACGAATGGTTTTTAAAACCGAATGGTATGGCGGAGTGATATTTTTATCACTTTCGCAACCTTCAAATCCGAGCCTTCTAAAAATTCCACATTTGGCGATGACGATAACAATTATCCGAGCCTTTTGTTTGTGTTTGTCTCAATACTGCAGTTGTGTTTGTCTAAAAAATAGACTAGTGTGTGGTCAACAAGGGCCTTGGTTGTGTTTGTTTGCAGCGGTGTTTGTGTTTGCAGTTGTGTTTGTGACAAAAAAAAGAGGACTTGGCGATGACGATAACGGAAAAATCCGAGCCTGTGTTTGTCTCAATACTGCAGTTGGTTGTGTTGTGTTTTGTGTTTGCAGTTGTGTTTGTGTTTGTGACAAAAAAAAAAAAAAAAAAAAAAAAAAAAAAAAAAACTTACATAAAAAACAAACTTGGACAAAAAAAAAAAAAAAAAAAAAAAAAAAAAAAAAAAAAAAAAAAAACCTAAAAGGACAAAACCTGCATGTGGGCCCCACTAGAGGAGGGTTTGCAGGCCTAGTAGTAGTAGCATACCGTGGGGTTAACACAAGTTGAGGTTACCTGGAAATCTGAAAGGGTAGTGTTAACCCCACGGTATGCTACTACTACTAGGCCTGCAAACCCTCCTCTAGTGGGGCCCACATGCAGGTTTTGTCCTTTTAGGTTTTTTTTTTTTTTTTTTTTTTTTTTTTTTTTTTTTTTTTTTTTTTTTGTCCAAGTTTGTTTTTTATGTAAGGTTTTTTTTTTTTTTTTTTTTTTTTTTTTTTTTTTTTTTTTTTTTTTTTTTGTCACAAACACAAACACAACTGCAAACACAAAACACAACACAACCAACTGCAGTATTGAGACAAACACAGGCTCGGATTTTTCCGTTATCGTCATCGCCAAGTCCTCTTTTTTTTGTCACAAACACAACTGCAAACACAAACACAGCTGCAAACAAACACAAGAAGCAGTATCACAACAAGTGAAACACAGAGCAACTCTCAAAGAAGCAACCACAAGTCTGAATCACAAACAAGTGAAAATGTGAAATTCACAATTTAACACACGGGAGGTAAGGCTCAGATTACATTAAATCCTTTATCATATTGGCTGCAACATCAAAGGTTGCAAATATATTGCCTATCCATTTGGAAATGCCACGCCAAAATTAAGCTTTTATTTTTTTTAAATCATCATAGCCATCACAAGCAGTTTCATCACAAGCAGTTTCATCAGATACATCACACCCTCCCATTTAGGGAGGGTTTGTCTAAAAAATAGACTAGTGTGTGGTCAACAACACCATCACCATAAACATCAAACATCACAGAAACATCACTTTATCACCACAGCTGTCTCACACACAATTAAGCACAACAGAAGCATCATATAAGAACCTAAGAACACAGAACCACCACCCCAGAACCACCACCCCAGCACCACATAAACATCACATAAACATCACATCACATAAACATCACGTATCTAACAAAACCATCAGAGATACATCACGGATCTATTTTTTTTAGATCTAAACTTTTTTATTACAGAACCACCCACCACTTTATATGAAGTAAATCAAGTCAGATTCAAAAACCCCCATACTAATTTTACGAAACCCTAATTTAAAAAATCAGGGTTTCTTTAAAAAAATCAAGATTTTGATAAATTAACGTACGAATCTTTCAATTAACACACTTTATTATGAAGTAATCAAGTCAGATTCAAAAACCCCCAAACCAATTTTACGAAACCCTAATTTAAAAAATTAGGGTTTCATTAAAAAATCAAGATTTTGATAAATTAACGTACGAATCTTTCAATTAACACACTTTATTATGAAGTAATCAAGTCAGATTCAAAAACCCCCAAACCAATTTTACGAAACCTTAATTTAAAAAAATTGGGTTTCTTTAAAAAACTCAAGATTTTGAATCTTTCACGTACGAATCTAACAAAAACATCACATAAACATCACGTACCTAACAAAACCATCAGAAAAACATCACATAAACATCACGTACCTAACAAAACTATTACAGATCACCAACATCACCACACACTCACAAACTCTCTCACAAATCACCAACAACATCACACAAATATTAGTGTGATTTTAGATCTAAAAAGAGAGCAGATAACTTAGAGTGAGAGAGAGAGTTTTGAGTGTGTGGTGTGTGTGAGACAGCTGTGGTGTTAATACAAAACGCGTGTGTGAGACAGCTGGATAACACAAAACGCGTTTTTATTAAATTTTTTTCTTTAAAAAAAAAAAGTGTATTAAAAAGTGTAAATAAAAAGTGTAAAAAAGTGTATTAAAAAGTTAGTTGTAAAAAAGTGTATTAAAAAGTTAGTTGTAAAAAATGTATTAAAAAGTTAGTTGTAAAAAAAATTGTGATAAAAAAAATATTTTGTCATTAAAAAAAACATTTTGTTATACAAACAAATATTTTGTTATTAAAAAAATTAGTTGTAAAAAAATTGTGATAAAAAAAAATATTTTGTTATAAAAAAACCATTTTGTTATACAAAAAAATTAGTTGTAAAAAAATTGTGATAAAAAAAAAATATTTTGTTATAAAAAAAACACTTTGTTATACAAAAAAGTTAGTTTAAAAAAGAAAAAAAAAAAAAAAAAACGTCACCATACGCGTTCGTAACGTTTTTTCAGGGGTTCGGATCTCACGAGCAATTAACGGATTGGGTGCAAAACATAGCTCGGGAACTCGGTTTTGTGATTGTTAAAAGAAGAAGTAAATCAGAAAACGGTATTATGAACGAAATCAATTATGGGTGTACAAAGGGTGGGATTGATTATGCAAATTCTTTGGTCAGATGAGCCAAAGAAATCCTTTTTGGTGCCGATGTAATAAAGGATTTATTGTAGAACGGACATCCTGGCAAGATGGTAGTCGTGGGCGACTGTTTTATGCATGTCCTCTTTCAGTGGTAATTAATCATACGTTTGCTTAGTTATGTAAATAATTTGTTTGTTAAAAATACATTTCTTATTATTTCCTGAACATGTAACAGCCAGGTACAAAAGACTATGGGTGTCGATACTTCGCGTGGAAAGATGTATTTGAAGCACAACACTTTAGTCAAGCCTCTTCTTCAACGCATTGCTCAAACTGCGTTGCTACAAAAAATGAGATCAAGTTGTTGAAGCAAAGAATAAAGGCGCTGGAAATGGAGTTAGAAATGGCAAGGAATCCTGAGGATCACGCTTGTCAGTCAAGTGCCCGGCTCCATGATCTTTTAACCGAAATGAATAATCTTCATATGTCGTAGATATTGTTGTTTTTAAATAATATGTTAATGTTAACGTTTAATTTTATAATAATAGTTGTTGTTTTTAAATAATTTAAGTTTAGGTGTAAACACTGATCTTGTAGTAGTTTATAAATGCAAATGAGTCAACGTCATCTTTTTTTATAACGCCATATTTTTTTTATAACGTCATATTTTTTTATAACGTCATATAGGCAATTATTAATTAACTATACACAACACAAAAACATTACAAACATTAGTTTATAAATGCAAATAAGTCAACGTCATCTTTTTTTTATAACGTCATATTTTTTTATAACGTCATATAGGCAATTATTAATCTTTTTTTATAACGTCATATAGGCAACTATTAATTAAGTATACACAACATTACTAACATTACAAAAAAATATACAAAACAAAAACATTACAAACTTAAAAAAAAAAAAAAAAAAAAAAAAAAAAAAAAGACAACTACAAGACAAAAGTACAAAAAAAAAACAAAAAAAAGTACACCCTCCCACTAGGAGAGGGTTTGTCTAAAAAATAAACTAGTGTGTGGTCAACAAGGGCCATCTGAAATTATCACAATGCTAGGACCACACCAACTTGGATGTGCAACCAATGATGAGAAAATTTGCGTACATTAAACTATGTTTATCAATAATCTATCGCAACTCAATCTGTTATTAACATATTAGTTTCTTTTTCATTCATCTACACAATCAATACATACAAGTCTAGGGGTGGCAATTTCTGACCCGACACAAAACCCGATCTGAAACCGACACAAAAATTAACAGGTTCGGGTTAAGCTAAATAGATTGTGGGTCAGGTTTGGGTCGGCATATCTAACCCGTTTATTAAACAGGGGTTCGGGTTGGGAATAAAATAAACGTGTCGACCCGACAACCCGTTTAAGTTTTTTTTATTAATTAAAAATTATTTATATTTAATTATACAGGCTAAATGGGTTAAACGGGCGACCCACTAACATGTTTAACCCATTTAACTCGTGTAATGTGCTAACTTTTATATATAAAACGGATTAAATGGGTCAACTCGAAACCCGTTTAACATATTCAACCTATGTAACCTATTTAACCTGTCAACCTAAGTATATATCCGGGTTAAATGGATCAAGTTCGAGTTACGTGTAAACAGGTTAGGGTTGACATAGCTGACCCGATGATTTAAATGGGTCAGGTTCAGGTTAGGGTTTTCTGACCCGCTAACCTGACAACCCGAACCCGCCAACCCGAACCCGACCCGAATTGCCACGCCTACATACAACTAATCTCTAATCTTTTACCTTTTATCAACAACACAACTCAACCCAACAAATACATACAACCAATCTATTCTTTTATAAAATAATAAATATTAAAAATAAAAAATTAAAGGAAAACAAATAACCATTCACTTGATGCCATGTGACAGATTGGAGGTTGTGACTTTGGGTCATCCTACGAACTGGTTGGATGATATGGTTGTATGATTTTATTAAAAAAAAATAATGTTTGTGTACTGTATACAAAGGAGATTGGGTTGACAACCTATGAATAAAGATAGTCTTATAACTCACGAGCTAACCCTTAATCGTTTATGTATCTTAACGATATGCCACGGTTGATTTAATAGGTGTAAGTCGATATGATATACTCAAGTTTTCGAGGACTTGATATGAGAACTAAACTCAGAAGTGATGGAAATCAAATCCCACTAAATGAAATGTCAATCGATTAATAAACATATTAGCAAAAAGTAAGATTCAAACTCAATTATTGAACCAAGTCTAAGCCAATCCAATAATGTTTTTAACAACAAACTCTATATTTGAAAGTTTAGCCAGAATTCAAGCATTGAATTTGGAAGACAAGTGTAGATCATATGAGTTGGACTTAACAAGGAGAATGAGGCCCTGTGTATAGAGAATAGGAAGATCATATATGCACATTAAGAAGACACATTGGACCCATTCTTTTGTGGCAAATTTGCAAAAAGGAAAACTCATGGGGTGTTCTCATTTGGCTTCTTATACAAAGATCAGGCTTTAAATAATTGCATTGGTCCCCTCTAAAGGTCTTATATGCCTGCCTTTTTAAACCACAAAACAGTATTGCACGAGACATTTACACTTTGAAGTTCAATAATTGGGGTGATCAAATTGCATTTCCCTTTAAAGGTGAATTTTCTTTTCGTGCCGTAGACCCCAAAACTTTGTTTATGTCGCAAAAAGGCTAGTTCGTGCTAGTGAGAGCTTGTGAATAATAAACTCGTCAGGGTGGTAGGGCTCAAGGATTGGTCTTTTTGTACTCGTGACGTGACTCATCATACCGGAGAATGCTTTGCTACCCAAATAAGTTGGTTTGATTTTATCATTTTAAGCTTACTATCGATTGTTTTTAACAACGTGGGGAATACATACAGTGAAACGCAATGACGTAGCTAAATGGAGGCCTTGGTGAGTAGTGGCCAACCCAATAAAAATTGCAATAGTGTATATTAGTTAGCCCATTGAAAGTAAAAATTAATCACTAGTAAGATTTATAGCCTTTAAACATGCTAAAAGGCAAAATCTTCATCAAATACTTAAGAGTAACTACACCTTAAGAACTAATTTGGCCATGTAATCTGATTTGAATCAGGCACTTACTTGTACACTAATTTGTCTTATCCACTTTGATTGTTCAACCAGTTTGTATTATTGTTTTGTGTGACATCTCGGCCTACCCCAAAGCGATATCCGAGCTACGTCACTGTAGTAACATGTGTGCTCACATGTTAACATCTGAAAAGTGAAACATATTCCATGACTAGTAGTTTTTAAATAATTGACCAAATAAACCAACATAGATTGTTCAAGTGATTTATCCATCACTTGAACTCAAACATCCATTATTATTATTATTATTATTATTATTTTTTAACGACAACTAACTATATCACAATATACACACCACATACTATCTCACATGCCGTAAGCAGGATTTGAACCGACAACCATTTTGGTTGAGAAGTTTCTCACACAATAAGGAGTACTATTGAGACTCCACACGACACTTGTTGTTAGAACTTATCGTATTGGTGGTCTTTAAAAAAAATAGAGGCCTATGTACTTGGTCACGACGACCAAGTATTTGATAACAGAGAAAATAAAATAGGGATTTCCTAAACTGTAGAGGCCCATAGTCGACGAGAAGTGTAAAAGCTTGTCATAATAGGCTCCAAAAGATACAGGCCCATAGCGGTAATGATATGTCGCTAGAGTACTAGACATTTGCAATTTGAAATTCAATAATTGTGGTAATCAAATTGCAATGCCCTTTATAAAACTGATATCTCTTTGGGTGCCGTAGACCCAAAAACTTTGTTTATGTCGCAAAAAGGTGGTTAGTGAGAGCTGGTGAAGAGACTTACTGGGACGTCATGGGTCAAAGACTCAAGGGTCGGCCATTTAAACTCATGAACAACTCATTAGGCTGGAATTCGTTTTGCTACCCCAAATAAGCTTGTTTGATAGCTTACTATAGTTTGGATTTGACAACTTGATGAGCATAATTAATGAAATATACAAAATTAGTGGAATGTGATAAATTTAGCTAGAGCCATATTGGCTTCAACTGTTGGCCCCATGGCTCATTTCATTAGTGACCATTTAACCCGAATAGACCATTATCGAGGTCATGTATTACTCATCATTTGAACTCGGCACCATATTGTTTCTCACGACTATACATCACTTGTCTGATATATTTACTTGCTATATGTTAATGTAAAAGGAAACATATCTTGGTTTGTTTAAATGCATATACTTTATTTTGTGAATTTTAAACTTACAACCATTGATTCAGTACTAATAGTTAACAAGTTAATATATAACACTTACTAAACCAGTATCATGTTGCAGTTTAGCACCATGATGCTTTTCATGTTTGTTCAATTCCATTATTGTTAAACAGCCCTATAGTTCTCAACTACTGATATTCATCTTACGCAAACATGACCGTATTTGCTACACCATTGGACAATTCGTTAATCATCAAAAATCCATATGGCATGAGTTAACCGGACCCCCCTATAGGGAGGGTTTGTGGAAGACAGTGCTGCCGCCGCCTGTATTGTCTGCATTAAAACTTGTACATTTTGACTAAAATAGGTGGACCCCCCATAGTAGAGAGGGTCCGGTTAACACATCCCATCCATATATCTATTTGACTTTGCGTTCAGTTAAAGTTGTCTCTGTGTATCATTCATAAAAAATAAATGCATAAGGTATCAGTTCATAACTTGGGTTGGCAATTTTGGATGGCTTATGGCTCAATAAATTAGTCCAATGGACCATAAGTGTAAAACCTTGTTGTCATGGGCTCTTAAAGATAGAGGCTCATGCGGGTTTCGCTAAACGCTCGAGTATCGACCAATTTGGCAAAAAGTTGAATATTTTGAATTTTGAAACTTGACTACTTTAATAAATGTATAAGCATTTCACGAAACTAATCAAACCATTTTGGTGTTTGGCTAAGCTTATCTAAAAAGCTCACTATCTACTTTTATAAAAAACAATTAAGTTTCTTGAATTTGTTTGGAATAGGGGTGAGCAAATGGACCGAGAACCGACTTAACCTGAACCAAATTTTAGAACTGCGGTCCGCCGATCTGGTTCTCGGTTCGTCAGTAATACATATTTTAATTCTCGGTTCGGTTCGGTTTAGAACAGGGAGTATCGGTTCCAGAACCAAAGAATCTCCCAAACTCTATGTATCATGTTTGATTTCTTAGTTTTTATGAAACAATGCACGGACCATTACTCGTTACAAACAAGTTTTATTTTTCATAATGTGTATCAATTAGATTTTCCTTTTATATATTACATTTTCAAAATCATGTGTTTGTCGTTGTGTTTATGTTACTATAAAAAGATGGGTTGGTTCTTAGTGATACCTTATACATGTAGTAGTTTGCGTAGCAGCTATGTTTGGATGGTTCTCCTGTGTGCGTCATCTTCTTCACAAGGACACATTAGCATCAGTTTACTTAAATCATTTATATTACTTGATTTTGCTATAGTTGTTACTGCATTTGTTAGTGTCACAAATCATATCATTGTATATGTTATGAAAGTTTACACTCATTATACATGCACTTATCTTTCTCTCTGGATGTATTTAAGTTTTAATGGTAGCTTATGATCCCAATATCGAGTTAAAATTAAATTTGACGATGAAGAATAGTCTCTACACTACAGTCATGGATTTTTAAGCGTTTTTTTAGAAATTTTCGGTTCCAATCGGATAGAACCAAAATACCCTAATCGGACCTGAGAACCGAACCAAAACCAAACATTGCTTTTCGGTCCGGTTCTCGATTCCTAAAATATGAATTTTGCGGTTCTCGGTTCTCTCGGTTCCGGAATCGAGCTCACCCCGAATTTGGATAAACTCGCTTCTTCAAAATATTTAAATCGGTGGAAAACCTTGACTCCGTACACCCTTTCTGGGTGCCTACTGAACCTTCCTCAAGGTCCCAACCCCATACAATGAATACATGTTCCAGTGACCTTTTAGCCAAAAGTTGGAATTAACACGCGACCTATTTTCTCAAAAACCTAACCTAGGTCAAGTTAGTTAATATTTTATGAGGTAAAGAGTTTTGTTGTGTCTCTCTCAATATTATAGATTAGTCTAAACGAGCGTGGTAACCCGCGCGTTACTGCGGGCTTGTTTTGCGAGAAGATTATTGTTTGTTTTTTTCGGTAGACATGAAGTGTGTTGATATAATTAGTGAAAGAAACTATAATGAGATTGTAAATATACATATACGTTGTTTTGTAGTAAAAGTAAAAGTTGTGTTGTGTTTATTATTATTATTATTATTATTATTATTTAAAAATGTTTAATTTTGTAACGATATTATTGATTGTGTTTTCCGGTAGGCATGAAATGTGTTGATAAAATCGATGAAAGAAATTGTAATGAAAGTGTATATATTTGAACACTATATGTACGTTGTTTTGTTAGTGTAAGTTGTATAACACAGGTTTATGTTATTTTTGATTAAGTAAAAGTAAATGTTTTGTTGTGTTTATTTGTTTTTATTATAATTATGATAATTATTGTGTAAAGATGTTTACTTTTGTAAAAAGAAAAAAGAAAGAAAAAATGTTTGTATTAGTTGGCCTTTGTTTTGTTAAGGAGGTTGGTTATTTATTTGGGTTGGGCTTTTAAGTCTTTGTTTTTTATTCAGGCTAAACGAAATTGGGGGAAGACCGTGATAAGGTAAATAAAGTTGAGACTAGGGTTTCTTTTTATTACAATCACAGTTACTGTCTCAACAATTTATTAGAGCAAAATTTGTCTGGTTGTTTAGTTTCGATGGCGCCTAAGTTTCCGAAATGGTTGAAGATTGCCCGTCAAATTGGTGATAGACGAATCGAGAAGATTCTTGATGAAGTGTTTTGTAGAGAGAAGCAGGCGTACAAGGATGATTCGAAGATGTATAATGATATGATTGAAGAGGTGCATGCCAGGATTGAGGAAAGACATGCAATTATTCTGGAATTGAAGAAATTTATGAGGGATCCTATTTTGGATGAATGTTTGGCAGATCTGAAAGACGCAGAGCAAGATGATTTTGCTGAGATTGGTCGTTTGATGCAAATGAGTTATGTTGTTGTTGTCCGTGTTGATGAGAAGTGCAAACTTATTAAGAGAATTAGGAAATCGAAAGTTTGTTTGTTTGTTAGTCTTTTGTATGGTGGAAAGGTTAGGTATGCATGTAGGTGTGTTAGTTGGTTGTAGTCAGTGAATGCCATGTATTTTGGGTTTAAGCAAGTTCCAGTATAGCTGGATTATGTTGAATGGCTTTGTTAATATGAATAAAAGTATGGTTTGTTTATATATTGACCTCTCATATCTATTGTTATATTAGTTTGATATTCATCTGAATGACCCTATTTGTTTTTGTATATAATAGTCTATGTAAATGGAAGGTGAAAAAATGTTATGTAGTTATTGGTATAAGATTATTTTGTGAAGTGATTAATCTAAAGAGGTATAAGAACATGTGATCCTGACAATGTAATCCATGTTAACTGTTGCATATTCTTTTTTTGTGGCTGGGATAGATTTGTTTTATAGCAGTTGTTTTCTTTCTCAGTTGTGTGCCATCTGTGTTTTAGGGTATTTTGGATTGAAAGATTTTGGTACAATTGTTAGAGTAAATGTTAGAGTATAATAAGAGCATGTGATGCTTGTACGGTTTTTGATTGTAACTGCTTTGAATAGTATATCATTCTTTTTTTTGTGGTTATCATATTTTTTTTTCTTAATTTTTTTGAGTTAGGTGCATAGAAAATGTAGCCTAAATAGTTACTGTATCAGTTTAGTTAGTCACACTGTTTCTAGTTTATTTTTTCTCTATATAAGGAATGCTTATATGTTTACCATTGTCACTTGTATCCTATAAACTGAGTGTAAAAAAACTGTCTTAAAAAATGGCTTTAACACCAAACTTTGAGCAACTGAAAGAATTATGTGGATCTCGTGAGTTGAAAGATTGTTTCAAATATCTTTTTGTTCAAGAAGAAGCCGAAAATGATGGTTTCATCATGAAAATTACTGAAAAGTGTGACGACTTGCGTGCCAATATGGCAAAGTTTGCAGACCTTATTGAAGAAGGACAGTATATCAGCGAGTTTGATGCAGGTGATGTTGATGGGTTGAAGTGTCTGGTTGAGGCACAGGCTACAAATGGGCTGATTTTGCAGGCCTTGATTGTCGTTTTGGATGCTGCGCGTGATGCAAGGCCAGAGAAACATCGTCATGTGATGGTCATGGAGGTCCATGACTAAGTTTATAAGCTGTAGTTGTCTTTGTGAGCGTGTGTGTTGTTAGAAGTGCATGTAGGTTGTGTCGTTTCTGTTCTATCCTGATGCTATCTTGTTTATCAAGAGCGTCTTGTAATGGGTGTAAGTGTTGTTTTCTATGAATAAAACACCTATGTTAGTTTGATGCATGACTATGTTGCAATCACAGTACAAAATATTATTATATTACATAAGTGTTTTGGGTTATGGGTTGTGCGAATGGCATTGTGACAGCCATATTACAAAAGATGCACAAACAGTTGTCACATTCATATTGTGACATTATGCATATATTTACATTAGTAGTATCTTTAATTGTTTGTCATTACATCATATGGATGACCAAAAGCGCAGAAATGTAGTTGATCCTGCAATAATAGTGAAGACATGTTAGTTTTAGTATATTGTGTACTTATGTGTGTTATTTTTTTCTATAATTTTTTTTTGCATTTGCGCTTACTTTGATGAAGATGGTTACTCTTTTTTCTTTTTCTTCATATCATTTTCCCTTTCTTGGAAAAGTTCTCGCTTAGCAGTTTTTTGGTGGGTCATTTGTGTTGTAGTTGTCTTTGAGGATGTTTGATGGGTTCCAGGGGTTGGTGGTGGTGTTGTATCACCTGTCACATATAATGAAAATCGGTATCAATGGATATGGGTGATTGTATATTTTAAAGAATTTTTTTTGTCTAATTTAACTGTGCATACCTGTAAGTGCTACCAGTGGTTTTTGTGTGTCAGTTATTTCTTCTTCTGATTGCGCATCAGGTGGGTTTGATGCAGTTGGAACATCTAATATGAAAAAGATAGGTTTGTCATATTTGGGTTATGTATACACCATAGTTACATAAGTATTTATCATAAGTATTTAATTTTATTTGTTTACCTGAAAGAGATTTGTCTGATATGGTGAGTGAGCTGGTACTTTGCATAAACTGAATGGCTTCACCCATTTTTTCTTCTATGTTTGATCCTGTTACAAATATAGTAAATCCGTTTTCATATAAAATGTAGTCTACTCGTGCTGTAGTGGAACTGGAAAATGTGTTTTTGGCCGATGATTGAATTTATTCTGTCTAGGAAATCTTTTTGGTCTGGGTTGTTAAGTGATTTAACCAATGACTCACAGTCAATACCAACGACATCGTTTGCTTTCGGTGTGAAGAATGTTACCATAACTATTTCTGTGTTGTCTGTTATATAAGCCTTGAAATTGTATCTGCATACATGGGTTACCTTTATTAGATGAATTATTATTTTTAAATAGTTTTAATAGATACATTTTTACCTGTTGACTGGAGTTGTCACTGGTCCATGAACTCTGCACTCATAAATATCTCCGTTTCTGTCAGTTTTCAGGGTGCAGCTGTTGCAAGATTTGTAGTACCATTCACGGGATGTGTTGTTCAGGCCTGTTATTGTTGCTTCAGAGGTAAATCGGACTCCCTGAAAAATTTTGTGAGTGTTTATATCATTAATAATAATGTTTTTGTGCAAAAGAAAAAGTAAATAGTTATCAAAATTGTAACTAATTGTGTAAGTTTTGGGAGTTTGTCGGATAAGCATGGCAAGTGGAAACCTATTGCGCATTTTTTCCTTCTCTTTGTCTTTAAATGGTTGCATGATAACTTGTAAGGGTGGGTTTAGGTTAAACAAATTTATGTACCTATTAGATTTACGCATGGTAATCAGTATAGTAGGTGTAAAAATATTAATTGATAAAATGTGGAGGTTGTATCTTACTCTTGCTTGTATTGCTCGAGTTCTGGGATTTTTGGATCAATATAGTAGTAAGTAGCCAGTGTTGCTGAAAGTTGTAGGTTGTTATAGTAACGTGTGACTCTGCATGATGAGACGGCTATGACTATTGGTTTTTCTAATGGATCAATTCTTTCTTTGTTAAATGACTCGGCGAGATGACCCCATAAGGTTAGCTGAATGGAATTGCCACTGTTTTAAGGAAAAAGGTAAAAGGATTATGATGATGTTAAATATTTTGTTTTTAAAAAATTATTAAACAATTAGGATTAGTGCACTTACTTTAGGTTCTGAATGTCTATTTTTCGTTGGAAGGCCTGGGTTCGCATTGGGTTGCCTACCTTTTCTTTATCTCCAGAGTGTATGTAGAAACCGATATAGTCTGTTCAATTGTATAATAATATGTTATGGTTAAGTGTTTTTGTATACATATCTAATCTAAAGTAAGTTTCTCATTACCTGTCAGGATAGGATTTGTTGTCCTTGTTGTATCATTTGGATCGACAACTCTGTCAGGCAGCTGGTTATAAGAGATGAAGTCGAAAAAATGAGCCAGAAATCCATTGTCTAGTGTAGGGTCAAACTTTGTGAATCTTGTGAACGAAAGTGATGTTTTGTTCTATAAAGTTTGTTGCCAGTTTTCTATATCAGTGCATGTGAAGCCTGAGATCCGGTACATTTTTCCAGGTATGAGAATAGGGGTGAAGTGGTTTATTTCACTTGCTTCCATATTTGCTTGTATCGCATCACCCTGCTTGCAATGTACTATTATGTTATATTAAATTGTATATACATAATTTACTTTGATTTTCTGGTAGATGTAACATACCTGTTTATCTATTAAGATTGACCGGAAACCTTTATCTGTAACATCTGGGTGGTCTCGATGTATCCATGAGTGATATATTTTTGCTTCTATGATTTTGTCTCTGTCTTTTGGTCTTAGGAATATTAAAGATGAATCCATGAGCGATATATTTTTGCTTCTATGATTTTGCTTCTATGATTTTGTCTGTCTTTTTGTCTCAGTCTCTGTCTTTTGCTTCTATGATTTTGTCTCTGTCTTTTGGTCTCTGATATTAGATATCGTCATCCTGCACATATGAATATTAAAGATGAATTAGTTTTTATGTCATAAGAAATACTATAAAGTATAATTAAAAGTGAAATTAGTAGGAACAGGAGTTTGAAGTATTTCAAAATCATAAAAGGCTGTAAAAAATGTAAAATGAATGTACATGATGCGTGGAATTGCGCCTTCGCCAAAGGTTTTACTTCTCAATGGATCTTGAGAAGCTTGCAATCCCCACCAGGCAGTGTACCTGACCGTTGTAGTATAGTATAATGACAAGTACCGGGGGATTGATCGTTAAACTCAAAGAATAGTGTTCGCTAGGGTTAAAACTCACTAAAACTAGGTCTAGAGGTGTGGGATGATTCTTTTTGTATTTTTATATTTTCAATAAAAGCAAGTAAAATCTCGGTTTTGGAAGGAGTGGGTGGAATTAGTTGCTAATCAACTAACCCAAATAACTAAAGATGCAATCAAAATAAAATAAACTAAACTTAAATTATGGCGAAAACAATAATGAGAGAAAATGTGTTTACTTAGATTTCACTACTCCCTAGCTATCTTTTACAGGTTGATTAGTTTGTTACAATTGGATGGATGACGAGTTATATTCCTTAGTACCATTTTGTAGGGCCATGTACAATCTTCCTAACTCTATAAGCTTCTACCTCTTCCTATGTCGATCTGATTACTAGCTCCTAACATGGCCTCATTAGCAGTTACCTACGCATTAAATACAACCAATATATCGTAGTATACCTCCGATCATGTTTCTTAAGATGTTCAAGCAAGTTACCAATTGGATGTCTGTCAGTTTTCTTAAGCCTAACATCGAATTCATTCATCCACAACAATTATAAACAAACAACTAACCCATAATCAATATCTAGGTTTCATTACATCTAAGCAAACACAAAGAAAACTTAGCCTAGCATGTTAAAGACAAGACAAGCGTAAGATATAATCAAACAACACATAGACATATTGAATGATTTGATAAAATACTTATCTTCAATTAAGCATGGATGAAACAAGGGTTTGAAACCCTCAAAATATCTGTAAAATTCGTCTAGGGTTTACTCCCTTCAAAGTTGCACACAATGAATGAAAACTAGAAAACTATATATAGATTTTGTATCCTGACGGCGTCAAGAGATAGGTGTGATGCCGTCAACTCGCCGCCAAAATAATACTCGTATTGCCTAGATCCACTTCTGACGCCGTCTCTCCTTATGAACTCTGGGCCGTCTCTCTTTGTGTAATACGTGATGGCCTTGACATTTTATAACGTGACTCCGTCACGAACTCTTTAGAAAACATTCTGGCGCGCCACGTGTAATTGATTTATCCACCTTTTTGTCAAGTCATGACGCCGTCACTAGCAACCTGTGACGCCGTCATGTGCAATTTCCAGCATGATTTTGAGACTTTGTCATTTTCTTCACTTTTTCGCTCCAAAAACATCCAAAATGCTTCCTTTTGTAAATTTCCTCTCAAAAGTACCTAAAATGACAAAAGGAACGATTTAGGGTAATATTTGATCAAATAATCTCGACTTTGGCCTTAAATGACCCCCCAAAAGCGGTACACTTTTTGCTTCATCAAATATCCTTACACTTGAGATTTGCTTGTCCTCAAGCAAATGCGCTTTTATTCTAATCAAAATACAAGTTAGAGGTCATTTAATACTAAGATAAAAGTAATTACAACAAATAATCGTTCCAGTTCAACCAAAAATAAGCACGGAAATTATACACTAGCACCTCACAAATAGTGTTTAGATACTCACATCTTTAGGGTGTAATAAAGTATATATCACAATATGGAAATGGAAAACATCTCTCACTACCTGTCATAGCAAATAGATTACCATAGGCTTGGGAAAGGATCAAACCTCCACCACTTGGCGGATAAACTATCAAAGAGGTCTTTTAAAGTGTTATAACGTGAGGTGTAGGGATATGGTAAACACGGTTTTGTTGGATAAAGGCAATATGTACTGGTGGCGAGTTAATCATCTTGGTCAATTACATGTACAATGTGGAGTTGCTAAGCCAATACTCGACTCGACTTAAGCTAATAAAAAACTAGCAAAACATAAAAGGAAACGGGATGGTAGTTCGTATGTTTTTTCTTTTTCTTTTTTTCCATTTTCTTTCTTATTCTTGATTTTTCGATTTTTTTTTTTTTTTTTTTTATTTTTACAAAAAGGTGAAATATATTAAATAAAATGAATGTTATTTACATAAGGATAGCACAAAAGAAGAAATGTTAGGACAACCCCCAACAAAACTAACTTTTGCCTGAAAAGAAAAAAAATAGAATTGGACAAACCCAATTCATAAACCAAATACAATACTAAGCTGCAAATAACAAACCAAACCAAACCAATAACCAACAAATAAAGATACCAACTAAACCAGTCCCCTCCAACCCAAACTTAGTATATAGACAGCTTAATCTAAGGCTATATACACACTCTGAATACATGGAAACATCCAAAGGGACCAACCAATGGAGTTCCAAACATCACCATGTGTACATAACCCATAGAAAGCAATAATACTAAAGTTGGATAAAAGGGAGATACAATACAAGGATATAATGTGCTTAAATAGAAAATAATCCATCCAATCCAGAATCCATACAGAAAATTCAATTTGTAGCCTAGATCCTTCAATAGCCTTAGAGCAGTATACTCCATATCTTCACAAAGCAACCAACCAAATGAAGAAGCCTTGAAGGAAGGTGATTCATTAAGTACAATATCACCATAAATCCTATCTCATTAAAAAACCTTGCCAAACAAAAAACCCCAAGGGAAAATTCTGAACAAGGAAAAAGAGTACAGGATGTAGAAACAACCATCAGTCCATGGAGATGCAAGCATAGTAAGTCCTAATAGCAAAGAACCAAGCAGCATGTACAAATCCAAAACCTGGCCAGAAACAAAACCATACCAGAACACTAACACAAATGTTAGAAGGACATAACTATAGTGCTTAGTAATTTGACCAGTACTCCACCTATACCAATACAAAGTGCCAGCGCAGAAAATAAGATCAATTCCTGTAGTGCATAGCCGTCCACACTCCAAGCCAACAATCAAACAGCCAGCGCAGGAAGCTACCTTATCATCTGTAGTGCATAGCAAGTTGCTTAAAATATCGTCACCCCTATCAAATACTCGATTACATTTCCAAAATCCAGTGCCCAAGCAAACCCAACAAACCTAGTACACACGAAAGTCAACGGGTCTGCAAAAGTATAAGAAATACCAAGAACTCACATGATAATAGTTAGTATAAGGTTTCAAGGAAGACACCTTACAAAAATTACCAATACAGGCAGTACCACAAACACACAGCCACAAAATCAATGAGAATTTGTGCAAGTCCACAATCACCCAAGCCTCATGTAACGCCATTAATACCATTATCGCCACTGTATTGACTTCTATAATCAGTACCACAATGACTCTTCAAAGGAATCTTCCAAATAACCGCAGCCTTCTCTGATTCTAAATAACGCTTAATTTTCAAACCCAACAATTTATGCCTCACCGTATCCACAATAATTTTAAAAACTGTCTCATCAGTCCTAAACTCATTTTGAAAGATCCGAATATTGCGTTCTTGCGATAAGAAGTAAACAACTGCACCAAAGACCAAACGCTGAATAACACTCCAAATGGAGTTGTTGACAATTTTAATAAACATTCCCGAAACCACTTCTGCCCAATTACAAGACATATCCTCAAGCTTACACAGCGGCTTAAGATTATCCCACACTAATTTAGACAACTCACACTTAAAGAACAGGTGGTTATGAGTCTCATCTTCATTGTTACATAGAGGACATATAACACGAGTAATATTAAACCACTTAGAAAGCCTATCAGTGGTCTTAAGCCTACCCTTCATCGCCATCCAGAGAACAAAAGCATGTCTAGGGATGCATTGAGAAAACCATACTTGCTTATGCCAAATAATTTTAGGACAATCTAGTCTTAACACTTTCCAGGCTTCTTTTACACTAAACAAAACTTCATTGTTTTTCTTGTTAACCCATATAACCTTATCATCACATCCATCAATTAAAGTAGGAACCGGAACATTCAAAATTTCACCAAACAAGTTACTCCAATCAGGCGGCCATTTCCAACCATTACTATCAATCCAATCGGCAACTTTGTCATTAACATTGAAACCATACTCAGTGAGGAAATTATGAGTGATAATATTACATAAAGGCCCATTCATGTGCCACTTATCAAACCACATAGAACAATTTTTACCACTGCCTAACTTATAAGCAACAAAAGAACGGATTTTGTCCCTAAGCTCTAAAATCTGATTCCAACTCCATGCACCATGCTCAGAACTGAAATTGAACCAAATGTTCCTATCCCTAACCCTATATTCATGAACCCATTTTACCCATAAAGAATCCTTTTTACTGATAACATTCCAAAGATACTTCGACATTAAAGTTTCATTCATGAGTCTAAGCGGTTTAAGGCCAAGACCGCCTTGACTTTTTGGTTTATAAATATCTTTCCAAGAAACGCATGCAATACCACTACCCTCACCCCCACCATACCACAAGAAATTCTTACACAACTTATCGATACTATCACAAATATGAGCAGGGAGGATGAACATAGAGGCCCAATACACATGCAAAGAAGAGAGCACAGAAGCAATTAACTGTAATCTACCCGCAAATGATAAAGTTCGATTATGCCAATCATTAATCCTCTTCTTAACTTTTTCAATCAGCACTCTACAATCGTTATTACTGACCCTCTTACCCGTTAAAGGAATGCCCAAATACTTCAAGGGAAGCTCACCAATACTAAACGGCATAGCAAGCAGGATTCTATTCTTAATCGGATCAGGAACACTTCCAAAAAAAGCAACACTCTTATCAAAACTAGGAAAGAGACCAGAACACATAGCAAACTCATCTAAAGCTCTCCTAAGAATACATGTAGAGATTTCGTCCCCATGACAAAGAAGTAAAAGATCGTCCGCAAAACATAAATGAGTCAACTTAAGTTTTTTACACCACGAATGGTAACGAAATCTAGCATCTCTCCTAATCTGTCTTTTAAGCATCCTATTAAAAGCCTCCATAACAATAGTAAACAGATAAGGCGACATAGGATCACCCTGTCTCAAACCACGTTTACTTTTAAAATACCCATGCAACTCCCCATTAACACAAATAGAAAAAGACGCAGAGGTAAGACATACCATGATCCAGTTTATCATAGAGTTGTGGAACCCAAAATGGATGAGAATCTTCTTCAAGAAATCCCAGTTAACCGTATCATACGCCTTCTTAATGTCAAGCTTGAACGCGCATTTACTAGCAGACTGCTTCCAGTTATACCCCTTCAAGAACTCCTGAGCAACTAAGATATTGTCACTGATTTGTCTTCCCGGAATGAAAGCGCTTTGGTTACAATCAATGAGACTGCAAAGACCTTCCTTAAGCCGATTAGTGATGACTTTGCTGATGAACTTGTAGATAACATTTCCACAAGCGATGGGTCTATAGTCAGAGACCTTTAATGGAACTTGAAACTTGGGAACAAGTGAGATTAGGTTGGCATTAAACTCCCCAAGTAATTTTCCCGAACTAAAAAACTCTCTAACTGCAGCACATACATCCACATTCACAATACACCACGACGCTTTGAAGAACTTAGAAGTATAACCATCCGGGCCTGCAGCTTTATCCTCATCAATACTAAACATCGCCTCCTTAATTTCAATATCAGAAATGGGTCTAACCATGTTTAAAGCAACAAAATCATCAAGTTTCTTAGTGAAAAGATCTTCATAATCATCTAATGGAAGAACTTCATCATCAACCCCCAAAAACTGTTGAAAGTGGTTAACAAAGCACCCCGGAACATCATCACCATAAAACTTGTTACCCTGTTCATCACAAACAACTTGGATCGTACTCTTATTAATCTTACCTTTAAGAACATTATGAAAATAAGAAGTATTTTGATCCCCATCTTTTAACCATTGGATCTTAGTTTTCTGCCTAAGAAGGTTTGCCTCATCCATAACCGCATCTTGATATGCTTTACAAAAAATATATTCGTCTTCTCTAAGGCTGCTGTTATTGGGATCACTGTCTAGACAAATTTGAACCCTCTTAAGCTCATCACGCAACACCTTCACCTTATTAAATACATTCCCATTAACCCTGTTCGTATTTCTTAAGTATCTCTTCATGTTTTTCAATCTTTTGGCTAAAATGAACATATGAAAACCCTGAACATCAATACCCCAATGATCTCTAACGGTAGGAATAAATGAATCCTTATCAGCCAAGAAGTTAAGGAAACGGAAAGATTTAGGTTTACTAGGTTTGGCCAACTGATAATTCAGAACAAAAGGACAATCGTCTGAGGTAACAAAAGGCAGAAACTCGGCAAAGCAGTTAACATATGAGGATAAAAAACTACAATTACCCAAGGCTCTATCTAACTTCTTAAGAATACCGGTTTCAGGATCAAGACGTTTTTGTATCCAAGTAAAGAACATACCTTTACTAGAAATATCATCAAGACCCAGCAATTCAACACAGCTTCTGAAATCATCAATATCACCATCTTTAGCAGCAGTAACATCAGAACAATCACCAATATTAAGCGCCACATTGAAATCTCCCACAAGAACCCATGGCTCTTCTTTGACAAGACTGCTATGCTCCACAAGATTCTTCCATAACGCCTTCCTTTCGCATCCTTTATTTTTAGCATAAATAAAGGAGACAAATTGTTTCCTATGATCATGAATAAAGTTCACTTCAAAATGCATTGCTTGATCAAAATGGGAAATCAGATTAGCACCTACAACATTAGTAGCCCACCCAACCATGATCCTACAAACACTCCTACAATCATCCATATTAGACACCCAAGACCAGCTACCAAAAGTATAGTCAGCAACCGATTTAACAAATTTCTTTCTAAGATGTGTCTCAACAACAACACACATACATAAGCCTTCCTCTCTAATAAGCGAAATAACTTCATCTTGTCTAGTAGTCTGAGACAGACCCCGAACATTCCACGCACCTATTTTGACTATCATTGGAGAATAGAGGAGAGTGATGCAAGCACACCACTATCTTGAAACAGAGAACCGTCAACAACATTAACAACCTCATTCTGTATCATGAAATGAGCAGAACCAGTATTAGTTTCTTCCACTTCATCAACAGATTGAGAGCCACCAATATCAGCAAGATGACCATTTATCCAGTCACTCCTAATTTCTTCACATCTAGCCAAGTAATACTCCATCATATCATCTGTCCAAATATCCTTACAGTCATCATCCAAAGGTTTATTAGATAACAAAAATAGGTCCACTTCATACAGACGTTTCTCTTTTTGCAAGGCTTCCACTTTAACCAATTCAGCTTTATAAGCTTCAGCATAAAACTTATTATAAGAAGCGTCCTTACTCTCATTATTAGCTACCCCCGAATTCTTCAACATTTTTTCAGCATTAAGTTTAGCATTGTAATTCAGGTTCCTATTTAGATAAACAATCTGAGTAGACAAACCTTTGATCTTAAATTCCAGTTGTTGTGCAGTCGAACCAGACCTTATAACTCTGTCATTCCATTTATCCTTGTAAAATTTAACCATATCATCAGACCATCCCTTCATAACACTCTCCAAAATTGGAATACTAGACACACAAGCCTTTTCAACCTGAGATTTCACCTCATTCCACGACTCAGTATTGTCACTAACATTAACTTGATCCAAAAAATCAAAATGATTACTCATACTAACATTCTTAGCCCCAAACATCTCTTTAGAACTGCCATTATCACCATTTTTACTCCTATTACCATTTATATTACTAGACTTATTCCCCGACTTCTTATTCTGCACACTCTTCTTTGCTTCAGTATTACCGTTAATTTGATTCCCATCAGTACCACTCACACCCGCATCTACTTTACCTTTTCCCTTGTTACTAGGCTGCCCATTGTCATTTGCTACAACACTTTCATCAACCTCACCCACATCACCACTTAAAACAGGTTCCGAAGTCTTTTTTACCTCCTTATTACCCATAGTCCCCACACTAGCATTACTTGTATTATTACCATTTGGCCTAGGAACATAAACCCCTCTTCTGGCTTGAAAACCATCAAAATTACTTTGACGACCATAATTTCCTACACCCCTGTTTTTCTGATTTCCAGCAATTGTCCACCCCTCATCCTCATTCCCATTGCCCGAACCAACATTATTACTCCCATTCTTCACGTCATTAGGTTTCATAGTTTCACCATCTTTGTTAACATTCCTAGCAACATTAACCTTGTTTTTACAATCACTAAAATAGTGCCCAAAAACCTTACAATCCTCACACCTTGGTGGAACCCAATCATGCTCAACCCGCAACCTTAAAACCTTCCCCAAATTCTCATACCAAAGCTCAACAGAATCAACAAACGATTTCTCAAAATCAATCTCAACTAGAACCCTAGCGAAAGTAGCCCTACCATAAGGTTTCTCACATATGGAGGTTGTCATCCGATCCATAATAATTGGGCTACTAATTCGACTAACAATCCTGCTGATTCCTTCAACATTCCAGGCTTCTAAAGGAATATCATGAACTTTAACCCAAACCGGAACCTTTTTGACCTCAGGTTTAGACATACACAAACCCGACTCCCATTTTTTCACAAATAAAGGCTTATTGTTCACAAGCCAAGGACCCTTTTCTATAACGAGCTACATACCATCCTTTGACTTAAAGTAAAAAAAACACATACCATTCTGATTCATGATGACATTATTCAACTGATACAACCTCCACATACGCTTCAGATGATAAACCAAATCACCATGATTCATTCGATACCCAACAAAAAAACCAACAACAGTGTTACCCCACCTCTTACAACCTTCTTCCAAAACCGGATCCATCTTAGCTACTTCTCTACCCTCACCAATAATAGACGGAGGAACATAATGCAGCTTATTATTACCATTACCACCAAAACTATTAGAAACAACATCACGAAATGACCTATCACTTTTTTCAACACCACTATCCTTCATCACATTAACCTTAACCCCACTAGATTCACCAACAGTAAAATTACTCACATCACCAGCCCTTTTACCTAATTCACTAGTATCCCCATTAAACTAAAACAAACCCGGAACCCTTACATCCCCAAACCTGACCTTAGTAGGACTCTTAGCCTTAACAGACCCAGTTTTAGGATTCAAAACAGGGTTGTCCACATCTGGTACAGGCATAACAGGCACACCATAGTTATCACTAGACTCATTAACCTTATCCGTATCACCAACAAACTTAATACTAGCAGAGCTAGAACCATTACTCACACTTTTATCAATAATATCCCTACTCCTACCATCACAATTAACAGAATCAGTAACACAAGTAGAAGAAACCTTACCATTATCACAGCCATCACCAACACTAAGCTCCTCCTCCATACCTGAATAAGAACCCCCCAAATACTCGCTACCTACAACATAATCAGAAGCCCTGATGAGTGCTCAAACACTCATAATTTTTGGTCAAATATGAACTGCAAAACATACAAAAACACTCGGAAATGCATCAAAATACTAAAAATATTTCAAAATTGTGTTTTATATGTTTTAGATGCAAAATGAGCAAAAACAGATGAGAAACGTATAAAGTTTGCAAAATCGGCAGTTTCAGTCCCTCAACTTTGAAAAATTGGCAAAAATAGTCCCTGAGCACATATTTTAAAAGAAAAATCACCAAAGGTCCTTTTGAAATCATAAGTTATCATATTTAGTCCTTTGGTGAAAAATCTGAAAAGTTTTGAGAATTTACAGTTTTTGTCCCTTGAGTTTCAAACATTGGCAGAATTGGTCCCTGGTGGGATATTTTTGGATGAAAAACCATTTTTAGTCCTTGGAAATTTAAAAATATTCAATATTGATCCTTGGATAAAAGTTTTCATGAAATTGCAATTTAACCCCTCAAGTTTCAACATTTGGCAATTTTAGTCCTTGAAGGACCAAAAGTGAAAAATTGGATTTGATGACCTTGGACTATGAAGATTTGGCATGTTTCATCATTTGAACAACTTTTGGAAGTTTACATATTCAGCCCTGGATTTTCAGATTGTTACATAATAGGTCCTTGTGGTTTCATAAGCTTAAAATAAACAAACAAGCCTAACAAGCAAACCCCACCCAAAACTGATCCAACACACCCTCTAATCCCTAGCCCAACATCACCTTAGCCCATTTACCCTTTTAAATAAAATCCCAACACCCGTTTTATTTAATCACCCCAGTCAACACCCACGTTGACCACCCACCTTCTACCCCCACTTGCCTGCTACTCCACTGCTACACTCCACCCCCCTCCTCCATGCTCAGACCTCCCCATACCGTGCACCCTACTATACTCCATACTCCACCCCCTCCTACTCACCTCAAATCAACAGGAAAACTCCAAATCCTACCCTAGACACAAGCTAAGTGCCAAATTTCCCAATCCTTCTTTTCCCGCCAAAACTAGTAAAGGGTCAAGATTACTTTTAAGTGATCCTAAGGTCCATTTTATTGCTGGGAAATGATGTGTGGGACCCACTGAGTCCAACAAATCACTTATAAAGAAGAAAGAGGCAGCAGAGACAAGGAGTTAGTGTAGCTTAGTCGTAGTATAGTATAATTATTAGTGTAATTTCACTTTTCAATTGTACTCTTTAGTTGTAATCAGTTCTATTAATGTTAAAAGAACTTTCTTTAATCAAAAATTCCAGCTTTGTTTGTTAAATTCATACCTTGCATTTTTTTAGTAAAATTGACACTTTACTAAAATAATGTTGAAAGTAGTTTTGATTATTCCATTTGGCTCAATTTAAGTTTCTAATAAGTTTTTATAGGTTTCCTAACTATTTGAATAAGTTTTCAGTTAAAATATAAAAAATACAAAAAAATTCACTAAAAATAAATAGAAAATCAAAAATCACTCAAGAAAGTGGAAGAAGCTTGGAGCAGGGTATTTAATGGATTGCTTTGGGAGCTCATTGGGAAGCCATAGGGTGTGACAGAGGTCATTGGTTCATGATCTTTGCTTGTAACTCAATTGTAAGCCATTTTTGACATTTTGTCTTTTCACTGTACCATAGCTACGTGTTGTCTAACTGTGGTGTTATCTTTTTATCTAATGTATGATAGTTAAATTATGGCTTAAAATTACATTCTTGTTCATTAGATCTCTTTGTTGCTCACATTTGATTTCCACTGCCATCTACATCATAATCTGTTCTAGTGGTACTCTGAGGTTAGGATTGGCGTTTTTGTGTATAAAGGAGCTTATTGCATCATTACATAACTTTCTGAATCGATATCTTAGCCTAACTCAGTTCACTCCCTTGGAAATCACAAATTATGCATATTTAAGGGGGTGTTTGGTTCAGCTTGTTGCTTAGTGTTCTTGTCACTTTTGGGAGTCAATTTCAGTTTACTCATACTACATTAGGTCATATTAGAACAATAAAAGCATATAAACATTTGGTCTTTTGGACAAAAGTCAAAACTCATTTTGATTTCTCATGGTTGTTTAACTGTTGGAATTTTCCATTGCATGATCATTGCATTAGACTTAGAAGTTGTTACAATAGCTATTTTCAGTTTCATTTCTCCTTATAAACATGTTTCCAATCAATTAGATCCAACCAAATCTCACCAAAGTCAAATTTCAAGTTTTAGCAAAAAGTCAACATTTCATTTGTGTGCAGAAATCTCAAAATGGTGGGATTTGTTTAGAATTTTGTATAAGGATTCAAGCCTTGAAACTTTCAGAAGTTATAGTCCACCACCTCATCTTCAAAGTCCCACCTCCATTATATTTTTGTGAATTTTTCTGTGGGCCCCACAAGCTCTCAAAGTAGCTCCACCAAGGCTGTTTTTCCGAAATTCCAGCCAAATAGTTTTTGATTTTTCATTTCTTCGTTATAAGTCCGTTAGACCTGAAATTTGGTTTTTAGCTTATTTCATTGCTTATCTACTTGCTGGTATTTTTATTTTAATTTTTAGATTTTTTTTACAAGGCTAAATCACCCTTTTTAGGGCTGCAAAACTTGAATTCAGCAATTACAATAAAGGAGTGTTTGGTATTGTTGATTTCTATGTGTTCTAGCATGCTCTTGGTGTTATCTGTGGTTCATACATGTTACTTTAGGTCCAAATAGCATAGAACAACCATAAAAACCAGTGTCCACTTTGTAAAAAGTCAAAAGACTCTTAATCTCTCAATTGAGCTTTAACTGTCAAAATTTTAGGATTGCACAAGCATGGATTCTCTTGCATAAGTTGTTAGAATAGTTGAATCTTGCCTCATTTCAGCTTATTATAGCATATTTAGTCATTAGCGATCAATCAAAGTTCAAAAAAGTCAAAAATTCCATGTTTCTCAAAAAGTCAAAATGGTATTGTTCAGGAAAAATCCAAATCTTGGAAGAATTGTTTAGAGTTAGGAGTTAGGGCTTGATCTTTTTACACAATTGTAGCCCCCCAGTTGAACTTTAGAGTCCCACTCTCACTACATTTTTGTGATTTTTTGTGTGGTCCCCACAAGCCAAGAAACACAGCTGCAGACCCAACTGCTGCAGCAGCTCCACTCCACTGTCCCAACTTCTGTGGGTCCCACAAAACTCATAAGTGGGCCCCACTTGGTAACTCTTGGTTCTTTGAACCCCCCTCCTGGCCCTTTTCATGTTTTGACCAAAGTTTTGACCTCATACCCTCTGGGACCCACCTAAATCAGACCCTCAATTCTGTCCCATTTCCTGAGTTGAGATAAGATCCAAGTGCTTATTTAGGTGCTTATTTGCTTATCCTGTGGACCCCAGTAGCTTTTTATTGCTTAATCATGTTCACTTAACCCATTGTAATCAGAATTAACCTTTGTGGGTCCCACTCAAGCTCATTTGAGCCCAATTTCCTTTTTGGTCAACAAAAGTCAATTGTTGAGCTAATAAGCTTCCACAGTGCTTATTTTTAAGCTACAAAAAAGTTGTTTTCACAAAAAGTGTTTGTTTTTAGGTGTAAATTAGTTTTCAAAAAGAAAAATCAAGAAAATCCAAATTAATTTTAAGTGATAGTTTCTATTTAATTTTATTTAAATTTTAATTTTCATTTTTAGATTTTTATTAAGCACTTAGAATTTTTATATTTTTATTAAATTCCTCTTATATTAAAGTATTTTTAATAATTTTCTCAGAATTTTATTTTGTCATTTAGTATTTATTAGATTTAATCTTAGTTTTATTAATAATTAATTAATAATTAAGTTTTAAATAGCATAATTAGTTTTTATTAAGTAAGACCTAGTTTTTATATTTTTCCTAGCTTTTAAATGTTATAAAATAATTTTATGAATTTTTCCATAATTTTCTAAGTCATTTAGGTATTATTAGTAATTTAAATTAGTTTAAATAGTTTAATTAAGATAATTAGTTTTTTAATTAATAGAAAATCCATAAAAAGACAAAAATATTTATTTTTAATTTTTATACTTTCTTCAAGTTCATTTTAAGTTTTAGAAATTATTTTTGCAAGTTTTTAGTTTAATTTGTAACCTTTATCATTTTTAGTTTAATTTAAATTAAATTTAAAATAGTTTTAATTAATTAATTAGAATTTAAATATTAAAATAATCAAATAAATATTTTTCTATTCATTTTAATTTTTCTTTTTACTTTAAGTTTGTAAAAGTTTCATTTTCAACCCCTGTAGTTTTATTTTCCTTAAAACTCACCTTTTTCTCAGCACGCAATCGTGTCTGATTTTAATTTGGTTTACGTTTGTACGTTTCTGTTTCCCGTGATTGTTAATACTGTTATTCCTAGTCATTCCAGTAGTGTAAACAAATCCAAATCTTTATCTGGTTACTTCCCATCCAATTCACCCGATCACAAACCCGTTTTGATACCATCCACACCTCGTCGGGACATAACGACCCGGGGAAACACCTATACTTCCGCGGAGATTGATTCTAGGCAGTTTGACCTTGTTGACCAACACCTGGTCAATATAGGTTGACCGTTTAGCATCAATCAAGCCCCATCATCAAACTCCACATCCTCCATATAAGTGGCACCATTATTTCCTTTTGAAGCAGATCTCGTCCGAACCTTAGAATAAGTACTCTTAGGAGTATCACCAATCACACTAGCATGTTTCAAAACATATTTGGATAATGGATTCATAGTTCTGGTGGTTTTTTTAGGTTTAAGTGATGAATCCGTCCTATGAGAGGACGGATGAGGTTTTGGATCAGGGTTTGAATCCGACATAATGATTAATGAAATACAATCATATCAGAATCAGAGATTAAGGTGAAAAGAAAGTGAACGATGAACAGTGAACAAGGTTGTTATAACAGAAAATTAAAATAAAAATGAGCGGATTGAGAATAAAAGGTGAATTAATGAAGAAACGGTACACGGATCTATAGTAATAGGATGTTATAATAAGATTGTATTATGAAATAAAATTGAATTAAGGTGTATAGATGAACAGTAAACGGCAGAAATACGTATGAAACCCTAGTTCCCCAAATCGCCCATAGGACGTTTTTTTTTTTTTTTTTTTTTTTTTTTTTTTTTTTACATCATAGGAGATTTGCATTCCCCGTACACTTAAATTTTTACATACTTTACA
Organism: Artemisia argyi; assembly: GCA_030686995.1. Lineage (NCBI taxonomy): Eukaryota > Viridiplantae > Streptophyta > Magnoliopsida > Asterales > Asteraceae > Artemisia > Artemisia argyi. The sequence goes on from CM060683.1 coordinate 33,239,894, forward strand.
ATCAACTATTCTAATGACTCGAATTAAGATAATCAAAACACTTGGAGTACTTTTTAAGATTAACGCACATATGGGGGTAATAGTTGATGTTCTTCCCCATTACTCCATAACACTAGTACTTTACCCATAAGTCCCAATCGTCCCAAAACAATATGTACAAGATATGACTCGACTTAGCAAACATGTAATCAATTAGACAATTGACTAAGGGTTTAAATAAATAAAAATAATGCACTAAAGATGAGTGCATACACGGAAGGCTAAGGCGATTTGGGTGTACATTTAGGGTGGATTGTAAACAAATTCTTCCATTAAGTAAAATGCTTAAAGTTAGAAACAAAAATATAGGCTCGGAGGGGTGTACTAAGGGTATCGTGTACTAATAGTGAGTACAACGCTAAGGTGTGGGAAAAATTAGTTGACTCTACTAGTCAAGGTCATTGACTTAAATGGTCAAGTAATTATGATACAGGTTTAACACAAGGGTGATCCTAATGCTTCTTATCATGTAGTAAATCCTACTACACGAATGTAGTCTCACTAGCGGTCTCGGGATGCATCACTAACGCAAGTTCTAGAATCTAAGGACTACTGGTACACTCATAAGCACTGATAATGAATGCTTTTTCTAACAAATCTAAAGGCGAGCCTCACATATTTGGGTGGAAATTTTTTTTTGAGTGGTACGGTTTTTGTGCTAGTCATACAACTCCTATTCATGAGACGCTCATTAAGGCTAACAAGTATTTCTCTTACTTTTATTACACACCTACTATTGAACAACCAAACTCAAGTGCAATTTTATTCTCTAAGGTATTATCATTTACCCTCCCCTTACACTTAGGCTGAACATTGTCCCCAATGTTTAATAAAAAGGATGTAAAAGTAATGAAGGTAAAAGAATGAAAACAAATACTCCCCTGATTCGTTCGGTGTGGATAAATTGATAACAAGGTTAAATCCTCCTCCAAGAAAATGAACGTTGAGAGCTTCCCTCCAGAAATATAATTCATCTTCTTGTCCAATATAACCTGTTAAACCTGAGAAAACAATCATGGCAAACCTCGCGTAAAATCGGCGGCAATCTATATATATAAGGATATAATGCTTGTGGAATGAATGTTTGCAGATTTCCTGGAGTTTATAGAACTAAAGAATTAGCAAAAACTTTAAGACTCCGTTAGAAAAACAAAACTTGCAAAATTTTTCAGATTTTTTTAAACACCTGACGCCGTCAAGTTATGATCCTGACGTCGTCAGAGTGTTCTGACAGAAATCTTATGTTAAGTTTCCAAAAAATTTATGGAAAAACTTACACCTTAATTCCAGGAATTCCTGCAAAACATCAGTATGACTCGATACAAGCATTTGACTCAAACAAATACTAATATACATGTTCATCTAATATTGTTGTGGTTCATGTCCAATTCCCGTTCTTAAAAACAAATTTAGGTTTCCCTTACTCTTATCTTTTGCGAAATACCTTTTTATGAAGTTAAGACAAACAATAAGGTAAAGCATTTTCACAATTTATTAAGAAACATGATCCAGAAACAATAAAAATCAAGCATGCATACGGAAGCAAATAAAATCAAACAAAACAAATAAAACAAATAAAACATGGGTTGCCTCCCAAGAAGCACTTTTCTTTATTTACGAGTCTTGTAGCTAGACTTAAGGTCACGGGCTATCCTATATGAGTGAGTTCCTCATCGAGGACATCTTTGGGATCAAACTTAGGTTTCAATTCCTATTAGTTCTCTTGGTGCTGTATGACTTCTCAAATTTTCTCTATCCGGATCATACAAAATCATCTTCATATGCCATAATCCGTCACCTTCCTTAGGTGGCTTGTCCCAATTCCATTTACATTTATCACATTCCCTTTTCCACTTGTTCATTCCTAAGTTGATAGGAATCACTTCTAGAATTTCAATCATTTTCCTAAAGACTAAGGGATCCTCAAAGGGGTTTAGTTCTTCATCCCTAGCTATGAGTTGCTCTACCAAATGCATTTTGTTTATAAACTCCTCCTCTAAATAAAATGGGCGTTGAGGTCCTATGAAGTCTTTATTTCTCCAAGGTCCGTACCTAGATGGTCTCCTATTCACATCTACCCAATGGGGCGTTGGTTCCTCATTAGTATCATAGGCGTGTTTCTTAACATCATAGACCGACCAAGTTTCTCCTTCTCCTACCGCTATTCTAGATTCCTTACAATCAATCATCTCACTTGTGGTAGCTAAGAATCCTCTTCCTATTAATAACGGGCATGTAGTGTCACTAACCATATTAAGGACATGGAAATCGGCTAACATTGTCAAACTTCCTATATGCACTAACACATCCTTCACTACCCCAACCGGATATGCTACACTTCTATCCGAAAGCCCTATGATTACCTCTGTTTCATCTAACTTTCCTGGCTTAAGAGTGGTATACAGAGATAATGGAAGCAAATTTAGGCTTGACCCAAGATCGGCTAATGTGTCAAAAGCCTCATAATTTCCGATCTTACATGGTAAAACGAATATGCCCGGATCATCTAATTTCTTAGGCAACTTGTTTTGAACGAAGGCGGTCCCATTCTTACCCAACATAAGTTTCTCTTTATATTTTTCTAAAAGGGCATTATAATAGGGAGCACGGGCTAAGACATTAATGACGGGACGCTTAAGGTGAAGTTCCTTGAATTCTTCGCCAAGGTCTTGTGTAGGAAGTGTTTCAACTATGCTATTGACCGAATTGATGTTGGGCGTTACATTCAATTGGTTCTTTTGAAAGATTTGGGTTTGTTTGAAACACGTGCTCATGGCATTGACCGAATAGTATTGTGGACAAGAATTAGGAGACGAAACAGATGATATAGCGTTAACGTTTAGTTTCGGATTCTTGACCGTGTTACTTGGGAGTGCTCCCATTTCTCGGTCATTGAGAACTTTCAACAACGTGTCAATCTTATTGGTCATCTCACTTTGCTTTAGTTTGAAATCGGCTTCAAACTTTGCTAAACGAGTCTCTTGAGATGCCATAAATTTGGACATCAATCCTTCAAGATTATTGGTACTACCATAGTTGTTGGAAGGATTGTTGTTGAAAGTACTGTTAGAGGGTGGACCGTTTGGTTGATAACGATTAGGTGGAGGGGAAGAATTGTTTTGGGGCATGTTTTGGTTTTGTTTCCACCTAAGGTTCAGGTGATTTTTCCAAGAGGGGCTGTATGAATCACCGTAAGGGTTTTTCTCGGGTTTGAAAGTGTACCACTTGTCTCCCGCTCCGTCGGTACACGAGGATGCGTAATCCGCGAAAGCTTGTTTGGGGAGTTCCATGCAACCACGAGTGTCGTGGGGACTACTACATAATTCACATGAAGAAGTGATCTTGTTCACTTGGTTTGAAGGTTTAGGAGCTTACAAGTAGGATTTCATGAGAAACTTGACTTGGTCTTCAAGTTCCATGATCCTACGGTCGGGAGTGCTTGAATTGTTCGAAGGCAAAGATATTGTCTTGACCGTTTTGTTCAAATCACGGGGATCATTCCAACTTTTGTTGTCATAGAGAGCAAGATCTTCTATGAGTTTCCATGATTCTTCCGCACTTAGATCACGAAGCTTGCCACCGGCCGATTGGTCAATGGTTCACCTTATGGAGAGATCGATATGGTTATAGAAAATTTGGACTTGGAGCCAAAGATCTATGCCATGATGAGGGATTTTTTGGAGTAAGTCCTTGAAACGAGTCCATGCTTCATAAAGAGTTTCACCTTGACGTTGTTGGAACATCAATATATCATTTCTAAGCTTAGTGGTTGTCCCCGGTGGGAAAAATTGAGCGAGGAAACGAGTGGTGAGATCATCCCAAGAGGTGATGGATCCCGCGGGTAAACGCTCAAGCCATTGACTAGCTTGGTCACATAGAGAGAATTGGAAGAGACGCAATCGGGTCGTCTCTCGAGTTCCAACATCAAGGTCTATTGAATCTACGATTTTAAGGAAATCCTTGAGATGTTGATTAGGATCTTCGAAACGAAGTCCATGGAATGCACATCCGCTTTGCACCAACCGGATGGTGTCGGATCGCAAGGGAGACACATTTGCTCTTTGAGTGAGCTCAATGGTGTTTCGATAGCCTTGGTGGCTAAGACAGGAGTACTCTCCTAAAGTTCGGGGTCTAGGAGGTTGGTTTGGTTGTGGTGGGTTTTGTGGATGGTTTTGTTGTGGTGGGTTGATAGGATCAAAGAGATTACCACCTTCCATGATGGCGGATGGCAAAGGTTACAAACAAAGGAATGAAGAAAAAGATATACTAAAGAAACCTATGAAAATAAAATAAAAATATTACTAGAAAGGAATCTAGCAAGTAGACCTAATAAAAAGAAATTTTAACCTAGACAATAACTATTCCCCGTGTTGCGGCGCCAAAAACTTGATGCGTGGAATTGTGCCCTCGCAAAAGGTTTTACTTCTCAAGGGATCTTGAGAAGCTTGCAATCCCCACCAGGTAGTGTACCTGACCGTTGTAGTATAGTATATTGACAAGTATCGGGGGATTGATCATTCAACTCAAAGAATAGTGTTCGCTGGGGTTAAAACTCACTAAAACTAGTTCTAGAGGTGAGATTCTTTTTGTATTTTTATATTTTAAATGAAAGCAAGTAAAATCTCGGTTTTGGAAGGAGTGGGCGGAATTAGTTGCTAATCAACTAACCCAAATAACTAAAGATGTTATCAAAATAAAATAAACTAAACTTAAACTAAATTATGGCGAAAACAATAATGAGAGAAAATGTGTTTACTTAGATTTCACTACTCCCTAGCTATCTTTTACAGGTTGATTAGTTTGTTACAATTGCATGGATGACGGGTTATATTCCTTAATACCATTCGTAGGGCCGTGTACGATCTTCCCTAACTCTATAAGCTTCTACATCTTCCTATGTCGAGCCGACTACTAGCTCCTAACATGGCCTCATTAGTAGTTACCAACGCATTAAATACAACCAATATATCGTAGTACACCTCCGATCATGTTTCTTAAGACGTTCAAGCAAGTTACTAATTGGAAGTCTGCCAGTTTTCTTAATCCTAACATCGAATTCATTCATCCACAACAATTATAAACAAAAAACCAACCCATAATCAATATCAAAGTTTCATTACATCTAAGCAAACACAAAGAAAACCTAGCCTAGCATGTTAAAGAGAAGACAAGTGTAAGATATAATTAAACAACACATAGACATATTGAATAATTTGATGAAAGACTTATCTTCAATTAAACATGGATGAAACAAGGGTTTGAAACCCTCAAAATATCTATAAAATTCGTCTAGGGTTTACTCCCTTCAAAGTTGCACACAATGAATGAAAACTAGAAAACTATATATAGATTTTGTATCCTGACGGCGTCAAGAGATAGGTGTGACACCGTCAACTCGCCGCCAAAATAATACTCGTATTGCCTAGATCCACTTTTGACGCCGTCACTCTTTATGGACTCTGGGCCATCTCTCTTTGTGTAATACGTGATGGCCTTGACATTTTATAACGTGACGCCGTCATGAACTCTTTAGAAAACATTCTGGCGCGTCACGTGTAATTGATTTATCCACCTTTTTGTTAAGTCATGACGCCGTCACTAGCAACCTGTGACGCCGTCATGTGCAATTTCCAACATGATTTTGAGACTTTGTCGTTTTCTTCACTTTTTCGCTCCAAAAATGTCCAAAATGCTTCCTTTTGTAAATTTCCTCTCAAAAGTACCTAAAATGACAAAAGGAACGATTTAGGGCAATATTTGATCAAATAATCTCGACTTTGGCCTTAAATGACCCCCCAAAAGCGGTACACTTTTTGCTTCATCAGTACATATATATGAATAAATAGTAAGGACCTCTGTTTCTATAATTTTGTTCAAAAAATCTTTATAGACTATGTTTTTCTTGTTGTGTTTGGTGGGTGGTCTGGGTGAGGTGTCATAAGTATTTTTAAACCATCAGGTGATGTTGCTCATGATAAGGCAACATACAATTGCCCATGACCGAAAACTGGTTGTGGGAGGTATATCCCAATTTTCTTTAAAGATTGGGCTTGGCTTTTATTGATTGTCATTATGTAACAAAGCTTGACTAGGAATTGTTTCCTCTTAAAAATAAATGGATAGTTTGGATCTTTGTGAGTCAAAGGCATTCTTGGAATGTACATCTTCTCTCCAATTCTTGTGCTTGTAATAATTTCTGCAACAATGAGTCTTGACATTAGAGTTTTCACTATCATTCATGTTCCATTGCAGAGAGCACCTCCTAGGTTAACATTTCTTAATAGCATGATTGGCGCTCCAATCTTTAGCTGAAGTCTGTGAGGTGGTAGTGCTGGGAACTTGAAAGTGTTTAAGTATACCGGTGGGTATAACATCTCAGTAGCGGCGCCATCTCTTCCAACCAGTATGGCTTCATCTGAGCTCATGTATGTTGTAATATCGCGTGCCAGGTTTGACAAAACTTTCTCATTTATCATGTCGACAGTTTCATGTTTGGGGCAAACAATTGTTTTTTCTTGCAAGACACTTGCTGTTGGGTTTTCAAGTGTATCTTTATCATATATAAAATTAACGAGTGCTTGTAATCTGTCTTCACTTTCAAGGATCTGATATTCAGGAGGAATTGTGACCCAGGAGGCATCGTTTGGTTGTAGTTCATCAGGATCTCCAATGCTGCCGTCACCTATGCCGAGTAACCAAGAAGAGAAATCATGTATCTTTTGCCTTTCATGTTCATCCAGGTTAGGTCGTGAGACTCTCATGTTTTGCTTAAGTCTGTATACTTTGAAATGTTGCCAGAGATATGAATGAACAATCGATGCCCCAATTATTTATGATCTCGAGCCCTTCTTTTTTACTAGAAGTGTTTGCCTGAAATCTCCACCTAACATAACTATTTTTCCACAAAATATTTTTTTTGAATTGTTAAGTATATCTTTTAGAGTTCTGTCTAGTGTCTCAAAGCAACGCCGATCGTTCATGGGAGCTTCATCCCAGATTATCAGTTCTGTCTCCATTAAGAGTTTAGACATCAGCGTATTTTTTTGATGCTGCACATCGATTCATCAGTTAATTCAAGAGGCAGTTTAAATCTTGAATGAGCTGTTCTTCCAGACGGTAATAACAAAGACGCGATGCCTGAAGATGCAATAGCAAGTACAATTTTCCCTTGTGAACGCAATTTGTTGATTATTGTTTTCCAAAGGAAAGTCTCCCTGTCCCGCCGTGACCGTATAGAAACATGAATTGTTGTTGTTTCTGTTCAGATGCGGTAATTATTAGGTCATAAACGGCTCTTTGTTCAGGATTTAGTTTTCTCACACAAACAGCTGCCTCTTCTTTTAGTTCGTCACGATTATAGTTTTTTTCTTCCATCAGAAGCCTATTTTCAAGGTCTTGTAGCAACTCTGGTGGAGGCAGTGGTAGACCAAACTCTTTTATTGATCTCAAACAGTTGTTGACCATCATTTCTATTTCATATAAAATGTACCCTTTCTTTTCTGGATCATTGATATGCAAATTTTTGACACGCGACATTTCGGAGGCTCTAGCTCGTATATCATCTCCCATAATCTGCCAATGCTTTTCCCAAAGCTGGATTAGCAACTTCACAATATAGAAGAATCTGAGTAAAAAGTGTACGTAGTTCGGATGATGATGCTGATAAGGCTGCTTCCTCTAATGCTATGTCCCATTCTCGATCGTCATCAAGTAGGCCTAGAGCTTCACATGCTGCACGATTCGTAGAAAATACTTGTTTGTTGACAGTACGCACCTCAAGAAATGATTTACATCCTTTCTGGTGGCTGAGTAGCATGCGAAAGTGTGGAAAACTAGAAGGGGGTTGAATAGTTTTTTGTCCTTTTCGTTTTATAAAAGTTTGTTTCAAAAGAATAGACGCAAATTTCAAAAATCTTTGACACAAAAATATAGATACTAGTTTATTCACAGTTTTCGTATAAACACTACTTATATAGAATGTTGAGTAAGAAATTATAATATCATATATCACATATAAATATGTATATATGTATATGTGTTTTAATATGAATTTATCTATTTGGTTTGTTTGTATAAAATTAATGTTGTGAATGGAACTGATGCGTGGGAATTGCACCAGGCTCTCGAGGGATCTCGAGAAGCTTACAACCCCCACCAGGCAGTGTACCTGATCGTTGTAATATAGTATAGTGACAAGTACCGGGGGATTGATCGTTCAACTTGGGAATAGTGTCGCTAGGATTAGAAAACCTAAAGACTAGGTCTAGAGATGAGGGATGATTCTTTTTGTATTTTTATATTTTTATAAAAGCAAGTAAAAATCTCAGTTTTTGAAAGAGTTGGGCGAAATTAGTTGCTAGTCAACTAACCCAATAACTAAGATACAATCAAAATAAAATAACAGAAATGCAAATAAACTAAATTAAGATAATGGTGTGAGCAATATATGAGGGAATTGTGTTTACTTAGATTTCACTACTCCCTAGATATCTTTTACAGGTTAATTACTTGTTACAGTTGCGTGGATGACGGATTGTATTCCTTAATACCATTCATGGGGTGGCGTACTTACTTCCCCAATCCTATAAGCTCCTACTTCACTCCTATGTCGAGCCGGCTAAGAAGCTCCTAACATGGGATCACTAGAATTCGCTCATGCATTAAATACAACCATAAAAACCTAGTACACATCCGTTCATGTTTCTTAAGACGTTCAAGCAAGTTACACAATGGAGATCTGCCAGTTTTCTTAAGTCTAACATTGAAATCATTCATCCATTACAACTATAAACAAGCAATCAACCTATAATCAACATCTAGGTTTCATTACATCTAAGCAAACACACGAAAGATCTAGCCTAGCATGTTATAATCAAGACAAGCATAAGATATATTCAAACAACACATAGACATGTTGATTGAATTGAAAGAGGACTTATCTTAATTGAACATGAAAGGTTTCAAGGGGTGAAAACCCTTGAAAATACTGTTACAAATGACCTAGGGTTTATTAGGTTCGACCCTAGTATTCTCCACACAAGTTCCTCTCCTAATGAATGAAAAATAGAAAAGTATATATAGATTTTGTGAGGTGACGGCGTCAAGAGTAACTGTCTGACGCCATCATCTCGCCGCCAAATAAGTTCTCGGACTGCCTAGATCTGGGGCTGACGCCGTCACGTGTAATCCATCTTCAGGCTGTCACCAAAATAACTCTTGACGCCCTTCATCTGACGCCTTCAGGTTTTCACTGGGTCGTCATGGATTTTGCTCCTGACGCCGTCACACTTTCCTTCTTGACGCCGTCAGGTACTGTTCTCAGCATGGAAAATTAAGTCTTTGCCGTTTTCTTCACTTTTATGCTCCAAAAACGTCCAAAATGCTTCCTTTTCCAGAATTCAATCCCAAAGTACCTAAAATAACAAAAGGAACGATTTAGGGCAATATTTGATCAAATAAATTCAATTCCGGGCATAAATGACTCCCTAAAAACGGTTCATTTTCGCCTCATCATGAACCTAGTTTGATCTTTATGTGAAATCAATATATGCACAACACAAGCAATTATAACTATATATGAAATGCTAATAAGTAAATAAACAAAGAGTGAGAGATGGAAAGATCAAACCGAGAGACAAAGGATTTATAGTGGTTCGGCTACAAGGACACCTTCCTTACCCTACTCCACTCCCCGAGCACCGAACTCGAGAGTTTTCTTCACTAGGTCAATAACCTTCCTTATGGCAGAGAAAACCGTACACACCTTAGCTTACACCAATTTAATGACACAAAGCTAAACGTCGGGTTCTAATCGCAGCTAGAACCAATCTCACAACTATAATCACAACACAACTTCTTCTACACTCTTTCACACCTTCTACACTTCTTCACACCACTTATTTCTTCACACCTTCAATCTATCCACTACTTCAAGATTTATACTTCTTCACAACTTCTAGGCTTCTATGTCTTCTCAACTTTAAGGCTTCAACTTCTTTGTCTTCACTACTAATCTCTACTACAATATACTACCACCTCTTATATCTCCTACCACTAATCCTATGCACCTCTACTTCTTCACTTCTAGTACCTCTTCACACCTTCAAAAAATCTAGATCCTATATCTAAATCTAGCTAACCAATGTATACACTTTATACACCAAAGAATGAATGATTTACAAGATGAAATGATCAAACAACTTAGATAACAAGATGATACTAAGTTGTAATACTTCTAGTCTTGATAGATAGAAGTATTCTTCTCTTTGCACTTGAGTAGATGAAGCTTTGGATCACTTAGAAACAAAGACTTATGAATTATATGATCAAAGGATTTTTTAGATAGGAACAAAGGTTTGAATCAGAAAGATTTTTGTGCAAAAAGGTGAGAAAAATATGTGGAATGATCCAGTATTTAAAGGGCCAGAAAACATTGTTCTGGAGCGTGTCGGTCCCCTTAATTAAGGGGCGGTCCCCTTAATGATTAAGGGGGCCGCCCTCCTGAATGTTGGATTTTCTTGTCCTTTTGTGAGCAAAATTTTTCTGGATTAGATTTGCCATTTTTGGTTAAAATTTTGAATTCATAAATTTGTAATGAATTAAACATATTCTTTTAATTCCAAAAATGTTTTATGAAAGATATAAAATGTTTTGTGACATTTTATAAAAATCTAGTGATTAACAAAAATGTTCCTTTGATCTTATAATGCATTAGACACTTTGTTTATTCATACCTTAAGTGATTAGATGGTGAAAGTGAGTATTTACTACTAAATACTTGTTTACGTCATGATCTTTGGTTTGATGGGTTTTCGTTTTGCGATTATCAAAACATAGAGATATCGAAAGATATGAATAACGTTTTTAGTCATTTATTTATATCAAAAGAAAGTAAAAGAGATCGCCTGCAGCTGGGTGAACATAAGCAAGACAGCCGATTGAATATTTGGTCTTCAACTTTCTACGACTCCATTTGTTTGAATCTTCATGCCAAACATATTGCAAAGGAAAATCTAGATATGTTAGGTGTCTACCATCTTCATACAGCGTATTATATGTGAACCATTCTATAAGTGTTGTGAGTTTTCTTCCATCATCTGCGACGACACGTCCCAATGGTTCTGTATCACGAAAAGTTAAGGTCTGCATGTCTTTTAGATGAACAGCGAGAATCTGTACCGCTGGTTCCCTATGATGGATAGGGAATTAGAATATTCTCCAGCATGCTTCTTGCGGGCAGATAAACCTTCCATCAATGAAATTTTGAATTTCATCTACTTGTATTTTTGGAGCCGCCGTCGATGTGGTTGGTTCACCAATTGGCCTTGTGATTTTTGCAACAACTCGATCTGTACCTTTGGAGATATATTTGAAGAGATACTTTATCAACATACTCCATCCACAATATTCAACATTTATGTGAGCATGGAATACGAGACATAGTAAACGGTTATAAGGCACGACATAAGAGTTATCTAACTTGAGATGGTCTTTTTGCACGTAAGCTGATGTCTTTCTTCTTGGGTAGTGTATGTGCCCATTTTGATCGAAATATGTGTTTTCGTTGTATTTTTTTTTGTGTAAAAACCTTCTTTCATAGATGGTGCTCCTGGTTTAGCGTTTCCACATGGACCATGCATCATCATTTCTACAACGACTGTGTAACCTTGAGGATCAGATGATCTATCCGACACCTCTGCTGATATAAAACGGTCCACTTGTTCTGCTTCTTGTATTTTGTCCCTAGAATCTATCCACAACAACGTGTGGCAATGTGGAAGCCCACGTTTCTGGAATTCTATAGTATATAGAACTACATGAGGAAATTAATATAATTAGTTAGTAACGGTTAACCACATTTAGAATTATATTTTTTAATAAATTGTTAGTTGTATATGTATATTCACGAAAAAGGGTTAAAATTATAGAAATATGTATACCTCCGGTACACCGACCAAATATCCCTCCTTGCTTTAGGATTTTTGATGAGGCAAAAAGTGTACCGCTTTTAAGGGGTCATTTAAGCCCGAATTCGAGATTATTTGATCAATTATTGCCCTAAATCGTTCCTTTTGTCATTTTAGGTACTTTTGAGGAAGAATCTGGAAAAGAAAGCATTTTGGACGTTTTTGGAGCATAAAAGTGAAGAAAACGGCAAAGTCTCAAAATTCTTTGCTGGAACAGTACCTGACGACATCAAAGATCTACATATGACGGCGTCAAGAGTTACAAAAGAGGTGGATATGGACTTATAACGTGACGGCCCAGAGTATTTTCAAGCTTATGGACCTGACGGCGTCACCAAGGCCGTCAGGGTCCAATTATTAGTGACGACCCAGAGCATTTCTCCACATGACGGCGTCACAAATAGATCTAGGGAATACGATTTTATCATGGCGGCGAGTTGACGGCGTCACGAGCTAACACATGACGCCTTCAAGATGTAATATCTATATATAGTTTTCCAAATTTCATTCATTAGGGTGAAACTTTGAGGGAATAAACCCTAGTCCGAATTTTATCAGTTTTTCAAGGGTTCCAACCCCTTGATTCTTCCATGTTCAATTGAGGATAAGTATTCATTCAAATCATTTAATATGTCTATGTGTTGTGTGATTATATCTTACACTTGTCTTCTCTTTAACATGTTAGGCTAGATTTTTATTGTGTTTGCTTAGATGTAGTGAAACCTAGATGTTGATTATGGGTTGATTGCTTGTTTATAATTGTTACGGATGATTGTATTCGATGTTAGGCTTAAGAAAACTGGCAGACTTCCATTTGTAACTTGCTTGAACGTCTTAAGAAACATGATCGGAGGTGTACTACAATTTTTGGTTGTATTTAATGCGTAAGAGAATTCTAATGATCCCATGTTAGGAGCTTCTAACGGCTCGACATAGGAGTGAAGTAGGATCTTATACAGTTAGGGAATATTGTACACGGCCCTACGACTAGTATTAAGGAATATGACCCGTCATCCATGCAATTGTAACAAGCTAATCAACCTGTAAAAGATATCTAGGGAGTAATGAAATTTAAGTAAACACAACTTTCCTCATTATTGTTTCCACCATATTAGTATAATTAGTTTAATTTTCATTTCTGTTATTTTACTTTTATTGCATTAGTAGTAAATTGGTTTAGTTGGCTAGCAACTAATTCCGCCCACTCCTTCAAAACCCGAGATTTTAGTTGCTTTCCATAAAATATAAAAATACAAAAAGAATCATCCCTCACCTCTAGACCTAGTTTAGTAGGCTTTCTAATCCTAGCGACACTATTATTGAGTTGAACGATCAATCCCCCGGTACTTGTCACTATACTATACTACAACGATCAGGTACACTGCATGGTGGGGGTTTTAAGCTTCTCGAGATCCCTTGAGAGGTAAAACCTGTTGCGAGTGTGCAATTCCCACGTATCAAGTTTTTGGCGCCGCAGCCTGGGGAATAGTTATTGTCTAGGTTAGGATTTCTTTTTCTTTGGTCTACTTGCTAGATTCCTTTCTAGTAAGGTTTTATTTTTATTTTTAGGTTTTCTTTAGTCTATCTTATTTCTTTGTGTCTTTGTTCGTAACCTTTACCATCCGACATCATGGAAGGTGGTAACCTCTTTAAACCCATCAACCCACTACAACAAAACCACCCACAAAACCCACCACTAGCAAACCAACCTCCTAGGCCCCGAACTTTAGGAGAGTATTCCCGTCCTAGCCACCAAGGCTATCGAAGCACTATTGAGCTCACTCAAGGAGCCAATGTATCCCCCTTGCGATCCGACACCATCCGGTTGGTGCAAAGCGGATGTGCATTCCATGGACTTCGTTCCGAAGATCCTAACCAACATCTCAAGGATTTCCTTAAAATGGTAGATTCCATAGACCTTGATGTTGTAACTAGAGAGTCGACCCGATTACATCTATTCCAATTCTCTCTATGTGATCAAGCTAGTCAATGGCTTGAACGTTTTCTCGCGGGATCCATCACCTCATGGGATGATCTCACCACTCGATTCTTTGCTCAATTTTTCCCACCGGAGAGAACTACCAAGCTTAGAAATGATATCTTGATGTTCCAACAATGTCAAGGTGAAACTCTATATGAAGCATGGACTCGTTTCAAGGACTTACTCTAAAAAGTCCCTCATCATGGCATAGATCTTTGGCTCCAAGTCCAAATCTTCTATGACCATATCAACCTCCCCACAAGGCGAACCATTGATCAATCGGCCGGTGGCAAGCTACGTGATCTAAGTGCGGAAGAATCATGGGAACTCATAGAAGATCTTGCTCTCTATGACAACGAAAGTTGGAATGATCCCCGTGATTTGAACAAAACGGTCAAGGCAATATCTTTGCCTTCGAACAATTCTAGCACTCCCGACCGTAGGATCATGGAACTTGAGGACCAAATCAAGTTTCTCATGAAATCCTACGAAGCTCCTAAGCCTTCAAGCCAAGTGAACAAAATCACTTCTTCGTGTAAATTGTGTAATGGCCCTCATGAAACTCATAACTGCTTGGAACTTCCAAAACATGCTTTTAAGGAATTCACATTATCACGTGCTGATAAAACAAAGGATAGAGAGCTCGCCACTAATCGAGGTCCTCAAAACTTTGGCGAGGCCTATGATGCGTGGAAGGATAAACCAAATTTTAGAGGATACCAAACTCGGAGCGTATCCTTCAACGATTCTCCTCCACTCGAATGGTCCGAGCATTTTCCATCACAGAACACTCCTAGGCAAAGCTATGAAGATGCCTTGTGAAAGTTCATTCTCTCTCAAGAATTACAGCTTTCCAAGCTTGAGACCCGATTTAGACAACAGCAGGCCGATATGAATGACAAGATTTGTAATCTGTTAACCGCTATTAAAGAGCACGCTGTTAGTAAACCGATTCAGGCTGAAGAAGTCAAATCTGTCACCATCATTAATCAGCCAACCTCTCCTGTGAAAATAAAAAGCCCTAGTAAACTCTTTAAACATCTGTCACCAAAGTTGAAGGGAGTTAGGGACCATGTTAACCCCCCAGGACCAATCCACTTTGTAAATACCATCACCACAATATCTGCTCCTACACCTGACCAGAGCCAACAACCAACTGGGAATAAGGGTCATGAAGTTAAGGATGAGACCCCAGAGATAGACCACGAATTGGCCAAGAGCCTTGCCGACTTATTCGAGGACTCCGTCACACAAGAGTCAGGCGAATGGGATGAGTCAAAAGAGAGATCAAAAGGGCATACAAAAAATCCAACTGTAGGGAGTAGTGATAGGATTACGGGAAGCAACTCTAAAGTTTTTAAGATTTCTTGCACTACTAGGAAGAAGCTCATAACCGATACTTACATAGATCCTAACCTCCCTATAAACGTAATCCCCCTCTCCCATTACAACGAAGCCTTCCCTGAACATATCTCGTGTGAAGGAATCGATAACGCCAGGATAATAAAAAGGTTATCAGTTATGATTGGAGGATTCATCTATAACATTGATCTCACCGTGATCGATGACATAAACTCTGCCACTACTCCAATATTAACAAACGTTGTCCTCGGGAAACCATTTGTTAATGAAACGGGAGTGATCCTTGATGAGAAGGATGGTAGTGCATTATTCACCAATGGCGTCAGGAAAGTGATTTTTCGAAAGGGTAATGAGGAAGTGTATGAGTACCGTCCGTCACTAGATTGTAATACGTATGGATCACAGGATGGAAGATCGAAAAGGATAAAGCGGTGTGATCCGAATAACCTCAAAATCCCTTGTATGATTGGTCACAAGTATTTCCATAATGTCTACATTGACGTGTTTCTACATAAGAATTTTATATCCCTATTCCATTATAACAATATTTGTAGATGGGGGATGATTTATAAAGGAGAAAATGTTGTTGGTAGAGATCATGAAATCCAGGTATTCATAGGAAATATGGCATTCACAATGGACTTTACGATCGTGGAAAACATTGAGGATTATATCGACCCAAGGTTATCGCAAGTTGTTTTCGGAGCGCCCTTTTGTGAAATCACTAACTTAATGGTTGACGACCGGAACGGAATCATGACTTTCACTGATGGAATTAGGAGGGTGTCATACCAAACGCCATATAAGATGAAAGAATTCGAAGGAATTGATTGCGACGGACTTGATAAGCTAGGATCTCAACTTGTTTTATGTGATGAAGATGTTCGGAGAGGGTGTTAAAACACCCTTGATTTATCATGTGGATTCTTTAAGGATGTTAGTAAGCTTGGATCCAAGTATCGAGAAGAAATGTTTGAGTTTGAAGACCCAAAATACCTGCACTATGAAAGCGATCCCGATATTGGAAATGACCCAGAGAATGAGACCAATGACGAGGTTACGTAATTGCCCATGACCTTGAGTCTAGCTACAAGACTCGTTAATAAAGAAAAGCGCTTCTTGGGAGGCAACCCATGCTTTGTGTGTTTTTATTTATTTGATTTTTAATTGTTTGATTGTTATTTGCTTCCGTATGCATGCTTTATTTTTATTGATTGGTAGATCATGTTTCAAACTAAAATTGTGAAAATTCTTTATTTTGTTGTTTAACTTCGTCTTAACTTCACATAAAGGTATTTTGCAAAAGCTAAGTGTAAGGGGAAACCCTAAATTTGTTTCTAAGAACGAAATTGATCATGATTTGCCATAATATTAAATGAACATGTATATTAGTAATTGTTAGAGTCAAATGCTTGTATCGAGTCATAATGATGTTTTGCAGGATTTTCCAGGAAGTAGGACATAAGTTTTTCTAGAAATTTTCTGGAAACTTAACATAAAGATTTATACAGGTCACTTCTGACGGCATCAGGGTTTAACTCCTGACGGCGTCACGTGTAAAATTCTAAAAATTTTGCGAGTTTTGTTTTTCTAACGTAGTCTTAAAGTTTTTGTTGATTCTTTAGTTTTATAAACTCTAGAAAATCTGAAAACATTCATTCCACATGCATTATATCTTAATTTGTTTTCTAGGACTTGTTAGTATATATAGATTGCTGCCGATTTTACGCGAGGTTGCCTTGTTTGTTTTCTCAGGTTTAACAGGTTATATATGACAAGAAGATGATTTATATTTCTGGAAGGGAAGCTTTGAACGTTCATTTTCTCGGAGGAAGATCAAACCTTGTTGACACACTATCCACACCGAACGAATCAGGGGAGTATTTGTTTTCATTCTTTTACCTGTTTTACTTTTACATTCTTTAATTGAACATTGGGGACAATGCTCATCCTAAGTGTAAGGGGAGGGTAAATGATGATACCTTATAGGATTCAATTGCACTTGAGTTTGTTTGTTTGATGGTAGGTGTGTAATAAAACTAAGAGAAATACTTGTTAGTGTAATTTTAGCGCCAAATTTAAAATTTTTTACAACATTTAGGAGTGAAACTTTAGCCTTAGCAAGCGTCTCATGGATAGGAGTTGTATGACTAGCACAAAACCGTATCATTCAGAAAAATTTTCCACCCAAATATGTGAGGTCCGCCTTTAGATTTGATAGGAAAAGCATATACTATTAGTGCTTATGAGTGTACCGATAGCATTTAGATTCTAGAACTTGCGTTAGTGATGCATCCCGAGACCGCTAGTGAGACTACATTCGTGTAGTAGGATTTACTATATGATAAGAGGCATTAGGATCACCCTTGTGTTAAACCCGTATCATAATTACTTGACCATTTAAGTCATATTACTTGACTAGTGAAGTCAATTAATTTTCCCACACCTTAGCGTTGTACTCATTTTTAGTACACGAAACCCCTAGTACACCCCTCCTAGCCTATCCTTTTGTTTCTAACTTTAAGCATTTTACTTAAAGGAAGAATTTGTTACAACCCACCTAAATGTGCAACCAAATTGCCTTAGCCTTCCGTGTATGCACTCATCTTTAGTGCATTATTGTTACATGTCTAAACCCTTAGTTAATTTTCTAATTGATTACATGGTTGCTAAGTCGAGTCATATCTTGTACATATTGTTTTGGGACAATTGGGACTCATGGGTAAAGTACTTGTGTTATGGAGTAATGGGGAAGAACATCATATATTACCCCCATATGCGCGTTAATCTTAAAAGTACTCCAAGTGTTTTGATTATCTTGATTCGAGTCATTAGATTAGTTTATTGTAAAGTATGTAAAAATTCAAGTGTAAGGGGAATGTACATTCCCTATGATGTATTATTTTGGATGGTAGGGTAAGGGTGTATGCACAAAAAAAAAAAAAAAAAAAAAAAAAAAAAAAAAAAAAAAAAATCGAAAAACTAAGAAAAAGAAAAAGAGAAAAACATACAGACTACCATCCCGTTTCATTCTATGTTTGTTTTATGTTTTTGTTATTTTTTATTTATTAGCTTAAGTCGAGTCGAGTCTTGGCATAGCAACGCCATATTGTACATGTAATAAACCAAGATGATTAACTCACCACCTGTAAATATTGCCTTTATCCAACAAAACCGTGTTTTTCATATCCCTACACCTAACGTTATAACCCTTTAAAAGACCTCTTTGATAGTTTATCCTAGGTGCTTACGCCAAATGGTGGAGGTTTGATCCTTTCCCAAGCCTATGGTAATCTATTTGCTATGACAGGTAGTGAGAGATGTTTTCCATTTCCATATTGTGATATATACTTTATTACACCCGAGAGATGTGAGTATCTAAACACTATTTGTGAGGTGCTAGTATATGACCTCCGTACTTGTTTTTGGTTTTTAGTGGAACGATTATTTGTTGTAATTACTTTTATATTAGTGTTAAATGACCCCTAACTTGTATTTTGATTAGAATAAAAGCGCATTTGCTTGAGGACAAGCAAATCTCAAGTGTAAGGGTATTTGATGAGGCGAAAAGTGTACCGCTTTTAAGGGGTCATTTAAGCCTAAATTTGAAATTATTTGATCAATTATTGCCCTAAATCGTTCCTTTTGTCATTTTAGGTACTTTTGAGGAAGAATCTAGAAAAGGAAGCATTTTGGACGTTTTTTGAGCATAAAAGTGAAGAAAACGGCAAAGTCTCAAAATTCCTTGCTGGAACAGTACCTGACGGCGTCAAAGATCTACATATGACGGCGTCAAGAGTTACAAAAGAGGTGGATATGGACTTATAACGTGATGGCCCAGAGTATTTTCAAGCTTATGGACCTGACGGCGTCACCAAGGCCGTCAGGGTCCAATTATTAGTGACGGCCGAGAGCATTTCTTCATGTGATGGCGTCACAAATAGATCTAGGCAATACAATTTTATTATGGCGGCGAGTTGACGGTGTCACGAGCTAATATCTATATATAGTTTTCCAAATTTCATTCATTAGGGTGCAACTTTGATGGAATAAACCCTAGTCCGAATTTTATCAGTTTTTCAAGGGTTCCAACCCCTTGATTCTTCCATGTTCAATTGAAGATAAGTATTCATTCAAATCATTCAATATGTCTATGTTGTGTGATTATATCTTACGCTTGTCTTCTCTTTAACATGCTAGGCTATATTTTTATTGTGTTTGCTTAGATGTAGTGAAACCTAGATGTTGATTATGGGTTGATTGTTTGTTTATAATTGTTACGGATGATTGTATTCGATGTTAGGCTTAAGAAAACTCTCAGACTTCCATTGGTAACTTGCTTGAACGTCTTAAGAAACATGATCGGAGGTGTACTACGATTTTTGGTTGTATTTAATGCGTAAGAGAATTCTAATGATCCCATGTTAGGAGCTTCTAACGGCTCGACATAGGAGTGAAGTAGGATCTTATACAGTTAGGGAATATTGTACACCTCCCTACGACTAGTATTAAGGAATATGACCCGTCATCCATGCAATTGTAACAAGCTAATCAACCTGTAAAAGATATCTAGGGAGTAATTAAATCTAAGTAAACACAACTTTTCTCATTATTGTTTCCACCATATTAGTATAATTAGTTTAATTTTCATTTTTATTATTTTACTTTTATTGCATTAGTAGTAAATTGGGTTAGTTGGCTAGCAACTAATTCCGCCCACTCCTTCAAAACCCGAGATTTTAATTGCTTTTCATAAAATATAAAAATACAAAAAGAATCATCCCTCACCTCTAGACCTAATTTAGTAGGCTTTCTAATCCTAGTGACACTATTCCTGAGTTGAACGATTAATCCCCGGGTACTTGTCACTATACTGTACTACAACGATCAGGTACACTGCCTGGTGGGGGTTGTAAGCTTCTCGAGATCCCTGGAGAGGTAAAACCTGTTGCGAGGGTGCAATTCACACGTATCAATTTTGATGAAATCTTCAACCTTTTGTTGGAAAACCCGAACTATGACATCAGCTCTATCCGATGGATTAAGGTAAGGATATCTTCTCATGCACCTTTTTATCTCTAGCTAGTTAACGTTGCATGTAGAAGTAATGAAGAATTGTGGATTGCCTAGGATACGGCAGATGGCAAGTGCATCAAGGTAATGACTGTACATGTACCTTGGTCCACCGGTAAAGCTTGATGGAGGAATAATTTTCTTCCATATCTCAGATCCAAAGTGGTCTCCCTTGAGATTGCGTCACAAATCCCAGACAAACATTCACTTCTGATGTTACTTTGTTTGGATCTACGAAATCGAGACGGTCTTGTTCTAGGGAACAGTAAACTGATACAACATATTGTTGAAATAGTCTACCACTTCTGAAAAGCAATCCATATTCATCAAACCGTTCATGGAGCTGGTACGTATAGTATGCGTTCATAGATAACTTTGTTCTTTTCCGTCTTCCATTAACACTTTGGACCGTCATCTTTGTGTTAAAACCTGGTTGGCCATATACAAATAGAAGAGAATATTGGAGAGACATGTATGAGCTATGAAGTTTGTTGATTCTTTTAAGACGTCTGTCTCTATATTATATGATAACATCATAGTCTGTCTTTGTATTTGTGCCACTTTCGAACACAATTGCACCTAGAGTTCCAGATGAAGGTAGCTGGTATTGGTTAGCACCAACTACATTGTATAACTGAATTTTCAAATAAGTTATGTTTCCTTCGTTACATTTATCTCGTGCTGTTCTGAAAGTTTGCACTAATTCATTGTGGCCATCCAAGATCTGTATCAGGCGTTGAACAATTTCAGGTTTCAGATTACTCTTATCTAATCCACCGAAAACTTTGAGTGTGTTTTTGACTTCATTTTGTGTATCATAGAAGTAAAGTTGCAGAAACCGTGGGTCTTCATTCTCCTTTGGGCATAACGTGCCTATCCAATGATAAATTTGGCCTGAAATCTTGAAAACGTATGGGCCTCTTCCATTGTTCACTGACTCGTCAATTTGTGAACCAAAAGATGTCATACTAAACATTTGGTTGTATGCACGAATGTTATCTAAAAAATGTTTATCTTTGAATAATTCTTTGAAGTAAAATGGAGGATTTAACTCCTTTGGTAGGTGTACTTGTCCATCAGCACAACACCGAGTATACTTGATTCTCTTCCCGTTGCTTTCTTTTAGCCTCTCTCCATACCAAAAGGTTGCGTTGCAGTATTGACATGCCAAAGAACAGTCACCCAAATCGATGTACAAATCTGAAATCTCTGCATTGGAAAATTTATAACAATGTTATTTCTCTTTTATAAAGTTTCATAAAATGTTGATGCATATAAAAAATATATATATGAAGCATTTTTGTACCTTCATTGGATGGTGTTGTTGAATGATTATTTTCATAATTGGCTCTGTAAGGCTTGTTTGATTCTATCATATTTTTAACCAAACGATGTATATCAACATCATGCTTAGATCGTCTTTTAGGCTGCAACGTTTTTTGCCTATTCTGTTGCGCATTTTATTTTCTTTGACGTTTTTTTTCCTGACATAAGACAACAAAAAGTAGGAGGTTATGTTAAAATATGGTTAAAAAAGATGAAAAAAAGGAAAAACCAAAAATATTATAAACATTTGGCAGCAAAGTGTCTGTAAGTTGTCTACTTGAACAGTTACTTGTTGTTGATGTATGTTCAGTTATCATTTGAATATGGTCATAACTTATTTGTGGATCATTGGATGTGTGAGCAACAGTTTCTGCAACGCTGGTCATTGAATGGTTGGGTTGTTCATTAGGATTCATGTATATGAAATCGGTGTTCACCCTGCTTTTGCCATAAGGCTGGTTCATTTGAAGTTGACCATAATTTGGTGAGGCACCTATGGTTATGATATATGTCGAAATGTCAGTACATGTATATATTTAGATATTTTCAAAATAAAAGTACAACTTACCATTTAATTCATTATAATTCTGACAACAAACTGAATTGCAGGACGAAGTGGCATAATCAGTAGGCGGCATACATTGTTGGACACCATGAGACACGAAATCGCCACAGGTATTAGTAAAATTTGGAAATTCTGAACTGGTGATACTGGTTGAACGTTGATGAATAGGATTTAGGTTATAGGCATTGGTGAAGCCATTAATGCAAACACTATTTGTGGATTCTAATAGATGAGTACCTGCATTTAATTTGCATGCAAAATTATTTTTAGGGTTTTAAAAGTCTGTTTTCATTATAACTTGTAAACCTGTAAAATGCTTACCACGTGCATTTATATAAACATTTGAATTAGCTTTACTATAGTAGTCAGTGCTATATTCGTTGCGTAGCACAAACTGCCCAGGATAAAAAGGATTCACCATGCATTCATAGGCTGAATGAAGATAGCTCTTTTCATTTTTTGGTAACATTCTTGAGTTTCTGCTATACCTGAAAACAATGTAAATAAATTATTTTTTTTTCTTTTTTTTTAAAACATTTAAATAAATACTGATCAAGAAGTAAATGTTACCTTTAAGTTTTTTCCTCTTACGATCTTCGATGGAGTAATGGCCATCATTTCTCTTTTTTTGATGTTCACATCTAATGTCATTGGTTGATAAATATGAAGGTATGTTTCTTGAGGTGCATTAACCAAATTGTTTGTCGACATCGGTTGTGTTTTTGTAGGCTCAGAATAACGGTAATGGGAATATTGTGGCATCAGGGGTTGGGTTAATGGATCATCTGGTTGATGTGACACTCTACGCTTTTTTGGACCAGAATGTTTCAGGTAAGACATATATTTTTTAAATGCGTTTGATGATTCTATTATTTTTGGTTCTCGAGGCATATTTTCAAATTTACAAAAGTGTTCGATACAAATATGGATTGTATATAAAAGTTTAATGCAATAACTAACATAAGCAAAAAGTAAACATATAGCAGTAAGTGTAGAGCATTTTTTTTTTGGTTATATGTAAATCCAACAAAACTGTTAGTAAACATATCTACCATAACTTGCAAACAACTAACTAACATTAGAATAATTACCTATTACAGAGATGTTGGAAGATGGCTAATGTTCAACAGGTATTGAAGGTCTTGGATGCAAAAATGGAACCAAAGGAAGCAGTGAGGACCTGAAAAGGAAAAACAAAATAAAAGGAATAACCATTTGTAAAGTTCTCAAATGTATATGCATAGGTGCAATCACATGTAACTTACAGTTAAACAAAGATTTTGATGATGCACAAAAGACACTCTTTTTTTGTTTGATGCATGTGTGTGACCTTAGTAGGACAAAGATAACCTTTGTAGAAGAAGATTCTAGTCTCACGTGAGATGTTGTGTATGTGTCAAGAATCAACAATATGAACTATGTCTCAACAGTAACCCCATGAAGATTACGGGGTGATTACCATTGCTACAATGTTTGTAACAGTTGTCCTACATGAGGTTACAAATGAGTTCCGTAATACTTTATACTAACATACCATGTGACATGGTACATGTTTTTGTACTCCTCCAATAGCATAAGACCTTATGGCACTTTTGCAGAAAAAAAAAAATTATATGTGGCTTCTAGTTACGAATAGACAACCATGTAATACTTTTTTTTGCACCGTTTCAACTCACTTTTAGTATATAATAATAATAATAATAATAATAATAATAATAATAATGAGTGAGTATTTGATATAACCTCTAATCTTAGGGAGTGTTTTGTTTGAGAGTCGGAATGAAAAAATGACTATTGTTTGGTTAGTGGGTTTTGCTTTTAATAATGAGTAGCAAAACCCTCAAAGATAGTTATTTTCTAGACCCACCAAAAGTGATGCGTTTCTTAACCTATACCTATTCCCATAATCATAGTCATTCCTCCTACAAACCAAACACCCCCTATAATTGTATAACAATTAACCAATGGGTCTTGAGCATGATTAGAGACTCGTTTAGACATGTGCTATAAACGACTCATCTAAGACATGGAATTCGCTAAAC
This sequence comes from Artemisia argyi, assembly GCA_030686995.1. Lineage (NCBI taxonomy): Eukaryota > Viridiplantae > Streptophyta > Magnoliopsida > Asterales > Asteraceae > Artemisia > Artemisia argyi. Next base: position 33,264,248 of record CM060683.1, read on the forward strand.
TCGAAACCATCTACATTAATGATTCCGACTAGGGGTGGAAACGAGCCGAGCCAAGCTCGAGCTTAGCTCGTTTATATTTTAGAAAGCTCGAGCTCGACTCGTGGCATGATTTATAAAGCTCGAGCTCGGCTTGGGGCTCGACTCGTTTGTGATGTGCGTTAAAAAAATGCTTGGCTTCTTAAGCTTACGTGTTCGACCTCGTTTCTATATAAAGCTCGGGTTCGGGCTCGTTTATCAAATGAGCTCTAATTTAGTCTCGAGCTCGTTTATCAAATAAGCTCTAATTTAGGCTCGAGCTCAGGGCCGCCCTTGTTTAGGTTTGGCTCATTTGAGCATTTTACCGATCTGATCCCGATCTTTGCACAAAAAGTTTGGCTCGTTTTCGATATAACACACACTAAAACAAGGCAGGTGTGCCGACCATTTCGAGTTTAATATTTGAAAATTCATTATAATATTCGCCTTATTAGTGGCCCATTCATGGGCTAATTTTGGCCCGCAAAATTGTCCGATATAACCCAACTACAAAATCACAGACAACATCACACTATCCTACTAAACAACAAACAAACCCCTTCCTCACTTCACTCCCCATCTCAAGACACGTAAACGAAAAAGAATAACAAATAAACAAAAGATCTCAGTAAGGTGGTGTATTTCGTATCTCGTATGAGATCTCAAGATCTTTTTAGATCTACACCTATAACACATCATAGATCTTAGCCGAAAAGAACACACATGATTGATATGTTTGTACCAACGGTGTTTTTGTTGATTCGAATAGATACACAGCGTGTGCTGCTCAATATTACTTTGTTGTCGTGGCCTTAGAAAGAAAATGAGAGTGTTTGTGTTTCGTTGGGGAGGATGACAAGATTAGAGATGTAGTAAGCTGTGGATGTGTTACTGCGTTTCATTGTTGGGGAGATAAGAAGACTGTGTGTTAGATGTGGGGGCGGATAGTTAGGGTGAAATGGGATTAGTGTTTTGATATGTCGTCTTTAAGTGGTCTTATAATCCCTTTGATTTAGGGTTTGACACTTATTGGGATTGCTATCTAAAAACTGATTAATGGGCTGTTAACATGGATGGTGGTTAATGAATTAGGTAGAAAAGTCACACGAAATTTGTTTGTGCTATAAATTTTAATAGGTTGAATAAAATATTGCTAAACTTATTGGGTTTTCCTATCAGTTGGGCTGCTACACTGAAATGGAATAGGTTTACATATTCCCGTTACCAATAAGTTAATAACCAATAACAATTATATTCGAAATGATTTATGCAACCACAGTAATAAAAAGTGAATACAAAAAATGCATTAAAACCTGACATATCAATTTCAAAAACAACAACTAACTATGATAACAAAACGTAACGAGGCAAGAAAAAAAAAGCACAAAAATGCCCGGCGCAACGCGGCGGGTATCGAATTCCTTGTTACTAGTATAAAAGCATTAGAAAAATAAAATAAAATTAAAGTCGGTGATTAATAAGCAAATCCAAACACAAACCGACCTTTCCCCAATTCCCCCACGGTCCCTTTTATACTCTCCCGGTCTCCCCGTCAAAAAACTCTAGGGCACCAGTCACACCACCAAACCACCATGAACAACAACAACAACAAAGCCCGTAAAAACTTCCGTCGCCGCTCCGACTCCGACGACACCGACCCCACCGAAGACTCCCCCAAAACCACCACCACCACACCTCCCAAACCCCAATCAAAACCTAAAAAACCCTCCCTCTTAAGCTTCGCAGACGACGAAATAACCGACTCTCCAATTAAAACAAAACCTAATAATCCATCACGTTTATCAAAACCTAATTCATCATCTAGTCACAAATTAATCTCCGCTAAAGATAGAATCTCATCCAAATCCAAAACGACGTCGTTTTCATCTTCCAATGTCCAACCCCAAGCCGGTACTTACACCAAACAAACTCTCCTCGAGTTACAAAAAAACACCAAAACTATCGGCAGCAGTAGTATTCGTAAACCTTCCGAAAAGCTCGAAAAGCCGGAACAAAGCGTTGTTGTGTTAAAAGGTATATTTAAGCCTCCTGAACAACAACTTTCTATTAATAGTAATAACAGTAATGGTGATAATGATAGTTTAGATGAGGATAGTGAGGATGTTAGGGATGAGAGGGGGAAAGTGTGGACTCAGGCGGATATTGATGTGGCGAAGGCGAAACGCGAGAAGTTTAGGAAGTCGAGTGGTAGTGCGTTTCCGGAGTATATTGCGCTTGATGGAGGGAGTAATCATGGTGAGGCGGAGGGGTTGAGTGACGAGGAGCCGGAGTTTGTTGATAGAGTTAGGGTCATTGGGGATAGGGATAGGGATAGGGATGAGGTTAGGCGCGGTGTTTTTGAGGATTTTGCGGCGAGTAGTGTGGTGAGGAGTGATGGTGATGGGGATGGCGTGGATGAGGATGATGAGGAGGAAAGGAAGTGGGAAGAGGAGCAGGTTAGGAAAGGGTTAGGGATGAGACGAGAGGAGGGGATTGTGAATGCGAATGTGAATGTGGTTCAGAATGTTGGTGGTCGGTCGAGAGATGTGTATGGTAGTGGTGTTGGTACGAGTAATGTTGGGCTGAGTGTTGGGGGTTTGAGTATTGGGGGTTCGGTTGGGTGGGCGCCTGATTCTGGTCCGGGTTTGGGTTTGAGTTCGGATACGTTGACGATTGCTCAACAGGGTGAGCTTTCGATGAAGGCGTTGCACGATAGTATTAGGCGGCTTAAGGTATGTATAAACGACTATTGTTACATTTGTTACTATGATACTATCCTATGATTGTTGTGATAATTAGTGTCACTTAAAGTTCCTTTAGATATATGGTGGCGTTTGTTATGTAAAGTAATTGGATCTTTGCCCCACGTATGCACTGGTATAGTTTCAATTTAGGCAATCGTAGCAACTAAACATAGTTGATGCATGTGGTCGTCATAAGAAAAAATGACCTGCCCTAAGGGAAACATGCGTTATGAATAGAAAACGGTGCATAGTTCTTTCATACCAATGCTCTGTTTGATAAACACGTTAGCAAACTAGCCCATTGCCAATCTGACAGGCTAGAAGATATGTCGCTATTAGTTTTTCAAATGGTATAGCCAAAGGATAGCTCCCTCAGTCTAGTGTTTGTGTTTTATAATTTTAATTAAGGGGTGTAATTGATATCGTGAACCAACCATTTCTCTCACTTTTGACTTTTGATAAGTACCTTTCATTTAAATATATTTAATTAGATTAGGGGAGCAACTAAGCATCTAGAAGATAGAAGTAGAGATCCTAAATCTTAAGAATGCATAATCAACTCAACTACACTGTTTCATTAGATCCTAATGACCACAATTGTTTTCAGTTAGGTGTCATACAAAGAGCAGATAGATTTCAAATGGAATTCTATTTTGCACCAATGTTGCAACTCAAGCCGGCATTTACACTAAACAAACACTTCGCGAGTCACAAAAAAACACTAGAACATTCCGAAAACCACAACCCGGAAAACTCGAAAAACCTGAACCTAAGCACATTATTGTCTCAAAAGGTTTATCTAAATTTACTCTTAAATGGTTCAACCTCGTACTAATAGTAACAATGTTGCAACTCAATCTGAAAGGTCAACCTCGAAGTACTAGCAGAGAACCAAAAGTAGGCAATTAATGATCTTTTCAGCAATGCTTAACACTGGTGGAATTTATCAGTAGCACTAGGCCAACAACCTTAACACTGCTGTTTGAACTTCTCATCTATTGCCTATGTGACATGAGTTGTTATTAATGTGAGACATGATGTTACATGGCACCGTAAGCTATGCATGCACTGTTTAATCCATATGGTACAACTTTATGTGTGGTTTGTTAGATATTGTGTGCTAGTTTCTTATTAAGTTTTTTTGTTTTTTTTGCGAACAGCCTTTACCCAGCATGAACTGTTATAATTATAACTATAACTTGTCTTTCAGGAAACTCATGGCCGCACATTAACTACTTTGACAAAAACTGATGAAAACTTGTCCGACTCACTGACGAAAGTTGCAGCTCTTGAAAATGCTCTTACTGCTGCCGGTGAGAAGTTCATCTTTATGCAAAAGCTTCGTGACTATGTTACTGTTATATGTGACTTTTTGAAGGTATGAATATGTTTAATCTATGAGTTGGCATCTTCTTGGGTTTCTTTTTCTTTCATTAGCTAACGATATTTTAGGAATTTGTTTCTGTTATCTTCTATATGCTATATCTGCTGATCACCTTAGAGTTTAGAAGTGAAGAAAGCATAAAAAAACTTGTCTATGTCTTGTTTTCTTGTTTGAATTTGTGCATTGACACCGTTGCTTTGTTATTGAAGGATAAGATAACCTAAAGTTCTGGTAAATTATGATATATTTGGTCATACAGAACCTCTTTATGGTTAAATAGGAAGTTGAAGCTGATCAACAACCTTGATGGTTCTATTTTAAGTTTAAGGCTTCGCTATCTCGGGGATAAATAAATTTTTTGTAAAAAAAACTAAACGATGTGCTGTCTTGCTGTCTGGGGATAATGTAAAGACATTAAACTTAAATTTTGAGGAAACATACATTGCATTTGATCAAAGATCTTAATAAGGTGCTAATATTATTTAGAGGCATTGTATATTCTGGTGGATAATATTGACTCAATGGAGACCTGCACTATTCTTCAATAATCTATTGTTTCTAGTGTCTCCCACCCTGATTTGTAGTTTCACATGTTGTATTAAAACTCTTTGTAAAAGCATAACATTGTAGTTCTGTTAGTTGAAAGTACTAAAAACTTAAAAGTGAAAATTCAGCTAATAGCATTCTCTTTTTATTGTTATATAACCTCCTGTTTATTATTTTCAATCGCAACAAAGACCATTTTCCCATTGTAATTGAAGTATTTCCTGAAAATTTGCGTTCTTCTTTCTCTTGATGTCCTCATTCTCTCATGGTATATAACATCAAGTTCTAGTGAAGTTTTCTCAAATAGCTTATTAATAGGTATTATGTATTAATTGTAAACTCAATGCTGGTATCTTCAGTTCAGTTATATAAAATTTCGCATTATTACTTGATCTGAAAGGAACACAACCATAGTAGCATTTTTTAGAACAAGAGTGCGAATAAAAGGTCACATGCCCTAACTGTTTACCTGTAGTAGTGTAGCCAAAAGATGAGTATTTTAAATCTTGATAAGAAACCTTGATACGACTAATAGGCTTCTACTGTTAATTCTGGTCTCAGTTAATATACTTCATTGAGCCATTTGTACTAACTTATTAGGTTTATTTTTATAAACAACTTATTAATAAGCTGAATGGCATTTGCTTACTGAGTAAAAATATTCAAGAAAGTCTCGAAGATATGTCAATCATCTGAGCTAAGTAGTTAGACTATACTAAGAGGAAATACAGGCTTAAATTTACGATGTGTACATTAATACCTCTACTAAAACTTCTAAATAGATGTTTGTGTATGGAATAAGCCATATCTTCAAAGGTGATTATAGCTATAAACTGTACTCAATGAGCCAAGTTAATCTGTTTTCTGCTTTAAAATTCAGGAAAAAGCTCCATTCATTGAGGAACTGGAGTACCAGATGCAGAAGCTTCACAAAGAACGTGCAGAAGCTATCATGGAAAGAAGATCAGCTGATAATAATGACGAGCTAATGGAACTTGAAGCATCAGTTAATGCAGCAATGGCAGTTTTCAACAAAGGCGGCCTCACTTCCTCCATGGTTGAAGCCGCTACAAATGCCGCTCAGGCTGCATCAATCGCCTCAAAAGATTCAAGAAACCTTCCTATAAAATTAGACGAATTCGGTCGGGACGTGAATCAACAAAACCGTATGGATATGAAGCGAAGAGCAGAGTCCCGACTACGCCGGAAATCTCGATCAGAATCCAAAAGAATGTCGTTAATGGAAACTGATTGTTCCATAGAAGGGGAATCAAGCACGGATGAAAGTGATAGTGAAAGCACAGCATATGAATCAAACAGGGATCAGTTACTTCAGATAGCTGGACAGATATTCAGTGATGCAGATGAAGACTTCTCTCAACTTTCATCTGTCAAAGAAAAATTTGGAATGTGGAAAAAAGATTACGCGTCGAGTTACAGGGATGCGTATATGTCATTGAGTATACCTGCAATCTTCTCTCCTTATGTAAGGTTGGAGCTTTTGAAATGGGACCCACTTCATCAGGATTCAGATTTTGATGAAATGCAGTGGTACGTACGCTCTGCTCGAATTTCTTGAACCTGATAGAGGAAGTTATTGCCCAGCAGTTGAGTGGGTGAGTAATCTGCTGGCAAGGTCGATGAATTCATGACAAGTATCTACCTGTCATGAACTAACCAATTAAATTATGGGAATTTCATCAAAGAGTCATGTTTTTCAAATCCTTATTGACAAAATGCTGCAAAAGTGTGTTTTTATGCCAAAAATAACCATCAATTTGCAAAGTCTGTTTTAGAGACTAAACGTTGTTATTGTGGAATAATATTCCCTTGAAAAAATGCAATAAAAGGAATAGTTTAGTTCTGCAAATAAAGAACTTTTAAAATATTGTTACGGGAATTAAAGTACTTGCAATTAAATGGAGGATAATTTGTGTTCTGCTAAAAAGCAACTCCACATAAACTCAAAATGTTTGTAAAAGAAAAGTTCCAAAAGGGCTTATACCGCAAAGTAAATAACTTCATTTTCTTTTCAAGGTATCTTATTTTCCTTCTAAAGTACGCGGAAAATGCAAAATAAATTTGTTATGTTCTGCAAGCAATAAAGTCAATTTTTTGCCAATAAAATAAAATAAAATAAAAAATAAAAATAAAAAAATCCAAAAAACTTATCCCGCAAGTGGACTTATTTCATAATTTCTTTTTGTACATAATTGATGGCTGTTTTGATTCAAACACATATTTCTATGGCATTTTGTTAGAACACCATGTTTAGGGTATGGCTACTTTGATAAAATTCTACTTTTCTGTTTTTTTATCTTTAGCTAGTTATTGGGTGAAACCAAATTAATTCTTTATATTGATGTTGATTTGTTTGTTCAGGCATGAATTGCTCTTCAGTTATGGTATGCCTGAGGATGGAAGTGAAATGGACCCAGATGACGTTGATGCCAATATTATACCTAATTTGGTTGAAAAGGTTGCGATTCCTATATTACAGCACGAAGTAGCTAATTGTTGGGATATGCTTAGTACTAAGGAGACAAAGTATGCTGTAGCTGCTGCAACTTTGGTTTTGGGTTATCCTCTTTCCAGCAAAGCAATCAATGAACTTGTGGTTGTTCTACGTGACCGGCTTTCTGATGCAGTTGCTAATTTGATGGTATGAATCTTTTTTGTTTATTATAAATGGAACTTTAGTCGAAGTGTCAGACCACTAAACCTTTAGCATTTTATAGGTTTAAGCAGTAACTCCGCTCCTAAAAAAAATTTTGGTCATTTGTTTGCAGTTTTTCTCTAAGTAAGAAATCTTTTTTTAGGGATTAAAGCTTGGGAAACTGGTTTAAGTAGACGAAATGGAACTTTTTGTTGTGACAAAGTAGCCAAGTGTCGGACGATTATAACAAAATAGCCAAGTATCTGGCAGGCATCCTTGCGGACACTTAAAATTTAAAAAAATAAGTTTGCGTAATTTGAAGAAAAAAGTAACCGGTAGCGGAATGAATTTTGGTATATAAAATATATACATGTTATTTAACATTGTTTGGTCAAATCCGTAGTAAAAGATAAATCTCTGCAAAATTGTTTGCAGACTCGTAATGTACATTATTTTTGTTACTTTGATCAGTTTCCCTTAAAGTGAAGCCACAAAAAAAATATTAAGTTTAACAGATTCCATCGATTAAATAATGAAAGGTGGTTAGTTGGATCTAATATACAAAAATGTTAAGGGAACAACTATTTCGGAATAAAGTTTAACGGTTAACCCACAAAAAATGGTGAAAGTTAGTAGCTTTTACCATATTATCAACCTTTTTTTTACGATATTCTGATTTTGTATAATTTGTCAACAGGTACCAACGTGGAACACACTAGTTTTGAAGGCTGTACCAAATGCAGCTAGATTTGCAGCGTATAAGTTTGGAATGTCTGTACGTCTAATGAGGAACATATGCTTATGGAATACTGTTCTCTCGACCTCTGTTCTTGAGAAGATTGCTCTTGATGAGCTTCTTAGTGGAAAAATCATTCCACATCTTAGAAGTATTCAGTCTGACATTCATGATGCAATCACAAGGACTGAGAGAGTTGTTGCTTCACTCTCTGGTGTTTGGTCAGGCCCGAGTGTCACTGGTGAACGAAGGTACGGTTAGTTATTGTGATTTACGTAATACATATTCTTAGGAATGGCATTGGGGGCGGGTTTGATGCGGTGCGGCCATCCCCATCTCCAAACCCGATTACAATAATCATCCCCAAACCCGCCCAATCCCCCGATGGGATCTTATCGGGGCACCCCGTTAAGGCGAGCTGCTCCCCCAAACCCGCCCCATTCCCCCGTTGGGGATCTATCAGGCTGTCTTCTTTGGGCACGATGCTCCACCAAACTCGTGTCGCTCTCCGTTTATTATCATTTTTTCACTATTAACAATATTATTTTATGCCATTACTTGAAGAATCGAGAACCTATTAATAAAAATTTACGCATTGGCCGCCTTATGAAGTCTTCAACAATAGTATTAAACATAAATAACGATATGCTACTTGCGTCATAAATCACAATTTTTTTAGAATAATATGACACAAAACTAGTGTATCCATGATCACAATCTACAATATTACAAAGATAAAAACTGACGAAAATTAGAGAATTATATGGTTAGTATGTAAAATACTAACACAATATTTAATGTATATAGATATATGTATATGTATATATATGTTTTTGGGGCGGAGCGGGGATGTTGTGCCCCGTCCCTGCCCCAAACCCAATAAAAATCCCTGTTAAGGCCCCAAAACCAGCCCTGTAACCCGATAAGCAGGCCCCGACCCGCCCGGAAAAATTCGGGTTTCTTGTTTCTCCATCGGCTTCGGGTTTTGTTTTTGGCCATCTCTACCATATTCTATCACTACACATGCTTATGGCATCTCCATTCTCCAATAGGAGGAAGAGGAATAGCTGTTTTTGCTCTAAAGTCTTTTAAAAGCTTTTTGCCACATGAGCAATGTCTTTTCTTTCTCAAAGGCTTGAAAAGCTCTTTGCATTGGAATATATAATTATAAATGATAAAAGTTAGTGAAATAACATTTCTTCCCTTTTTAAAATCGGTTCGGTTTCATTGGTTATGATGTATTGTGCTGTTTGCCATTGTATCTGAATCATTTTTTCTCTTTGCATTCAACTCCTCCTAGTTGGTCCAACTGTTTAGTTTGATTCACTGTTATCTTTTCCCCCCAAGAGGAGTTGTGCCTCAAAGTGAGTGCCTTCTTGTCATATAACCCCTCTGTTCCAGAAATATATGTCCACCTTGCTATTATAATGTCCCAAAATATTATTCTGTCTTCCCAAAAAGATTGTATAATTGATTAGTTTACTCATATTATCACCAAACTTAAAGAAAGCGTATAGTATTGGTCCAAAGGTAAAATACTAAAATGTCATTCTGCAAATTTAAAACAGTAATAGTTTATTTGTTGTGTAGATTGTGTTATTGCCTAGTGGACAGTAATTTTCGTGACGGGGGGAGAGACATTTGTCTGATCAGTTTTCAGCTCTAAAAAACCTTAGTAACTATTGCTTCAGGAAAAGCTTTATCAAAAAATATTAGCTATTGCAGAGTAGTTACATCTATTGATCAATACTCACTTTATTTCTTGGTGTTGCATTTTCAGTCCAAGATTACAACCACTAGTAGATTATTTGCTTGTTCTTGGAAAAACATTGGAAAAGAGGAAGACGTATTCAGAGACAAATGGACTTGCTCGCCGCTTGAAGAAGATGCTTGTGGAACTTAATGAATATGACTTTGCTCGCCACATCAACAAAACCTTCAATCTAAAAGAAGCTCTATAGACAGCCTTCTTGACCATTTTTCTGGTTTGTAACTTTTTGTTAGATCGGTTATTTGAACAATGTGAAATATAGTGCAGAGTACTACAATTCGTGGTAGTAATCACATCGATTCTTAATGTACTAAAATTGCTTTGATAGTTTGGGTCAACCTTAGTTGGGGCAATGCCGTCTGCATCTTTTCGGTAAGGAAGTTGAAGTAACAAAGATGTTTATTTTTCAGGATATATTGGGTGTTAGTGGGTGCTTAATTCAAACTGCTCATCCGTGAATAATAAGTGCTTATTTGTTATAAAATAAGCAGACAAGCACTTTTAGCTAAGTACGGAAAACTTCTTATCTACTTAAAAGAAAACAGTTGAGCGATATATAAGCAATTTCAAACGCCCTCCAAGTCGAAGATTACAAATGAGCATTTTAGTGCGGAAGCCAGTTGGTTTTTCATGCATTTTTGCATATGATATGAAAAATCTTGTCAGACACTTTTTATTCATTCTTTCCGATCATATACAAATATCTGTTGCTTTTGGGTGTAGGTTTTTCATTCAAAGGGACAACATACGAATCGTTTTATTGTTTTTGTGCTTTTATTTTTTATTTTTTATTTATTTATTTATTTATTTATTTATTTTGGTATTTTGGTAGCATGTTTGCTGTTACGAGGTGGTGGTCACTGTGTTCATGAATTATTGCAGCTATGCGAGACTTAAATCTGACATCAGTAAATTCTACCTAAAAGAAGAAAAGTAGATGCTGTTTATGATTATGTAAAGTAGCTCCCAGAAGCACTTGAAATTTGAAGTATTATTGTAAGTTGGAAAGTCGCCAGGCCTATATATTTATGCAGTATGCATCCTTGTACCGTATCTTTTCCTTGTTCTTAATAAATAAATCATAAGTAGCATTGTGCCCATACCTTTTGTCAAATTCAAGATTCTTGTAGGTGGGTAAACTTCTTCAAAAGAGTATGAATGGAGAAGATCGTTACAACGGAATGAAAAATATTATGTTTGTTTACAAATATAGAATGCAATAACTCATTATATGGAGTCACTGAGTCACCCATTACATAAAAACCACCATTTTTATTTATTTATTTTCTTTTTAACATTAGGGACCCTTTGTTTTTTTCATTACATGTTGGAATGAAATCATAATTATATAAAAGCTCTTTATTAACTATCTAACAAACAAAAAATATATCATCAAAGGCTCTTTTAGTCCTTTTATTATCGATTGTATTCTATTTTATCATAACAACAAAACATATTTATAATCGTAATGCGTCATTCCATTACTTTATTTATTCCATTACGACGTTCATTCCATTCCGTCATACAAAACAGACCCCAAGTTTCGCAGTTAGTTCTTCCAGGTTTGTTGGGGCTGATTTTCCAACAGGTGGCATTCACAAACTTACATTGCGCATGCCTAGTTTTACCACCAGTAAGTGTTGTGCATGTTCATCTTAATTATCTTATACAAATACTCATTTTGGAGTTGGGTTTCGGACTACACACCTGAGACGTGTAACATCTCAGTTTTTAAAGAAAATAATAGCGGGTTTATCTAAATTCCTATTGGTTACGTCTAGTATTTAGAGGAATAAATAGAAAAGTCCCACTATTAGTTGAATTAATAATATAAGTAGTCGGGACTTGGCAACTAATATGAGATATATAGTTCGGATTCAGTTTGCAACATGATTTTACTACGAGGGCTAAATGTGACAAATAGCCAAACTATTGAAAAAGATCAAGATATATTTTATACTTATTAAAAGTCGGTTTAGAAAACAGATATATACTCCCTCCATATCCACGATATAAAAAAAAAAAAAAAGAAGAATCAGGAGCAAGAACAAGGTTTCTTCACCATGAAGAATTCATCAAAAATCATAATCCTTATCAAGGTTTAGCAAGGATTAACAAGAATTAATAAGGATTATCAAGGCTTCAATGGTTATGAAGAATCAAAGAGCTTCAAGGGTATTATGTGTTCTTCCCCAATTCAAGGTAAGTAGTGAATCATGTGTTAATTTATGATTATGAGTTATGAGGTTATGTTTATAAAGTGATTTACATGGTTATATGATTAATTAGTGATTTATGATACAACAGGTGATTGAGTGATTGTGGAATATGATGGGATTATGTTAGTATTCAGATTATGAGTATGTTAGAATGTTTAGGAGGTGTTTATGTTGATTATTGAGTTGAACCAAACACCCTTTTATGCGATTTGTGATGTTAAACAAGTTGCTGAAATTTTCAGCAATGATTAGTTGTGTTTGAAATATCATATAAAATCAATAGTAGCTCGTATTGAATCATGGTTGGACTTTTTGGAAAGCCTAATGAGTATACTTCAGTTCTATGCTTTAAGTTTTGGCATATTTAGTAGTTAAATTGCTCTAAAATGCGATTTGGTACAGCAAAGGCTGATTTTGAAATGTGCAGCAAACCGAACTTTAAAAATTCATACCGGATAGACTGTAGCTCCGTTGGGAGTGTGCCATACCTTTTCGGAAAGGGAAAATAATATACTTTCAAGGAAAATTAGCCTCATGACCTGGTTATGTAGTTAAGTTGGTCAAAATGATGCATTTGCAGGCTGTTACAGAAAATCAGCAAACACCTTGTTTAGTGTTTTGATGATTATGACATGATATGATGTTTTTTGCAAGTCCCGGGTGATTATATGCTATGATAGCTTATGTTCTTAGCCCATATGGTTATAATTCATGTTATGAAAGTATATAACCAAGTGACAAGACTTGGTTAGCTTAACTCGAGCTCGCGAGCATAGTAGTGCATGTTTGGCGAGATTTATGCCATAACTAGTTTATGAGTTTATGCATTATAGTTAGTTTATGTGTGCTTAGTTGCACTTATATTTGCATTATCATGTTACATTCATGCCTAGTTGTTATGTGTTAACATTATGCGTATGCATCTATCATGATATAGGTGTTCAAAACATATCCAGAATCATTCATCTTGCATTACGACCCAGGTGAGTAACGGATTTTCAGTTAACATGTTTCGTAGATTAAGCGTGTTTTGTATATATACGCCTTTCTATATCTTAAGTACTATGTAATTATGTATCATGTTGACCCGTGAAGTCATATTAGTATCATGTTGACCCGTGAGGTCATATTAGTGTCATGTTGACCCGTGTGGTCATATTCAGTATCATGTTAACCTGTAAGGTCATATTAGTATCATGTTGACCAGTGTGGTCATATTCAGTATCATGTTGACCTGTTTGGTCATATTAAGTATCATGTTGACCTCTTTGGTCATATAAAGTATCAAGTTGACCCGTTGGGTCATATTAATTATCATGTTGACCTGTTGGTCATATTAAGTATCAAGTTGACCCGTTGGGTCATATTCGGTATCATATGTTGACATGTTTGGTCATATTAAGCATCAAGTTGAACCGTTTGGTCGTATTAAGCATCAAGTTGACCTGTTTGGTCATATTAATTATCATGTTGATATGTTTGGTCATATTCATTATCATGTTGACCTGTTTGGCTATATTCAGTATTAAGTAGACCCGATTGGTCCTATTCAGTAATATGTCGTGACTCAACGTCAGTATTATTTATAGCCAAAATTTAGTCATATACCATAGCGGTCTCAGCATTATGTTTATAGTAGTTCAGCTATAGTATCAAGTTATAGCTCAGCCTCGGTTTATGTTATTATAGTACAATTTTAGTAATTAATTCAATTTTAGTATCATGTCTTAGTATCATGTTGTAATCGAGCACAAGTATTTAGCTTAATCTTAATTTATATATGAATGCTATATGCGTTTAGTAATGTGTGCAAAGTGCTTTATGCACTTTTGGCCTACGATGCATTTATATATGCATGTCATATTCTATTAGGTATATGCTTATGCATTTTATAAGGCGCGCCAAGTGCTTAATGCACTTAATCAGTCAGAATGGTACTTTATGCATTACTCAATGTATTTAGTACTATAAGTATACAGTTATGTGATCACATACAGTTGTTCCAGACAAAGTTGGAACTTAGACCTCCTTAGTGGAGAATCGAGCCTTAGAATAGTAAATGTTCCAAAATCGGAACTCAGACATCATGTATGGATGATTTACTTGTTTATATGGCTCGTCAACTATGTATTTAGCCAGTATAGTACTATAAGTACTCAGTCAGTATGTGCTTATGCACTCAGCCAGTATAACTATAAGTACTCAGTCGGTTATGCACCAAGTATGTGCTTAGTTATGCAGTTAGTTATGTACTCAGTATGCTTATGTACTCGTTCAGTAACATGGTGTATCATGTATTTAATCATTTAGTGTTGTGCTTATGCAGTTAATCAATATTATGCTTCATGTAGTCAGAATAGTACTATATATACTTATTCAGCATCATGCTTATGTTTAGTTTATGATTCGATATAGTTCTGTTATCTCACTAAGTCTTATAGACTTACCGTTCTTAGTTTATATTTTGTAGGTATGCAAGATGAGACCATGTACATACTGAATGGGGCGTAATGGGTTAAAATGGTGTAGCTCGCGGGTTAGGTAACGAGTTTCTCATTTTCATCATTTGTTATCAGTTTGGAATGCCCTTAAATCAAGAACCAGCTTCTTTACCAAGTTTAAAGAGTCATTGTTATGTATTTTGCAAAGTTTAGTATTTTAACGGGATGTTTGAAATATGCCCGTATGATGTAGAAAATACGCTTCCGCTAGTTTTATCAATTTATACAGTTTACAAAATTATACATATTTAGAAAAAAGAAATCTGGGCATTTCAAGACGAGACTAAAGCATGTTGCTTGTCTTGTTATAGTTCAAAGCGCAAGACAGGACCCAAAGACGTGTGAACCTCTCAACTCTCAACAATGAAGCAGTTTATTGCTTTAACAAAGAGAAAGACAATTTTTTTTTTTTTTTTCTTTTTTTTTAGAAAGACAAATTAACATCGCAAACTTACTACATTGTAGGAATGCATAGCAGGAGATCAAGTTATATATGGTTCAAAAGAGCCCTTCTTATATCTTCTAACATAGTATACACATAATAAAGAAGAGTATTAAATTAGTTCTTTTTGGTCTACTTTGTCAAACAAGTCCTCCCCCAGATATTCGCCCAAACATTCGCTCACATAAATAAATAAAATAAAATGGGTAAAATACTACCCAAAAAAGTAAAAGTTCAAAATGTTGGACATTTAAATGCATATATTTTAGTTCAGTGATTAAATTTAGAAAGGGTGACAACTAACAAGTATGATGAATTTTCAAGTGATCAACCCTTTTAAGTATCGTAGGATAACCGACCACTAAACCAAAACACTAAGTAAGCAAGCAACATGAACATATAGTTTTATTATGATAATAAAATCAAGAACATGACATAAAGTTAGAATATGAGAGATAGAAGAAAAATAAGAAAAGACAAAAAATTATTACCATTACAATAACATATCATTATATAAAAATATGTTTGTGATTAATTCTTGGTACTAGTCCTATCCTAAATCTAGCAAGTAACTCTAATAAAGGATGGTGCGCTTGCATGGTAGACTTGTCTCGTTGGACATTAATTAGGTTGATCATCATCCTCGTACGCGTCCTCAATACTTTGGAACACGAAAATCGTGAGCATACCAAAATAAACCACAAATAGGACCACAATGCATACAACCACGAATGGGACTATGGCGCAATCGGGCATGTAGTACGGCAACACAAACATGGAAGGAAAGAGAATCACTAGAAATGCAGTCCAATGGATAGGATAATCGTTGAAGCTTGTGTCTTGTTTATAACGGCATGCATACTTCCAAGCAAAGTAATATGCAACTAGGATCACAACAAATAAGATTCCACAAATAGCTGAATACACAATCATATTGAGTTTGTGGGGAACAAATATCACAAGCCCTAGCAAGAAAGGTGTAGGAATTGCGGAGAAGCAACCGATAGTTTTCAAGATGGTGTAATGGATATTCTTCATCCAACGTTGTAAAAAGAAGCCAGCAAAAACCAAAATAATAGATGATAGTGTAGCAACTGATTATAAGGCATCGACTATGACCATAAGAATATCATG
Organism: Artemisia argyi; assembly: GCA_030686995.1. Taxonomy (NCBI): domain Eukaryota; kingdom Viridiplantae; phylum Streptophyta; class Magnoliopsida; order Asterales; family Asteraceae; genus Artemisia; species Artemisia argyi. Next base: position 33,280,396 of record CM060683.1, read on the forward strand.
ATGAGGTTTAAAAAGGGGTTTATTCCATTTGCTTTTTGGAGCAAGTCCCAACGGAACCAAGAGAGCAAGAAGAGCCGTCAAAAACAAAACACAGAAGTAATAATACGACCTGAAACAAACACATGCACAAACACGTACAGTTATTAGCTAGCTAGGAATTGAAGAAGATAAACAAAATTTAATTAAGAATCCAAGCCACAAAAGGAAATTAAAGATGAACTTACTGTGGATCAGCAGATGGTGCCTCTTCTTTTTCTTCTTCAATTACCTACGGATGAATCTCTCTAAACAACAACTCCATGCGGATGATATAGACGTATGTTAAAAGGTTTGTTTTTTTACTGGTGACCTTAATTAATGGGATTATGCGTTTGTGTGCATATATTTATATATAACGACTCCCTGTTGGAGTTGGAATAGCATTTCTTTTTGGCCAAAACTCAGTTTAGAACCCCGAACTTGTTAAAGTGGAATTTTTAGTACCCTTGATTATTAAAGGTATAGAACGGTACCCCAACTGGTTAAGTAGAATTTTTAGTACCCTACACACACATAAAATTATTACGTGACAATCATGTTAATTAGCCCGGCGCCCGTTAGGATTTAATGAGAAATAAAAAAACAAAGACGTTAACTCTTATATTATGCAGTAGAAACGACTCGACTCCCACATCTCTATTCAAGTTCCGTGATTTTGAAGAAAGAAAACGACTTTGTTCTCATAATTTTGAGGTGTACTCGTGGTGAAGGTGATACAAATAAACAAAATAAGATTTGATTAATTGTATCTTCCGTATTATTATTATTATTATTATTATTATTATTATTATTATTTATTTATTTTTTATTTATTTATTTATTTTTTTATTAAAACATCACTTCATTAGAAAAACATAAGATTTACAAGAAATTAGTGGGGAGCCGAGAAACAAGCTGGGCCCCCACCCCTCTAGCTATGGCAAAGCTAATTCTACTAAAAATATGATCAGCGGCACGTGCTCCCATGTCTTGAGTCAACGAGAATCTACGGATGCGTTTTAGTAAAGTCACTGCATCCTTCTCAAGCTCTCCTAAGGAAGAGAATGAGAAGGGGAGAAACCCATATCCACTGTTCGCACATTTAGTCTCGTATTTGGCCCGTTTGCGCTGTGCAGCTTCAACAACCGCACGCCCAGGGACAAAATCAGCCATGCTGGTCTGTGTCAAGGGGGAAATTATTATTATTATTATTATTATTATTATTATTATTATTATTATTATTATTGCGTCTTTGTAAATGTGGTAAATTATGGCATGTGTTTAACGTCTTAATGGGAGCATTTTTCTAATTCTCTTAAGTCTAATTATAGCTTAAAACAACACCTCACTTTACAAAATAGGAGGAGGTTGAGACATGTATCATTAATGAACTTAACACACATGTGACAAACATAAAATTAGTAGCTGTTCAGCAAATGTGAATTTCTCTTTACAACAAATGTAAACTTGAAACAAGTTTAAAGGCACAAAAATATCAAATAACGAAGTTCTTTTCTTACAAAGAATAATTTACGTAATTTTTTGTAAGTGATTTTGAATCATATATTGTTGTTGTTGTACGATGTTGTTTTCTTACAAAGAATAATTTACGTAATTTTTTGTAAGTGATTTTGAATCATATATTTGTTTTTTAAAAACATTATTTGTTGTTGTTGCTGTTGCTGCTGCTGTTGCTGTTGTTGTTGTTGCTGCTGCTATTTATATTATTATCATGAACGAATGTATAAAGAGGATGAAATAAGTTGTCTATGTTAGGAATTTCTATATTGAGAATGAAGATAAAAGGCTGTTTGGGTTAAGTTGGTTTTTAAAACTTTGTGGATGATAGGGTGAGTCATGAAAGATGCGATTACCTTGATCTTTCAAATGTTTTTTAGCTCCTCTGTTGGTAGTGTTTAGTTAAAGCTTTATGTGAACTTATTTACGGAATGATGCCTTCGTGTGATAGGACTTTGATGCTATATGTGAGGTTGTAGCTGCATATGCATGGTACTTAGAGTAATCTTGTAGAAGGGCAATGTAGTCCTGGAATATAGACATCAATAGAGTTTTTCAGCTTTGGTTATTGGTAGAGCGGTGGGGGATCATTTGCAAAGTGACCAAACTTTAAAAAAAGTGTAAAAAGTAATCTCATCCGTTGCATCATAATAAAAGATCTGATCAAATTAAAATGGTATATATTCACACAGGGCATACACGTCATTCCATTTCTTTATTTCTAATCTCTTCTCCCCTTTTTATCTCATCATCATCATCATCATCATCATCATCATCATCACCAGATGAAATACTCAACATCTCAACTGAGCCAGGTTATGCGTGATGCGTCCAGGCCCAGTTTGTATGAAATACTCATCATCTTTGCGTCAGCACCACCGTCTTCTGCCGTCACCATCAGGTACCAACTAATATATATATATATATATATATATATATATATATATATATATATATATATATATATATATATATATATATATATATATTTTTAATACTTTTCGACTTCATAATGTAAACATAGAAGATCTGTTGTTGAAATGTGATAAATATAATGATGCATACGAACTGCTCGACGAAATGCTTCAACCAAATTCATCATTTCATTCATATAAATCAAACCTCATTATTATTCCAGATCTGCAATGATTAACAGATTCCGCCGCCGTGTGACTGTCATCTTGCTAGAATGGAATGAAAAGATCACAGCAAGAATCTTTTTGAAATAGGGAAGAGGGTATTATGAAACAAATCCATTTATTGTTTCATTCACGATGTAGTTTAAAAAAAATGAAATATACAATGTTGGTTCAGTTCAGTATTGAGAAATAATAAAGTTGCATTTAAAGGAGCTAATAAAGAGCTATATTTAAGAGATTTGAACTAAATGATTTGAGGTTCGTGTTTTTTTTTTTTTTTTTTTTTTTTTTTTTTTTTTTTTTTTTTAATTTTATATATATAAAAGGAAAAGATGAAAGATTGATTGTTGTCTGTGTGATTTTTTGTTTGGACCGGTTGCCTGAGTCGGGATCTTACTTTTATCAAAGATTCATCAGTTAGTGGATTTTTTGTTACCTACTTATTTTATCCGATGTTCATCAGTTTATGCTTTTTTGTTATATTTTTTTAGTAGATGAACATATTAAATATCAGTTGTCTATGATTTTTTGTCTGTGTTCATCAGTTATTACATTATTTGTTATCTGCTTATTTTTTTTATGTTAGCTTCATCAGTTTATGCTTTTTTTGTTAATTTTTTTTTTTTTTTTTTTTTTTTTTTTTATTTAGTTGATGAATGATGACGTGTAGTACGGATAGGAGGCCTACTGGGCCTGGACTGTATTATACACACGGGCCTAGACTATTTCATACAAACTCTGGACGCATCACGCATAACTTGGCTCCGATCCTACAAACAAACTAGGCTCCGACACAACAACCTGACAAATCGGATACGACTAAAGCCCAGGCCCCGAGCAAGGCACAGTACGTGATACGTAGGGATCGCACCAGGTTTTACCTCTCAAGGGATCTTGAGAAGCTTACAACCCCCACCAGGCAGTGTACCTGATCGTTGTAGTATAGTATAGTGACAAGTACCGGGGGATTGATCGTTCAGCTAGGAATAGTGTCGCTAGGATTAGAAAGCCTAAATACTAGTTCTAAAGGTGAGGGAAGATTCTTTTTGTATTTTTATATTTTTTTGAAAGCAATTTAAAATCTCGGGTTTGAAGGATTTGGGGCGGAATTAGTTGCTATTCAACTAACCCAATACTAAGATGTAATCAAAATAAAATACTAAAAATGAAAAATAAACTAATTTATACTAAAGTTGTGAGCAGTAATTGGAGAAAATGTGTTTACTTAGATTTCACTACTCCCTAGACATCTTTTACACGTTAATTACTTGTTATAATTGCATGGATGACGGATCGTATTCCTTAATACCATTCATGGGGTGGCACACATAACTCCCCAATTCTATGAGCTCTTATCTCCTCCTACACCATGCCCAGCACAACTATAGGGATTGTAAACAGTGGCTCATGCATTAAATACAACCAATAAAGACCTAGTGCGCGTCGGTTCATGTTTCTTAAGACGTTCAAGCATGTTACCAATTGGAGATCTGCCAGTTTTCTTAAGCCTAACATATAAATCATTCATCCAAGACAAGAATAAACAAGTAATCAACACATAATCAACATCTAGGTTTCATTAGATCTAAGCAAACACAAGATAGATCTAGCCTAGCATGATGGAATTAAGACAAGAACAAGATATAGACAACCAACACATAGACATATTGATTGAATTAGAAGAACACTTATCTTGATTAAACATGCAAGGTATCAAGGGGTTGGAACCCTTGAAAAACCTGTAAAGTTACACCAAAATCGTACTTAGGGTTTCTCCCAAAAGTTCTCTCTTTAAATGTGAAAAATTAGAAAACTATATATAGGAAAAGGGGTCTGACGGCGTCAAGACAAATCTTGTGACGCCGTCACCTCACCGCCAAAACTAATCTCGGACTGCCTAGATCTACATTTGACGCCGTCAAGCATTAATCTTTTCCAGGCCGTCATGACTTTTACTCTTGACGCCCTACCTTCATGACGCCGTCAAATCTCTTCTGGATCGTCATGGAATTTTGCTCTTGACGCCGTCAGGGAGTTGCTCTTGATGCCGTCACCTACTGTTCCCAGCATGGAAAATTAAGACTTTGGCGTTTTCTTCACTTTTATGCTCCAAAAACGTCCGAATTGCTTCCTTTTCCAGATTTCACTCCCAAAGTACCTAAAATCACAAAAGGAACGATTTAGGGCAATATTTGATCAAATAAATTCGAATTCCGGCTTAAATGACCCCTTAAAAACGGATCATTTTTCGCCTCATCATATACCCTTACACTTGAGATTTGCTTGTCCTCAAGCAAATGCGCTTTTATTCTAGTCAAAATACAAGTTAGGGGTCATTTAACACTAATATAAAAGTAATTACAACAAATAATCGTTCCACTAAAGACCAATAGACAAGCACGGAGGTCATACACTAGCACCTCACAAATAGTGTTTAGATACTCACATCTCTCGGGTGTAATAAAGTGTAAATTACAATATGGAAACGGAAGATATCTCTCACTACCTGTCATAGCAAAATAGATTACCATAGACTTGGGAAAGGATCAAACCTCCACCACATGGCGTAAGCACCTAGGATAAACTATCAAAGAGGTCTTTTAAAGGGTTGTAACGTTAGGTGTAGGGATATGAAATACACGGTTTTGTTGGATAAAGGAAGTTTTACTGGTGGCGAGTTAACAATCTTAGTCAATTACATGTACAATATGGCGTTACTAAGCCAAGATTAGACTCGACTTAAGCTAATAAATGAAAAATAACAAAAACATAAAATGAACATAGAATGAAAAGGGATGGTAGTCCGTATGTTTTTCTCTTTTCTTCTTTTTCTATTTTTTTTTTTTGATTTTTCGATTTTTTTTTCCTTTTTTTTTTTTTTTTTTTTTTTTTTTTTTTTTTTTTTTTTTTTGTGTGTGTGCATACACTCTTACCCTACCATCCAAAATAATACATCATAGGGAATGGAAATTCCCCTTACACTTGAATCTTTACATACTTTACAATTAACTAAACTAATGACTCGAATCAAGAGAATCAAAACACTTGGAGCACTTTTAAGATTAACGTACATATGGGGGTAATATATGATGTTCTTCCCCATTACTCCATAAAATAAGTACTTACCCATGAGTCCCAATCGTCCCAAAACAATATGTACAAGGATATGACTCGACTTAGCAACCATGTAATCAATTAGATAGTTAACTTAGGTTTTAACAAATAACAATAATGCACTAAAAATGAGCGCATACACGGAAGGCTAAGGCGATTTGGGTGTACATTTAAGTGGGGTGTAACAAATTCTTCCTTTAAGTAAAATGCTTAAAGTTAGAAACGAAAAGATAGGCTCGGAGGGGTGTACTAGGGGTTTCGTGTACTAAAAATGAGTACAACGCTAAGGTGTGGGAAAAATTAGTTGACTTAACTAGCCAAGTAATATGACTTAAATGGTCAAGTAATTATGATACGGGTTTAACACAAGGGTAATCCTAATGCCTCTTATCATGTAGTAAATCCTACCACACGAATGTAGTCTCACTAGCGGTCTCGGGATGCATCACTAACGCAAGTTCTAGAATCTAAATGCTACCGATACACTCACAAGCACTAATAGTAAATGCTTTTCCTATCAAATCTAAAGGCGAACCTCACAAATTTGGGTGGAAAATTTTTCTGAAAGTACGGTTATGTGCTAGTCATACAATCTCCTATCCATGAGACGCTTGCTATGGCTAAAGTTTCACTCCTAAATGTTGTAAAAATTTTTAAATTTGGCGCTAAAATTGCACTAACAAGTATTTCTCATAGTTTTATTACACATCTACCATTAAACAAAACAAACTCAAGCGAAAGTGCATATGTAAGGTATCATCTTTTTACCCTCCCCTTACACTTAAGATGAACATTGTCCCCAATGTTCAAGTAAAGAATGTAAAAGTGAAAAAGTTAAAAAGAATGAAATCAAATACTCCCCTGATTCGCTCGGTATGGATAATTAGGTGGCCAGGTTAAATCTTCCTCAAAGAAAATGAACAATCAAAGCTTCCCTTCCAGAATATAAATCATCTTCTTGTCATACATAACCTGTAAAACCTGAGAAAATAGACAAGACAACCTCGCGTAAAATCGGCGGCATCCTATATAAGTTACTAAATCCTAGAAAACAAAGTAAGATATAATGCTTGTGGAATGAAGTTTGCAGATCTCCTGGAGATTATAAAACTTAATAATTCACAAAAACCATAAGACTCCGTTAGAAAAACAAAATCGGTAAAATTTCCAGATTTTTACACCTGACGCCGTCAAGAGTAAACTCCTGACGCCGTCAGAATTGACCTGCAGAAATTCTTATGTTAAGTTTCCGGAAAATTTCTGGAAAAACTTGGTCCTACTTCCTGGAAAATCCTGCAAAACTTCATTATGACTCAATACAAGCATTTGACTTTAACAAGTACGAATATACATGTTCATTTAATATTGTGGAGAATCATGATCGGTTTGTTTCTTAAAAACATATTTGGGGTTTCCCCTTACACTTATCTTTTGCAAAAATACTTTTAGGTGGAGTTAAGACTAGGCTAAACAACAAAGTAAAGTATTTCCATATTTTAATTGCGAAACATGATCAACCAACAATAAAAATAAAGCATGCATACGGAAATAAATAACAAACAAACAAAAATAAAATCACACAAAACATGGGTTGCCTCCCAAGAAGCGCTTTTCTTTATTTACGAGTCTTGTAGCTAGACTCAAGGTCATGGGTTAACGTGTATCGCTTATGCTCACATAACCAAGTGTGAGCCATCTAATAGTCGCCTCATCTTTCTTATAATCAGCCCCTAACTCTAGGCACCCGCGATAGTATCTTTTATTCTTTTCATGAGTATACTTAAGTCCTTTTCTCTTATCATTTTCACTTAACATTTCTATAGGCGGATACCTACTACACTTTTCCATGGAGAAGTCCTTGAACCTAGGGTGTGTGCGGGGCATTTGATAAACAAAATCTTCATACCCATCCGAGAATGTAATTAACCCTTCTATGAGTTTTTCATCGAGGTTGGTCAACCGTTTGAAAGGTCTTCCAAACACAACTTGGGTCAATTTATCATCAATAAATTCTCCTAGATTTTCCATAACCATGAACTCAACAAGATAAACCAAACTTCCTACAAATACATGCAATGGTATTGCCCTAGCCACAATATTTTCCCCTTTGTATTCTAACTCATCTACCATGATTTTATTATATTCATTGCGCGAGATTATGTTCATTGGGAGAGATGAGTTAAGATAGGCGTTAAAGCTCTTAAATCCGATCTTACAAGGAAATTGCATGTTGAATGAGTTATCACACTCAATCCTAGTCCTAGGGTCGATATACCTAAGAGGGTTTATTTCTTCTTCCATCCTATTCTCATTAATCACATCACCATCATCAAGATCCTCATCGGAGTCTGAATAGTAAAAGGGACTAGCCCTACGGTCATCATCATGATCAGACTCTTCTAACTCAAAATTATTGTCAAAGTGGTGGTTGGGCGAAAGGTTAGGTGCGTTCTCATTCTCAACTAAAGGGAGCGGGGCGGGCATTTGGAAAATCCTACGACGAAAAACACGAATAACAGGAATCAAACGATCAATGTTATTGTTATCCATCGAAATAGTTTACGAACAAAGGACACAAAGAAATAAGATAGACTAAAGATAACCTAAAAAATAAAAATAAAATCTTACTAGAAAGGAATCTAGCAAGTAAACCTAATAAAAAGAAATTCTAACCTAGACAATAACTATTCCCCGGCTGCGGCGCCAAAAACTTGATACGTAGGGATCGCACCAGGCTTTACCTCTCAAGGGATCTTGAGAAGCTTACAACCCACACCAGGTAGTGGACCTGATCGTTGTAGTATAGTATAGTGACAAGTACCGGGGGATTGATCGTTCAGCTAGGAATAGTGTCGCTAGGATTAGAAAGCCTAAATACTAGTTCTAAAGGTGAGGGAAGATTCTTTTTGTATTTTTATATTTTTTTGAAAGCAATTTAAAATCTCGGGTTTGAAGGATTTGGGGCGGAATTAGTTGCTATTCAACTAACCCAATACTAAGATGTAATCAAAATAAAATACTAAAAATGAAAAATAAACTAATTTATACTAAAGTTGTGAGCAGTAATTGGAGAAAATGTGTTTACTTAGATTTCACTACTCCCTAGACATCTTTTACACGTTAATTACTTGTTATAATTGCATGGATGACGGATCGTATTCCTTAATACCATTCATGGGGTGGCACACATAACTCCCCAATTCTATGAGCTCTTATCTCCTCCTACACCATGCCCAGCACAACTATAGGGATTGTAAACAGTGGCTCATGCATTAAATACAACCAATAAAGACCTAGTGCGCGTCGGTTCATGTTTCTTAAGACGTTCAAGCATGTTACCAATTGGAGATCTGCCAGTTTTCTTAAGCCTAACATATAAATCATTCATCCAAGACAAGAATAAACAAGTAATCAACACATAATCAACATCTAGGTTTCATTAGATCTAAGCAAACACAAGATAGATCTAGCCTAGCATGATGGAATTAAGACAAGAACAAGATATAGACAACCAACACATAGACATATTGATTGAATTAGAAGAACACTTATCTTGATTAAACATGCAAGGTATCAAGGGGTTGGAACCCTTGAAAAACCTGTAAAGTTACACCAAAATCGTACTTAGGGTTTCTCCCAAAACTTCTCTCTTTAAATGTGAAAAATTAGAAAACTATATATAGGAAAAGGGGTCTGACGGCGTCAAGACAAATCTTGTGACGCCGTCACCTCGCCGCCAAAACTAATCTCGGACTGCCTAGATCTACATTTGACGCCGTCAAGCATTAATCTTTTCCAGGCCGTCATGACTTTTACTCTTGACGCCCTACCTTCATGACGCCGTCAAATCTCTTTTGGATCGTCATGGAATTTTGCTCTTGACGCCGTCAGGGAGTTGCTCTTGACGCCGTCACCTACTGTTCCCAGCATGGAAAATTAAGACTTTGGCGTTTTCTTCACTTTTATGCTCCAAAAACGTCCGAATTGCTTCCTTTTCCAGATTTCACTCCCAAAGTACCTAAAATCACAAAAGGAACGATTTAGGGCAATATCTGATCAAATAAATTCGAATTCCAGCTTAAATGACCCCCTAAAAATGGATCATTTTTCGCCTCATCAGTACGCACATGTATGGATCACTTAAAGCGGCACTCCCGAAGTACGCTCGCGGACCGCCCCGCGGTCCGGAAAGTGACCCACGTCCACGAACATCAATTAAGCTACGGACCCTTGCCCGACAAGGGTCCCATTTCGGCCACTACAACAATATGCAAAATACTAGGGAACCCCAGTATTTCAACAGCCTATAAAAGGTAACCTCGACTCACACTTTCGAGGTATGACTTTCTCACTCATCCTAATACACACATATTTCTCTGACAACATGAGTACTTACTCTCACGCCGGAGCTTAATCGTGTGGTCCGTCCCCACGATAAGGCTAATGGTTTACTCTTACTTGTGCAGGGTTCAATCTATTACTTGGATTAGTGCATAAACCATACAGCGGACGATCCACTTAGGTCGGCCTAGCACGGACTAAGCCTAATCTTAACCCAGCCACACTTTTTGCACTAACATGTTGGCGTCATCCGTGGGACCCAGTGCATAACTGCATTCTTGGAAAATACTCACCACGAGCAAACAATCTTGCGGCATCATTTTCGTGTCGTCATCTGCCTTGCGGAGGAAAATGAGAGGGAAAGATAAAAACCGGAAGGTCGAAACAAGCTGATACTTAACACGACCCTCCGAGAGCCTAACAACAGTCACAATCATCAGCCACTGACAGACCGGAGTGAGAAAGCTCATCCCATGAAGCCATCTCAAGAAACACCCACGAGGATACAATCCCGACCGGACCTCGGTAGCATTCCGCAAAGGGCTAAACATGAAACGGCCAAAGGAAGAAAAAACACCGGCAGAAAGAGGAAGGCCGAGAACCCCTAAGACGAGACAAAACTCGAAAATCCGGAAGGCAAACTGTTGGGATATGAAGATCTAAGTACTGCTATGTCAAAGTACTGCTCTATAGTCAATGTGCTGATCAAGGTCAAAGTACTGCTACTTATTGAAGATTATTCAAAGTACTTCGAAGAACAAGGACTTATGTGCAATATTGTTAAAGGATTATTGTGTAATATTGTATGAATATTCTAGAATTAGTCAGGGATAATTACTTGTCATTCAAGTAGATAATGTAAACCGACTTAAGGTTATCCTTATGCCTATAAAAGGAGCCTTATGATGGTATTAGAGGTACGAAGTTTTCTAAGAGTCTTAGAGTTTTACAAAAACGATTTTAGAGAAAGTTAGGGATTGTTAGTAAACCTGTATTTAGAGAAGCAGGTTTTAGAGTTGTTTTAATATTAACAAAGTTCTTCTTAGCTTTGTGTTAGTAGATTCCGCATACTTTACAAAGTAATATCAGTGTTTCAATATTAACCGTTTTGAATCATTCAAGATTGTTAAAACCTTATAAGCTACAAAGTAGTTTGGTCAGAGTATATCGATCCAACAAGTGGTATCAGAGCTTGTGTTGGAAACTCTGATTAAGAAGAAAACCTTTTAAAACCGATTCTACTACAAACCCTTAAAGATGTCGACAGATGTTGCACCTGCTCCATCCATCACTGCTGTTAGAATTCCTATTGTCAAGAAGGGAGAATATGATTTGTGGGCCATGAAGATGAGGCAGTACATTGCCATCACAGACCATGAACTATGGGATGTGATTGTTAATGGTAATATGCTAATTGAAGAACCATTGGAGATCCCTGGACAACCAACACCACCTAAGCCAACCTTACCAGCTGCTACCAAAAGAAATCAAGACAACGATCTCAACATACTGCTCTCTGCCATTCCTGATGGTCACTTACTAAAGTTTCATGATGCCAAGGATGCATAACAACTATGGGCTGCTATTAAAACAAGATTTGGAGGTAATGATGCTTCTAAAAAGATGCATAGGAACCTGTTGAAGCAGCAGTTTGAAACCTTCACTGTTGGTGAAAGAGAAAGTCTTGACTCTGCTTATGATAGATATCAAAATCTACTCAGCATGCTAGAGTTATATGGAGCTGAAGCAACAGTTGAAGATGCTAATTTGAAGTTCTTGAGGAGTTTGCCATCTGCATGGCATGTGGTTGCTACCATGATTAGAGGACAACCTGGTTTGGACACTATGGACTTTGATGATCTTTACAACAACCTAAAGGTGTATGAGCATGAGATGAAGGGTAATAAAGGTTCAAGTTCTCACAACATTGCTTTTGTCTCTTCTGAAAACAGAAGCAGTACTTTAACTAAAAGTACTGCTCATCCTGTCCAAAGTACTGTTGTAGAAACACAGAATCCATGTACAACTTTGTTCACTACCACTTCATCACATACCCCTAATTCAAATGATGTTCTGTGTTCATTCTTTGCCCAACAAGCTACTCTACCTGTTACTTATCAAGAAGATCTTTTGCAAATTGATGATGATGCTATGGAAGAAATTGACATAAGATGGCAGGTTGCCATGATTGCTGCAAGGATCAAGAAGTTTATGAACAAGACAGGGAGAGGTATTGATTTCAAGGCTAAGCAGGGTATAGCATTTGACAAGTCCAAGATTGAATGCTTTAATTATCAAAGAACTGGTCACTTTGCAAGGGAATGGAAGTTTGCAAAGTATCAAGCAAACATGATGATTGAACAACCTAAACCCAAGGTTGAAAGAAAAGAAGTTCCTATTGCTGAGCCGAAGTCACAAGCTTTGGTTGCTCAAGAAGACTTGTCAAAAGTTGATTGGAGTAAAGAATTTGATGATGAACCAGTAACCTATTCTATGGTTGCATTGGAAGATTTTGATTGGAGCATAGCTTTTGACGAGGAACCTGGATATGAAGCTTAGGAGTCAAGAAATGGTCTAGGAAGCTTTGATTGGAGCATGGAAAGTGAAGAAGAACCTGTTCAGCTTGCTATGATGGCTACTTCACCAAGTTCATCCACTATCTCTGAGGTATGTTCCAAATGTAGTAACTCTTATCAAAAGATGCTTAAAGAATATGAAATAGAAAGAGATAACTATAGAAGGGCTAGGTTTGAGATAGCTGGTTACCAATTGACTTTAGAATCCATGGAAGCTAAGATAATCACTCATGAGAATAATGAAGTAGCTTGGGCTGAAAAATATGAGCAACAAGATTATCAATTAAAGCTAAGTGAGTGGAAGTTAGGATGTGAAGTTTCTGAATTAGAAAAGGTCACTAAAGAATGACATAAGTTGCTAGAAAAACTTGCTGTTTGGAAAGAATCAGGTATGTCACATGTTAGTTTTGTTGAAAAACAGAGAACAACAAACATTAAAACTGGCCTAGGTTATGATTCAGAAGTACTTTCATCTAGGAACCAAGAATTAAATCTTTCTCAGGAGACCTCAACTAGTGATGAAGAGTTCATAATGTTGGGATCATACTTTTGTATTTTAGTCAAGTCTCGGTCATTACATTTTGTAATAGGTTGCTTAGTTATTTATTCTACATTGTTTAGGTTACAAGGCTTATGAATGTAAGACCAATGGGCCTTAAAGCCCACGTCCAAAGAAAGGAGGGAGGAAGGGAGTGTTGCCCTACTCCTCCTCCTATAAATACTAAGCTTATGTAACTCTTTTATTTGTTGGTTATTTGAATATCTTAGTGAAACTCTTGTTCTTACAATCTTCTCATTTCTTATAATCAACCATCTCTCATTCTCATCTTATTTCTTTCATTATCATACTTGTGTTTACATAAATGGTGACCTAACAAGTGGTATCATTCGCCTAATAGAGATTGAAGTGTGTTTCTTGGTCTTAACGTGGGGTGTAAGGTGTTCTTTTGCTTCTTTTTGCATTTTTCTTCGTTTCTTTCACTCAAATCTTGGAGCTTGGACAAGTTTCAAGGTTGATATAGTGATTTGAAGCTTAGTTTTTGCATAAAGTTTTGATTTTTAAGGTTTTTTGTAAGGTTTTATAGCTTCTTTGATATTGGAAAACTAGTTTTTGGTAGCAAAATCTTTCATTTTTAGTGTTTTCTAAGTATTGGTGAAGTTATTTGATCAAAAGTACCTTATTTCTAAGCATTTCTCTTCAAAAATTTGAGATTTTTCAAGCTTCTGACCACCTTACGCGTAACTTTTGTGAATAGTATGATTCAAAAGCTGTCAACAGTACTTTTTGTCCTTTCTACGAGTAACTTTAGGCCAAAACCATTTTCTTACGAGTAACATAGGTCAAAACCCTGTTCTTACGAGTAACTTTGGAAGTCTACGCCTAAATCCTACGCTCAAGTCTAGTTCCTACGCCTAAGTTCCTACGCAGAAGACAGATCCTACGCAGAAGTTGCCTCTACGCCTAAGTTTTACGCATAAGTCTAATCTTACGCGTAAGTTTCAGAGTTCTACGCAAAACTTCATCCAAGGTCTTCTCTTCGTGCAACGGTGACTCAGTACTTCCCTAGCTTGGATAAGTTAGTGGAATACTTCGACTTCGGATATCTTTCAAGCTTGGATAAGTTTGAAAGATTTGTTTGGTCTTTGAACCTTACGCATAAGAATCTTACGCATAAGCTTAAAACTTACGCATAAGGTAATATCTTACGCATAACTCACAAGTTTACGCATAAGATCATACTTTACGCGTAACTTTAAAGTCTACGCATAAGTTTCATTCTTACGCGTAAGATTTCAACTTACCCAGGGATTTTTTGAACTTAACCAAAGGAACGTGCATTTCAATCTTCTACAAGATCCATCTTTCACACAAGTCTCTTTCTACTATCTTCTTCCATTTCCAAAAAAAAAAAAAAAAAAAAAAGTTTTTTGGCGGGAAAATTGGAGTAAAATTTAATTTTTACAGGAGACTAAACTTTCAATTTTTACGCAAAATTTAAATTTTGGTATAACGGTGAAAATTTTGGCCCAAAATTCAAATTTTTAGGCCAAAATTCAAATTTTTTTCGGTAAAATTTGGCGGCAAAATTTTTAAAACTCAAATTTTTTCTATAACCTTAGAATTGCATTTTATAGTGATTTCAAAATTTTGGAAGAGAAAAATTTTCAAATTATTTTGGAGGGAAAACCAGAAATCACTATTTCGACCTTGCGTGTGACATTTTGCTTGATTTTTTCGATTACATCGCAACAATCAAGGGGGAGAGCAATGTCATCTACAAAGTCTCAATCACCTTCTTCCAACTACCTTCCTCACCAATATTCTCATCAGCAACAATCATCAGCAACAGTACCTGTTAGCATTAAAAGTGTTGATCATTTATGTAATCAAAGGGAGATTTCAATGATCGTCCCTTAGGGGGAGATTGTTAGCATTAAAAGTGACGATCATTATTGAGTCGATAAGTATTGTAATAGGTTAACGTTTAATAGTTAGTCATAGTGCTAGTCCAAGTATTTAATGTAAAGCCTTAAAGGCTCAACCCATTAAGTCCACTGTCTACGCTCAAGATTCTACGAAGAAGTTGTGAATCCTACGCCTAAGTTCAGTTTCTACGCAGAAGTTTGCTCTTACGCATAAGATTACATCTTACGCGTAAGTTTCAGAAATCTACGCAAAGTTTCTTCAAAGGTCTTCTCTTTGTGCATCGGTGACTCAGTACGTCCCTGACTTGGATAAGTTTGTGGAATATTTCGACACGGGATATCTTTCACGCTTGGATAAGTTTGAGAGATCATTTTGGTTTGTAAACCTTACGCGTAAAAATTCTTACGCATAAGCTAAACCTTACGCGTAACTAATCTTACGCATAAACACAAAGCCTACGCATAAACTACTAATCTTACGCATAAGTATTTTTCTTACGCATAAGTTTACTGTTTATGCATAACTTTTGTTTACGCATAACATTTCCTACGCATAAGATTTTGTTTACGCATAAGTTTACCCTTTACGCTTAAGTTTACTGTTTACGCATAAGATCAGGACTTTACGCGTAAGAATTTGACCTTTTGACAACCAAACTTCAAACGGCCATAACTTTTGAACCGTAACTCCGTTTTCGATGAATCAGCTGTCAAAACGACCGTGAGACAGAGGAGAACGACACACTAAATAGATCTATCGATTTAGGCGAAGTTTCGAGGCCTAAAAATGCTCCGAGAAGAAGTTATTGAGGTTTTAAGGTTTCAGATCAAATTTTTCACCATAAAAACTTGCATAACCTTACACTAAACACTACTCCTATCTCGTTGGAATGATCCAAGATCAACTTTATCACACATCAGAACCTAATGGAAACAGAAATGCAAATGAAGGAGAGAGATTTTAAGAAAAAGTTTACAGTGTTTAAGTCATATGTAGAGAAGGTCATCAATATTTATGGCTTAGAAATAAGTTTCGATGAGGCATTTGAATACTACGTCAGAGACCGATTTCATTATTTCAAAGAAGAACTCATCCAAAACCTGAATCAACTTGAAAAGATTCTTAATGAAGAAGAACTTCATACGCATAACTGCAAAGAATCTCTTAAAGTCATCCAAACTCAGTTTCAGAGAATATTTAACCCTTGGATAATGAACCAGACATTGTTTATCGATGCGTTTTATAAAAAATTTTGGGTAAGCTATTCGACCTTCAGAACTCAAGGCATAAATCAAATGGATGAACTCGAAAAGATACTTGATGCTGAGGAAGCTGAGTTTAATGAAATTGAGAAGCTGAAACGGGAAAGAGAGCAGATTGAAAAAGATATACAGTTAAAGAAAAAAGAGAAGATTGAAAGAGAGATGCAGTTTAAGGAAACAGAGGTGATTGAAAAAGAGACAGAGAAAGATTTTCACACAGAAGAGGAAACGGTCAATGCAGGTGATGCATCAGATGATAGTTTGGCTTTTACGGGAAGTGATTCATCTTCAGAACAACAGGTTGAAAGCAGCAGTCCTAGCTATGATTCAGATACTGATGGTACACAAAGGAATGAAGCTGTTTGGGACACCGAAGATGATCATATCAAACCTTCATCAGACACAGAGATATTGGCTAGGGTACAACATTCACATGCTCATGATAATGTTGACATATTTGAGAATATGTTTGTTCATGATCAGACACATCCTGACCATCCTTAGTTTATTAGTGACACTTATGTGGTGGAACAAAATGATAGTAATATCACTTTTGATACTCCAGATATGGATCCTAATAGAGGTGAGCCTGCCCAGGATGGATCTTCTTATGAACAAGATCGTGCTTTATTTGCTTCATTAATCAATAATTTCAAACATGAACTTGACAAGTGCAAAAACGACAATCGTGAAGCTAAGCAAGCGAATGTCTTTTTAAATAAAGAGATTCAGAGATTTAAGGAAATGGAAAAACGTTTTGAAAATGCAACAACAAGAAATGCTGAACTTGAAATTGAAATCTCAAACCTTAAATCTCATGCTCAAAAGTTTGAAATGAATGGAGAGTCTGTCAAACCACTTTTAAAAAGAAATGAAGAACTTGAAGTTGGTTATAGAGAAGCTGTTCTTCGTGAAAAACGTTCCATTCAAAATCTGGATGCTCAAATGGTTCTTAACAACAGAAAGGTTCAAGCGCTTTTAAAAGAGAACAATGATTTAAAAAGTGAAAATTCAAAGCTTCAGAAAACCACATCAAATTTTGAGATTGTAAACACAAAACTTGCGAATGAAAACCAAGAGTTTTTGAAACGAACAAACGATCTTGAAAACAAACTTCGAAAATTGGGACAGACTTCTCAGACTATCAACATGCTGCCTACTAAAGATGAGGAGGTTGAGAAACAAACATCTGGGATTGGTTTTGTGAATAATGCTAATGTGGAAAATGAAAAACCTTGTTTTTTAAACAAAGTGCAAAAGTTGACACCTATTTTGTATAACGCTAATGATATGGGAAAAGAATTGTCAGATGATCTTTTGTTTGAGTCTCAAGATATTTTAAAATCTGAAGAGGAAAAACGTTTGAAAGTAAAACAAACAAAAAACCCACTCTCGTACCACGGCTTTGTGTATGGTTGTCTACAATTGACAGATATACCAAAAGAACCTTTCAAAAGAAAAGACACAAATGTGAAAAGATTTTTCAAATAAGCTCAACTTGCTACCTATGATGCTACGTTATGGCAAAATAGAGCAAGGAAACAATTTTGTAATCTTAAACATCACATTGAGCAAACGTTAAAGGTCATTTGGTTTAAGCAAGAAAACATCACAAACAACGTTTTCTCTAATCCTCTTTCATCAGATGTACGCCTTAAGTTAGAAGTCAAAAAGATTTTGAAAGAGGAAATTGAACCTCGTGTGAAAGATATTAACTTATGTTTTGAGTACTTTGAAAAACATCTTGTAACTGAAATGAGAGAAGATCTAAAGTACGTTCACTCTCTTGAAGACGAATTTGATGAAAAATGCTTAATTCTGGACATTCAAAAAGAATTTTTCACAAATCAAATAGAGTCATTCAAGTCAGTATCTGTTAGCCATGAGTATGAGAATGTGCATTTTGAACAAACATCTTTCTTGAAATCTGAAAATCTTTGTCTCAAAAAGAAAATCACCGAGCTTTCAAAAGAAGCAGCTAATGTCAAAGAAGAACTGTCAAAAAGAACCGCTCAGTTTGAGAAACATCTTGCAATACTCGAAGCACAAAGTATCTCTTTCCAACTTAAACTGCAAGAGAAGAATGAGAAAAAGTCTTCTGAAAACTCTTTGACATCAGTGCTTAAAGAAAAGGAAAATATTTTTGAAGTAAAATGTGATGATACCAATATCAAGTTTGATTTTGACGAACTTGATACAAAAAATCTTGAATTGGAACATGCTGTGGCATCATTACAAAAAGAAAATGAGCATTTGAAACAGACTTACAAAAACTTGTTTGATTCAATCAAGCGGTCAAGAGTTCAGAATCAAACTTCAAACAAATCTGACTCTCTGATCACACCAAATCATCTTTTTGAAAAAGAAAAGTCAATGCTTCGAAAGAAAATTGTTGAATTGGAAAAAACGATTGCACAACAAACCAAGGATTTTGGTGATGCCAAAAATGATTTTTCAATCGAAACAGACAAATATGAAAAATATTTTGCACATCTTGAAAATCAAAATGCTTCTTTGCATGAAAAACTGGCATCGTCAGATCATCTTTCTCTTCAAAAAGAATACAATGATTTGAGAACCTCATACAATGCCTTAAAAGCAAAGTTTGATGTTCTTAACCGGTCAAAAGGAAAATCTCAAGTTTCAAACGAGTCTAAACCACAAGTAAGTGTTTTAGAGAAGGTTTACACGGGTGAATCTTCAAAACCATTTTCAAAAAAGGTTTCTCAGTTTACAAACTATTCTTTGCAAAAAGGAAGGAAATTTTCAAAGAGACCTACTTTTTCTGAAACATTTACTCCTCAAAAGGTTTCAAATGCAAGTGCTCATAAAGAAAAGAATCAAGATTTTCAAACTCCATATTCTCGTTTTACTCCGGTAAAGCCAGTGTGGAAACCAAAGCAAAGCCGTTCAAAACATTTGAAATATTCATACTCTGAAATGCTTCCGCTACAACAAAGGAATGGCTATGCTTGGAAAAATCCTAATTCTGGAAGGTTTCCATTCATTTCAAAAACGAATTTTCGAAATGAAACGCCGAGTTTCAACAATGGATGGAAAACTTCTTCTTCAAGTTTTAAAACTCCAAGAGAGACACCGAGTTTCTCAAACAACTTTCAAAAGCAAAAGAGTTTTAAATCACCATTGATTCCACGAGCTTTATTTCAAAATGAAACACAGGTTTTTAGTCCTCGGTGGAATTCAACTTCTTTGTCTCGGATTGACACAACTTTCAAATGGATTTCAAAATATGGTAAACCCGTTGGCGCTGTGCTTAAATGGGTTCCAAAAGTTGTTGTCTAATCCATTAACAAAATGACTTCTTAGTACTTCAGCTAAGGACTCGTTTTTCAAAGAAAGGAAAGTGCTTAATCAAACAAAGGTTTTAAATATTTTTCGAGCACTTATCCTAAAAACATTTTGACTTATGCACACATGACAGTGTATAACCCGCGATTTTCAAAGAAAGGACCATGTTGTACATTTATGTGCGACAATCCTAAAAGATAAGAAGACTTCTCACCAAAACGCTTATCAAAGTCTTCTTAATTTTTTGAGCAAAATTTTGAAAAATGTTTCAAAAGGTTTTTAAAACTTTTTACGATGTAGCTCAAGATATTACTCCCTCATATCCTTAAATCACTTAATTTAATCAAAATGTTCTGTTTTTGAGGGGGAGTAATAAAAAGAAGTTCCAAAAAGTCATGCTTAAGAGAAACTAATTCGGAATTATCAAACATCCGTTTCTCCCATAAGCTATCCAAAAAGAAAAGGTTTTAATCAATTGGTATAAAAAATACTATGGATATGCTATTTTTAAGGGGGAGAAGACGCGATTAAAATGTGATCAATGTGTTTAAGATTGTGGTTGAATCTCATGCGAGCTCGACTCAGAAATGACCCAAGAATTGACGAAACAACAAAAGTTAGTAATCGAAAAGACTTATCCTCGACGGGTAATAACATCAAGTTAGTTACTAGAGCCAGTTGTCATCTAAAAGCTGACAATGGAACTCTTTAACTAGCCACGTAAGCGTGTCCCGAAAAGGAATTATCTTAGTAGAAATGTACCGTTTCGAGAGACTTTCTGTGGACTTGACCAGGCCGGGCAATAACTTCAAGCTAGTCTAACTAGTGATGTAAGCGTGTCTCGAATCGGTCATGTTCATTGAAAGTGGATCAATTCTAAAAGTGCAAACTCCTCACACATGTGCAAATTTCTCAAAAATCCATGAGCACATGCGAAAGGGGAGTCCTTCAAATGAAATGCAAAACTCTCGAAGTGTTAACAAAGTATGTTTTATTATCATAAACACTTTGAGAGATTTTCACAAAAGGTTTGATGGCAACAATAGGATAGTCATGAAGTTATAAGGTGACTAAGGATAGGAAAAACCGTCCTATGATCCGCCAGAGCCGGAGGGATCTACCCAAGGACAAATCAAATAGATTAGAATTAGAAGTCCTTAGGTATGATTGAAAAAAGGAGAAAATGAGAAAGGAGAAAGAAGGGGTTGAAGAATTAAAAAGAAAAGTTATGAAAAAGGGTGAAAAGAAATAGCCCTCCAAATGTTCAACCTTAGGGCAGACACCGGGTACAATTTGTATGCTACTGGTTGTTACTAAGGTGACACCGGTATTGAAGACAAAGATGTCATGGACCCAGTGACGCACTGCACTAAACCTTCTTAACCACTCAAGTTCCCTTAAAAGAGCTTGTTTCATTCTCACGGGGAACCGGTGTAATCTATCGACCTGTCTCTTAGAGATGGTTGATATTGAAGCAGGAGACCCATCCCTAATCTCCGCATAGGAAACCAAATTATGCACTTATCGAGTCTAGAGCCATGAGATACATTAAAAGATCTCTTAGGAAACACTTTCTTATGAATACACTTGTGTTCGCCAAAAAGGACACAAGTTGTAAGAGTCTTTATGAGATCTACGGATCTTGCCTTATCTATCATGATGATTACTATGTATCAAACGGTCTACAGTTGTGGGGTGATCTCCAGCAACTCACCTGAATCATTGATGTACTTCGGTGGATCTAGTAAGCCCTCTCGGGGGTATCTGGTTCAGGAACGGCCTTGGTAAGGGTTAGAGAGAGTTTTCACACTATGCTGTTAACGATCTCTAATTCTGAACCTGTAAGTACCGGATGCTTTATTGCTAACTGTTTTATGCAGGTACTGATGAATGTTCCTTGGAGAAAGACCGTTACCATCACTCAAAGATCCACATGCTCATACTCTGCAAAGCTCTCTTCAAAGATCAAAGCAAAGCAAAGTTCAGAACGTTTCTAAGTCAAAGTCAAAGAATCTACAAACTAAAGAAACAGAGATTAAAGTCAAAGAAAAGAGAACTTCACAAAGATTCAATGTCAAAAAGTATGAGCATGTTGGAAAAGACGTAAAGACAACAGTGTAAAGATATTGATCAAAGGCAAGAAAGATCACAAAGCATGATTGGAATAAAGGAACTAGCAAAGCTATTACACAAAGACTCAAAGTTCAAAAAGAACAAGCTTCAAAGATCAAAGATCAAGGTCACAAAAGAGAGATCTCAATGATCACCCTTAGGGGGAGATTGTTAGCATTAAAAGTGTTGATCATTTATGTAATCAAAGGGAGATCTCAATGATCGTCCCTTAGGGGGAGATTGTTAGCATTAAAAGTGACGATCATTATTGAGTCGATAAGTATTGTAATAGGTTAACGTTTAGTAGTTAGTCATAGTGCTAGTCCAAGTATTTAATGTAAAGCCTTAAAGGCTCAACCCATTAAGGGCCCATTGTAAGCCCATCCATCTCATGTGATGGAAGTATAAAAGGCACACCAAGGCTCATTTGTAAGGTGTGCTTGTGTGTGTAAGTGTGTGTGTTTTTAATAAAAGCTCTCTTATTTCATCTCTTATTCTCTCATATACACAACATATACATAACATCAAGTCACCATCTTTCATCTCTTCTTCATCATCTTCTAGTGCTTATATTTGTGTTAAAGTTGATATATCTAAAGTATTACAGTACCTTCTTCCAACTACCTTCCTCACCAATATTCTCATCAGCAACAATATCATCAACAACAAAGTCACAGCTCCCACATTCGTCATGTTCTGCTCTTTGGCAATGAATCAAGGCCTCCAATGTTGTTACCAGGAACGTATACTGTTTGGAAACGGAGATTTCTACAATGGCTCACAGATCGTCCTGCTACAGATCTCATGCTTAAATCCATTCAAGATGGTCCATACAAAATGATATTTCTTGCTGACTCAACAGGGATTATCAGACCACAAACTGATGAAGATTTAAATGCTAATGAACTTGCTCAGTACGATGCTGACCAACAAGCTGCATGGTTTATGACATTAGCCCTTCCCAATTCAATTTACATGAATATGGACTTTCAAGCCAGTGCTTATGAAATGTGGAAATATCTTGAAGCTATGCATCGTACAGAAGAACTTCATCACATCAGAATGAAGCAAATTCTTGAATCTTGCTTAAGCATGAATCCACTGAAGACCATTCTCCCTGCTCCACCATCTCCAGTTGTTGACCATGGATCCTTAAGTTACACTCCAAATGGTCTCTTCTTCACTCCTCCAAATGCACCAGAGCCATTCTTCATTCCTCAGTACCATCCTGCTACACTACATAATAATGTGCAATCTCTTCTGCAAAATCTAGTGAAGCTTAGTCAAGTATCTACTAAGAAAGGCAATGGCGCTATGACTTCAACTTCTGAATGCTTTAATATAATGAAAGATACTGATGATGAAGAAGATCTTATCGAACCGAGCATGGCATTTTTGGCATATACAGAAAATATTGCAGATGTGGAAGATCAAGATTATGATTCAACTCCACTCTTTGACGATAATGTTGAATACAATGCCACACTTAGTCAAATGGAAGTTGAAGGGGGTAATCTCAATGCTGTTTTGCAAAGTGTCATGGGAGATATTCCATCTGATAATGAATATGCAGATTTGGAATCCAATACAGCAGATTTGGAAACCGATACAGCAGATGTGATGTTAATGGCAAACATGCAGGAATCTCACATGAATAATACATGCCCAGAGCATGATTCTGATGATTCTGAAGATCCAATTGTGAGATTAAACGGAGAGAAAATGTATCAATCAAGGTCGCTGATGCATGAGTTAGAGACATATTTAGTGAAGAGATGCATGGAACAGTGTAGATCACTTAAGTCACACCTTAAGGTCCTCTCAAACAAAGACTTAGCAGGAACTCGTTCCGAGTATGGATTCAAACGGGCATTTCCATCACTCCTTGGAGAAGACTTCGACATTTTCACGAATATGATGTTCGAAAACGTGAATCAACTTGAAAAGCAGCTTGCATCAGAAGAAGTTCACGAGAATGAATCCAACGCCACCTTCAGAGTGATCAAGGAACAGTTTCAGCAGTTCATCAAATCCCGAATCGAGGATGAAGCTTTCAAAGACATATTGATACGAGATTTGGATTCCATTGAGAAGGCGATTCTTCACAGAAGAAATTATGTCCAAAGAATGAATGAACAGAAGTTGCAGATTCAAGAAGAGCAATCTAATATGGTTAATGCATTGGAAGCTAATTTGGGTGTCATGGAAAGCGATGGGACAGAATCAGAAGTGCAGGATGACAACAGCAGATTGGGGAATGATACAGATGCAGACTGTGCAGAGATCATACCCTTCTATGACTCAGAGCCCAACTTTGACAAAGAACAAATGGATGAGGAAGATGTCATACCCATCTATGACACAGAACCCAACTTTGAAAAAGAGCACATGGATGAGGTACAATCTACTGTTGATCACATTATGCCTGCTAATGAGAAACAACAATCTGAGCAACCTAACTTCAGTAATGAAGGAGAGGTTGACCAGAATGCTGTTCAATGTCTTGACAAACGTTCTGAGTCTGAGTCCTTACCTGATAATCCAATAACTGAAACATCATACCAAACTCTTGAGTCTGAAAACATTCTTCTCAAAAAGACCATTGCCCAGTTTCATAAAGATTTTTCAAAACTGGAGGCACATTGCATCTCACTGGAACTCAAATTGCAAAACGAATCTCTAAATTCGGGCAAGAATGGTCAATCTTTGAATGAACAAAGTAAACGTGTGGATACATTAGTTAAAGAAAATGAGCTTTTAAAAGTTCAAATTCAAGCAAAGGTGTTTGCACATGCTGCATTGCAAAACAAATTAAGAAGACTGACTGGCCAGAGTGTGGATACTAAGTTTGCAAAACCATCAAACTTGGGGAAACCGACTTCTCAAACAAACAGAAAACAATCAGTGGTTAGACAACCAACTGCATTTAAATCTGAAAGACTTAAATTTTCAAAATCTCGGTTTGCCTCCCAAGTTGTTGAGAATAACAATTTGACAAAACCAGTCACTCTACATTCTTGGCCTAAGGAAAATGCATCTGTGTCTGCTAAATCTCAACACGTGATTATACCTGGCTCTTCAAGGATTAGTTCGAAAACAGTGTCTAAAACGAGCATTAAAAGTAAAGAGTTTTATGGCAAATATGACATGTACCAGAACTATGATCTAGAAAAGGCTAGAAAAAAGGCGCTACTTCAAAAGGATGGAATTCTAGGTTCAAAACCTCATGTGGAGCCTTCCAATGTAGTGCAAAACACTGCTAGTAGTAGCAAACCAAAACCTAGGAGTTCTCAACAAACTAATAGGAATTGGCTAGCATCTAAGAGTAGTTGCGGAAATAATCTTGATGTCTGTGCTTTAAAATATCTTCAAAAGGGAAATTCACTTAAAAAAGCTCAATCGACTAAGACAAACAAACCCGTTGAACCAAATGTCATAAGTCAGAAACCTAAGAAGTGGATCAATATAGGACATAGGTTTTCTCAACGAAGTAATGCTCCCACATTTCATTCCATTGCATCTAAAAGGAAAACATCTCCTAGATCTAACATTAGGTGGGTACCTACAGGTAGAATTTTCAAATCGATTGGTCTTAGGTGGATTCCTACAGGAAAGATTTTAGACATTTGCACCAAAACTAATGTGAAATCCATTATATCTACCCCTGAGACAAGAAGGAAAACCGTCGGAATTGTGTGTTCGAGTGTCAAGAAGATAATTGACACTACATCTTTATGCTTCTAACATCTGGAACCCAGTTTCTCTTGGGGATCCGTGTTCTCTGTTTTTCTTGTCTCTTCTTTCTTTCTTTGCAGATATAACAGGAATGGCTTCGGAATAATTCAGTTTCGGACCCGCACTTCAACAATGGCTTCTAAGCACAACAGCTTAGGACTCGCAATCAACCGTCTAAACTTTCCGGATTCTTCGACTGAACCAATGTCACTCTCTCGCAAGGAATTGGAAACCCTGTTTGCTCAACTGTTTGATGATTCAATTGAAAACCGTCCTCAAGAAGTCTCACCAATTTCCGCTGCACACCCTGAGAATATTCAACAAACACTGTTGAGAAAGACGGTCCTCCAAGTGAATCTCCAACAACAGCAAGACAAACCGCTTCCAACTCTAGACAATCATCTGAAGATCCATTACAACAATCAGTACCACAACCTGCAGATTATGATGGAAATACTTTCTTCAATCCATTTGCACCGACTCCAACCGTTCTTGATATAATAGAGTCGTCTTCTCGCAATTTGGATCCGTCTAATATGCATACGTTCTAACAACATCACCCTTCGACACATCACTGGAATTATATGGATTTGGAAAACAAGCTGGATGCAGAAGGCACAGTGATTCACAACAAATCTTGTTTAGTTACAAAGGGATACAATCAATGTAGCAGAATTGTACATCACTGTCATCAACAAAAGCTTAATCTCAATGTACTGCGACTCAAAGTGTGCTTTTGCAATCTCATGCAACACCATCCATCATTCCAAAGCCAAACAAATTGCTCTCCGCTACCATTTCATCAAAGAGCATGTCGAGAAAGGTACAATTGAATTAGATTTTGTGGGTACTGAATACCAGTTGGCGGACTTGTTTACAAAGGCATTACCTCCATCAAGGTTTGTTGATTTAGTTCACCAAATTGGTATGCGGTGTTTGACTCCAGATGATTTGCAAAATTTTTCTTAAAACCTAAGAGAGTCAAACATCAAACTCTTTTTGTAAATATTTTATCAAAAAGAAAATACAAAAACTACAAAAAGAATCTTCTTTCTCTTGTACAAACTTCTAATCTTCAAAACTATGTTCCTCCATTAAAACAAATTTTGCTTCACATTGTCTAAATGGAACATGTTTTGAGGGGGAGAAAATTTTCACAATATCATGAAGTTTGCACACCTCATCATAATTCTTCAAGGATAAAATGTTTCTTCATCATTTGGATTAAAATCTCATTTTTTCAAAAACTTCTATGATCTCTCGAATTAATATGTACAAAAAGGTTTCACAAAATATATGCTAATTCAAGGGGGAAAAAAGGAATTTTTTCTGCAACGATCCCAAATTGATCTAGTTTGGACTTCAAATGGAAAAGTAATTAACCTTTTAATGAGTAAAGTTCACAAAAGTCTTAAACTTAGGTAAAAGGACCTTGCATGGAAAATAAAACAGGCTCTAATCAATGTTTTCACACATGTTCTCAAAAGTTGCACACATGATTAAAACCTCAACGAATCAGACTAACGATTTTTTCCTCGATTTTATCCACAATTGTGAGTTTCAAATTTCTTTATGGTTGTTGTCTAATCGTTCCCTAAATGTTTTAAGTGTTTTCAACGGTCAAAAAGGCATAATCAGAAACTAAGGTTAATGTAATTATCAATCGGGGCATTTCTTTTTTATGTGTTTAGTCTAATTAATTATTTCATATAGCTTTAGAGAACACTAAAGTATGCTCGGTTGGTGTGTTTGCACGATTAGAAACAACATAGGTTTGAAATCAAGTGATTTAGGGTTTAAGATTTTGATGTCTTTGCTGCTACTAGGATGTTTAATTGTACAATATTCATGCATTATGATGCTAAAATGCGTGCAATGTCTCTAATCATAACTCCTAACCATTATCATAATCGGAAAATCTCGAGTGATAGGATGAGTTAATTTGTGATCTTGTGTGTTAATTTGAGAATTCTGAGCATTTTGGTAGATTTAGAATGAGTTTCCTGATTCATCTGTATACTTGTTTGTGCCCGATGCATTTTCTCTGTGTGCAAGTACATGTCATCTCATTGAAAGTCAAAATTTCAACATTCGACAAAATGTTTCTTATGGAACATATTTTGAGGTCAAAGGGCAAAATGTGTTTAAAGGCTAAACTGGTAAATGGATTCAAAATGGTGAGAAACAATTTTTTCCAAACTCTACACTCTTGTTTTACACCGGTAAAAGCAAGTGTGAAGACCAAAGCAAAGTTGTTCAAAACCTTTCAAATTCTCAAAATCTGGAATGCTTTGGCTACAATAAAAGAATGTCTCTGATTTAGGCATCCCAAATACCGGAAGTTTTTCCATTCATCACAAAAACAAATTTTCAAAAAGAACCCAAGAGGTTCAACTTTAGATGGAAATCTTCTTCTTCAGATTTTAAAACTCAAAAGAGAGACTCCGGGTCTCAAACAACTTTTAAAGTAAAAGAGTTTTAAATTTCCATTGATTCGACGAGTGTTTTATCCTAATGAAACTAAGATTTTTCAATCCTCGTTGGAATTCAACATCTTTTAATCAGATTGACACAACCTACAAATGGATTTCAAATTTTGGTAAACAAAGATTTTCAGTCTCGAGGTTGTTGTCTAATCTGATTTTCATGCATTCTTTGTTGTACAATACTTGATTGTGTTTTCTAAAACCTTGAGCAGAATCATCTCACGAATTTTTCACAAAGTATTTCATAAATACGATTCAATATTCTGCTCAAGAAGACTATCTCTCGAATAAACTTCATTATTTGAGGGGGAGTATTTTGTTAAAAGAAAACTAATTTTGTATTAAAACAGTGGTTTGTGTACGCATTACAGTACACAACCCGAACTTGAAAAGAAAGGACCCTGAGGTACGCATCAGTGCCTCAATCCTAATATAAGGAGCGAAGGCTTCTTACTTTTGAGTAGAATTAATCAAATGTGTTATGATTTTTCATAATTCTGCTCAAAAGGACAAGTATTTCACCTCAATAAGACCTAATCACTTGTTGAGGGGGAGCACTTGTCAAAACAAAATACTTTGTTCAAAATCAAAAGTTCTTGGTGAATCTCCCCATAAGACTCAAAAAGCATATTTTAATCTAAAAGATTGTCAAAAACATCATTTTATATGCTATTTTTGAGGGGGAGAAAATGAAAAAGTGATTAAAATATACGAAGTCAAAGCTTAAAAGTTGTATCATGTGCGAGCTAGACTCAGTATTGACCTAGGAATTGACGAGACAATAAAAGTTAGTAATATCGAAAAGACTTATCCTCGACGGGTAATAACATCAAGTTAGTTACTAGGGCTAGTTGTCACATAAAAACTGACAATGTATCTCTTTAACTAACCACGTAAGCGTGTCTCGAAAAGGATATGTCTTAGTAGAAATGTACCGTCTCGAGAAACTTTCTGTGGACTTGACCAGGCCGGGTAATAACTTCAAGCTAGTCTAACTAGTGATGTAAGCGTGTCTCGAATCGGTCTTGTTCACGGAAAGTGGATCAATTCAAAAGTGCTTGCTCCTCCCGCATGTGCAAATTTATTAAATACTTATGAACACATGTGCAGGGGGAGCCCTTCAAAAGTGTACACAAAACTCTCAAAGTGTTAAACAAAATATTTGATTATCACAAACACTTTGAGAGATTTTCAATCAAAGGTTTCTTGGCCACTGTCGGAGTTATAAGGTGATTAAGATAGGAATATCCGTCCTATGATCCGCCAGAGCCGGAGGGATCTACCCAAGGACATCTCCCATAGTTAGAATTAGAAGTCCTTAGGTATGATACGAAAAAAGGAGAAAAGAATGAAAGGGAAAGAAGGAGTTGAAGAATTAAAAAGAAATGTAAAGAAAAGGGTGAAAAGAAATAGCCCTCCATATGATTCAACCTTAGGGCAGACACCGGGTTCAATACGTATGCTATTGGCTGTTGCAAAAGACAACACCGGTATTGAAGATTAAGTCGTCATGGACCCAGTGACGCAATGCACTAAACCTTCTTAACCACTCAAGTTCTCTTAAAAGGGCTTGTTTCATTCTCACGGGGAACCAGTGTAATCTATCGACTTATCTCTTAGAGATGGTTGATATTGAAGAAGGAGACCCCTCCCTAGTCTCCACATAGGAAACCTAAGTGTGCACTTATAGAGTCTAGAGCCTCGAGATACATCAAAGATCTCCTAGGAACACTTAGTATTTCTACAACTGGTGTTCTACATCAATGGACACCAGCTGTAAATTATCGAGTCCTTCGCAGATCTTAGCAATCTGCCGAGAACGTTTATGAGAGGATTACAAATGTATTTCTCAGTGATTGAACGGAAATCCTGCCAGGGTTAACATCAAACAGCCCTGACAGCAGGTCACTTCGGTAACCCCACAAGGGTTACGCTTAGTGTTTGCGGTGGTTCCATAGCGGTCTACAGTCGTGGAGTGATCCCCAGTGACTCACCCAGTCATTGAGCTACTTAGTAGGTCTCGTAAGCTCCTTTGGGAGTATCTGATATGGGAACGGCCTGGATAAGGATTAGAAGGAGTCTTCACAATATGCTGTTGATGAGCTCTAATTCCTTATCTGTAAGTACCGGTTGTTTTATTGCTAACTGTTTACTCGCAGGTACCTCACTTCCATGATGGTAGATTCCAACATGCTCATACATACATCTTGATGCAAATGATAGCTCCACCAAAGATCTTAGCAACACAAAGTTCAAAGAAAGATTCTACGCCAATAAGAAGAATCTACAAAGTATAAAGACTAAAGATCTTAGAGTATGCTAAGGAACTTCTTGTACGTGAAAGTCTAAGTCCAAAGATGTATGAGTATGTTGGAATGGCGGACAACCACCACAGACGCAGGAGTGACGAACGGCAGACTACTTCATAACACAATCACTACATCATCACCAAAGAACAAAGACACAGAGCAAAGTATATTCATTATCATTCAACCATTTTGAAGACGTCTAGAGTTTTACATGTCACAAGTCAACGACAAAGATGAAGACGTCAAGCAACCGTGATGACCGACCCTTAGGGGGAGATTGTTGGGATCATACTTTTGTATTTTAGTCAAGTCTCGGTCATTACATTTTGTAATAGGTTGCTTAGTTATTTATTCTACATTGTTTAGGTTACAAGGCTTATGAATGTAAGACCAATGGGCCTTAAAGCCCACGTCCAAAGAAAGGAGGGAGGAAGGGAGTGTTGCCCTACTCCTCCTCCTATAAATACTAAGCTTATGTAACTCTTTTATTTGTTGGTTATTTGAATATCTTAGTGAAACTCTTGTTCTTACAATCTTCTCATTTCTTATAATCAACCATCTCTCATTCTCATCTTATTTCTTTCATTATCATACTTGTGTTTACATAAATGGTGACCTAACACATAAGTTTAGAAGGAAACACATCTAGTGATGAGGAATCACCTTGTTCAACACCTCATGAGTTTAAGAAAAACAAAGGATACAATAAAGTTCCTCCACCCCCAGGTAGTTTTCAATCACCTAGGACAGATGTTTCTTGTTTTGGAATAGATAACCTAGAGTTTTGGAAAAAGCTTAAAGGTCAATCTAATCCTGAGTCTTTAAGAGAATCTGTTGAGACACCTAGGGATGATAATAAGGTTTCTGAATGTGAAAAAGATTTTTCAAAACAAGCAGTTCTTCCAAAAACTTTTCAAAGTACTGCTGATCATTCAGCAGTACCTACAAGAAACTCTTTACAAAATACTGCTTATTACAGAAAACCTTTTGGAAATGGATTTGGGATATGGGTCCAAAGTTATTTTTGTATGTTACAGTCCTCATCATTTGATCAAGGACTGTGATTATCATTCAGAATACTTCAACAAATATCCAAAGACCACATCTGCAAACCATAAGCACAAAGAGAATAAACCAAGGGAGAATAAACCAGTTTGGAATTACACACATAGGGTTAACCATAGTAATTTCTCAAAAGACTATAGGTACCCTTATCAGAAAAGACCATTCTCCAATCCCACAGTACCTTCAAGAAACACTTCACAAAACACTGGTCAGGCAGTACTTTCTCAAAGTACTGTTAGGAAGTTTCCCAATCAAGGTACTGCTAGCAAAGACTCAAGTGTAAGACCTAGGAGATTCAATTCTTACAAACCTAGTAGGCCTTACAACCCAAGAAAAACTGTTAAAACACAGAACCCAACACCAAAAGTTACAACTAAGTGGGTTAAGAAAGAAAGTACTACTGAGGGTGACAAAGTACTTTCAGAAAATAAGGGTGAAAAAGGGAGTGTTGATAACAATTCAACACAGGTTTTGGAATCAAAAACAGTAATTCTTGATAGTATTTTCAAAAACAGTGGTGATTACATACTCAAAATTTTTGAGTATGATACTCCACAAGGGGAACACAAGTCAGTAATGGCTTGGGTTCCTAAAAGAAACTAACCTTTTTTATTTTTATGCAGGGCAACCCAGCAGAGGAGCTTAAAGATCATCTTATTGTGGATAGTGGTTGCTCTGGAAGTATGACAGGGGAAAAGGAGCTCTTGTCAGATTTTAAGGCTTATTTTGGAGGAAGAGTTGCATTTGGGAATGATCCTGATGGAGGGAGAATAACTGGCAAAGGAACCATTAAGGCAGGATCTATTGATTTTAAGAATGTCAGATATGTGAAGGAGCTTAAGTTCAACATTTTGTCAGTCTCTCAGATCTGTGACAAGAAGTACCCTGTATTGTTTCTTGACACAGAATGTCTTATTCTCTCCCCTGAGTTTAGATTAGATGATGAAAACTTGGTGATGCTGAGAGCACCAAGAACCAATGATGTGTATAGCATAGACTTGAAGAACATCAATTCTGCTGAAAGAGCAACATGCTTGATTGCAAGAGCAACAATGGAGGAAGCACATCAATGGCACAGAAGACTAGGGCATGTGAATTTCAAAAACATCAACAAGCTGGTCAAAGGAAATTTAGTTAGAGGTTTACCTTCTAAAACATTCAAACTTGATCATTCATGTTTGGCTTGCAAGAAGGGTAAACAACACAAGGCTTCATGTAAGAAGATTGAAGAAAGAACTATTAGGGAGCCTTTGGAGTTGCTACATATGGATTTGTTTGGACCTGTTTCTGTTGTTAGCTTAAACAAGAAGAAGTACTGTTTGGTTATAACAGATGATTGTAGGAGATTTAGCTGGGTCTTTTTCTTGGGATTCAAAGATGAAACTTTTGATGCTATTCATGATCTTATAATAGCACTTGAAAATCAGTTAAGTCTCAAAGTTAGAGGAATTAGATGTGATAATGGGACTAAATTCAAGAATCATCTTATGGATGAATTTTGTGCTAAGAAAGGGATTAAAAGAGAATTCAGTATTGCTAGAACTCCTCAGCAGAATGGAGTTGCAGAAAGGAAGAACAGAACTTTGATTGAAGCAGCAAGGACAATGCTTGCAGACTCCCAATTACCTGTTCCATTTTGGGCTGAAGCTGTAAGTGCTGCTTGTTATGTGCTGAATAGAGTATCAGTGACAAAACCTCAAATGAAGACACCTTATGAGTTACTCATGGGAAAGAAGCCAAACATTAAGTTTATGAAACCTTTTGGATGTCCCCTGACTATCTTGAACATTGCTGGTAATTTGGGAAAATTTGATGGTAAATCTGATGAAGGTTACTTATTGGGTTAATGTTCCAGTAGCAAAGGACTCAGAGTGTACAACAGGACTACCAAGAAGGTTCAAGAATGTCTTCATGTTGAATTTCTAGAAGAACAAGAAAATCAAAAAGGTAAAGGTCCTGATTGGATGTTTGATCTTGATTTAATGGCATCATCCATGAACTATGTACCTGTCAGAGAAGAAAATCAAGTTGTTCTCAATGAAGAGGAGTTACAATACATTGTTCATGGTGTTAACATAAGATCTGAAGAAAATACTGATGAAGCACCCAATGATGAGAAGAAAAGTACTGTTGCACCTCAAGGTACTGTTGATCCACAAAATACTGTTCCACCAAAGACCACAGTATCTGATGAAGACCAAGCCATCCAAGATGAACTTAATAGGATGCTTCTTCAAGAAACAATTGCTAAGTCCTTTGAAGATGATCAAAGGAGAGCTTATGAAGCAGAAAAGAAGAAGGCTAAAGGCACTGACAGTACTTTGCCCCAAAGTATTGCTGATCCATTTGAAAGTATTTCTCAAGTTCTAGATACTTCAAATTGGAAGAATGCTGATGATTTACATGATCCAACCATGCCTGCCTTAGAAGATACTGATGATGAATTAGAACAAGAAGGCATTTTCTCAGATGCTAATGAAGACCCTGACCTCACTAATTTGGAAGATAATCTTGAAGTATCACTAATTGTGTCAAAATCAACTTATTATAATGTAGTAGTATAGTATCGAAATGATCCGCACAAAATACGGATCACTCGAGTCGTATCCGAGTGAAGGTGAATGGAATCAAGGAATATTGATTCGTGTAAATCGTGAATTAAAAAGTGATGAAAGTGAAAATAATGATCAAGTAATTCAAGTAATAACAAACAATGATGAATTATGCAAGAAGTACAAGCAAAATATGCACTAAAGTTGAAAACGTAAAAACGGAAATGTAAACGCGTTTATTAAAACGTAACTTTAATTGAAAAATGATCCTACAAACGTGAAATTATTTTCTAAAAATCTTAAACTAATAAAATGAATTTCCAGAAAAAGAAAATTATTTTTTTGACTTTTCTTTTATTTTCTATGAATTTATTTTGATTTTTGTATTTTTAAATGAATTAAAAAATAAGAAAAATAGAAAAATAAAAAGGAAAAATGAAATTTAATTTCTGAAAAATCTAAAATATTATAAAAGAATTTCCTAAATTATTTTTGTATTTTTTATGGCTTTTTCTGATTTTTTATTGATTTTTATTTATTAAAAACTATTTAAAAATGATTAAAATCAAGGGAAAATTAAGAAAAATATCAAATCTATTTGGAAAAATCTAAAAAAATTCCAGAAAATCAAAAATAATAAAATTAACTTGAAATAAAATTTTGAAGCTTGAATGAACAGTAAAAGTGCTTATTTGCTACAACTGCTTATTCACAAGTGCTTAGATTGAAACTTAAAACACAGAAGTTTGATGATCAAATATGCTCAGATATGCCAAACTCAGTTCAAAATTCACATAGGTACAACAAGAAATAAGCAATAAGCAATCTCAATAAGCCATTGTCATAAGCAGAATTAAATCTAACTGTTCCAGAAGCAATATAATCATGCACAAAGCTTATACAACAACAAATTACTCAGAAACAATCAAAGGTTCTCAAATATAAGCTCAAAAACAAAACTGCAGGCCTCAAAGATCAAATACTAACTCTGTCTCAAATAATCAAACTCACAGATGCAATAAGCACTTCAAATAAGCTCAAACTCAACAGCAAATTGGGGCAAAAGCTCAAAGGTGCAACTGAGTTACTATATCAACTAAATTTATCACCAAATTCAACTGTCTATTACTCTAATATCAGTAAAAAACAACAGCCTATGAGACTTATACTAATGAAACTGTTGACCGACTTGAAACTTATACTAATTTTGACTAAATCAAATTTTACAACTAAATTCTACTTCTAAATTGTTGAATTAAGCTACTATTATACTAGTTTCAACTATATCTAACTACAATGTAACTATCAAATCAATTATACTAACTTATTATCACTATAACTAACAGTGGGTGCAATTTACTCTAACTTTGACTTTTATCAAATTACCTACTAATTTTATATACTATAATGTCTATTATAATCACTAGTGACTTACCTATGCAATAATATCTATCAATTAACCATTAAACCACAGCCAAACAGATATTACCCAAACACTCCTAATGCTAACAGATTCACTACAACAACTATATTAAATCTACTAATCACCACTAAGCCAATCCAAAACAATCCTAAATCTCAGAATTGAAGCAAATCACCAACAAATTACAACTAGATCAAACAATGAAACAATATCACAGATCCAATAGTTGTACCATTAACACTATTATGCTATGTAAAATAGATAACATACAACATATGAATCTAATGAAATAACAAGCACTTATCTCAACTGAATCTACTACTTAAGCAGTAATCAAAACCAATGAAATAGTAACACTCACTTATATGCCAAACTTTAACAGATTATATAGGAATTAGAGATTAAGAACTATACTCACAGAGTTATAACCACCTCAGCAAGAACAGAGGTGGATCACTATGCTTGCCTATCTTTATGATAGGCAGAAACCTTCCCAAACTATTTCCACTTATCCCAATCTCCACAGAAATCAATGGATCAAAACTCCTTTGACCTTAGTTGACTGAATTTTCTAGATTTTAAACAATGATATGAGAAAGTTCCACAATAAGCTATTGAGCTTATATGGACTACAATGAAACTTTATAAGCTTAATTGTAAGTTTATATGAATAGAATGAAACCTTAATTTTATTTTATTTTTATATTTTCTAATTTTTTTTTATATTTTTGATGATGATGAAAACTTAACTGATAAAATGAAATTTATTAAACTATTTGAGAAACTTTAAGCTGAATAAGAGTAAAAAATAGAAAAAACTAGAGTAACTAAAGTTGATTAATAAACTGAAAGTAAAAGAGTAAAAATGAATTTTATTAAAACTAAAATTGAATTACAAATACAATTCACTAATCTAAATACATCATGACTAAAATCTAGCAGAGCTTCGCTACAATTCTACACTACACTTTAACTAGCTACTAAGCACCCCTATTTATAGGAGAGAAGGAGTGAAGGTATCACGGATTGCCAAGCTGGCAATCCGTGTGCTTGTGCTTCTTTTGTGATCCTCTGAGCCCTCTGATCATGTAGTAATAATTCCTCAATCATTTAAGCCGTCAGATCAGTCCTTGTGACTTGTAGCAACCAATTAGGGACTGCCAAGTGGACAAGCGTGTGCTTCTTTAGATCTCCTGACACTCTGACACCTACTGACATTCTAGAAGCTCTCTTGATTTGACAACTTTACCCTTAATGACGGTAATTTTGAGAGTTTGGGGGTTAGGGTTCATACCTGGGTAATAAGTGGAATTGGGGGTGAATAAAGGGGCGGGGTAATATTATATGTTTATTTGACCACGCTTTGACCTATTTGACCCGTGGGTAATTGGATTGGGTTATAGGATTAGGTGTTTTGGGCTTTGATGTTTATAAAGTGAGACTTGGGCCAAGGCTTGGGTTGTTTAATTTTCAGATTAGTAGAAGTATATTTCAAGGACCAATTTTGTGTTTTATGAAACTATGAGGACCTTTTCTGCCATTGTTCCAAAAATAACTTTCAAGGACAAATTATGATAACAATGATTCCCAAAGGTTGACTTTTGACTTTTTCTTCAATACTTTCCAAGAGGGACTGAATATGTCAACTTTTAAAGTGCAGGGACCATTGTTGTCATTTCTTTAAACTTCACACAAGGATCACTATTGCTCATTTATCAAACTCTGAGGACTTAATAAGCTCAAATTGATTTCCAGCTTGACTTTCTGACTCTTTCTACTCTCGTGCTCGTTCTTTGCCGGTTTTTGCTTGTTTTTCATCTTTTTGCGATATATTCGTACCTGCACAATCACAAACAAAAAAACACACATTCTTTGGCATTTGTTAGCATAATTAGTCTATTTGAGTCGGTTTTTGGCTATGAAAAGGTATGTGAATTAACACATACCAATCACCAACTCCTACTCTAAGAATTCACAAAGATCATCCTGTCAGTAAGTGTTAGCATTAAAAATATGTATTTAGAAGTGATGGTCATTCTCATTCATGTAACTTTGTAATGTGTCGTAGATTTCAATAGAATAGTCAATGGGCTTATGGTTTGGACTAATCTAATAGGTTATAAGTTATGTATTACAACTAGTCCATACTTAATGTAAAAGTCCAATCCATGACCAAGCCCATCCAAGCCCATTAGGGTGTTACATCTCTTACTATATAAACACCTCAAATGAGTCATTTGAGGTGTGTGCTTGTGTGTGTATTGTGTGTGTTCTTGAATAAAAGCTCTCATCTTTTCATCTCTCTCTATCTTATACGAAATACATATACATACATCAAGTCACCATCTTTCCATCTTTCTAGTGCTTATATTTGTGTTAAAGTTGATATTTCTTAGGTCCAACAAGTGGTATCAATCGCCTAACAATGATTTAGGAGTGTGTGGAAATCGTTTTCATCAAACTTTCTCTTTAAAAGTTTCGTTTTTTTTTATGTAAAAACGTGTACTTTTCATTAAAAAGTTTTGATTTTTACGTTTTAGTGGTAAAGTTGTTGTTTTTATTGAAGTTTTAGTGATTCTAAGTGTTTTGGGAAAGATTTGATCATTAGAAACAAGTGAAAAAGGAGTTTTTGGGTGAAAAAATCGTATTTTTGAAGTTTTCTGGTCATCCTACGCGTAACTTGAGTGAATAGTACGAATCTACAGCTGTGAACAGTACTTTCTGTCCTTTTTACGCATAAATTTTGGCCTAAAACCCTTTTCTTACGCGTAACTAAGGTCAAAACCCTTTTCTTACGCGTAACATTGGTCAAAACCCTGTTCCTACGCTTAACTTGTAAGTCTACGCGTTAAATCCTACGCGTAAGTTCCATTTCTACGCATAAGTCAGATCTTACGCATAAGATTTAATCTTACGCGTAAGTTTCAGAATTCTACGCATAACTTCATCAAAGGTCTTCTCTTCGTGCTACGGTGACTCAGTACTTCCCTGACTTGGATAAGTTTGTGGAATACTTCGACACGGGATATCTTTCAAGCTTGGATAAGTTTGAGAGATCAATTTGGTTGAAAAAACCTTACGCGTAACAATTCTTAATCATAAACTCTAAGTTTACGCGTAAAATCAAAGTTTACGCATAAACATTACTGTTTACGCATAACTTAGATCTTACGCATAACTTACAGGTTACGCATAACTTCTTACGCGTAAGATTATTCAAGGTTTACGCGTAAGATTCAAGGTTTACGCGTAAGATTTTGACTTTTTGACTACCAAACTTCAAACGGCCATAACTTTTGAACCGTAACTCTGTTTTCGACGA
This sequence comes from Artemisia argyi, assembly GCA_030686995.1. NCBI lineage: Eukaryota > Viridiplantae > Streptophyta > Magnoliopsida > Asterales > Asteraceae > Artemisia > Artemisia argyi. The sequence continues at coordinate 33,319,105 of CM060683.1, forward strand.
ATCAGCTGTCAAAACGACCGCGAGACCGAGAAGTAGGACACGTTGAATTAATTTATTCATTCAACCCAAGTTTCGAGGCCTAAAAACGCTCCAGGAAGAAGTTATTGAGGTTTTAAGGTTTCAGATCAAAACTTGCATCAACTTACACTAAACACTACTCCTACTTCGTTGGAACGATCCAAGAATCAACTTTATCAATCTAGACTTCATCAATGGCTACTCAGCAAGATATTCATGCAGCCGGTGCGGAAAACCGACCTCCAATGCTTGAAAAAGGTGGATATCTCCCATGGACAAGCCGCATGCTTCGTTACATCAAAACAAAGCCTGATGGTAAACTAATGATCAACTCCATCACAAATGGTCCATTCAAGCCACGACAAGTTCAAATTGAAGGTAATCCAAATGCAACACCTCCTACTCAACCATTTGTGCGTGAACAAACAGAAGCAGATTACACAGAGGAAGACAAGAAGCAGATCGCCGCTGATGATATGGCAATGCATTTAATCCAACTTGGATTACCACGGGAGATCTTTGCTGCGGTCGACAGCTGTGAAACTGCTTATGCTATGTGGGAACGTGTCAGAAGGATATGTCATGGAACAGAGATTGGACAACAGGATGTTGAGAACAAACTTCTTACTGAATGGGAGAATTTCACATCCACTAAAGGTGAACAGATTGAATCTTACTACACAAGGTTTTGCACTTTGATGAATGAGTTAATCAGAAACAAGTTGACACCTCGAACAATTGCAACAAACATCAAATTCATCAATAACCTTCTAGAAGAATGGGGTCGTTATGTTACAATTGTCAATCAAACAAAGGATTTACATAAGGTGAATTATGATCAACTCTATGACTTTTTGAAGCAAAACCAAGCTGAGGCTAATGAAGTAAGGAAAGAAAGATTGGCAAAGAATCATGATCCTCTCGCATTAATTGCTACTACACCAACACCGCTACCAGTGAACACACAACAACCATCATCATCTTCCACTCACAACTACATGCAACCATCATACATTCAACAACCAACACCGGTCTACCAACAACAGTTCTACCCACAGCAACAACAACATGTTATTCCACAACAGCAATACCAACAATTCCAAGAACCAGAATTCACTGAAAATGATGAAGCTACTGCAGCATTGACCCAAGCGTTTGCTTTTCTGTCAAAGGCATTCCAAGGACACTATTCTACACCAACAAACAACAACCAAAGGATTTCATCGAACACTCGCAATAAGCAGATTGCTCAGCCGAGTTTCAATATGGGCAACGGAGGCCAAATGGTTGGAGTTTATGGGAATCAGCAAGGATATGCAACTGGAATTAACATGGGGAATCAGAATATGCTGAATGCAGGGAATCAGAATGCAGGAAATCAGTATGGTCAGTATGCAGGGAATCAGTTGGGTCAGTTTGTTGGAAATCAGAGGGGTCAGAATGTTGGTAATCAGGAAATGGGTAATCAGAATAGAAATGTTGCAGCTCCAGTAGTTGGGAATTTGGGAAATGTGAATCAGGGTAATCCGGTTAAGTGTTTCAACTGTCAGGGTGTAGGTCATATGGCAAGGAACTGTCCTACTAAGCCGAACAAGAAAGATCTAGCGTACTTGCAGAAAGCAGTGATGTTGGCACAAAAGGCAGAGGCAGGATTTCAGTTGAATGCAGAGGAGAATGATTTTATGGCCCTTATGGATGACATGGAAGATAGAGAAGATATCGATGCGAACTGCATATTCATGGCGAATCTTCAGGAGGCAAAGTATGACACAGATTCTGACACACCTCCGGTCTATGACATCAATGCAGTCTCTGAGGTATCAAACTTCAACACATGTCACAATAATGATATATTTGATATGTCTCCTCATGAGGAACAGCATTTTGAGAAGCAAGCATTCACTTATGATACATTCCTGGACACGCCAAGTAGTAGCAATACTCCTTCAGCGACTCCAGATGTGAATCATAATGGAGGCTTCGTTTCACAGCATGCTGAGAATGATGAGGAAACACGTGCTTTGTTTGAATCATTATTGAATAATTGTCGTATTGAAATTGAGAATGTGAAAAAGGTCAATCGCGATGTTAAGGCCGCGAATGTTAAATTGACCGCTGAGCTTGAGAGTTACAAAGAAAACGTTAAAGCTTTTGAATTTCATAACAAAAGATTGTCTGAATTAGAAACTGGTTATCAAAATTCCGTTTCAAGGGAAAAACAATTGCAACTCAAGTTTGATACACTTGATGTTAATTCTTTCAAAAAGATAAAATCTTTAAACGCGGAAATTTTTGATTTACAAAACCAACTTTCTAAACAAAAAACAGCTTATACCAATCTTGAAAAAGAAAGGGATGAGTTGAAAAAGGACTTTGCAAAGAAAGAAGACAAACTTTTGGCCGAAATCGTAGAGTCAGAACACATGATTGCTCATTTAGAAGAATTGGTGGTTAAATCGGGTCAGTCAAGTCAAACAATGAAAATGATTTCAAATCAAACTAATCCGGTTTACCATACGAAACATAAAGTGGCTCTTGGTAACAACACCCCCAGTAATCTCAAGAAAGCTCAGCAAGAACAGAATGTTTTGTATAATGGTAATATGATTTTCACCAAACATGATCCTCCCGTCGTTCGGGATTCTGTGCAAACAATAGTACATGTCGAAGAGAGCATTACTAAAATGAAACAAAAGGATTTGAAACCCATTGATTACAACAAATTGAACAAACTTTCGGGAATTACTTTTGTTCCACAAAAAGAACCATCTGTGTTTTCCATAAAACGACCATTCTCAAAAATGTTTTCTAAGAAAGTAATTGTTTCCAAATCTCTTTCAAAAATGGAACAAATTTCTTCAAACAACACTTTTAATACAAGTGAGGCTAGAGAAATTTTGGATGACGTTAAAAAGAGAATTCAAGAACTTCAAAATATCGTTGCTTCTAAAACTACAATCAATATTAACAACTGGCATTCCAGTTTTCATATTGAGCAGAAAAAGGTTTTTGAAAACGAAATTACTATCCCACTGAATAACATCAGTGCGAGGGTAATCCATTTTGAACAAGCTTTCTTAAAAGAAACGGCCGAATTTGTCAAGGACCACAAATCCCTGGTAAACGAAGCTAATGAATCTCGTGAAAACATGAATGTTTTGGAAAACCTAAATGATTCTCTCTTCGAAGCTGTTATGACCACTGACATTATGTCCATCATTTTACAAACATATTCTGTTCAAGACGATGAAAGACTGAGAGCTGAGACCTCCGAAATTGTTTCAAAATATGAAAATGCTCTTATAAAGCTTGAAAAAGAAAATGTGTCATATTTTAAACAACTTGATCGCAAAAAGGAAGAATGCAAGTATGACAAATTGTCGTATGAGCGTGCCTTAAAGAACATGAAAGAGCAAAATGATTTTTTGAGGGCTCAGCTTGAAAGTCAAAAAGGAAAGGGTGAGGAAACTAAGTTTGCAAAACCGTCGACTTCGGAGAAACCAAATGTTTCAAACACGATTCAAGAACCAAAGATGTCAATTTCAAGGTTTGCTCCAAAAGTCGATGAGAAAAAGAATTTGACAAAACCAGTCACTCCAACACCCTTGCCCAAGAAAAGTGAAAATGATAAGATTGTTGATAAAGGAAAAGCGGTTGTCGAAACACCAAAAGTGATAGCACCTGGCCTTTTTAGGATTAGTCCCACTAATGCGTTTGCCTCCACATCTAAGACAAATGCGTGCAAAAAGGATAATTCTAAAGAGTCTAGTAATGCTAAAAAGGACAACAATACAAATCCTAATGCGTGTGCCTTACCTTCTACAGGATTAGAAAGCACCTCTAGGAGCAGCAGACTAAAGCCTAGGAGCAATACAAGGAACAATAGAGTCTCGCCTGTTTCTAAGAGTAGTAGCAAGAATAAAGTTGAAGAAGTAGAAGAACACCCTAGGATTTTATCGCTTTGTAATAAGAAACATGATTCATCTGAATGTAATGTCGAACGTACTGGTTCTAATGCATGTAATGACTCTGTTTGTTTAATATGCAAGAAATGTTTAATTAATGATGTTCATGATGAATGTGTTTCTAAGAATGTGAATGTTACGCCTGAACAGAAGCATGTTCCAAAAAGACCTAGTGCTAGATCCAGATCTATAGAACGACTAGTTGCACGATTTAGGACTACCACTATTAGTCGAATGCCTAGGAACTATCTTAAGTTTTGTATGTGGATTCCGACGGGTAGAGAGTTCACTCTTAAGGATGGCAAATTAGAAATAACTCAAGCTAAACAAGTAGCAACTGTCTATGAGTGTGATTCTGCTTTTACTCCTAACCCCATGGAACCAAATTCAACACGGTTTCCAAATACAAACTCTTCTGTTCTTGGCAGGTTATCGAAATATGTCTTTGGATCGTCGACTCGGGTTGCTCTAAGCACATGACCGGGAATTTAAAGCTGCTGATCAATTTCATATGGAAATTCATGGGAACTGTACGCTTTGGAAATGATCATGTAGCAGCTATTCAGGGTTATGGAGATCTTCAGTTTGGGAATTTTTTAATCACTCGAGTTTACTACGTCGAAGGGTTGGGACACAACTTGTTTTCAGTCGGGCAGTTTTGTGATGCAGATCTAGAAGTTGCATTCAGGAGAAACACGGTTTTTATAAGAAATTTGGTTGGTGATGATCTTTTAACTGGTAATCGTGGTACAAATTTGTATGCTATCGACATCAATCAAATGGCTTCTACATCACCAATTTGTCTTATGACAAGGGCAACCGAAACTAAGTCCTGGCTGTGGCATAGACGTTTATCCCATCTCAATTTCGACACGATCAACAAGTTAGCCAAAGACAACATCGTCACCGGACTTCCTAAGTTCAAATACACCAAGGAACACCTATGTCCATCATGCGAACAAGGAAAAAGCAAAAGAGCATCATATAAACCCAAAACCGTACCTAGTTCGGAAGCAAGGTTACATATGTTGCACATGGACTTATGTGGCCCAATGAGAGTTGAAAGCATCAATGGGAAGAAGTATATTCTTGTTATTGTCGATGATTATTCAAGATATACATGGGTAAAGTTTCTGAGGTCAAAAGACGAAGCACCAGGTACCATCATCACCTTTCTGAAGCGTATCCAAGTTCTACTTCAAGCTCCAGTAAGGATTGTAAGAACAGATAATGGCACAGAATTCACTAATCAGGAGTTAAGAACCCACTTTGAAGATGTTGGAATAACACACCAAACATCAGCTGTTAGAACTCCACAGCAGAATGGGGTAGTTGAAAGAAGAAACAGAACTCTTGTGGAAGCTGCTCGCACAATGCTGATCTTTTCTAGTGCACCACTATTCTTATGGGCTGATGCTGTTGCCACTGCTTGTTTCACTCAGAACCGATCCCTAGTACATCCAAGATTCAATAAAACCCCATATGAGCTAGTGAACAACCGTAAACCTGACATCTCTTACCTTCACGTGTTTGGCGCTTTGTGCTATCCGACGAATGACAGAGAAGATCTAGGGAAGTTAAAAGCTAAGGGTGATATTGGAATCTTCATTGGATATTCAGAAAACTCGAGGGCATTCAGGGTGTATAATAGACGTCTAAAAAGGATAATGGAGACGATGAATGTGAAGTTTGACGAGATTTCACAAATGGCTTCTGAGAGATACGCTCTAGAACCCGCGCTTAATCCGATGGCTTCTAATCAAAATGGATTAGGACCCGCACCAAACCAGCAGACTTCTGGACACATCAGTTCAGGACTCGTGCCTCAAGGAGCTCAGTCAACAAACACGGATAAACCTTCAGAACAAGAACTGGAAAATTTCTTCGAGTTAATGTTTGATGAATATTATGGTGGAACATCGACAAATGCATCTCAACAACATTCCGCTGCACCCGCTCACAACCATCAACAACCACCACCACCACCACAGGATGCATCTACCACAATCGAAGCTGAAGCACCAACTACATCAACATCATCTACATATACTCCAGCAACTCCAGTACTTGAAACTGAACTACCAAGAGTTGATGAGCAAAACCAAAACACAAATTTTCAAGAAGAACCAACAAATAATTCAAACGATGTTACGTTAGAAGAAGAAGAAGAAGCATTTGAAAACCCGTTTGCATCAGACTCTGCTGAATCTTCTTCAAGGTTACAAGAACCATCTAACACACATTCGTTCAACCAAAGGTACCCTTCTACGTTTCAATGGACAAAAGACCATCCGTTAGTACATGTTATTGGTGATCCTTCAAAGCCAGTTCAGACAAGGAGACAACTTTCCACCGATCTCGAATTGTGCATTTACATTTGCTCAATAAGCACCAAAGTACCTAAGAACATTCGGGAAGCAATGGCAGAAAACCCATGGATTGAAGCGATGCAGGAGGAATTTCTTCAATACCTGTTACATGACAGTTGGGAACTTGTTGAACGACCACTTGATAAACGTGTTCTTGACCTCAAGTGGTTGTGGAAGAACAAACTGGATGAGGAAATGACTGTTATTCGCAACAAAGCTCGTCTCGTGGCTAAAGGTTATCCACAAGAAGAAGGGATAGATTTCGAAGAATCATTCGCGCCTGTAGCTAGACTTGAAGCAGTCCGGATTTTCTTAGCCTATGCAGCTCACAAAAACATCACAGTCTATCAGATGGATATTAAGACAGCTTTCTTGAATGGAACTCTGAAAGAAGAAGTGTATGTGAGTCAGCCAGAGGGATTCATCGACAGAGATCATCCAGACTACGTCTACAAGCTTAAAAAGGCCATTTATGGTTTAAAACAAGCTCCAAGAGCGTGGTATGACGAACTATCATCTTTCTTACTCAATAACAATTTCACCAAAGGAACGGTTGATGACACCTTGTTTATCAAAAAGTTCAAAGATGACATTTTGATCGTTCAAATTTACGTGGACGACATTATTTTTGGATCAACCAATCCTAACCATTCAAAACATTTTGAAAATCTCATGAAAAGTAAATTTGAAATGTCCATGATGGGGGAACTAAAATTCTTTCTTGGTTTACAAATCCATCAATCCCCTCGTGGTATTTTTATCAATCAAGCTAAATATACAATAGAGATTTTGAAAAAACATGGAATGGAAAATTGTGATTCTGTTGGTACACCAATGGTCACTTCACCAAAAATAGGTGCTGATTTGTTTGGGAAACCCATCGATCCGAAAAAATATCGGAGCATGATCGGTTCTCTCATGTACCTAACTGCTAGCCGACCCGATATCCAATTTGCTGTTTGTTTGTTAGCACGGTTTCAGGCTAAGCCTACCGAACTTCACCTCAAAGAGGTTAAACGGATCTTTCGGTACCTACGAAGCACCATTAACATGGGACTTTGGTATCCGAAGGATTCGGAGTTTAATCTAACAGCATTTTCAGATGCAGACCATGCTGGTGATCAAGTTACAGCAAAGAGTACATCAGGTGGAGCACAATTTTTGGGTGAAAAGCTTGTAAGCTGGTCTTCAAAGAAACAGGATTGTACTGCGCTATCAACCGCCGAAGCCGAGTATGTGTCTCTATCTGCGTGTTGTGCCCAAGTTCTTTGGATGCAGACACAACTCACAGATTATGGCTTTACTTTTGACAGAATACCTATGTATTGTGACTCAAAAAGTGCCATAGCCATCTCGTGCAATCCCGTACATCACTCTAAGACGAAGCATATCAAAGTCCGCTACCATTTCATCAAAGAACACGTGGAAGAGGGTACTGTGGAATTATTTTTCGTTAAGACTGATTATCAACTCGCCGATCTATTCACTAAAGCCCTTCCAAAAGAAAGGTTTGACTATTTAGTTCGACGAATTGGCATGCGAAGCCTAACTCCTGAGGAGCTAGAACGTCTTCTCGAATCTTCTTGAAAAATGATTTCAAAATCGCTTCGCTGTAAATATTTTTCAAAAACAAAATACAAAATTTGAAAAAATACAAAAACAATATAAAATCAAAAAATCCAAAAATATTCTTCTCACGACATGTCTCTCGTATAAATCAATATTCTGTACGTTTCTAGAAATGTCATTCAACAATGATACGGACATGTACAGATGCTTGAGCGGGAGTTCTTTTTAATGTTTTTCTAAAACATGTCGTCTCTCAAAATTTTCTTCACTATGGCTTTCGTATACATCAGTACGAAACCCGGACCCGAACAATGACTTCTGATTATTTTCAAATCAAGGACTCGTACGTTCAATGACGAACTCTTTTTCAAAAAAGTTCGAGTCTAAACAAACGAAAAAGATTTCAAGCATAAACTCGTTTTCAAAACAAAATTCTTGAGCACTTTTTCAAGATTTATCAAAAGATTTTTTAAAATCTCTCAAAATTAGTGCTCAAGATAACTCCCTCAAAACCCTTAAGTAATTTTATATGTGCTATCATTAAGGGGGAGTACAAAAACAAAATGTTCCAAATTCATGCAAATCTGTCTTTCTCTCCAAAAAGCCTTTTATTAATCAGTTGATATCAAAAATATCACAATATGCTATTTTTGAGGGGGAGAAGACATGATTAAAATGTGATCAAAGATGTTTAAAGATTGTGGCTGAATCTCAAAAGAGCTCAACTCAGTAAGTACCAATGAATTGACGAAGCTTAAAATGTCAGTAATCGAAAAGACTTGTCCTGGACGGGTAATAATTTCAAGCTAGTCCAACTAGTGATGTAAGCGTGTCTCGAATAGGACTTGTCTGAGTAGAATGTACCGTCTCGAGAAACTCTCTTTGGACTTGACCAGGACGGGTAATAATTTCAAGCTAGTCTAACTAGTGATGTAAGCGTGTCTCGAATCGGTCATGTTCACTGAAAGTGGATCAATTCAAAAGTGCAAACTCCTCTCGCATGTGCAAATTTCTTAAATATTCATGAGCACATGTGAAGGGGGAGTCCTTCAAAAATGCAAAACTCTCGAAGTGTCAACAATGTGTTTTATTATCATAAACACTTTGAGAGATTTTCAATAAAAGGTTTCTTGGCAACAATAGGATAGTCATGGAGTTATAAGGTGACTAAGGTTAGGAAAAACCGTCCTATGATCTGCCAGAGCCGGAGGGATCTACCCAAGGACAATTCCAATAGAGTAGAATTAGAAGTCCTTAGGTATGATTGAAAAAAGGAGAAAATGAGAAAGGAGAAAGAAGGGGTTGAAGAATTAAAAAGAAAAAGTTATGAAAAAGGGTGAAAAGAAATAGCCCTCCAAATGTTCAACCTTAGGGCAGACACCGGGTACAATTCGTATGCTACTGGTTGTTACTAAGGTGACACCGGTATTGAAGACAAAGACGTCATGGACCCAGTGACGCACTGCACTAAACCTTCTTAACCACTCAAGTTCTCTTAAAAGAGCTTGTTTCATTCTCACGGGGAACCGGTGTAATCTATCGACCTGTCTCTTAGAGATGGTTGATATTGAAGCAGGAGACCTCTCCCTAATCTCCGCATAGGAAACCAAATGTGCACTTATCGAGTCTAGAGCCCCGAGATTCATCAAAAGATCTCATAGGAACACATGATATTTCTACACTGGTTGTTCAACATTAAGGACGCCAGATGTAAACTTAAGAGTCCTACGCAGATCTTAGCAATCTGCCAGAACATTTATGAGAGGATTCACTTTTGTGTTTCTCAATGATTGAATGGAAATTCCTGCCAGGGTCAACATCAAACAGCCCTGACAGCAGGTCACTTCGGTAATTCTTTATGGGTTACGCTTAGTGTTCGCGGTGGTTTCAAACGGTCTACAGTCGTGGAGTGATCCCCAGCGACTCACCCAGTCATTGAGCTACTAAGTAGGTCTTGTAAGCTCTCTCGAGAGTATCTGACATGGGAACGGCCTTGGTAAGGGTTAGAAGGAGTCTTCACACTATGCTGTTGACGATCTCTAATTCTTATCTGTAAGTACCGGATGTTTTATTGCTAACTGTTTATATGCAGGGACACTTCATCTCCATGGCGACAGATTCCACATGCTCATACATACATCTGGAAGTTAAAGAAAGCTCCCTCAAAGATCTATGCAACACAAAGATCAAAGAAAGATTCTACGCCAAAAAGAAGAATCTACAAAGTATACAGACTAAAGATCAAAGTGAAAGAAAGGGAACTACGTGCATATGAATATCAAAGTCCAAAGATGTATGAGCATGTTGGAATGGCAAACAACCACCACAGACACAGAAGTGACGAAAGGCAGATAACTCCACATCACTAAAGAACAAAGAACGATGAAAAATCAGTTATCAAAGATCACAAAGCATGAAGGAACAAAGACTAAAGACTATTCTACAACGACACACAAAGTTAAAGACAAAGAACACGGAAGACCCACTCACGTGGAGCATCATTCGAATGACCACCCCTTAGGGGGAGATTGTTAGCATTAAAAATATGTATTTAGAAGTGATGGTCATTCTCATTCATGTAACTTTGTAATGTGTCGTAGATTTCAATAGAATAGTCAATGGGCTTATGGTTTGGACTAATCTAATAGGTTATAAGTTATGTATTACAACTAGTCCATACTTAATGTAAAAGTCCAATCCATGACCAAGCCCATCCAAGCCCATTAGGGTGTTACATCTCTTACTATATAAACACCTCAAATGAGTCATTTGAGGTGTGTGCTTGTGTGTGTTCTTGAATAAAAGCTCTCATCTTTTCATCTCTCTCTATCTTATACGAAATACATATACATACATCAAGTCACCATCTTTCCATCTTTCTAGTGCTTATATTTGTGTTAAAGTTGATATTTCTTAGGTCCAACAGTAAGATAATTGGACCTTCTAGTTCAGGAGTGCTTACAAGAACTAAAGCTAAGAATATGTCTCAACAACATACTTCTTTACTTAGCTTTATATACAAGCAAAATAGGGTGAATCATAAAGATCAGAAATTGTGTTTATTTGCTTGCTTTCTGTCTCAAGAAGAACCTAAGATAGTAAAACAAGCATTAGCTAAGGAGAGTTGGGTTGAAGCTATGCAAGAAGAACTTTTACAGTTTAAACTTCAAGAAGTATGGGTATTATGTGATTTACCTAATGGTAAAAGGTTAATTGGAACAAAATGGGTTTTTAGAGTTAAAAGAGATGAAAGAGGGAATGTAATCAAGAATAAAGCAAGGTTAGTTGCTCAAGGATATAGACAAGAAGGAGTAGACTATGATGAAGTTTTTGCTCCTGTGGCAAGGATTGAAGCCATAAGGCTATTTTTGGCTTTTGCATCTTATATGGGATTCCCTGTATATCAAATGGATGTTAAAAGTGATTTTCTATATAGCACCATCACAGAGGAAGTTTATGTTAAACAACCTCCTGGTTTTGAAGATCCTGCACATCCAAACAAAGTCTACAAGGTTATCATGGCTCTGTATGGCCTTCATCAAGCTCCTAGAGCATGGTATGAAAGACTCTCCACTTTTCTATTACAACATAGTTACAGGAGAGGTGCTATTGACAAGACTTTATTTATCAAAAGAGATAAAAAGGATATCATGCTTGTCCAAGTTTATGTAGATGATATTATTTTTGGAGCAACTAAGCAATCTATGGTGAAGGAATTTGAAGATCTTATGCAAAAAGAATTTCAGATGAGTTCAATGGGAGAATTAACATTCTTTTTGGGACTTCAAGTGCAACAATCAAGCAGTGGAATATTTATAAGTCAAGATAAGTATGTTGCAGACATACTTAAGAGATTCAACTTCACAACTGTCAAGCCATCATCCACACCTATTGATGCTAACAAGCCTTTGGGAAAAGATGAAGATGGGGAAGATGTTGATGTCAAATTATACAGGTCTATGATTGGCTGTCTAATGTACTTAACTGCATCTAGGCCTGACATTACTTTTGCTGTTTGTTTATGTGCAAGACATCAAGTTCAACCCAAGGTATCACATTTGAATGCTGTCAAGAGAATCTTTAGGTACCTTAGGCAACAACCTAAGCTAGGATTGTAGTAGCTTAGAGAGTCTCCTTTTCATCTACAAGCTTTTTCAGATAGTGATTATGCTGGTGATAACTATGACAGAAGATCAACAACTGGAGGGTGTCAGTATCTTGGAAGTAGATTAGTCTCATGGCAATGCAAAAAGCAAACAATTGCAGCAACATCTTCCATAGAAGCAGAATATGTAGCTGCTGCAAGTTGTTGTGCACAAGTGCTTTGGTTGCAAAATCAGCTTTTGGATTATGGATTCACTTTCAAGAATACTCCTATCAACATTGATAATGAGAGTACCATTTGTATTGTCAAGAATTCAGTTTATCACTCCAAAACAAAGCACATTCAGATTAGACATCATTTTATCAGAGATTGCTATGAGCATAGGCTTATCAATGTTGTTAAAGCCCATACAGATGATAATGTAGCAGATTTACTCACAAAGGGCTTTGATGTTTCAAGATTTACCTTCTTAGTAGTGAGTATTGGTATGATTAATAATTAAGCTATTTTTGAGGGGAGGCATTAGTAGTTAGTCATTAATTGAGGGGAGGCTACATGTATCATTCAAAAGAAAAGATTTTTATTCATTATTTTCAAAGGAGTTACATTCATCTGTTCCAAGAGATACAGACAACCATGACACAGACACAACCAAGACACAAAGAGCACTACACCAAACACCCTACACCAAACTAACCTACCAAACCCAACACACCCTACTCCATTGGTCTTTTTCCTTTACCCTGATAGCTTTGCTTTCCCTTTTGAGCAGTCTTTCTTTTGTCATCAAAAGAAGCTTGCTTTCTTGGGCAAGCCAGGCCAAGTCCTTGCTTGGGAGGTCTCTATTTTCTTGGAGCAGGCCACTTCATGTTCTTTATGGCTGATTCAAGAGCATGTGTCAAGGCATGAGGAAGTTCATTTGCCAAAGAAGAACCAGGAGCAGGGACAGACACCTTTTTCCTAGGTTTTGGGTTGGTAGTACTTGCTGAATCTGTGATGGTGGAGGTTGATACATCAGGAGGAAAGTACCCACTTCATCCTGCATCATCATCAAAATCAGAGTCAGAGTAATAGATGATCTCTAAGTCAGTGGAGCCATTTGAATCAGATGAGATGTAGACTAAAGGAAAGTGACTCATGATGTTGATTGGAGTTTTTGTGATAAGTATTCCAAGTGTTGATGAAGAGATGTGTTGGTGGAAAGTTACTTTTATAGGCAAGAAAGTGATAAGGGATATTTATGATGCTCATTCAATTCTACTTGCCTTGGTAGCTTTGAGAATTAATTTGGAAAAGTATTAATTATCTCGGGTTGACTTTCAACAGATATTTTGGTCAAACAGTCAACACTATAGATATTTTGATGGGAAAAGTACTTTGCCAACGTATTGCTTTGATAATGAAAGTACTGCTCCATGTTCTATGGAAAGTACTGCTTGGTGTTCTGAAGGGTACGCTGACGTGTCAGGATACTGTTCCAACGGTCAAATATGCGGGTAACAAACTTTCGAAAGATATGGGGAAGATAACTTCCAAAAATAACGGTAAAATAATTAATTCACTGTGATTCTTTGTATATTATCCCTCTATATCCATATCTTTTTCATCTTTACCTACTCGTATTCATTCATCAATCCCACCAAGTTCATCACCGATTATCATTCTTTTTCAATCATACTCACCATGGCACACCGACCAACCATCACCAAACATAATATGATTGCAAACCTTGAGAAAACTCAAAAGAACATTGATTTTCATGGCATAATTGATTTTCTCACCGGAACCACCATCAATTACTCACTTTTGGTAAACCCAGAGATTATTGGTCCTTGGATACAAGAGTTTTGGGCTACGGCTAGGGCTGAGATGGAAGATGGAGAGGATGTTATCCATGCCATAGTTGTTGGAAGAGCCATACGTATTACTGAAGCTACAATCAGGGAGGTTATGCTGTTTGATGATGAGGGAGGCTCTGTTTTGTTTGCTAAACAAGAGGTTTGGGATGAACTGAGAGATATTGGGTATGAAGGGCCTTTGAACAAGATTACTTTTCAGAAAGCATTGGTAAGTCCTCATTGGAAATACCTTATTCATGTTTTGCTTCATTGCTTAAGTCCCAAAAGTACTCTTTGGGATCAATTTGGACATGCCATAACTTCTGCCTTAGTAGGCCCGGTTACCAATCAACCATTCAATTTTTCTGTCACACCCCCAAAATCGGGTCCAGCGGAAGCATACGTGTAGCTGGGGTGTAACTCAATTGGTATTACAACACAAGTTCAAAAATGGTTTTCACTTCAATCATTTAGAATAAAATAGTTAAGTCAAAAATGTTGTATTTACATTGTTAAAAGTAGTGCGGAAGTAGGCCCTTAAAATAGTTTAAAACGGTCCCCATATAAATAATCAGAGTCTTCTATGACCGTGCCATGCCCTGCCAAAACCTCCTGTAGCGTGCCATAGGTTAAAACCTGAAAATACATGCTAAAGTGTCAACACGAGGTTGGTGAGTTCATAGAGTTTGTTTAACAAATAAAGTTTATGCATATGTATGAAGGTTTCCCAGCAAAGGCATCGTAAATCCACTCAGTTACAAGTCCCGCCATAAGAGCCTTGTAACCTGTGTGTTTACAACCCACTGCTACAATATATAGTATGAGTAAAACATGTATAAGTTTATCACAACAGTTAAGCAATTAGTCGTGAGTCTACACTTCATCTCCGAAGACCTCACGTTTGTATGTATATTTCCATGGTTGTGCCCAGCAACTTAATCTGGGGCCATTGGAAATATATAAGTCTCCATGGTTGTGCCCAGCAACTTAATCTGGGGCCATTGGAAGTATATAAGTCTCCATGGTTGTGCCCAGCAACTTAATCTGGGGCCATTGGAAGTCTCAGTAGCTCAAGAATACACATCATAGTTTAGTATAACACAGTTAAGTATATCACAATCACGTATGTATGAAATCAAGTGTAAAACAATCAAGAATAAAAGTTTTGAGTATCAAGAAAGTATGTTTTGAGTATTTATACTAGTAAGCAAGTAGTTGAGCATGTATCTCCCCCAAAGAGTTAAAACAAGTATAAAGAGTAAAAGTGGGGCTATGACTCACCTGGTGCGAATAGCTACGATGACAAAAGTGGATACACAGAAATGAGGTTCGATCTCTAACCGCAACCTAATATGAATGATAGTGATCTACTTAGATCATGAAATGATGTAATGAATGCACATGCACATGATACCTATACCACTCGTAACTTGAAAATACTTGTTGTATTATATCGGATATAAAAGCGTTAGTGTTATATTCCTCGTTTTGAAAACCTTAAGATATCGTCTAGTAGTCGCATAAATAAACCTTGGGTCGTACGTATCTCGTTAATTAAAAATAAATCCCTTGAATAAGAAATCTAGAAAATATATTATTTAGTATGTAGTTATATTATTTCTAGTAGTGACTAAATATATATATAGTTTTGACTATTTTAAAACATGTATAACTTGGTCGTTTTAAGCTCATTTTACTCGTTCTTTATATCCACGGATTCGTTTTAGTATATACTAATATATTTTTGATAGTTCGGCTCCTCTAGGTTACGTTTAACGCCTCTATTTGTCCAACGAAAATCGTCCAACAGCATGCAGTTTTCAGAAAATATAGTTTTCGTCGTTAAACGCGTTTTTAGCGTATCTCCTTCGTTATTAACTCGTTTTCATCCCCGTTTTCGGCCATAGTTCCGTCTTGGAATGTATTTTCTAAATATTTGGTCAAAAGTTACCCCAAACCCACTGAGTTTGCCACGTTTTCATTTTAAGGACAGTAGGTTTGTATATATGTTTAAAATCCATTTCTAATGTTCCAAACTAGTTTCTAATCCAACCAAACCACTTTCAATCACCACAAATCTAGTCTAATCTTACCATACACCTTCTTAGGGTGTCATGGGTTCCTAAACATCATAAATCAAGTGGATCTAACAAGGATCTAACTATAATCTATTTCTAGGGATCAAAAGTTAGATATATATATAAATGAGTGGTATAACTAACATATGCATGTAGATCTTGAATAAACAACATGAAACTAGAAAAATGAAAGTATGGAAAGATCAACAAGTGATCTTGAAGCTTACTTGATGAATGGATGAGTTTTGAAGATGATTATGTAAAGAACCTAGGGTTTTATCACAAAACCCTAACAAGGAATACATATGAGACCTAAATAACACTTGATCTTCAAAAATCCATGGTTTCTTCTTGTTGGTTGTTCTTGGCCGATTGGATGAGCAAGAGAGAAGAGAGAAAAGTTTACTTGCATTTGTAAAAAAAATGATTTGTGATAAAATGGATGAAAAGGTGTAATTTATATTTAGGAGACAAAAGTTAGGTTTGTAATAAATTTGGTTGGTGAGATTAGCTCATTAGGAGGCTAGGAGGGGGGGGGGGCCGGTTCACAAAGGAGGGAAAAAGGGGGGAATGTTGGGTGATTTAATTAGAAAGTTAGTGGTAATATTGTGTAGTATTTGGTTAATTTTAGGTGTAATCGGGTACCGGGTTTGCTAGAAATAAATTTTATTGAAGTTATTCGGGACATAATAAAGTCGTAAAAATTGTAAAAATATGTTGGGTACAAGTACGGAGAGTTTGGGTGATTATTGTTTACTTTCTACGAAAACCGTCGTAATTAAATTAGACGTACGATATAAAATAAATAAATTTCCAAAACACCGGGTAAATTAATAATATAATTTTTATATTACTATTATGAGTATAAAAATGTGTTAGGACCATAGTTGGGATTATCGGATCAATTAAAAATAATAGCTCGTAAGATAACGTTTATTAGTTAGATAATCGTACGTATATAGAAATTACGCAACTCGGGCATAAATGACAAATTTTCTCCGGAGGTGAATAGTGTTTTATGAATAGTAAAATTTTTTAACGCTTCTCAGAATATCAAACTGACCTAAAAAAAGATGAATAGTAAAATGATGAATAGTGATCGATGAATAGTAACCGATGAATAGTAAATGTGAAAGTTCGAGGAAAGACCGGAATTTACGAGTTGTGACAGTCTCTACCCCTTAAGGGAACTTCGTCCCGAAGTTCAGTTAACGTTGGTTTCCGAAGTGTTATAAAGGTGAAGATTCATGAGATGAAATGACTAGTTGACGTGTTTTCAGGTGGCGGTTTACGAAGTGATGAAAAGTATAAGCGTTCTGATAACGAGGGTATACACACACAAAATGAAACATTTGGAAATTGAGTAGAAGATTCAATCCAGACAGAATTTTATTATAACCATTCTCAGTGTTGCAAAATTCATTTCTGAGTCGGATATAGGTAGTCAGCCTATGTCCCACTATCCCGGGTTGAATATAGGTGACTAGTCTATATTCCACCGAGGTTCCATGAATTTTGAAATACTCAGCTCAGTTATACTAATACTATGTCCTGCACAAAGACCAAGACGTTCAGAAAGACTAAGGTAGGTGACCAAACTCGAGGTCGAATGATGAAACTATGCAGGGAGAAACATAACAGGGTGACATATATGATACGTGAACATGCTTATATGAAAGACAATGATAGAAATCAATTAGAATGAGTGAATATAATATACCAGATAATGAGACACAATTCTCATCACCTAAGTCAGCAACAAACCACAAGTGAGGCATCATCTTGGCAGGCAGGCACGTGACGGTCATAGGGTTAAGTTTTTCGTAAAAGTAGCTATAGTCTAGGTTTTAAAAACACTTAGTTCGCTATAGCCAAAGCTCTGATACCAATCTGTCACACCCCCAAAATCGGGTCCAGCGGAAGCATACGTGTAGCTGGGGTGTAACTCAATTGGTATTACAACACAAGTTCAAAAATGGTTTTCACTTCAATCATTTAGAATAAAATAGTTAAGTCAAAAATGTTGTATTTACATTGTTAAAAGTAGTGCGGAAGTAGGCCCTTAAAATAGTTTAAAACGGTCCCCATATAAATAATCAGAGTCTTCTATGACCGTGCCATGCCCTGCCAAAACCTCCTGTAGCGTGCCATATGTTAAAACCTGAAAATACATGCTAAAGTGTCAACACGAGGTTGGTGAGTTCATAGAGTTTGTTTAACAAATAAAGTTTATGCATATGTATGAAGGTTTCCCAGCAAAGGCATCGTAAATCCACTCAGTTACAAGTCCCGCCATAAGAGCCTTGTAACCTGTGTGTTTACAACCCACTGCTACAATATATAGTATGAGTAAAACATGTATAAGTTTATCACAACAGTTAAGCAATTAGTCGTGAGTCTACACTTCATCTCCGAAGACCTCACGTTTGTATGTATATTTCCATGGTTGTGCCCAGCAACTTAATCTGGGGCCATTGGAAATATATAAGTCTCCATGGTTGTGCCCAGCAACTTAATCTGGGGCCATTGGAAGTATATAAGTCTCCATGGTTGTGCCCAGCAACTTAATCTGGGGCCATTGGAAGTCTCAGTAGCTCAAGAATACACATCATAGTTTAGTATAACACAGTTAAGTATATCACAATCACGTATGTATGAAATCAAGTGTAAAACAATCAAGAATAAAAGTTTTGAGTATCAAGAAAGTATGTTTTGAGTATTTATACTAGTAAGCAAGTAGTTGAGCATGTATCTCCCCCAAAGAGTTAAAACAAGTATAAAGAGTAAAAGTGGGGCTATGACTCACCTGGTGCGAATAGCTACGATGACAAAAGTGGATACACAGAAATGAGGTTCGATCTCTAACCGCAACCTAATATGAATGATAGTGATCTACTTAGATCATGAAATGATGTAATGAATGCACATGCACATGATACCTATACCACTCGTAACTTGAAAATACTTGTTGTATTATATCGGATATAAAAGCGTTAGTGTTATATTCCTCGTTTTGAAAACCTTAAGATATCGTCTAGTAGTCGCATAAATAAACCTTGGGTCGTACGTATCTCGTTAATTAAAAATAAACCCCTTGAATAAGAAATCTAGAAAATATATTATTTAGTATGTAGTTATATTATTTCTAGTAGTGACTAAATATATATATAGTTTTGACGATTTTAAAACATGTATAACTTGGTCGTTTTAAGCTCATTTTACTCGTTCTTTATATCCACGGATTCGTTTTAGTATATACTAATATATTTTTGATAGTTCGGCTCCTCTAGGTTACGTTTAACGCCTCTATTTGTCCAACGAAAATCGTCCAACAGCATGCAGTTTTCAGAAAATATAGTTTTCGTCGTTAAACTCGTTTTTAGCGTATCTCCTTCGTTATTAACTCGTTTTCATCCCCGTTTTCGGCCATAGTTCCGTCTTGGAATGTATTTTCTAAATATTTGGTCAAAAGTTACCCCAAACCCACTGAGTTTGCCACGTTTTCATTTTAAGGACAGTAGGTTTGTATATATGTTTAAAATCCATTTCTAATGTTCCAAACTAGTTTCTAATCCAACCAAACCACTTTCAATCACCACAAATCTAGTCTAATCGTACCATACACCTTCTTAGGGTGTCATGGGTTCCTAAACATCATAAATCAAGTGGATCTAACAAGGATCTAACTATAATCTATTTCTAGGGATCAAAAGTTAGATATATATATAAATGAGTGGTATAACTAACATATGCATGTAGATCTTGAATAAACAACATGAAACTAGAAAAATGAAAGTATGGAAAGATCAACAAGTGATCTTGAAGCTTACTTGATGAATGGATGAGTTTTGAAGATGATTATGTAAAGAACCTAGGGTTTTATCACAAAACCCTAACAAGGAATACATATGAGACCTAAATAACACTTGATCTTCAAAAATCCATGGTTTCTTCTTGTTGGTTGTTCTTGGCCGATTGGATGAGCAAGAGAGAAGAGAGAAAAGTTTACTTGCATTTGTAAAAAAAATGATTTGTGATAAAATGGATGAAAAGGTGTAATTTATATTTAGGAGACAAAAGTTAGGTTTGTAATAAATTTGGTTGGTGAGATTAGCTCATTAGGAGGCTAGGAGGGGGGGGGGGGGGCGGTTCACAAAGGAGGGAAAAAGGGGGGAATGTTGGGTGATTTAATTAGAAAGTTAGTGGTAATATTGTGTAGTATTTGGTTAATTTTAGGTGTAATCGGGTACCGGGTTTGCTAGAAATAAATTTTATTGAAGTTATTCGGGACATAATAAAGTCGTAAAAATTGTAAAAAAATGTCGGGTACAAGTACGGAGAGTTTGGGTGATTATTGTTTACTTTCTACGAAAACCGTCGTAATTAAATTAGACGTACGATATAAAATAAATAAATTTCCAAAACACCGGGTAAATTAATAATATAATTTTTATATTACTATTATGAGTATAAAAATGTGTTAGGACCATAGTTGGGATTATCGGATCAATTAAAAATAATAGCTCGTAAGATAACGTTTATTAGTTAGATAATCGTACGTATATAGAAATTACGCAACTCGGGCATAAATGACAAATTTTCTCCGGAGGTGAATAGTTTTTTATGAATAGTAAAATTTTTAAATGCTTCTCAGAATATCAAACTGACATCAAAAAAGATGAATAGTAAAATGATGAATAGTGATCGATGAATAGTAACCGATGAATAGTAAATATGAAAGTTCGAGAAAAGACCAGAATTTACGAGTTGTGACATTTTCCTACATGATCCTTGATGGTATGATTGCACATATTAAGGCTAGATCACCTTTCTTGATGTACCCTAGATTTGTTCAGCTTTTCTTAGAGAATTCACTTGATGGGGTACCAAAACCTCAGGATTATACACCTACTGTTAGGATGCAACCTTACACCTCTTAATGCTTATATGTTGGAAGTTGCACAAGCTGGTAGGGATGATGTTGAAGCTAGTGGTTCTGCTAATTCTGAACATGCTGATAAATCTGATTCTTCTGAGCATTCTGCATCAGTGCATACACCTACACCACCTATTGCTTCACCACAGCCTGATGATTTAAGTGAAAGAACTGCCTCAGTATATGTTTCTAGGGAAAAACCTATTTCTACTGAAGGCACTTCTCTACAAAGTATTTCTCTTCAAGGTACTGCTTCAGAGCATACTCTGGTACCTTCTCCCAATGATTATACTTCCACATGTGGGTTTCAAACGTACACCTGGAGGAGATGAGGGAATTGAGAGTCCTATGGATAACTATGCTTTGAATAGGGAGTTCTGGAGGATGAAAAAACTAGTGGATACTCAGGCTGGAGAGATTAAAAGATTGAGAAATAAGTTCAGAAGGTTAAAGAGGTTTGTCTGGCCCCTTGTGAAGAACTTTAGACTTTATGTGAAAGAAAAGAAACAATCTCAAAAGAAAAAGTCTAAGTCAGCCAAGAAGACTTCTAAGTCTAAGAAGAGTAAAAAGAAGTCATCATCTTTCAAATTGGGGAGGAATCAGAAAGATAATTTGAATGAAGATGATGCTGGAATTCAATATTCAGAAGATGCTCATCTTTGGCATTATCCAGACGAACCTTTGAACTTTGTGCCAGAGAAAAAGATTGTAGAGGATGAGAATATTGTTCAAGAAGAAGTTGTTGAGCAAGAAGCTAGAGAACAAGAGAATATTCAAAGTACTCACATTCAAAGTACTGATGTTCAAAGTACTGTTGATGAAAGTACTGGTTGATGAGTGCTCAAGCACTCATCATTTTTGTCGTATTTGAACTGCCAAAACATCCGAAAACACTCAGAAATGCATCAAAATACTAAAAATATCCCAGGGATTGTATTTTATACGTTTCAGATGCAAAATGAGTAAAAACAATGAAAAACGAACAAAGTTTACACAATTGGCAGTTTCAGTCCCCCAACTTTCAAAAATTTACAAAACTAGTCCCTAAGTATTCGTTTTGAAAGGAAAGTCAACCTAAGGAATTTAAAAGTCAAAATTATCAAATTTAATCCTTAGGTGAAAAACTTTGGAAAAATTAAACTTTTGGTCCCTGCAGTTTGGAATTTGGCATAATCAGTCCCTGGGTACTTTTAAAATAGAAAATCTGTTTGTGGCCCTTATGATTTTGGAATGTGGCAAATATGGTCCCTTAAAATACTTTGGAGGTTTAGCAACATTGGTCCTGCAAAATTACCAAAATTACAATTTTGGTCCTTGTGAATTTAAGTACAAACGGACCCTTTGTATTATATCTAAACCAAAACCAAATTACCCAAATCAAAATATATACCAGCCCACCACTTTCTTTGATCCAAAATCCAATCCCCATGCCCAATCTCCCAAAGCCCACCCCATCCAACGTTTAATATTATTCAGGGTCAAACCATTGGTCAACCCCTCCTCCCCATCTCAATTGCCGCCATAACCAAACACACCCAGCCTCCACACACCTCTGCAACCCCAACACTTTTGTCCCCTCCCCTCTCCTACCTCAGCCACCCTACACCACTTCACAAAGTCAACCCCAAACCTAATTATTACCCCCTCTCTTCTAACTCAGAAAACCACTACAATTGGTACATAAAAACAATCCTAGGGCTGATGAGAAGTAGCAGGACATCAAATGGCTAGATGGGACAAAGACAACTGAGCACACAGATGTCTCACACCAGACAAAGAGCACAAAAGGAAGAAAAAGGCCCTAGTTCAATGTTTTTTTCTAAGTATTTATAGAAGTCAATGTAAGCCAATTTTGGCATTAGGTTTTAATAGTAGATTAAGTAGGTAGTAAGTTAGTAATTAGGAAATTAGGTTTTAATATGTAATTCGAGGGTAAAATTTAGTTTAATTATTGTTAGCTCTTTAATTTCAGTTTGTAAACTCTTTTCTGTAAGTTTAATGAAAGTTTTTATTTTCAAAAAATTTTATACAGCTTAGTATCCTGCTTATTATCCACTTATTTTTCTGCTTATTTCAGTATTTGTGTTTGTGCATCTGTATGTCCGTTTGGTTTATGATATAGTTTGGAATCCCTTTTTGCTTAGAAAATACATTTCCACTGTTACATTAAGCCTTTGCATTGCTTGCTTATTACTGCTTATTCACTCTTGTTTTAGGCTTATTTAGTTTTAATACAGTTTATGTTTAACATCTTTGATCAAAGGTTTGGCTTAAGACAACTCGTGTAGGGTTAAGATTGCATAACCAGTCACTAAAGTAGTGTTTGGCACAAGGCCATTTTGACCACACAAATCTATTTTTACCAAAGTTTTGCTTTCCAAACAGCTTAAGTATATTGTTTCTAGTAATTTAGAAGAGGTCTTAAGTTTTATTTAGTAATTCTTAGGACTTGTTAGTATTGATTCAAAAAAATTCTTCTTTAACTGATTGTTGTTAAGTAGCAAGGCAGATAGTTCCCTTTGTTGTTCTTTTTTAGTTTAAAATTATGATAATGCAAGCTTAGGTAATATGGACTTAAGATTTGTGGGTTACAAATTGCAGAAACCGCCCATTTGACCCCAATCTACCCACTGACTCAGCAGCAAACAGCCCCAACCACCCTTTTGATCTTGCATTTAGATAAGTTAGAGTAGGAATTAGGTTCTACTTTCTGTTTTACAAGTAGATTATATGTTAGTCTAATCACCTTTGTGCCTATTTCAGCTTTTCATAACTACTTACTTGCTTATTTTGTGACTGCATACCCCTGCTACTTCAGTCCTTATATAGCTCATAGCCACCTTGTTATGCAATTTTCATTCCTTTATTTAGAGCTCAAATTTCCTGGAACTTTGCTTGTAGCTTATTTGATTGCTTGTGCTTGAGTTTTTGTTTTTGCTTGATTTTTAGGAAGTCTTCTAAGTGCTTATTAAGGCCCTTATTTTGGCTTGTTTTATAAACAAATGCCCTGCACCAGGGGGTTCTAGCCAATCAGTGAGTTTCACAAGCTTATTCTGAGCTTGTTTCTTGGAATTATGATATGAAATTTGGATTCCTTAGAAGCTTGACTGCCTGGCTTGCGGATTCTATGTCCATCTTGTACTTCTGAGCTTATTGAATAAGCTTAATCTTGGTCTGCAAAGTATCTACAAGGACTGTTTGTTTTTTTAGTCATTTTATTTTACCAATTTATTGTTTTCAGCTTATTGGTTGTTTGTTCTCTGCTTATTTGCTTATTTTTAGATTATTTGTACTTATCTCAGTATAGTTTTAGCTTATTTAACTTAGAACATAGCTTTGTGTATCATTTTAAAGCTTTTAGACCTGAACCCCTTTGGTTTCATAGCTTATTTTCAGGCCTAAGTTGACCACTTGGGACTGCCCTGCACCCCAGCTCTCACTCTCACTCACCCATCTTCATAAGTCTTTTCCTAGCTTATTAGTGAGACTTAGGGCTTGGCCCTCAGCTTTTTGAAAAGCACTTCTGGGTGGCTTTTGAGTTCCAACCTCACTTTGAACCCTGGATCACCCCTGTGGACCCCACAATAGGCTGCAGATTGCACCTTTGGGTCTGTTTGGCCTGTGTTTGTTGCTCAAATGCTTAATTGATCCTTGTGACTTATTTTGAGTAAATCTTTTGTAAGTTTTAGCTTATTTCACATGCTCTTCAGTCATTTGTAGCTTATTTATTGGCTTATTGCATAGTAGTAGCTTTTAGGTTCAAAATCCAACTAGTTCAAGCTTATTAGCCTTTCTGTCCATTCTTAAGCTTTCCACACAGCTTATTATTAAGCTCTAGAATAAGCTCCTTTGCAAAAGTTTCCTCATTTCAGTAGTTTAATAGGTTTGTAAAAGAAAATTCCAAAAAAGCTCATTTTAATTTCTAGTGATAGCTTCTATTTAACATAATTTAGCTTTTTAATTTTTCTTTTTAAATTTTTGTCAAGTACTTATATGTTTTTTATATTTTTATTAAATTCCTAGTATATTAAAACAATTGTAGGAATTTTTTCAGATTTTTATCCTTTCATTTAATATTTATTATAATTAATATTAGTTTAATAATAATTAAGTAATATTAGTTAATTAAATAGTTTAATTCATTTTTTATTAACAATAGCACTTTTTTATATTTTTCCTAGGTTTTATATATCATCAAATAATTTTAGGAAATTTTTCATAATTTTCACTATTCACTTTCTATTTTTCTTAATTTTAGTTAGTTTAAAGTAATTAATAAATAGTAGTTAAGTAATAATAAATAGAGAAAAAGTAGGAAAAATATATTTTTAGTTTTAAAATTACTTTTATATTATTTTAGAATTTTTAGAATTAAATTTTCATTTTTCTAGCTTAATTTCATAATTAGTGTAATTTAAATATTATAAATTAGTTATTAAATAGTAATTAATTAAATAGTGTAAAAATTAATTTTAATTTTCTAAAAATTTCTTTTATCATTAGGATTGTAAAAATGTAATTTTCATATCCGTAGGTATTTTATTTTACAAAACTCGCATTTTATTTCGTACGTCTACGTAACTTTAAATCATACAAACGCGTTTTTAGACTTAGCTTACGTTTTTAGTATACCTGATCATCAGTAATCGTTTATATAGTGTTTCTAAGTTATTTTCATTCCTAATCTCGTAGCGTAATCATACAAACCATTCACAAACCCTTTCTGTCCAAATTCACCCGATCACAAACCCGTTTTGATTACCATCCACACCTCGTCAGGACATAACGACCCGGGGAAACCCCTATACTTCCACGGAGATTGATTCTAGGTAGTTTGACTTGGTTGACCATCACCTGGTCAATTTAGGTTGACCGTTTGGGGCCAATCAAATTTTGGCGCCGCTGCCGGGGAGGTTTGTGCGCGTTTTTTTTAAACGGTTTTCAGATTAGTGAATCGGGATATACATCCATTGTATATTTACCATCTTTGCTCATATTATCTTTTTATTTTAATATAAAAACAAAACAGTTCACGAAAACATTTTAAAATCAGTTTTCAACGAACATAAAAAACCTAAAAAGATTTTCTCTTATTTGTATATAAAATGTATTTCCGAAAACCCAAAAATATTCATCTTTACCCTCCTACCTTTTTGATTCTTTATCCCTACCCCTCCCAAACCTTTTGATTCTTTCTATGTCTCATCCACACTTTTTGATTTGTCAATGGTGTGGTAATCCTCACAATGGTGGTAATTGCCCTAGTTGTGGCATGGTAGAGTCAGGAAACGGGTCTGTCTATAACCAAGATCCCTATTCCTACCATGACACGACTGATTTATTCCACCAGCTACCACACCATGATACTGAGCAGTTTTACTGTTGTGAGTACTGTGGTGGTTCACACTACAGTTCTGATTGTCAATCGGGAAACACGCTTGTCTATGAGTAGTTTCCTAATAACAATTATGACTTTAGCACATACGACTCACAGCCACATCAGTTTTACTGTTGTGATCACTGTGGAGGTCCACACTTCATCTCCGATTGTCAAACAAGGAATCCATTTCCTTGTAACAATTTTGACACATCGTATTATGACGAACCTCCATCTCCACCAATTCCTCAAAGTCTCCTCCTTGATCTTTTGGATTTAGTGAAAGATTTGAGAGGAATCATACACACCCCTGATAATCCAAACCATAAATCGATGGAAGAATTGTTAGCTGAAGAACAGGCTGCTAAAATAAATTCCCAAGATGCTTATGAAAGATCTATTAGGGAATCAATTGCAAAAGAAAAAGCAGCCAGATCTAGTTCTCGATTCCGTTTCAATCCTGATGATAGTGATGATGAAGATATCCTTGATATTCTTCAATTTTATAAAGATTCATCAGATGAGATTCCATCAGTTGAGATTCCATCTCAACCCACTGTTATCACACCTGAGGTTCCCACTCACTCTTTGAGCATGGGGGACGAGCATCTTGACACTGTTCCTGATAAGGAATCGGACGAATTCATAAAGTCTAGTGTTGAGAACCTTGTTCCAATCCCAAGAGAGTCACAGGGAATTCTTGATCATGTGTGTGATATCCCTCCTCCTCTTGTCTTCCCGAATGATCATGTTGAGATGTTCTCCGATTCTACTGATGACGATTCGTTATCTTGTGGAGACATCGTTTTTATGGAAGAATTACCTTCTAAGCTAGTTAGCTTAGAAGAAGAGAATGATGAGATTGACACTGAAATCAAGGATGAAGCACTTCGTTCAACATTATTGAATGTCGATCTCCTCATTTCTAAAATCGAGGCTTTCAATATGAAACCTATTTCATCTCCTATCCCCATAAAGGATAGTGACATTTTCTCCGATGATCCTATTCCGGATTTTGAAGCCTTTACCTTTGATCATATGGGAGAGAAGATTAGTGGCAATACCACTTCTCATTCTCAAATTTCTCTCCCCGAATATGATTTATTCACCTTTGAGGAGTTCTCTGGTGAACTCACTCATATCATATCTCCACCGGAGTATGATAACTTCTACTTTGATCTAGACAAAGATGATCTTTGTGTTCCGGAGGGAAATATTCTCAACCTTGAGAATTTGATTGATATCAAAATCCCAACCCTCCCACCCATTTGTCTAGATCATACGAGCTTAAATGATGAGATTCATGATACACCAATTATGGATTCTCTTTTTGATGATGATGACTTTATCTTGATTGTCATCAAGATCTTTCTACCTTTCTTCACCTATCGGGTGACTTCTCCTGTTCTTCATTCCTTCGGGAATGAAGACATTATCTTTGACCCCGGCATCACCGCTTATAGTTTTTACTATTTTACGCCGGGTACGTATCTCATCGGTGTGGAACTTTCACGTGCTTCAAATGTTTGTCCAAACATCTTGAATGAAAGTCCAATGGAGATTGCTTCTTCCACATCATGCTTCCCCATGGACAAATAAATTCAGGGTCGAGTCAAGCTAGTGACTCGGTAAACAAAAACAGTAGCATGCTTGTATGGTTTTCACCCTAAGTGTGGGGGAGTTACCCATGCTGTGGTTACAAATAAAGTGAAAAAGCAAAAGTGGTGTTTCCACATTTAGCTTGTAATGTTGCCCTTTTACGTTCCAAGAGTCGGCATAATAGCCGGGACTTTGAATATTGAGGACAATATTCATTCTAAGTGTGTGTGTGGGGGGGGGGGGGGGTATTTTGCTATTCTAGCAAATTTTATCATATTTTACTATCTTATACCCCCGTTTTTGGCAAAAATTTAAAATTTTTTTCACTAAAGTTCAAAATTTTTTGTGGTTATCAGTCCGCCATGTCTAACCAACAAAAGGATTGGCTAATCCAGGAGCAAACGGCTCTTGGTAAAGATATATCAAATCCGTTGATAGCTTGCAATTTGCCCAATATTGTATGGTAAATCAACTCGCCATATCCAAAAAAGTGAATGAGTTGGCTAGCCCGCAAGATTATGGCTTGTGGTAAAGGCAGTGGAAAAACCATAATTGGTAATCAGCTCACCAAGATGTTGACTATTCCATCAAGAGTTGGCTAGTCCAGAAGCAAACGGCTTTTGGTAAAGACTAATCAAATCCGTTGAAAGCTGGTGGTTTGCTCAAAATCACATGGTTATCAGGTGGACCATAGTTCTTACTTGAATCGATACATCTGGCTACTCCAGAAGTGATGGCTTTTGGTAAAGAGTTTCAAATCATCAAGTTTTCCAAAAAGATTGCTAGGGACTAGCAATAGTTTAGTGTGGAGGATTGATGAGTGCTCAAACACTCATCATTTTTGTCGTATTTGAACTGCCAAAACATCTGAAAACACTCAGAAATGCATCAAAATACTAAAAATATCCCAGGGATTGTATTTTATACGTTTCAGATGCAAAATGAGTAAAAACAATGAAAAACGAACAAAGTTTACACAATTGGTAGTTTCAGTCCCCCAACTTTCAAAAATTTACAAAACTAGTCCCTGAGCATTTGTTTTGAAAGGAAAGTCAACCTAAGGCATTTAAAAGTCAAAATTATCAAATTTAATCCTTAGGTGAAAAACTTTGGAAAAATTACACTTTTGGTCCCTGCAGTTTGGAATTTGGCATAATCAGTCCCTGGGGACTTTTAAAATAGAAAATCTGTTTGTGGCCCTTATGATTTCGGAATGTGGCAAATATGGTCCCTTAAAATACTTTGGAGGTTTAGCAACATTGGTCCTGCAAAATTACCAAGATTACAATTTTGGTCCTTGTGAATTTAAGTACAAACGGACCCTTTGTATTTTATCTAAACCAAAACCAAATTACCCAAATCAAAATATATACCAGCCCACCACTTTCTTTGATCCAAAATCCAATCCCCAAGCCCAATCTCCCAAAGCCCACCCCATCCAACCTTTAATATTATTCAGGGTCAAACCATTGGTCAACCCTCTCCTCCCCATCTCAATTGCCGCCATAACCAAACACACCCAGCCTCCACACACCTCTGCAACCCCAACACTTTTGTCCCCTCCCCTCTCCTACCTCAGCCACCCTACACCACTTCACAAAGTCAACCCCAAACCTAATTATTACCCCCTCCTAGCAAGGCAGATAGTTCCCTTTGTTGTTCTTTTTTAGTTTAAAATTATGATAATGCAAGCTTAGGTAATATGGACTTAGGATTTGTGGGTCACAAATTGTAGAAACCACCCATTTGACCCCAATCTACCCACTGACTCAACAGCAAACAGCCCCAACCACCCTTTTGATCTTGCATTTAGATAAGTTAGAGTAGGAATTAGGTTCTACTTTCTGTTTTACAAGTAGATTATATGTTAGTCTAATCACCTTTGTGCCTATTTCAGATTTTCATAACTACTTACTGGCTTATTTTGTGACTGCATACCCTTGCTACTTCAGTCCTTATATAGCTCATAGCCACCTTGTTATGCAATTTTCATTCCTTTATTTAGAGCTCAAATTTCTTGGAACTTTGCTTGTAGCTTATTTGATTGCTTGTGCTTGAGTTTTTGTTTTTGCTTGATTTTTAGGAAGTCTTCTAAGTGCTTATTAAGGCCCTTATTTTGGCTTGTTTTATAAACAAATGCCCTGCACCAGGGGGTTCTAGCCAATCAGTGAGTTTCACAAGCTTATTCTGAGCTTGTTTCTTGGAATTATGATATGAAATTTGGATTCCTTAGAAGCTTGACTACCTGGCTTGCGGATTCTATGTCCATCTTGTACTTCTGAGCTTATTGAATAAGCTTAATCTTGGCCTGCAAAGTAGCGACAAGGACTGTTTGTTTTTTTAGTCATTTTATTTTACCAATTTATTGTTTTCAGCTTATTGGTTGTTTGTTCTCTGCTTATTTGCTTATATTTAGATTATTTGTGCTTATCTTGGTATAGTTTTAGCTTATTTAACTTAGAACATAGCTTTGTGTATCATTTTAAAGCTTTTAGACCTGAACCCCTTTGGTTTCATAGCTTATTTTCAGGCCTAAGTTGACCATTTGGGACTGCCCTGCACCCCAGCTCTCACTCTCACTCACCCATCTTCATAAGTCTTTTCCTAGCTTATTAGTGAGACTTAGGGCTTGGCCCTCAGCTTTTTGAAAAGCCCTTCTGGGTGGCTTTTGAGTTCCAACCTCACTTTGAACCCTGGATCACCCCTGTGGACCCCACAATAGGCTGCAGATTGCACCTTTAGGTCTGTTTGGCCTGTGTTTGTTGCTCAAATGCTTAATTGATCCTTGTGACTTATTCTGAGTAAATCTTTTGTAAGTTTTAGCTTATTTCACATGCTCTTCAGTCATTTGTAGCTTATTTATTGGCTTATTGCATAGTAGTAGCTTTTAGGTTCAAAATCCAACTAGTTCAAGCTTATTAGCCTTTCTGTCCATTCTTAAGCTTTCCACACAGCTTATTATTAAGCTCTAGAATAAGCTACTTTGCAAAAGTTTCCTCATTTCAGTAGTTTAATAGGTTTGTAAAAGAATATTCCAAAAAAGCTCATTTTAATTTCTAGTGATAGTTTCTATTTAACATAATTTAGCTTTTTAAATTTTTGTCAAGTACTTATATGTTTTTATATTTTTATTAAATTCCTAGTATATTAAAGTAATTGTAGGAATTTTTCAGATTTTTATCCTTTCATTTAATATTTATTATAATTAATATTAGTTTAATAATAATTAAGTAATATTAGTTAATTAAATAGTTTAATTCATTTTTTATTAACAATAGTACTTTTTTATATTTTTTCTAGGTTTTATATATCATCAAATAATTTTAGGAAATTTTTCATAATTTTCACTATTCACTTTCTATTTTTCTTAATTTTAGTTAGTTTAAAGTAATTAATAAATAGTAGTTAATTAATAATAAATAGAGAAAAAGTAGGAAAAATATATTTTTAGTTTTAAAATTACTTTTATATTATTTTAGAATTTTTAGAATTAAATTTTCATTTTTCTAGCTTAATTTCATAATTAGTGTAATTTAAATATTATAAATTAGTTATTAAATAGTAATTAATTAAATTGTGTAAAAATTAATTTTAATTTTTAAAAAATTTCTTTTATCATTAGGATTGTAAAAATGAAATTTTCATATCCGTAGGTATTTTATTTTACAAAACTCGCGTTTTATTTCGTACGTCTACGTAACTTTAAATCATACGAACGCGTTTTTAGACTTAGCTTACGTTTTTAGTATACCTGATCATCAGTAATCGTTTATATAGTGTTTCTAAGTTATTTTCATTTCTAATCTCGTAGCGTAATCATACAAACCATTCACAAACCCTTTCTGTCCAAATTCACCCGATCACAAACCCGTTTTGATTACCATCCACACCTCGTCGGGACATAACGACCCGGGGAAACCCCTATACTTCCACGGAGATTGATTCTAGGCAGTTTGACTTGGTTGACCATCACCTGGCAAATTTAGGTTGACCGTTTGGGGCCAATCACTGGTATGCAAGGTACTGATGTGCAAGGTATTGCTGCAACGAATATTGATGGAATTGGAACTTCTGCAGCTGGACCTACTACAAAGACTTTTGAAGATGAAGCTGGTCCTTCTAATCCTATTCAGCAAGAAGAAGTCAAAAATCATACAACAAGTGATGATGAGACTATAGCTCAGATAATGCTCAATTTGGATAGACCTTCAGGTATACATATTTCTGAGCCTGCACAACAAGTCTCTGAGTCTTCTTCTGAACCTGAAGCTTTAGATCCAAAAGACAAAGGAAAAGGGATCATGAAGCAGATCAAGAAGAAAAAGAAGAAGTTTACTCTTGCACAGCTAAGGGAAATTGAAATAGCAAAGAATGAAAAAATTGCTAGACAACAACAAGCTGTGTAAGATGCAGAGTATTTGGTAGAGATAAGAAAGCCAGTTGCTGTAACAAGAAAGCCTATGACTACTCAAGAAAGAAATTGGATGATTAGTTTCTTGAAGAGAAGAGGATTCAAGAATTTACAGAAGCTAAGATATCCAGAAGTGAAAGCTCTATGGGATGAAGTACAAGAGTCTATTAAGAATTGGAAAGTTTTGTGCCCATGGATGTTGATAAGTCAAAGAAGTTAGAAGATATAAGGAAGGAACAAGCTGAGAAAAGAAAGTTAAAAAGGAAGAAAGCTGTTCAAGATGATCAATTGTCAAAGAGGCTTAAAATGATACATGAAGATACAATTGATGAATTGAAGAATTATTTCAAAGTGGTTGATTTTGAGAACAAGAAAACAGAAGACTCTGGAAAGAAGTCAAAGATTGTCTCATTCTCTGTGGTTGAATCAAAAGAAGGAAATTATCTTATATCAACAGAGAAGTTGAAAGTTTCACAGTGTTTAATATGTTATGGGATGTTCTGCACATAATAGACAGAGAAGATCTATACAACTTGTACTTACAAGTGCAGACATACTATGAGAATATTGAAGCAACATGAGTGGGATTAATCTTAGTTGGAGATTTGATAGCCATCTGGGAAACAGAAGAAACAAGTAATGATACTCTGTGGAATGATCAAGAAAACTGGGAGATAACAAGATGGAGATTCTTTGAGTCATCAGGAGTTCATTCACTTGAGATGGAAGATGGTACCATGATTCACATGTTAGCTGAAAGAAGATATCCTCTGATAAGAGAACTTATGCTCAGGATGTTGGATCATGGAATGGAGCTTGAAGATGAAACTGAAGTAGCTTTTATGGTGATTAAGCTATTTATTAGGTGGACAAAATCAGAAGAATAATATTGCATAAGTACTGGTATGATTTGTTTTGAATAATAAGTATTTTTCTCAAAGTACTGCAAGACAAACAGTACTTTACCAAAGTACTGCTTGCTGCATAAAACCAGTAAAAGTCCTTTTGAAAAATAAAGAAAAAGTTTTTAAAGCTTAAGATGATTTGAATAAAGGATTTGAAGAGAAAAACATGGTGTTAGTACTTGTATTTCACAACAAATGGTAATCAACTCACCATGTTTAACAGACAAGAAAGAGTTTGACTCATCATGAGGGTACGGCTCTGATGTGATAATCAAAGCTGTTTTTAGTTGACAATTTACTAAAAATTGTATGGTGGTCAACTCACCATATTTGTAAAAGTGAAGAGTTGACTAGCCCACAAGAAAATGGCTTGTGGTAAAGGCTGTAGAAAATCCATTTATGGTAATTAGTTCATCATGGTTGAAATCAAAGAACTAACTAGTCCAAAAGCAAACGACTATTGGTAAAGACTACTCAAATCCGTTGATAGCTGATGATTTGCTAAAAATCATATGGTTATCAATGTACCATGGTTGTTCTAACCTAAACATTGGCTACTCCAGAGTTAATGGCTTTGGTAAAGAGACATCAAAATCCATTAAAAGTTCAATGATTCACCTCTCACAGAAGTTTACACATCTGGAAGTGATGAGAACAGTATGAAACTTTAAAAGATTTGGTGTACACTTTGTCAAAAATGTTGCTGAGTTGCTGAGAAGATGATGATTAAGAACACTTTGACATACAAGATAGAAAAGAGATAAAGATACAATCTTCCTTAATGATAAAGATATTGAAGATCAAAGAAAGCAAAGAAACTTGAAATCAAGCAAGTGGAGTTCAAGTTAGGGGAGGATTGTTGGGATATGAAGATCTAAGTACTGCTATATCAAAGTACTGCTCTATAGTCAATGTGCTGATCAAGGTCAAAGTACTGCTACTTATTGAAGATTATTCAAAGTACTTCGAAGAACAAGGACTTATGTGCAATATTGTTAAAGGATTATTGTGTAATATTGTATGAATATTCTAGAATTAGTTAGGGATAATTACTTGTCGTTCAAGTAGATAATGTAAACCGACTTAAGGTTATCCTTATCCCTATAAAAGGAGCCTTATGATGGTATTAGAGGTACGAAGTTTTCTAAGAGTTTTACAAAAACGATTTTAGAGAAAGTTAGGAATTGTTAGTAAACCTGTATTTAGAGAAGCAGGTTTAAAAGTTGTTTTAATATTAACAAAGTTCTTCTTAGCTTTGTGTTAGTAGATTCCGCATACTTTACAAAGTAATATCAGTGTTTCAATATTAACCGTTTTGAATCATTCAAGATTGTTAAAACCTTACAAGCTACAAAGTAGTTTGGTCAGAGTATATCGATCCAACACAAACCACTAAAGTTGCGGAGGTAAAGCAATCCCAATAGGGAGGGCTCCGCGACCACCCCCTCGCAAAAACATTGCAAGAGACAATGCCACGGCAACGTAGCAGGGTCCAGGGATTACAACAAGGAACCCCGAGAAGGGAAATCGATACTCTTCCATACATGCCTCGTCGAGGCAAATTACGAGATGGGGGACGATCAAATGCATCCGTACGTGACTGAGGAAATTAGCCTATTTACGGAGAATATCTGCAATACAAAACTGCCTAAAAAGACTCGCGTGCCAGATAACGTCCAACTCTATGACGGAAACGAGGACCCTGTGGACCATGTAGGGGTATTCCAGGCTGCAGCACGGGTATACAACTGGGACATGACCACTTAGTGTCGCATGTTTGAGTGCACACTTACGGGTGCTGCTAGAGTATGGTTTGAAAACGTTCCCTAAGGGTCCATAGGCAGCTTTCGCCAACTGAGGGATGCGTTCCTAGAAACCTTCCTTAGCATGAAAAAGCACAAAGAAAGAGACAAGAAGATCCATTGTGCCAGGAAGATTCCTGGCAGAAAGCAGGAGAGCAAAGAAAATGGGAGAGGCCACAAAAATTACCAAATTCATGAAGAAAGTGTCAGACCCGGACTAATAGAGTACCTACACAGGGAAATACCAAATTCCATGGAAGAAATAGTAAGGATGACCAGGGCCTACTACAGGGGGAAGAAGCAGTTAGGAACCCGAGGCAGCGGAGATGACCTCCACTGATAAACTTACAAAAACTCAGTTATAAGGAGGCGCGTAACACTGTCCGCGGTACAACAAGCACGCAACAAGGAGACGCAACGCTCCCACAAAAAATAAAATAAATAAAATAAAAATACCAGCAAGTACCGTACATACTAGCTTCGGCTATAAACGGAAACTCAGACAACCCTCGGTATAGCCAAGCGGTCCGGAGCGCCAAAGGAAAGATCCCAACTGGTCAAGCGATCCACGGACATAAACAAAATGACACGACGCCCCAAGAATGGAAGACCGCTCCGCGGATCAGAAAACGAAACAGTCCCTAGAAGTATAAATTCATGCTCTTTCCCAAGGCATTTGTATAACACTATAACCTACCTGTTGACTCCAAGTCAGAACTGAAAAATCGAAAGGACGTCCTAGCCACAGGCTTAGGCACGTGCCTAGGGGTCATAAATGCTCGCGCAGAAAATGCCGGAAATGCCCTAATCATTCGCTATAAATAGCCATCAAAAAGGAAGAACAATCAAACCCAAAATAACCAAACACCAAGAAATCCGAAAATAACTGCGTTTTACTAAAATAACAATGAAGATACAAGAACCGCGTTCGAAAACAATGGGGTCTGCCAAAAGCAACCACCGCAAATCGCCGACAAAACGTCACATAACGGTGATGATCCTTTACCAATTCATGACCTCCTCTAGTGGGTTGTCTGAAACGGATACAGAAAACCCCAAAGGACACCTGACCCCGGTCATGTTCTTAAATGGCTACTAATAAAACTTAGTTGTTCTTAAATGACGACTAATAACATCAAACCACAACATTCTCTCAATCCCATTCATCTAAGTTCCCCTGAACTTCATTCTCCATCACATAATTTAAGCGTTGCGATCGTACCGCATGCGCACGGAGAAGGAGTCTCAACCTCCCCCCACCTGCGTGCACACCCACTAGCTCGACCACCCGTATGCTAAAAAGAGGGGTCGAGCGCCGTGGACGCAGAACAGGCATGTTGTGAGCACGTGTCCAAATGTGTTACTAGGATCGTGCGATCAGCAATGACCTGGCTCTGGGCCAAGGTCTCTATCTAACACCTGGTCTATGGCAGCAAAATGCGGGCATCGGTGCATAGGGCTGATAAGCATAAAGGGGAAGAACGAGTCATGGGGACCTATTGACTGGAGGGATGGAGGATGGATGTATGTGCACCTGTAGAAAAAGAGGTACAAATGCATCAAATGGACGGCCCATCATGAAAATGGACATCCGGACATCAAACAACCTCACCCTACAACATCAATCAACAAAGGATGGAGCCAATGAACTCCCAATCCTTAGTTGCAGCCAAGCGCACAAGCGAAGTAGTTAGCAAGGACACCATGCAGGAAAAAGTGAAAGGTTACATCCTATAGCATTGTGCAAACTTGCCAATTCCTATAAAAATCGCCGATCTTTAGCCGCCTAGACAAACCAAACCCGCCTGCCAATGACACGGTATCAAGGGAAGCTACACAAGATCAGCCATAGAGAGATGCTGCGAATTAATCTCCAGATCGCATATATACTCGAGCAAGTATACGAACATACGCAAGCACCAGTGCTCGCTAAGCCTAAAACGCAAAAAGAGCACAAACACAAACGGAAGCATGCTCAGCTTAAAAATCAAGAGGCAGAAATGCAAGTCAAAAGCAAAGAAACAAAGACGGAAATCCATATCCGCATGCATGAAACACCAGTGTTTTAGTTACAACTTGTAGCGGGCCTCCCTGGTGGAACCCATATTTAGATGTTTGTAAAGATATAATTCATTATTTGTAATAAAAAAAAGTGTGAAGCTTAGCTACCTTCACCATTTTATAATTACAAGTTCCTAAATACTTACTTTACAAATGCACACATACGTAAGTAAGACGCGCACACAAAGGGCACGCCCCAAAAACGTTATCCCGTATAACTAAAAGGGTGCGGAACCTCATAACTAAACCGTAGGTACGTAAGAGGGATTGCAAGTCCAGTACCGGGAGGATAACCCACAAGTATCTATATAAGACTAATAGATAAAATCACGTATCAGTACGTATTTTTATCAACAGCAAAAGCATAACACATAAGACCAAAAACAAGCCGCAAAAAGCTTAGACGTAACTTTATCGCAAAAAACAAGCTGCAAACAAACGTAACCTTAGCGCAAAAAACAAGCCGCAAATGGGTTAGACATGACTTTAGCACAAAACACAAACACAAAAGCTACACATGCATGACATAAGCTAGAAGAACATTAAATGAAAATGCACAAAGCATAAATATCGTACATATTCACGGAACACGCCATGCAAAATTTACAAAAGAAAAACTTGTCATTATCAAGTGAAACAATTGTCAAGATACAAAAAGGCTGTTCACGGAAAGACCACACACGGTCACGGCATGTAATGACAACAAAGGTCATTCCGCATGACCCTGCTCCGAAGCAACACCAAGCTCCTCCCTACAAGAATTCGTAACTAAAGTAATGACATTCCCATCCTTCTCAACATTTGAAACCGGTATGTCACCCGTAGAAATGGATCCGGCTGGCAAAGGAGGATCGGAAGACGCGGAGGGAGCATCAACACTCATAGCAACTGGCCCACTAGAAGGAACGGTTTCCGGACCAGACAAAGTTCCAGGGGAGAAAGGGCTAGACAGAAAGGCAAATATGTCCACCAGGGCAAACTTACCTACAACAATAGTCTCTTGAACTTTCTTAACTCTTTGACGTGCAGCACTCAAAGACGAAGAAAGAGAAGCCTCACCAACGACTAAACCATCCCTAAGCTGAGGAACGGAAACTTGTTCGAGGCTAGGCTGCAAGTCAACTAACCCAAGATTCCCCGCGACTTGGGCCTCCAGTTGGAAAAGGGGCATAATATCTTCAATACCAGAATCCTTGTGCAAAGACAAGTCCGATAACAAAGGAAAGTCAAGGCCACGAAAAGCCCGATAAAGGGAGCCATAGTCAGCTCCCGCGGAAGGATTATTGGTAGTAAGATCTGCAAGTTGCCCAACTTTCCTGCCATGTTCAACGTCAGCCTCCAAACCACTCTGCATCCCCTTCCTGACAGCACAACTCAATAAATTCTTCAGCCTCCGTAGAATTCAACGTCAGCAAGAAATAATTTCATGCCACTACTCAGTAGCCACCTGCGGCTAGCAACAACGGTAAGGAGACGATGATAAAAACCCTCATCAAGCTGGACAGCCACATCCATAAAACGAGCATCCAACTGGACTAATTTATCAGTAAGCCCCTTCAGCCCCTTCATTTGAGCATCCTGATACTCCTTAAAGAGCCCCTCCAGTGTCTCGACAGCGTTCCGAGCCTGTTTGATAAAGAAAAAAGAAAAGACGAATAAGAAAACCAAAAAGACCAAAGAAAAGAGGGAGCGAAAGATACAAACTAATGAAAGGTGATGCACATACCCGATCTGCGGACCACTTGTGTTGACACTTTAGCTCCTTGACCTCGGCACCCAAGTCTTCAAGATCGCGGCCCTAACCTTCCCAAGAAGAACAGGACTCTGCCGACTTTGATGAAGACGTGGCATGATCCGCCTCAACGGACGTAACCTAGCCACAAGTGGACGAACGCAACATTGCTAGTTCCGCTTTGAACAAATCACGATCACCCTTCAACTTCAAATTTTCCTCCATCAAAGCCGATGTCTCAGCCGCACCAGGAATACCAGAAGACTTTAAGGAAGAGACTTCAGTATTAAGACAAGATGCTTCTGTCTTCAACGTCTCAATCTCCGCATCCTTTTCCCTCAACTGGTCAGCCAAGCGGTCATAGAGAGACATAAACTTCCGCTTCAAAGTGATATTCTGCTAAGCGCGCATCCGCATCTCCGCACAAAAAGAAATCTGGTTGGCCGTCAAATAATTGAACTCAACAAAATATTCTTTATCCTCCATATCGTGGATTTCAGAAAAGAACCCAGGCGGAGTAAACCCATCAACCATCTCGCGGCAGTCCGCAGCAGTATCTAATCGAGAACCACAAGGCACATTCCATTCTGGAATATAAACTTCGCCAAAAATATTACAGTCTACATCAGCGGCAGAGCAGATACGACCAAAAGGAAATTCACTCCCAAACAAGTCTGATTGATCATCAAAACTGAACTTGAAACCCCCAGCAGACGAAGAAGCATGCGGAAAGGAAGATGACCCAGAAACACCTTTTTAACCTTTCTTTTTCTTAACAAAGGGCGGGCAGCAGACACAATGGTCCCGGTGGCAACTGACGCTGATGGAGTAGAAGACCTAGCAAGAGTATCAACCTCAATATCAAGAGAGCTTTCAAAAGGCGGAGAGTCAGGGGAAACAACAAACCTTTCCGCAGGATGGACAGTACGAAAATAAGGTCTAGTGGAGTCATCAAGTCGAATACCAACTTCCCGTGCTGAAATAAAAGATACGGAAGGCACATGGGGAGATGACTTAAACAAATGTTGCAAATCTTGAAAGTTAGAAGGTATCAAGCTTTTAACAGTAACCATAGACTAACAAGAAGTAGTAGGCCTATTCAAGAGGCCATTGTTTGCAGCCATAGACTAACAAGAAGTAGTAGGCCTATTCAAGAGGCTATAGCACGCCAGTTCTCACCCTTCGCTTCTACTTATAAGGGGCGACAACATGCTGTGAAGGAACATTCCCAGCGTGATCCTCATTTTGAGTGCCAGCATTGCCCGCACCAGAAGCACTTAGCCCTGAGCCATCACCTCCATCATCATTATTCTCAAATCCACCATCCGCTTGATCCTGCGGAGGCGGGGAAATAGGGACAACACGATCGGCAGTAACATCCAAGAGCTTGGGCTCCCCCTCCGCTAGTCGCCTTGCCTCAACACTTACCTCACTTTGGTCGACGTGAGTAATAAAAGTGTACGCGCTTATTTCTGCACGGACAAGGAAAAATATATATAATAAACAACAACAATTCGATAAAAAGAAAGAAGCATAACACACCAACCTTCTCCATGGAGATGGAATACGGGGTACTCATCCTCTTTAAAGGGATAGTAGTGGCTCAGGCCGACCCAACAAAGGAAAACCTCCGGGTACCTATGAAATGGAGTAGGACTCCTGGTAAGGGTGTTATATTCCTCCGCAATATACTCACTGGGATCAGGAACAGAATACGCATCAATGCTATCGGCCGTATGCTAAGGGAAGACAGCAGGGTAGGCAAAGCGTCAACCCAGAAAAAGCAGTCCGTCCAACCCTTCACAGAATCCAAGGGTTTATCGTAACAAGTACCTGTAACACCACTACGCTTGCTAAATGATAGCCAACCATTATTTATAGAGTTGACATAAAGACGGCGGAAAAGTGCTACCGTCGGAACAATCTTATGAGCACGACAATGAATTTCAAAGTGAGAGACCTTGCACGCACCAAAAAAGGAAAGCTGAGAAACATTAATCTGGTAATGATTCAAAATATCAACAAAGAAAGCAGAAAGCAGCAAACGGAAGCCAACATAATCAAAAAACCGACTATACATGCCTATCTTCCTTGCTGGATACTGGTTGATGGCCTGACCGGGATCTGGCAAAATAGGGTAGACATGCGGCGAAATATGGCACTGAAGACACAAATCATCAAGCATCTTTTTCGACAGATGAGAATCAATCTCCGTAATTATAGACATGGTCGTAAGAGTAATCGGAAGACAACATGTGGGATAAAAAAGAGGGCAAGGAAACAGAATGTAAAAGCTTAAAAGGATTCTATATGAGGCGAAAGAGAAAGAATGGAAAGGAAAAAAAATATAACACATCAACCTAGGTATTTATACCCATGGTATTTCCAAAAAAAAATAATAAAAAAATAAAAAAAGAAAGAAAATGAAAACCTGATGTATGACGCATGCCTAAAACCGCCCAGATCAACGGCTGCAATCAAAAGTAAAAGATAGGGATGATAGCTAACAAAACAACCATCCGCTCTCTCAAATGGTTAAAAAAATGGTTCGCGTTCCCCCTATGACCCCAACCGTTGACAAAAAAGACGGACCATGAAAATGTTATGAGCTTAGAAGTGGAGTGGAATGATAGTCTAGAAGCATTCACCGCACGCTACACAAAGAACACGTGCAATAAACACACTAGACTAGGGGGACTTGATGACGTGTAGTACAGATAGCAGGTCTATTGGGCCTGGACTATATTATACACACGGGCCTGGACTATTTCATACAAACTGGGCCTGGACCACATCACGCATAAGCGGGCACCAGCCCTACAAACAAACTAGGCTCCGGCCCAACAACCCGATAAACCGGATACGACTAAAGCCCAGGCCCTGAGCAAGGTACAATCTAGACATGTACGGATCACTTAAAGCGGCACTCCCAAAGTACTCTCGCGGACCGCCC
Source organism: Artemisia argyi (assembly GCA_030686995.1). NCBI lineage: Eukaryota > Viridiplantae > Streptophyta > Magnoliopsida > Asterales > Asteraceae > Artemisia > Artemisia argyi. The sequence goes on from CM060683.1 coordinate 33,360,823, forward strand.
CGCGGTCCTGAGAGTGACCTACATCGACGAACATTGATTAAGCTACGGACCCTTGCCCGATAAGGGTCTCATTTCGGCCACTACAACAATATGCGAAATACTAGAGATCCCTTTGTAAAGTAGTCTGCCCATGGATTTGGAGGACCTTCAGAACTGTTTATATGTGAAATGAACTTGAGTCACTGCTGTCAATGTTAATGATTTCTGCAAAAAAATATAAAAAAATATTAAAATTAAAAAACAGATAGTGTAAATTAAAAAAAAAAGACAATGTTGCAATTCACGGTGTGTTTGAAACAACCTTTGTTCTTGGAACTCATTATTTTAGTAGGAAGAATGGGGTTGTGGAAGCTTGCTTGGTGTGTTTAGTTTTTATAGATAAAAAGGTATGATTGGTTAGTGTCTCAAATTTGCAAAAGTAGTCTTGTTTCAATAATACATAAAGCAGTCTATGTGCAGAGATTAGTAAAAAAAAAACAGTAACAAATATTCTCATCTCATGGCTTGTAAATTATTGCTAAATCCTTACCAAACTATTTAACTTTCCTGCAATTAAAAAATAATTTTGTAACTGCATTGACCCATGAAGTATATTTATTAGGTATTCATAAGGTTTTATAACAAAAAAAATCATAAGATAAGATAGTATTCATTAAATAAAAACACAAAATCAAACATGACTTATTAGATGATAATGCATAAAGCCACAAATATCTAACAATATCTGTGATCTATCTTATTATTATTTTTTCATAACAATCTATTTATTAAGAGCTTCAATCTTCATGTTCTTTGTCATGGTTGACTCCAGGGATGACCTATGCATCACATATTTTTATGGGAAATTGTCTACACTTCATTTTGAAAGGCCATCTAGTTATGGTTAATGTGAATGTGATTCTTGGTATTAGAACCGTGTCTTCTATATTTGACCCGGTGATGATTTCGGCTTCAATAACTAGTCGTTCTATCCGCTTGATAATTAGGTGGGTTCCAATGCATAACCCTTGTATTGGATTCACATTTCTGATGAGCATAACTCGTATGTTTTTTTAAGCCTTAGGATATGAGATGGTATAGGATGAATGCATGTAAAATGTGACATAATGTTTTTATGTGTTGTTAGGAGGATATGAGTTTGTTTTACACACACACACACACACACACACACACACACACACACACACATATATATATATATATATATATATATATATATATATATATATATATATATATATATATATATATATATATATATATATATATATATATATATATATATATATATAAGGGTTAAGTAACTGAAGCATTTAGTAGTGAGCAAATGAAAGGCACTGGATACATTATAAAACAAAATTATAATGCATTATTATTATTTTTTCTTTCATAACATATTACTATTTGGCAAAACTAAGTTTATGTTACCAGTTAATAAAGACACCGATTTCAAGCCTTGTGTCTTCATCTGCCTACCCAAGTTTGTAGTTGCTCAAATCATTTCTGCAAAAGTTAAAAAAAGACATTCACTTCAATATTTGTAACAACATAAAATTAATAGTTATACTTTGATTGGAATATTACTGCTTTGTTTTCTTTTTGGATGCAGCCTTGGCATCACAATTATCATATTCCGGCTCCTCACTTCCAATAGGGCCTATTGAACTTTCTAAATCCTCAATCGCAATGCTGTAATTAGATAGTAACAAAATGCATGTTAGTATGCCCATGTTAAAAAATAGAATATAAGTATGTTAATATTATCTAACATCCAGAACTGTTGGTAATATCCAAGGCTAATATTTTCTTTGTTTCGTCCTCAAAATTTTTGCTGGAGTGCACAATGCCGAGGCTTTGATCAATCTTTTCCGCTTAGGCTTCACATATTTAAAGTCGTTGAAAATGTTTACGCTGACGTCTATGATGTATTTAAAAACATCTAAAAGGTATTCATTTACTTAAACTCATACATATTATTTAAATTGTGAGAACAAATTCAGAGTATATTGAACATTACCAATCAAGTAATTCTCATCCATAGCTTGCAGATTATCAAATGGCAAGATATCAAAAGGATGCCTTATAAAACCATCTGATTTCACCGAAGATCTTCTAGGAGTGGTGTCACCATGAAATTGAATGATGTAAGCACTATTTTCAATAATCGGGTATTCTTCTGTATTTGTTATTATAGCAAAATCATTAATGGTATAGATGTTGCCCTCTTTCAACCTATTTACTAAGCTGTGTGTTATCTTGGAGATTGTAGTGCAATGCATTATATTACCCTGGACAAAAATAAAAATAATCGTTAGCTTAAACATAGAATAATCATACATACATGCCTTTCATAATCCCCTTTCATTTACATTCCCCTTTAATTTACTTTCAGGAAAAGTACCTTGGAGTCAGATATGAGGAAATCAGTGCTTAGATAATGGCCAGTAGCATCATTGATGTCCCATTTTTTGCACACCATGGCAACAATGGGGCCTTTTACATTAAAATCAAGCTGGTCAAGAAACACTTGGGATTCAGCCTGCACGATTGCCTGTGACATGATATATTCTTTTACTGAGAGGGTGAATTGGTGTGATTGAAAGTGTGTGCACAACCTATTTATAGCTTCAGCAGCCAGCCTTTGGGTTGTATTCCTCATTAATGTAGCTACAAATGCAGCCTTCTTCGTATTCCCAAAACTTCAAAGCATTTACATAGAGTAAAGGAATGTGTAATTATGCATGCATAAATTTGGTGTGATTTTTTAATTAGTTGCACAAAGGAACATAGTTAATAATTAATAAAATAATATGTGTTTGTATTTATATTCACCTATTTAGTCTTGCAGACTCGCGTTTTTTATTGTTGCGTGAATTTCCATTATTATAGGTAATCTGATATTTATTTTGCTATTGATTCTGGTGTGCAGGGTTGGTTATAACTTGATATTAGATGCTGATGCTAAGTTGCTCATCACACCTGGAGAGGTTAGCTGTCATCCTTAGTTTACTACAAATGTGTATTAAGTATTAGGTTAAAACGTGTCTCCTATATTTGAACCGGTGATAATTTCTGCTTGAATAACCAATCTTCCTACATGCTTTATAATAAGGTGGGTGCCATTGCACAAACCTTGTTTTGAGATAACATCTCTTATGAGCACAACTTTTAGACCTTTTTTGAGATTTAGAACATGAGATGGCATTTGCTGAATATGTATATAATGTGACATAGTGTTGAAATATTTTGTTTTTTTATATAGTTGTCTATTATTTATACTAAATAAACTGACACATTTATTGTTAAGCAAATGAAAAGCATTGTGAAGACTCTTTTAAGGTCTAATTTAATAATATTAAAACTTGGAAAGGTTTTGTGACTTTAGTGTAATTAACACCAACATTTACAACCTCATTAATATGGCCTAAAATAATTGAATAAATAGGAGATAAGTGATTTAGGCAATATTTCTTAAACACAAAACCTGCATGCCTCAAAGAAGTAGAGGAACTTACTTATTGCCTATTAATGGTTTGTGTAATAGGTGAATGCAATGCTCCACCTGATATATATTAGTTTAAAGTTAGCCCCAATATTGAATTTCTTAAACTTTATATCAAATATTTGCACATAGTGAATAATAAGTTGGAATTAAAGGTTAAAGTTAATCATTAATAATTTAGTATCAACATTTTACTTAAACTGTTGCATTTGAAAATCAATATAAATCTACACCTGCATATTATATTCACTACCATAATTATCATCAATCGCTGCATAATCTAATTCACTAGTAGGATATATAATATGCAATGGTGAAGGTTGATTATCTTCCATTGGGTCTATTAACACCATCTACAATGGTGAAGTTTGGTTATCTTCCATTGGGTCTATTAACCTCAACTCGAAACTTATGGCTTTCCTTCTTCTGTATCTAGCTTTGAAATATATTTGCCTCAACTTTTTGATACTTTTGGGAAGCCGGTAATTTGGGTTTTCTTCTACTTGCCTTTTTTGTTTTTTTAGCGTTCTAATTATTTCTACTGTCTTCCCTTTAGCTTTTGCATCTCCCTTTTCTTCCTACAATACAAATTAACTTTGTTAGTATCATGGTAATCAATAATCCTATAATTTATCAAACAAATCAAAGAATGTTATGAACTTCATAGTGGAAAGATTCCAGCTTAAACTCCAGCATGTCCTTCATTCGTTAATATTGACAAATGATGTTCACCATAGATGTGACTTACGATCTCCCTCTCAAATCCCTTTTGCTATTTAAACAGGCTTTGTGCAAAGGTATGCACCATACCTATTGCTAGACTGTTGAGATATCAAAAGGAATAACTGAGGAAGATTGGAATGTGCAACTATGTTTATCATCGTTTGCCAATTTTAAGAAATGAAGAATGTGGTGAACATTAGGCTGGAATCTTTCAACTATAAACAGGCTTTTGCTATTTAAACAGGCTTTGTGCAAAGGTATGCACCATACATATTGCTAGACTATTGAGATAACAAAAGGAATCACTGAGGATGATCGGAATGTGCAACTATGTTTATCATCGTTTGCCAATTTTAAGAAATGAAGAACGTGGTGAACTTTGGGCTGGAATCTTTCGACTACCAAGTTAAAAACATTCATTTTTTTTTAACACAAACTAATTCTTAACCTGAAAATGGTTAAATAATGTTCGTAAACTCATAAGTTTACGACAGGGCCAACGCATAATACCCACATCTCGACAGCGCCTTTTGAAAATACTTAAACCAACATTAAATTCTTTTGCAGTTTGCGCTATTGGAATGTGAAATTATTCTGCTATAACTTCCCTGCTAAATTCCATAAGTTTAAATATTGACACTAAATATGTGTTTGTAAAAAAGAAAGAAAGAGGCTTGGAGGTTGTAGAGGCTAGAATATGGCTTTTAAAGGCCTTTACAAACCTTTGTGTTACTATGTATTCGTTAATTGTGCTGTTACTCACCCATCAAAACTCATTTATTAAAATATATTCACCTATAAAGTCTCAACAGTTACTAACATGTTTTGTAACTTTTTGTTACTCATAAAGTTAATTAGATAGTTAGATAAAGATTTAGATATTTGACTTGACATCATATACAAAGTCACATTTGTTTTTTATGTATACAAATTTTGGTAAGCAACACCTGTAAGAACATGCATAGTTAAATGTATGTTTTCTGGTGAACAATTGAATTTTAATTTAAGAATGGTATAGTAATCTGTATTTACCTATATGCATCGAATAGATGTCTCTTAACTTCAGTCCATAATAACTCTGCATTATTCCATTTTGATTAACAGTTTCTTGTTATTCTATCATTATAGAATTTCCAAATATATTCGAGAAGGATAGGATATTCTTAGGATTATTAACTGAACCTGTAACATAAGCACACTCATTACTGTAGTTACAAAGATTGTTTTAATGCATTAAAAGTTTTCAAACAAAAACTTACTGTTATTCATCTTTGTTTGATGATCATCAATGAAATTCTTTGCAAATGAGTTTCCAAAATTTAGTTGTGGAGGTGTTTTGCTCGACAGAACATATAACATTACACATCTGTACTAAGACATTTTGTAGATTTCTTCAAGTCAATCATCTTCCATTGTGGTGTGACATTTCAAAATTTTCATGTCATTAATTTTAATATTTTATTGTTTGACTATTCTATTTTTTTTATTTTATAATTAACTTCGTCTGAAGTTATCCGCGTACGTCATAACACGTTCAATTAATTCAACCGCATCTTGACTATGTCCAGTCTACACTTTTTATGCATCATTAATTTCTTTACAATCCTATTTTAAAAGTCATAATTCACTTTTCCATTTTTACGTTAACTTTGCACTTTTTACGTTTTACGCGATTTAAATTCACGTTTTTACGTTTTAACCACATTTGAATCCTCCCAATAAACTCACCACTCATCTATATTTCTTAAATATATTGTGAAAACAAGTTTTAATAGTTTTGAAAGTTTTACAATTTATTTCTACCCGGTACTACGTTACGCATCTTAAAAACTCTACGTTTTAATTACTGGGAGCAAAATAAACTACACAATACATCTAATAACAATTTATACCATAAAAATTTTGCACTTTCAGCCCTCCCCTTCCTAGGTGGCGCCACATTATGGTGTGCAAGACCATTTGTGCCCAAGTGTCACATAAAGACTCCAAAGTGCATGTATTATGCACCAAACTTATCATCCACTCATAGTTACATGCAAATCTGACCATTTCTTGTTTTCTCCTTCATATGAACGACTCAAAACAGCCCTCCATCACCATCATCTTAATTTTCTAGTTACATTGGTGCAAGATCTTGAAGCCCTAGTCTTGTTCTTGATTTATCACATTTAAACAACACATAAAACTCATCATTTCTAAGGTGTTCTATTTGGAAGATTTCAAGAGTTATTTAGAAGATTTTCAAGGTGTTTAGGGGCTGAGATTTTCAAGTATTTACAAGGGTTTTGGTGATTAAAATTTGGGTTGACATGGGGTAAAGAAATGGTGCAAGTGTTGAATGGGTTAAACTAGGTCTAGTGTTCTTGTTGTTGTAATCTTTCTTCTTCATCACTTTTGTAAGGAAACTCTCCACTCAATTTTCATTTTATTTTTATTTTCATTACTGTAAAAGTATTATATCTTGATGTATTTAAGCATTATATAAATTATTATGCTTAATAAGGCTTGGTACATAACTTAGAAAACAATAAAAACACTAAAGGACTAGACACGCAACTGTGAATCTGATTCAGGGGTAAAAACAGAATAAACTGATTTAATCAGTAAACATTGGACCTAAACTAAAAATATGTAGTTGTAGCCCTATGTCTTGTGGTCATTTTGATGGGTATTTCATCGAATAACTCATTACGATGATTAAACTAGAAATATTTTCGTGAAACATGCCAGATTCTGAGTTACAGATTTAAATGGTAAAAATCTCAGTGATATGTTCATTTTCACTACTTAGCCCAGTTTTATGAAATGTAGGTAACATCTTAACTTAAACATGGCCGCAAACGGGGAATTAATTGGACTTGTAGAACTCTAGATATCGCATTTTTCGTGGTACTGTTATGATATTGAAAACTGTTGGGCTGAATACTATGGGTAAATGGATTATTTTTCTACTGTTAAGTAATTTTTGGTCTAGTGGGACCCACAAAACTTGTTAGTACAGACAAATACCTTTCCGGGGATATAAGAAACTTAATTTTTCAACATACGGTTTAATAGTAACGGATTTTTGTTTACTAGATTCACATTCAAACTTTATACCTTTATTTTCACTAGTTGAAACATTAGTTGAAGTTAATCCTAGACCGGTTTTATCTCCCGAAGTTTCTTGAGCACTTAGTATTTTCTTAAGTGGGTTATTACTATTTTTAAACCTGTCACGTTTGAAAATTTCATCTTTAAGTTTTTCGTTTTCATTTTTAACCTCTAAGCAAGTTTTACATTTTACAAAAACTTCTTTTCCTTTTTCCAAATGTTGTAGTTTAATTTTTAATTCGAGTACTTCATTTTCTAATTGATTATTAATATGTTTTAGTGACTTATTTTTAGCTATAACCTTTTGACCCAATTTGCATAACCTATTATATTCACTATCTAGGTCTTTTTCATCTAATGATAAATTTTCGTCACTAAAGTATTCGGTTTCGGAACGTACCTTGCTTGATGTCTTAGCCATAAGACACTTTTCTTCATTTGTGGTTTCTTTCTTGTCCTCATCGCTATCACTCCAAGCACCTCCAATAAACGCCTTTTGATTTTGATCTCTTGACATCATTGGACACTTTCCGATGAGATGATTTGGATTGCCACATTTAAAACACTTCCTTTCATTATATGGTTGCCTAATGTATCTTCCTCGTCTTTTGAAGAATTTCTTGAAGTCTCGTACTGCCATAGCATACTCTTCATCGTCACTTTTGGAGGTTGAACATTCTTCGTCACTAGAGTCCTTTTTAGCTTTCAACGCAATTGATTTGCTTTGCTCCCTTTTTCCTTTGACCATCTCGGAGTCTTTCTTTATTATTTCTTCGTAGACCTTTAAGTTATCGATCAATTCATCAAGTTGTAGAGTTGACAAATTCTTTGATTCTTCAATAGCCGTGACTTTAGCTCGCCATTTTGGATGAAGAGCCCTAAGAAATTTCCTGACAAAATTCTTACTAGAAAAATTCTTATCAAGTGCTTTTAGACTTGTGATAATAGTGTTAAACCTAGCAAAAACATTATCAATTGATTCCTCTTCCGGAATCATAAATTGCTCATATTGTTGCATAAGTAGATCTATTTTGTTATCCTTGACTTGACTATTACCTTGGTGAGTTATTACTAAAGAATTCCAAATTTCTTTTGCGGTTTCACACATAAAGATCCTTTCGTATTCTTTACGTGGTAACGCATTGTAAATAACCATTTTTGCTTCATTGTTTTTAGAAAGTCTTCTTTTTAAATCATCATTTTGTTTTTCAAAAGGTACTATTTCATCTTTATTTGTTTCGGGATTATTTTGAGTAGGTAAAAAATCACCATTAGTAATAACATGCCAAAGATCTAGATCCTTTGATTTCACATAAGTTTCGAATCGATTTTTCCAATATAAAAATCCATCACTTTCAAATAGTGGTGGTCTTTGCATAGATTGCCCTTCTAAATATTTTTCAGAATCCATAGATCGTTACAAGTTTTAAAATACAATATATTTTAAAAAACTTGCTAGACGTGGCTCTGATACCAATTGTTGAAAACTAGAAGGGGGGGGGGGTTGAATAGTTTTACGTCTTTTTAATTTTATTTTGAAAACTTAGTTTAGTTTTAAAACCTTGTTTGCTTTTAAAACTTTGATTCAATCTTATGTGAACTCAAATCTTGAACAATATGAACAAGTATATCTAAGTATAAACAATAATAATAATGTATGCTAAGTATGTGAAATCAACACATGCATAATATAAACAATTGTAGCTATATACGAGAGATAAGTACGTAATCGTTTATTTTATAATCCTTAGTTATATTTTGTATGAAAACTATACTTGATCGAAATGATCGATTATATGTATGTAACCTTTTTAGTTTGATTGTAAAAACTTTGTTTTGTGAATAAAACTTTCGTTTGATCTTTAAGTAAAATCAATACTAGCACTATATGAGCAACTATATATATACGTCTACGTCTACAAAAGTAATAACGATATAAGCAAGATAATAAGTAAGATATGGAAAGATCTAACCGCGAAACAAAGGATTTATAGTGGTTCGGCTACAAGGACACCTTCCTTGCCCTACTCTACTCCTCGAGTCACCTACTCGAGAGTTTTCTTCACTATATCAACAAGCTCCCTTATGGCGGAGAAAACCTTACACACCAATTACACACCAATTACACACCAAAGCTTCGTCACAACGAAATCACACCTTCATCACAACTACTTCACACCAATCTACTACACACCTATCTTCACAACTACTTCACACCAATCTACTACACACCTATCTTCACAACTACTTCACACCAATCTACTAGCCAATCACACTATCTATATTCCTAACACAACTATCTACAATCAAATATTCACAACACACTACACAAAGATATATGTAAATATTCTTGATGATGCACCAACAACTTGGATGTGGAGGTCACAACAAGTTGTAATACTTCTTGTCTTGGAGGATAGAAGTATTCTTCTCTTGCACTTGAGAGGATGATGTAAGAATCACTTTGAAACAAAGGATTATGTATTTATGATCAAAGGATTTGGAGAATAGAAATGGTGATCTAGAACAGAAAGTTTAGGAGTGCAAAAGGTAAGAAAATTCTGTGGGATGAACCAGTATTTATAGAAAAAAAATACTGTTCTGGAGCGTGGCCGGTCCCCTTAATTAGGGGCCGGTCCCCTTAATAATTAAGGGGGTCGCCCCTCCAGAACGTTGGGTTTATTTGTCTTTTTGTGGAGAAGGTTTTTCTGGATTAGATTTGCCATTTTTGGTTGGAAATTTGAATTCATATATTTATAATGAATTAAACATATTCCTTTAATTCCAAAAATGTTTTGTAAAAGATATAAAATGTTTTGTGACATTTTATAAAAAGTCTAGTGTTTAAGAAAATTGTTCCTTTGATCATAGAATGCAATAAATACTTTGTTTATTCATACCTTAAGTGATTTGGATGTAAAGACAAATTTTAAGCACTAAAAACTTGTTTACGTCATAAGTTTTAGATTAATGAGTTTATGCTTTGTAATTATCAAAACATAGAGACATTGTTAATATGTTAACAATGTTTTTAGACATTATTAATTTATGTCAACAATCTCCCCCTTTTTGATGATTACAAAACCTTAAACTCTTTAAACCTAAAAATTAATTTTTAGACAAGTATTAGAGTTTAACATTCACTTCTCCCCCTTTTTGTAAAATCAAAAAGGTTATGCCGACTAGCTTCGTAAATGAAGTTAGACGGGATAAAAGCTCCCCCTTGATGTGTGCTCCCCCTTGTTCGATGGCACCAAGGGATCGAAATATGGAATGCTCGCAAGAAAAATATTAGAAGCACAAGCATATATGGAAGAATATGCAATATACAAATAACATGCATAGTAAACAAATATTAAGGATACATAACAATTAATACAAAGTGATTATGTTAAAAGATCCTAATTTGCCAAAGAGAGCCATCGAACTTGCTTGTAACAAAAAGGTTGGTTGATTCGTATTTGAAAGTGAAAATCATAAGCATATGGTATGCTTAGATGGTTGATGATGGAGTGTTTGGAATGAGGATGGTTGAGTTAGGATAAGGTTGTTGGATTAATGGAGGTTGTTGGATTAATGGAGGTATATGTTCGGGTCATGAATGTTGGATAGTTTGGTGGTGGAGAGTTTGTAGCGGAAGAGGTTGATTGAGGTTTTGGATGTTGTTCAAGTGAGGGTATTGGATGTGATCTAGTGAGAAGATATTCAATCCAAGTGTTCATTGAATGCAATGGTTTTTAGGAGAAAGATGCAACAAGGTCAATTGTTGACATGCTTCTCAAGTTGATTTATGTTGTGTGGTGATGAGGGTGATCTAGATGAAGGTGGATCCAAATTGCGTTGAGCAAGATGTAAGGCTAAAAGAGCACTAAGCTCATGGGCTTCTTTTAGTGCCTCAACGAACTTCAAGTGTTCGGAGGAAGGTGATGGTGGTGGAGCATGATAGTTGTCTTGGGTGATGGTTTGAACATGCAACATAGGAATGGCATGTGAAGTTGTAGGATGTGGTGGTGATACTCTTGGTGGTGGAGACATGTTTGAGCTTGGGTAATCATGAAAACATGATATGGGTGGAAGAGATCCTTCATGAGTGGATGGTGTTTTTGTTGAATGAGCAACATGTAAAGTGTTGGTAATGAGGTTGGGATTATTATTTTGGGATTGTGCATGCTCATCATAAGAAGGAGCATTAGTCGAAGCACGAATGGATGATTTGTTGTTAAATGGATCATTTGTGTGAGAGTGAGGTTTAGGTATTGGTTGATTATGAACAACATCGCTTGAGTTGTGAAAAGATTATGAGGTTTGAGTGTAATGTAGAAGGATATGGGTGAGTAAAGGTTTTTGATATGTAATGTTGGTGAGAAGGAAAGTGAAGTGTTAGGTAAGTAATGTTTGAAAACATAGGAGGAATTTGGTGTTGGATGTTTGACAACGTCATTTGATTTGACGAAATTTTAAAGGAAGTTAGGCTTTCTTCTCCAAACAAGTTTCTTGGTGGTTTTGGTTTAATGGGAGAGGAAATGATGAGATGAGTGGAGATTGAGAGGAATGAGAGTGTTTATAATGTAGGATTGGTGGGATCAAGGATGGATAAACATTGATGGAAGGTTTAGGATAAAATAGGTTTGTGAATTTTGGGAAGTGTAGGATGAAATGGGCAAAAAAATAGAAAAGGGAAACAACACCTTCGACCATCAGATGGCCGGTCCCCTTAATTGGAGGCCGGTCCCCTTAATAATTAAGGGGGCCGCTTTATGATTTAAGGGGGCCGCCCATCTGGTGATTCCCAGATTGCCAGAAAAGGGTTTTTGGTAGTGAATTGCAGAAAGGTTGTGTTTTTGGTTTCAAACAAGTCCAACTCTTTGAGGCAATTAAGCATATACTAATTATGTAGGCAATTATGTAGCCAAAGCATGTTAACCAAAGAGATTAAGTAAACAAGCAATTTCATCTAGCATGCAAACATACTCATCAAGCAAGTAAAATATAAGTGCTAGGAAACAATAAGCAACATCAAGTATTTCATAACTACATAACAATGAGGATTAATCCTAATGTGTATCAATGTGCAATAAGTGGGTAGTTATGATAGCATGTATTTCTAGACTTGTTACAAACAAAGTCTTAATGAACAAACCATGGTCCTCTTGATTTGATTTAGTTCACTTATAAGTGTCATTTATATAAATATAGATGACAAATATGAGATCACCATGCATGATTTTAAAAGAGATGTTTTTAGCATTATTCAACAATGTTTGAAAGTAAGTTTTCACTTGGATGTGTGAGTTATTTGAATAAAATAGATTGGGTTTTTACTTCAAAATGTGTGAATGAACGGTAAAGAATATTTTCCCAGTCTTTAGTTTTGATCAAAACAAAATTGTGGATATTGATAGTGAAAACATGTTATTTAAAAGTGGGATAGTTACTTGAAAGACTATTTTCCAAAATGTGAGGTTTTTGCATATTTTTAGAGATATTAGATTTTTGACAACAAATATCATAAATCAAATATTTTAAAAAATGTTTATTAAAGATCTCATGCTCAAGAGGATTGGTTAAGCCTATTATTGTCTCATGCTATCGTTTCTACATATCCTATGATCCTAAAGGAAATGAAGACGATAATTTATATGTTAGATGCGAGAGTGTTGAATGGGGTATAACCTAACATCTATAGTTCCTTTGTTTTCGCACGCTTATCTGACTTAATGCCATAGTCTACGAGAGCTTGTTTCATTCATAGTTTTCTTACGCGGGGGATCTAATCCTACTTCTATATCAACGATTGATCCACTTAACTCATTTCACTTCATCACCATGAGTTTCCTAATAGTGGATATAGAAGATTTCCATTTTCTATTTTGTTCGGCAATGAACAATTTTATCTTATTCCTAGGGAAGTCAACCAATGATGTTTCTAGGTTATAAGAATATAAGCAATTATGTACTAAGCATTAATCTAACTAATCATTTATCCAAGCATGCAAATTATAGTGATGAACTTAAAAGAAACGCGTACCTTTTAGTCTTCAATGGAATATCTTCAAGCACTTCAAGTGACCATGTTGACTTATAGAAGTCATTTGTAGATGATATTCCAACTTCTTCCAAGATTGACAATTTAGCCACTTGGTCCCCATTGTCTCATTGGTCCAAAGTTGTTTGGTCCAAACATATTTAACATTTGGCAAGGATGCATGTATGGTGGTAATATTTCCCAAGGATTGTAACTTGGTTGATAATTCCACATTTGATTTCTAGTGTTATTGTAATATTGTCTATTTAGATTTCTTCTAGGTTGAGATGTTTTAGATCTTGGATGATGATTTTTAGGTTTTCTTGGTGGTGGAGTTTTAGATCTAAATTTAGGTTTAGAGGATCCTACTTCGGTCTTTAAGGATGGTTTATAAAAAGTTTTTACTTTTTCATCATTCGCAATGGGTATTTTTCTATCTTTTGTAAGTATATACTTAGGATTTGATTCTAATAATTTTTGTTTACTAGATTCACATTCAAACTTTATACTTTTATTTTCACTAGTTGAAACATTAGTTGAAGTTAATCCTAGACCGGTTTTATCTCCCGAAGTTTCTTGAGCACTTAGTATTTTCTTAAGTGGGTTATTACTATTTTTAAACCTGTCACGTTTGAAAATTTCATCTTTAAGTTTTTCGTTTTCATTTTTAACCTCTAAGCAAGTTTTACATTTTACAAAAACTTCTTTTCCTTTTTCCAAATGTTGTAGTTTAATTTTTAATTCGAGTACTTCATTTTCTAATTGATTATTAATATGTTTTAGTGACTTATTTTTAGCTATAACCTTTTGACCCAATTTGCATAACCTATTATATTCACTATCTAGGTCTTTTTCATCTAATGATAAATTTTCGTCACTAAAGTATTCGGTTTCAGAACGTACCTTGCTTGATGTCTTAGCCATAAGACACTTTTCTTCATTTGTGGTTTCTTTCTTGTCCTCATCGCTATCACTCCAAGCACCTCCAATAAACGCCTTTTGATTTTGATCTCTTGACATCATTGGACACTTTCCGATGAGATGATTTGGATTGCCACATTTAAAACACTTCCTTTCATTATATGGTTGCCTAATGTATCTTCCTCGTCTTTTGAAGAATTTCTTGAAGTCTCGTACTGCCATAGCATACTCTTCATCGTCACTTTTGGAGGTTGAGCATTCTTCGTCACTAGAGTCCTTTTTAGCTTTCAACGCAATTGATTTGCTTTGCTCCCTTTTTCCTTTGACCATCTCAGAGTCTTTCTTTATTATTTCTTCGTAGACCTTTAAGTTACCGATCAATTCATCAAGTTGCAGAGTTGACAAATTCTTTGATTCTTCAATAGCCGTGACTTTAGCTCGCCATTTTGGATGAAGAGCCCTAAGAAATTTCCTGACAAAATTCTTACTAGAAAAATTCTCATCAAGTGCTTTTAGACTTGTGATAATAGTGTTAAACCTAGCAAAAGCATTATCAATTGATTCCTCTTCCGGAATCATAAATTACTCATATTGTTGCATAAGTAGATCTATTTTGTTATCCTTGACTTGACTATTACCTTGGTGAGTTATTAGTAAAGAATTCCAAATTTCTTTTGCGGTTTCACACATAAAGATCCTTTCGTATTCTTTACGTGGTAACGCATTGTAAATAACCATTTTTGCTTCATTGTTTTTAGAAAGTCTTCTTTTTAAATCATCATTTTGTTTTTCAAAAGGTACTATTTCATCTTTATTTGTTTCGGGATTATTTTGAGTAGGTAAAAAATCACCATTAGTAATAACATGCCAAAGATCTAGATCCTTTGATTTCACATAAGTTTTGAATCGATTTTTCCAATATAAAAATCCATCACTTTCAAATAGTGGTGGTCTTTGCATAGATTGCCCTTCTAAATATTTTTCAGATTCCATAGATCGTTACAAGTTTTAAAATACAATATATTTTAAAAAAACTTGCTAGACGTGGCTCTGATACCAATTGTTGAAAACTAGAAGGGGGGGTTGAATAGTTTTACGTCTTTTTAATTTTATTTTGAAAACTTAGTTTAGTTTTAAAACCTTGTTTGCTTTTAATACTTTGATTCAATCTTATGTGAACTCAAATCCTGAACAATATGAACAAGTATATCTAAGTATAAACAATAATAATAATGTATGCTAAGTATGTGAAATCAACACATGCATAATATAAACAATTGTAGCTATATACGAGAAATAAGTACGTAATCGTTTATTTTATAATCCTTAGTTATATTTTGTATGAAAACTATACTTGATCGAAATGATCGATTATATGTATGTAACCTTTTTAGTTTGATTGTAAAAACTTTGTTTTGTGAATAAAACTTTCGTTTGATCTTTAAGTAAAATCAATACTAGCACTATATGAGCAACTATATATATACGTCTACGTCTACAAAAGTAATAACGATATAAGCAAGATAATAAGTAAGATATGGAAAGATCTAACCGCGAGACAAATGATTTATAGTGGTTCGGCTACAAGGACACCTTCCTTGCCCTACTCCACTCCTCGAGTCACCTACTCGAGAGTTTTCTTCACTATATCAACAAGCTCCCTTATGGCGGAGAAAACCTTACACACCAATTACACACCAAAGCTTCGTCACAACGAAATCACACCTTCTTCACAACTACTTCACACCAATCTACTACACACCTATCTTCACAACTACTTCACACCAATCTACTACACACCTATCTTCACAACTACTTCACACCAATCTACTAGCCAATCACACTATCTATATTCCTAACACAACTATCTACAATCAAATATTCACAACACACTACACAAAGATATATGTAAATATTCTTGATGATGCACCAACAACTTAGATGTGGAGGTCACAACAAGTTGTAATACTTCTTGTCTTGGAGGATAGAAGTATTCTTCTCTTGCACTTGAGAGGATGATGTAAGAATCACTTTGAAACAAAGGATTATGTATTTATGATCAAAGGATTTGGAGAATAGAAATGGGGATCTAGAACAGAAAGTTTAGGAGTGCAAAAGGTAAGAAAATTCTGTGGGATGAACCAGTATTTATAGAAAAAAAAATACTGTTCTGGAGCGTGGCCGGTCCCCTTAATAATTAAGGGGGCCGCCCCTCCAGAACGTTGGGTTTATTTGTCTTTTTGTGGAGAAGGTTTTTCTGGATTAGATTTGCCATTTTTGGTTGGAAATTTGAATTCATATATTTATAATGAATTAAACATATTCCTTTAATTCCAAAAATGTTTTGTAAAAGATATAAAATGTTTTGTGACATTTTATAAAAAGTCTAGTGTTTAAGAAAATTGTTCCTTTGATCATAGAATGCAATAAATACTTTGTTTATTCATACCTTACGTGATTTGGATGTAAAGACAAATGTTAAGCACTAAAAACTTGTTTACGTCATAAGTTTTAGATTAATGAGTTTATGCTTTGTAATTATCAAAACATAGAGACATTGTTAATATGTTAACAATGTTTTTAGACATTATTAATTTATGTCAACATATGTTTAGGTTCTTCGTAGAGCTTCGCAACTATCTTTCTTCGCTTGCTTGATTGTGATTATTCCTCTTTGTTCATGGTGATTTCATAGCCTCGCCTTTACTTATCTAAATGTTTTATAAATCTCGCGAGGGGGATACATGCTAGTTTTACAAACTGAATACAAGTAGTTTTTGGTATGTTGGACCCGATTACATGATTTATAGACATCTGACATTGAGTATTTCTTGCCAATTAAGTCCCCATCATGAACCGTTAATTCCGTAGGAAACGCTAGTATTATGAATATGCATATTTGGCCTGGCAGGCCTGGCCGGGTGAGTAGCGCTCATACATCAACGGTCACATAATATTGAGAGATCATGTGGTAAATGGCAAATCTTACCTTTTCGGGGCACTATTAATCTAGGTCAAGGTTCGGTTTCATGAGCTCAATGCTATAAATCTTATTTCTCGACTTGTATTTGTTACATGTCAACTTAATTATGGGCGTATAACAACGTAGCCTATCGTATTTTAAACTGATTTATCTTGTATTCAACTTATTACTTATTAAACTCTATGAATTCACTCAACTTTATGTTGACTTTTTAGCATGTTTTATCTCAGGTCCGTAAGTGACTTTCGGCTTGGATGGGCGGCGCAAGAAATGGATATCTACATGATGGCTCATGTTTAAATAAAAATTTTCATCAGCATTGGAATAAAAAGTATAAAAATGTTTACATTTTTTTAAAACTTTTGGGACCTTGTTAACTCTGATAAATTATCGAATGTGAAGTTTTAAAAACGACTTTATTTTAAAGTTGTTTATTTTACTTGTACTATGTGACCAAATAGCACCCCATGTTGTATTCCGCTGTGTTCCTAAAATGGGGGTGTTAAATGTGGCTAGTCTTCGTTGGCGACTAATGTATGTATAGTTCTATCAAGAAATATAATCATTGGTACCTAGCAAACGCTTGTCCCAATGGATCATGATTGGCCAGAAGATGTTGAGTAACAATATATATAGATTGTGTATGTTTGCATAATGATGTTTCAAATACATATTTTCAGTTACATGGCTATTGTTTACTTCTTTTGTTTACATCATGGACAGTTATTTGCACTATATTTATATGTAATAATTATCACTTAATAACCAAGAATGAATGTTTAAAACTTTTTCAGGTGTGTCCCATTTATACAAATTGGATGTTAATACTTTTATGCATATTTTGGATATATGTAATTGTTTATCAACCTAATTATAAGGTCAAAAGGCTTTTTATTTTGATAACCAAAAATTGATCATACATGGAAAAACATAACATAAACAAACTTGTCTTTATATAACAGAAACACAACTTAATGAAAATAAAAATTAAAGAATCCCATTCAACATTTGGGATTTCTGACTAAATGGTCTTGATCACATTATTTAGCTACTTCAGCGGTGGTTCACATTATTTAGCTACTTCAGCGGTAGTTATCTTTTCTATATTGACCTCATCATCTTGCTCAGAGTCACTCTCAATGTACCTGAGTTAATGAGACATGTAAATAATGATTGTTAATATTTGGATATATAATAAAAAATCAGTTGGATTCAATATATTGCACACTGACCTTAATCATATCTTTTTTCCAGGTATAATTACATTGTCACCTGCAGTTTGATCACCATCTATGATTTCAGTGTCTGAATCTTCATACTCCAATCTGTAACAATGGGACGTAAGATAATGTTTTGGAGGTAAGTAATTTTTTACAATTGAATGTAAAGTGTAGATGTTGTGCGATACTGGTTTTTATTTTCCTTCTCTATTTGTTTTGATGGAGTAGATACAATTGGATCAAAATTTAGTATTTTCTTGCATGTCTTTTTCAAAACAGGGCTTGGGGGTTAGTGCTTGTATCTAGGTTGCTTTAATCCTGTAAGTTGATTGAAACTTCTAGGTTACTTGAACCCTCTAGGTTGCTTAGAACTGCACTTTCTCCAACTGGCGATTTTGTGCCAAGCTTCCAACATGTGTAGCTTTCAAAAGTATTATGCTTATAGTATGAGTTGGACTTGAGCTCAAATATCTGTGAAGTACCTATAAGAGCCAATATTGGACCGGGCAAGTTTTGAATTCCATTTGCACCCTATAGTTAGATGTTAGGAAAATACCAATAATTTTGAATTAAAAATTGTTACCATACCTCTGAGTAATCTCCCAATAGGGAATCTGAAGAGCAATTCAACAACTCTCTTACAATATCATCAAAAATCACAATCACAGCATGTGATGTTTCGTCAGCAACATCTAACTCAAGCCTGAACCTGATAAGAAAATGGTGTGTATGATATGTAAATGACATTATTTAATTTCATTAAATTTAAGGAGTGCATAGATAAAAATTATTGTTACCTTAACACAGGGTACTCAACGGTCTTTTCGCATGAATCACACCAAAAAGTTCCATTTTTTCGTGTGGTCCCTTTTTTACACTTACTGTCACCACATGAAGGATAGTTCCATCCCTTTTTGGTTCTGATATTGGTATTCGTTGCTCTACAATTATAGACAATAGCCTGCAAATTTTGCTACTTAATAAATGAAATTTAATTTACATACATGATAGCATTAGTAGGGGATTTAAAAAATATATTACATTGTTCTTTCGATTACGACTCCAGATTAGCAAATTCTCAAGGGTCCCATCCTTGACCTCTGTGGAAAACTAGAAGGGGGGGGGGGGGGGGGTTGAATAGTTTTACCCTTTTTTTAATTTCTATAGAACATTTATTTCAAAACCTTTAATTGTAGTTTCGTAAGAAAACTGCGCTTGATCGAAATGATCAATTATATGTGTGTTATCTTTTAGTTTGATTGTAAAAACTTTGTTTTGTGAATGGAACTTTTGATTGATCTTTGTGTGAAATCAACACTAGCAATATATGAACAACTATATATGAATATATGTACTTTTATATCTACGAAAGAAATAACGATATAATTAAGATAGTAAGTAAGAGATAGAAAGATTAAACCGAGACGCAGAGGATTTGTAGTGGTTCGGCTATTAGGACAGCTTCCTTGCCTTACTCCACTCCCCGAGCACCGAACTCGAGAATTTTCTTCACTAAGTCAATGAGCTCCCTTATGGCGGAGAAAACCTTACACACTTTCGCTTACACCAATTTAACGACATAAAGCTAAATGTCAAGTTCTAATCGTAGCTAGAACCAATCTCATGACTTCAATCGCAACACGGCTTTTTCACGACTTCTTCATTACTTCACGACTTCTTAGCTACTTCACGACTTCTTCTTCTTTCCTACTTCACGACTTCTCCGCTACTTCACGACTACTTCTTATTCACTTCTTCACGACTTTACTACTTCGTCTCGCAACAATTGAGTAACACTACTAGTTTACACCATAACTATTTTACATTTATACACACCTTCTTCTATGCTAACCACTATTTCTTTTCACTTCTTCTTCTAAGCACCTATGCTTCCACACCTTTAATACTTCACCTACACCAACCTAATCTAATCACTTATGTTTAAACTTATACACAACTTATAAACAAATGAAAGAATGAATTACAAAGAATGATATGCCAACAACTTGAGTGAAAGGATCACACAAAGTTGTAATACTTCAAGTCTTGGAGGGTAGAAGTATTCTTCTCTTGTACTTGAGTGAGTGAAGCTTGTATCACTTGGAAACAAAAGCTTATGATGATATAATCAAAGGATTTAAGAAGATAGGAATGGAGAATTAGATCAGAAAGTTTGGAGTGCAAAAGGTGAGAAAAAAGTCCAGGAATAGTTCTGTATTTATAGGCAAAGCTGGGGGCTGGAGGAGCGTGGCCGACCCCCTTAAATAGGGATCGGTCCCCTTATAATTACGAGGGCCGCCTAGCAATTTAATGGGGCCGCCCATTATATCCGCAGCCTAGCTTTGTCTTTTTGTGGGGAAGGTTTTTCTGGAACATTTTTGCCATTTTTGGTTGAAAATTTGAATTTATATATTTATTTTAGATTTAACATATTTCATTATTTCCAAAAATGATTTTGTAAAAGATATAAAATATTTTATGACATTTTATAAAAAGTCTAGTGTTTGAGAAAATGTTCCTTTGATCATAAAATGCATTAGGCATTTTGTTTATTCATACCTTAAGTGATTGAGTTGTTGAAATGGATATTTACAACTAAATACTTGTTTACGTACTAATCTTTGAGTTTAATGATTTTACATTTTGTGATTATCAAAACGTAGAGATATCGAAAAGTATTAATAACATTTTTAGGCATTATTTATATCAACAATCTCCCCTTTTTTGATGATTACAAAATCTAAACTCATTAAATCAAAAATTAATTTTAGACAAGTATTTAGTGAGTTTATATTCAATTCTCCCTCTTTTTGTAACATCAAAAAGGTTATGCCGACTAGTTTTATGCGTAGAATTAGACGGGATGTGTAACACCCCCAAAATCATCATGTCAGCGGAAGACTTAAAATGTCAGCGGAAGACTTTTTGGGTGTTACTTCGAGGATCTTTGTCACAATCATAGAAAACGACATAAAAGTGACGCTTTAAAGTTTAATTCATTCAAAATACCAAATATTCGAGACATCAAGATGTTTCATAATTTAAACAACAAGTTTATTTGAAATATGTCAAAATGTTTATTTAAGCCCATGCCGGGTTACAAGCCCACTCCGTGCCTTCAAGTTCCTTCTTGTTTAGTTACCTGAGATAAACACATGCTAAAAAGTGTCAACACAAAGGTTGGTGAGTTCATAGAGTTTATAGTTTCGAATATCGATTTCCAAAATCAAAGAGTTTATAAGTTCACAGTGTTTATAATAAGAGTTGATTATCCAAATTAAAGTGTGAGGAAATCCATAGTGTTCATGGTTTAAATCGTTGATTTATCAAAATCAGAAAATGAGTGATTTCCTTACTAATTCAAAATAGTCAGTTGGGTTACCCTTCACCGGGTCAATACCCAAAATAGTTAGTTGGTTTATAAATCCATTTAACATGAGGTTCGAATCACAAGTTAAGAGTGTATTGTAATCACATACAATCAATAAGTTTAAATCAATGTTCCTGTTATTGCCTTAAGCTCATGATACTCAACGATTAACAGCCAATCATAATCTCAAGTTATGACGGTAAGTAGTAGGCCCTCAAGATAGGTATTTGCCAATAACCTATTTATAAGAACAATAAAGTGCGCCTGGTGTTTTCTCCAACAACCAAACGAGGATTGTCAATCACTAATAGTACTATCCACAATTATTTACGTTCACCCTTCAGGTGATTAAGGTTCATGATAGAGGGACTTCTGACAATAGTAACTTAAGCAAATAACATTGGCCTGACGGTATTTCAATACCCGGTATAAAAGACTTGTGATCGAGTTTTAAGCATGTATCTCCCCACGGGAAAATAGTTAAAGAGTGGGCTATGAAATCACAGTAACATGTATATAGTTAATGAGTACTTATAAAAGTATAAAACAGTAATTAAGCATGTATCTCCCCCAAAGAGTTTACAAAACAATTAAATGAGAAAAGGTGGGGCTATGACTCACCTTAGTGGTACAGTAGTAGTGGTAGTAACATAATCTCAACGATGCAAGGCAACGGCTTCACACACAACCTAAAAGATATGGTATGTTTTAGTTGATAGTCTAAATCTCGTTTTATCGCGAATATTTGTCATTCAGTTTGTTATTAAAACTCGTGTTCGTTTAAATGCTTGAAGTTCAAAAACAAAGTTATATATTTATATAACTTGTAAGTACATTGATGATCGATGAAAATTTTATATCAAGTCATAGTTTATTGAGTACGATGAAAGAAAACGTATATCTTAATGTCGTTAAGTATTTATAGTTCGCGAATCGAGTAACGTATGTTTAATAAATGTTTTATATTAAATATTAAATATAAAACATTTTATATTTCAGAAAATCCTTTAAGTTTCCAGAATTTTACATTTTTAATCCTAACGGTTAACTTTACACCGTTAGTCCAAAATTAACGATCGTTATAATTTAAGTTCCAATATCATCAATATTTACATTTTACAACTCCAAGTTTCAATATTTACTGTTTCTAACCTCAGAAAATTCAGATTTACAGTTTTAACCCAAAGTTTACAACTTTTGCATTTTTAGTCCCCGGTTATGAAAATTTTGCAAAGTTAGTCCAAATGTTACCAATTTCGAAACTTAGCATTTTAATCCTTCAATTAAGCTCAGAATAGCTTATGTAACTTATTTCAACAGCTCGTTAACTTATAAAGCTTGTTTTTCATTAATTGGGCCTTAACGAGACACTTTTAAAGGCCCGTTAAGGTTTTATGATCCAAAGGGCTTAAGAGGGGTTTGGGCCTGGTCTCGGGTTCATTTTTATGTTACAAAAACATTACAAAAGAGCTTTTACGATCAGCTTATCTAATAAGCTCAAAAACTGTTTAACGGGCTAATAAGCCCAAGTGTTATCTTATTTAGTTTTATAAAAACAGTTTTGGTAGGTTCAAAATGGGTCGAGCATACTGCTTATATAAGCTTATAGGTTCGAATAAAAAGTGTTTCCCAATTGTTTACCAAGGTGTCAACGAGGTCGAATCATAAAAATAGTAGGTTATGTGTCGAAATAATTATTTACGAGACCAAAGTAATCGGTTCAATTCATTTTCTGAAAAATAGTTCCAAGGTTGAAAATATTCTAAGTGTTTTATTAAAATCGTGAAGGTCTAATGACTTTCAAAACGTGTTATATTTAATAGGTAAACATTATTTTTAGATCAAAAATATTATACCACTCGTTTGCTAGTATATTAAACATTTAGTATGTCGTATAAACTATATGTATTATGTTCATATATTATGAAATAAAGAGGCAAAGTAAATGTGCAAAAATGAAGTGAAAAATTAATAAATGGACTCCAAGTTCTTACCTCACCTCACGACGTAGTGTAAATACGTTTGTGTAAGTCGAGCTGGGTAATACGGGCTGTTTAGCTTGGTTCTCGTCACACCAAGGATCTAGGATGAGGAATAATGGTACTTGAAATTGCTTCGAGCTCCTTGTACACTTGACAAACGATTTGTCCCTTAATACTTCCTCCTTCATTAAATTTCATGTAGTGTAATATGTATGAATGTGTAATACTAACTGAGTTTGCATGGGAAAGCCTTTATAGTGAGTTCATGGAGTGTAGAGGCAAGGTAGGTTCATATGAGATGAAGGATAGGATATAAACGAATCTTGGCACCACCCATATTGGCCAATCGAAGTTTGACAAAGCCTAGATCATGTACGATTTTATTCCTGGCATTCCTGACATGTTACATGACGTGTATAGGTGTTTTGAAGGGATTGGGGAGCAAGGGTGGCTCGTAAGGGGGTTTGGGACACATTTGGTTATATCCATCAAAGGTGAGTTTCAAGGTTTGCTTGGGTCGTTTTTAGGGCAGTAGACGAATGAGGAAGGTTGTATCTTATACCATTCGTGTATCTCGGGCACTAGGTGAAACGAGTAGGGTAAAAATACGTAGGTGTTGTTTGTTGAAAACGCAAGATAAATGGGTGGTTTTTGGTGTGGGTCGCGGCTGGAAAACAAAAGGAGAAGAAAATAATTCAAACAAACACCCCTCGCTGGGCTGGCCTGGTGGGCTTATGTTGTGGATTGGGCCCAAAACAAAAGAAAGGATTAAGCAGTCCGTTTAGTTTGGCTGTTTGGGTTTAAGTGTGGCCCTTTGGGTCACGTAGGCCTAATTCGTGAGTTTCGAGAGTCGGGTTATGTTCCAAAAATATTAGTGAGTAGTCTCGGGAATTTTCGTAGGCTCCGGGATGATATAAATAATGTACGTTAAATGTACGAAACGTATAGTTTTAATTATTAACGTTTAAAATATAAATATATTTATATTCGCGATATTAAATCTATCAAGGTTGTGTGTAAGCATCGTTCCTGGGTAAATGGTCAATCACAAATATCGTAGTGGTTCACTTAATATGTCATGCAAAATAAAAAAAAAAATTTTGTTCCTCGTAAAATGGTTAATCTATTTTATGGTAACGTGTTAATCGTAGGAAAATTTTACGGGGTGTTATATTACCTACCCGTTAAACGGAATCCCGTCCCGGGATTCTAAGATAAGGTAGCCGTAAAGGTGAGTGGGAAAGGTGAACAAATAATGTATTTATTATTAGCTTCCTAATTGTACTTTCCAGCATAACGTATCTACTACTACATCAGCTTTTTACTTGATGATGACCAATCTTAGTATGATGTTGAATGAAAAACTTGGGGAAACTTTAGTCCAAAATTATAGTTGTTACTTGGCAGTATTATTTATGGTGTAAACAGTATTTTACCACAGTGGTGTACAGTACCCAACTCTTATTCTCTTTAAATATCCCACTTATATACTCCTTTTTACCTAACTTTTCTTTCTCACTTTATTCCTCTCGTCGACATGCCTCATTTCATCACCATCCTTGCAATTTTGTACACCATTGTTACCGCTATCTATCTAATGTATGTTTCGAACGAAGATCGTGTTATATTGGTTGGGATCTTAATGTTTCTTGCACCATTCGTGGTTCTAGCGATCTTCATTGACAAGTTTTGGAAGTGAAGAAATAGTGTTGTAGTGTAGTGGTAGGATTGTTGTAATAAGGTTCGTTGTGTTTCTATGTAATCTCTAGTGTATGAATAAAATCTTCTTTGTTTCCTAATGTCGTCGTTTATGTTAAATTTTCGTTTGCTTTTATTGCTTATAGATCATTAAATTTGCATTATGTGTTAAAACATTGGTTTGATCGTAGTTAGATTTGGTGAGTTTTAACAATTTTTGAGCGAAAGTGTTAACAAAAGTTTGTTTGGTTTCGTGGGAAGTCGATTATAAGTACAAGTTTTTGCATCGTTGGATAGTTTGAAGTTCGTACAAAATGAGGTGATGATATCTTGACCGTCCTAAGATTGATTTAAGTGATAAAGGTTCGTTTTAGTTGATTCTTAGGTACATGATAATTTGAAATGTACAAAACATTTGTAGAGTGTTAAGAAAATGTTACGGAAAATGACTCGAAATTATTCGACATAAATTTGTTTGGGAAAATGATTTAATTTCTGGGATTCGAGCAATATTGGGCTCGAGTTATTGATCTAGTTTAAAATTCAACGAAGTGTTGGGTTATTGAAATACTGAGGCCCAAGTTGAGAGGGTGCGTTCCATTTGGTTTAAGCGAATATGAAAATGTTTATCGATACGTATATTATCATTTCATGTTATATCAGATCATGAGGTGACCTATTATTTGTTATATAATGTTTGAAAGTCCATAGGAATTTTATTTGATATGTTCAAAATTTCTTAAGGGTTAAGGGTATTATTCGTACGTGGTGTGTTTATGATTTAGTTGTAGTGTTACATGTTTAACATGATCTGTTTCTTGCCACTTGTGTTAAATTGTGAAAGCCAAGGTAGAATTTTCACCACGTATTCCAAGAATTTATTTATTTGTTTAATAGATGTAGGCTTTTGAAAGTTTTTACCGTTTGAATACAAACGGTTATTTTAAATAAAATAATGGAGAATATATTTCAATCTTCTATAAATACTACTGGTACGTTTGTGTTATCTTCACACACACACACACAAAACAATCAATGGCTTGTAAGCTACCACACACCGCTGAACAAATCCAACAATATATCAAAGCAGAGACCGAAAATAGTGATGTGGATCGTAAAAATGCTATTTTGAGGGTCATTCTGGAGTTGGAGGTGGTGAAACAATCGAAACAACGGCTTAGAGAACGTTATGCAAAGTGTACGGATATATCGGATGATTGGAAACGTGTGATTGATACTTTCTTGCATGATGGGTATCGTAAGGATGCGGCTATTATTGAAACGTTATGGGTTTGTGTTCATCAGATAGAGGACCATAGCTCCAGCAAGATCTGTTGGAGTTTTAAAGAGAATGTTGAAGCGGCTAGGATTGAACAACAACAGCAACAGCAGCAACGTCAACAGCAACATCAACAACAACAGCAACTACAGCAACAGCAACAGCAACAGCAGCAACAACAACAACAACAGCAACTACAGCAACAGCAACAGCAACAGCAACAACAACAGCAACTACAGCAACAGCAACAGCAACAGCAACAACAACAGCAACTACAGCAACAGCAACAACAACAGTTGCCTCATCTGGATCAATTCCAGCCAAGTTTTGAGGAAAATGTGGTGGTCGATGATGGTGGTTGGACTTCTGACATGGAGCGGGAGCTGAGTAGGTTGGAGGCTCAAATAGAAGAAGAGAGGTTGGCAAGCTTCGACCCTTATGATGATGGATATGATTCTAACAATTCTCAAACTTGGGATCACCCAGACTACCGCTGAAGTGTGATGTTAAATTTTTAGTATCGTTTGTAATGTTTTTATGTGTTTCAGTCAAGTTTAATAATAATATGTCGTTTGAATAAAATCCATTGTGAGCAAAATGAGGATGATAACTTATTTATTCTTCATGTTTTAAAAATTTACAAAAATCTGTGCGGGTAACCTACCCGTTAAACAAAAGAGTTTTGTTGATACAAATTTTTACAAGGAGAATAGTGTGGAGATAATTCTCGAATTATTTAGTTCTTGTGGATAGATATTAACTTGGGGAAAAGTGAATGCACATGGCAAGAATAGTGATTCATGGCAACATGTCTATATATTTCCTGATTTTTCTCTTTATCGTTCATTTTGTCTTCAAATAAAAATTTTAATATGTCTTATACTTATATTGTTCTCATAGTTGCGTATTTTGTTGTAACTTTCTTCCCGAAAGAAGATCTGGAGTCCTTGGATTGGATCATAGCATTTCTTATGCTAATCGTGGTTTTAGTCGTTAGTGTGGATGAAATATGGGGGTAAGAAATATTAAGAGTGTTGTTTTTTTTTTTGAATTTGTAGCTTCGTGTACTAGGCATTAGCGTTTCATTGTGTGGTTTTTGTTATACAGGGTATTTGATGTATTACATCCAGTTGTGGTTCTTGCACTCGTAGGAGTGGTGGCATTCTTCATCAGCTTGGTGGATCAATCGTTTAGTGATGTTAAGGTTTACTTAGTGATTTTTGTGATGATAGCATTACCGATGCTAGTTATATCGTTGTGTATTAATATTCGCGGTTTCTAATGAGATTTAGGTTTTCTTGGTTTCATATGTCTGTTAACTCAGAAGTAATTAAACCTATTTATCTATATTTCGCTATTTACATAGAGAAGCGTCCCAAACTATGTAACTAAGGAAATATAAACTCATGGTTCAATGATTTACAATTTCTTGATTTGAACAAAAGGGCGTCCCAATCCATTCAAATTAAGACGTTGTAAATTATTTTAAGACAAAATAATTTATGTGTGGATTTGTCGTAAGCATCTATAAAGATGAAAGCGAGACAATTAAAGAGGATTTGCATAGTACTCAAAATAGTTGGGGGAGCATATAAATATATATATTAATATACTAGGGTGTAGTTGTACCATAAACTATTTAAAGTCACATAATCGTCGGGCGAAATAGAAATATGAAGACACGGTATTTGTAATAATCCCGATTAGTAAACATAGTTATTAGCATAATCGTAATACGTAAGCATATATCAAGTTATATAAGTAAGAAATAATGAGAAGTAACTTTTCTACCAGATGTTGGAATGTAGGCACGGAGGGCATGAAGTGGTATTTTGTAAAAATGGTCCAGTTAAAGTGTGGTTATAGTCCAATGTTTAAAAACATCTGGTTCTCTATAACTGTGGCTCTGATACCAATCTGTAACACCCCCAAAATCATCATGTCAGCGGAAGACTTAAAATGTCAGCGGAAGACTTTTTGGGTGTTACTTCGAGGATCTTTGTCACAATCATAGAAAACGACATAAAAGTGACGCTTTAAAGTTTAATTCATTCAAAATACCAAATATTCGAGACATCAAGATGTTTCATAATTTAAACAACAAGTTTATTTGAAATATGTCAAAATGTTTATTTAAGCCCATGCCGGGTTACAAGCCCACTCCGTGCCTTCAAGTTCCTTCTTGTTTAGTTACCTGAGATAAACACATGCTAAAAAGTGTCAACACAAAGGTTGGTGAGTTCATAGAGTTTATAGTTTCGAATATCGATTTCCAAAATCAAAGAGTTTATAAGTTCACAGTGTTTATAATAAGAGTTGATTATCCAAATTAAAGTGTGAGGAAATCCATAGTGTTCATGGTTTAAATCGTTGATTTATCAAAATCAGAAAATGAGTGATTTCCTTACTAATTCAAAATAGTCAGTTGGGTTACCCTTCACCGGGTCAATACCCAAAATAGTTAGTTGGTTTATAAATCCATTTAACATGAGGTTCGAATCACAAGTTAAGAGTGTATTGTAATCACATACAATCAATAAGTTTAAATCAATGTTCCTGTTATTGCCTTAAGCTCATGATACTCAACGATTAACAGCCAATCATAATCTCAAGTTATGACGGTAAGTAGTAGGCCCTCAAGATAGGTATTTGCCAATAACCTATTTATAAGAACAATAAAGTGCGCCTGGTGTTTTCTCCAACAACCAAACGAGGATTGTCAATCACTAATAGTACTATCCACAATTATTTACGTTCACCCTTCAGGTGATTAAGGTTCATGATAGAGGGACTTCTGACAATAGTAACTTAAGCAAATAACATTGGCCTGACGGTATTTCAATACCCGGTATAAAAGACTTGTGATCGAGTTTTAAGCATGTATCTCCCCACGGGAAAATAGTTAAAGAGTGGGCTATGAAATCACAGTAACATGTATATAGTTAATGAGTACTTATAAAAGTATAAAACAGTAATTAAGCATGTATCTCCCCCAAAGAGTTTACAAAACAATTAAATGAGAAAAGGTGGGGCTATGACTCACCTTAGTGGTACAGTAGTAGTGGTAGTAACATAATCTCAACGATGCAAGGCAACGGCTTCACACACAACCTAAAAGATATGGTATGTTTTAGTTGATAGTCTAAATCTCGTTTTATCGCGAATATTTGTCATTCAGTTTGTTATTAAAACTCGTGTTCGTTTAAATGCTTGAAGTTCAAAAACAAAGTTATATATTTATATAACTTGTAAGTACATTGATGATCGATGAAAATTTTATATCAAGTCATAGTTTATTGAGTACGATGAAAGAAAACGTATATCTTAATGTCGTTAAGTATTTATAGTTCGCGAATCGAGTAACGTATGTTTAATAAATGTTTTATATTAAATATTAAATATAAAACATTTTATATTTCAGAAAATCCTTTAAGTTTCCAGAATTTTACATTTTTAATCCTAACGGTTAACTTTACACCGTTAGTCCAAAATTAACGATCGTTATAATTTAAGTTCCAATATCATCAATATTTACATTTTACAACTCCAAGTTTCAATATTTACTGTTTCTAACCTCAGAAAATTCAGATTTACAGTTTTAACCCAAAGTTTACAACTTTTGCATTTTTAGTCCCCGGTTATGAAAATTTTGCAAAGTTAGTCCAAATGTTACCAATTTCGAAACTTAGCATTTTAATCCTTCAATTAAGCTCAGAATAGCTTATGTAACTTATTTCAACAGCTCGTTAACTTATAAAGCTTGTTTTTCATTAATTGGGCCTTAACGAGACACTTTTAAAGGCCCGTTAAGGTTTTATGATCCAAAGGGCTTAAGAGGGGTTTGGGCCTGGTCTCGGGTTCATTTTTATGTTACAAAAACATTACAAAAGAGCTTTTACGATCAGCTTATCTAATAAGCTCAAAAACTGTTTAACGGGCTAATAAGCCCAAGTGTTATCTTATTTAGTTTTATAAAAACAGTTTTGGTAGGTTCAAAATGGGTCGAGCATACTGCTTATATAAGCTTATAGGTTCGAATAAAAAGTGTTTCCCAATTGTTTACCAAGGTGTCAACGAGGTCGAATCATAAAAATAGTAGGTTATGTGTCGAAATAATTATTTACGAGACCAAAGTAATCGGTTCAATTCATTTTCTGAAAAATAGTTCCAAGGTTGAAAATATTCTAAGTGTTTTATTAAAATCGTGAAGGTCTAATGACTTTCAAAACGTGTTATATTTAATAGGTAAACATTATTTTTAGATCAAAAATATTATACCACTCGTTTGCTAGTATATTAAACATTTAGTATGTCGTATAAACTATATGTATTATGTTCATATATTATGAAATAAAGAGGCAAAGTAAATGTGCAAAAATGAAGTGAAAAATTAATAAATGGACTCCAAGTTCTTACCTCACCTCACGACGTAGTGTAAATACGTTTGTGTAAGTCGAGCTGGGTAATACGGGCTGTTTAGCTTGGTTCTCGTCACACCAAGGATCTAGGATGAGGAATAATGGTACTTGAAATTGCTTCGAGCTCCTTGTACACTTGACAAACGATTTGTCCCTTAATACTTCCTCCTTCGTTAAATTTCATGTAGTGTAATATGTATGAATGTGTAATACTAACTGAGTTTGCATGGGAAAGCCTTTATAGTGAGTTCATGGAGTGTAGAGGCAAGGTAGGTTCATATGAGATGAAGGATAGGATATAAACGAATCTTGGCACCACCCATATTGGCCAATCGAAGTTTGACAAAGCCTAGATCATGTACGATTTTATTCCTGGCATTCCTGACATGTTACATGACGTGTATAGGTGTTTTGAAGGGATTGGGGAGCAAGGGTGGCTCGTAAGGGGGTTTGGGACACATTTGGTTATATCCATCAAAGGTGAGTTTCAAGGTTTGCTTGGGTCGTTTTTAGGGCAGTAGACGAATGAGGAAGGTTGTATCTTATACCATTCGTGTATCTCGGGCACTAGGTGAAACGAGTAGGGTAAAAATACGTAGGTGTTGTTTGTTGAAAACGCAAGATAAATGGGTGGTTTTTGGTGTGGGTCGCGGCTGGAAAACAAAAGGAGAAGAAAATAATTCAAACAAACACCCCTCGCTGGGCTGGCCTGGTGGGCTTATGTTGTGGATTGGGCCCAAAACAAAAGAAAGGATTAAGCAGTCCGTTTAGTTTGGCTGTTTGGGTTTAAGTGTGGCCCTTTGGGTCACGTAGGCCTAATTCGTGAGTTTCGAGAGTCGGGTTATGTTCCAAAAATATTAGTGAGTAGTCTCGGGAATTTTCGTAGGCTCCGGGATGATATAAATAATGTACGTTAAATGTACGAAACGTATAGTTTTAATTATTAACGTTTAAAATATAAATATATTTATATTCGCGATATTAAATCTATCAAGGTTGTGTGTAAGCATCGTTCCTGGGTAAATGGTCAATCACAAATATCGTAGTGGTTCACTTAATATGTCATGCAAAATAAAAAAAAAATTTTGTTCCTCGTAAAATGGTTAATCTATTTTATGGTAACGTGTTAATCGTAGGAAAATTTTACGGGGTGTTATAGGATGAAAGCCCCCCTTGATGTGTACTCCCCCTCGTTTGAGGGCACCAAGGAATCGAGCTATGGAATACTTGCTACAAAATATGTTAAGAACAAAAACAAAGTGATGGGATTTGGATTGTCACACAAAAGTTTTACTTTTCAAGGGATCTTGAGAAGCTTTCAATCTACGCCAGGCAAGTGTACCTGACCGATGTAGTATAGTGTAGTGGTAAGAACCAGGGAATTGATCATTCTCCACAGGGAATAGTATTCGTTAGGATTGAAAATGATCTAAACTAGGTCTAGAGGTGAGGGATGATTCTTTTTGTATATTTTTATTTAATGGAAAGCAAGTAAAATTCTCGGGTTTTGGAAGAGTGGGCGGAATTAGTTGCTAGTCAACTAACCCAAATACTACAAATGCAAATAAAAATAAATTAACAGGAAAGTAAATGTGTGTAAAACTAATATGGAGAAAAATGTGTTTACTTAGGTTTCGCTACTCCCTAGCGATCTTTCATTGATTGATTAGTTTGTTACAATTGCAAGGATGACGGGTTGTATTCCTTAATACCATTCGTGGGGGCGTGTTTGTCCTTCCCTAAATCTATAAGATCCTATCTCTTCCTATGACGACACGTTTAGTATCCTATCATGGCCTCATTAATATTCTCTTATGCTTTAAAGACAACCAATTAATCGTAGTACACATCCGATTCATGTTTCTTAAGACATCAAGGAAGTTACCAATAGGAGATTAGCCACTTTTCTTAAGCCTAACATTGATATCATTCATCCAACAACAATTAATAACGAACCATCAATCAATAATCAATAGCTAGGTTTCATTACATCTAAGTAAACACAAACAAACCTAGCCTAGCATGTTAAAATAAAGACAAGCGTAAGATAGAATCAAACAACACAAAGACATATTGAATGATTGATAGATTAATATCTTCAATTAATCATGGAAGGAAAAAGGTTTAGAAACCTCAAAATAGCTGCAAAAGTCAACTAGGGTTCGTACCCTAAGTTTCTCCAAAGTTCCACACATAATGAATGAAAATTAGAAAAGTATATATGGATTTTACACCTTGACGGCATCACCTTATAGGACGTGACGCCGTCGCCTGGCCGTATTTAGGGTTCCTTGATGGCCTAGATCCACTCTTGACGCCGTCACCTTGTAAAGTTTTCTGAGCCGTCTCCTTTTACTCCAATACGTGATGGCCTTGGTGAATTATAACGTGACGCCGTCACTCTTTAAATTCTAAATTCCTTTCTGGCCCGTCAAGTGTAAAATAATTATCCACCTCTTTGTCAACACATGACGCTGTCACCTAGTAAGGCGTGACACCGTCAGGTACTGTTTCCAACATAATTTGAGACTATGTCATATTTTTCACTTTTTGGATCCAAAAACGTCCAAAATGCTACCATTTTCCAGAATTCATCTCAAAAGTACCTAAAATGACAAAAGAAATGATTTAAGGCAATATTTGATCATATAATCACGATTTAAGGCTTAAATGACCCCTTAAAAGCGTAACACTTTTCGTCTCATCAAATACCCTTACACTTGGGATTTGCTTGTCCTCAAGCAAATGAGCTTTTATTCTAATCAAAATACAAGTTAGAGGTCATTTAACATTAATATAAAAGTAATTACAACAAATAATCATTCTACTTTAATCAAAATAAGCACGGAAATCATACACTAGCACCTCACAAATAGTGTTTGGATACTCTCATCTCTCGGGTGTTATAAACCTATATAACTAATGGAAATGGAAAAATATCACTCACTACCTGTCATAGCAAATAGATTACCATAGGCTTGGGAAAGGATCGAAAACCTCCTCCACTAGCCGTAAGCACCTAAGATAAACTATCAAAGAGGGCTTTTCAAGGGTTATAATGTTGGGTGTACGGATATGGAAAACATGGTTTGTTGGATAAAGGATATTTTACTGGTGGAAAGTTAATCATCTAGGTCAATTACATGTACAATGCGGAGTTGCTAAGCCAAGACTCGACTCAACTTAAGCTAATCAAAACCATAAACATAAACATAAATGAAAGAAACGAGATGGTAGTCCGTATGTTTTCTCTTTTCTTTTTCTATTTTTTTTTTATTTTTCTTGATTTTTTCGATTTTTTTTCCGCATACACTCTTGCCCTAGCATCCAAAATAATACATCATAGGGGCCTTGGTTCTCCCCTTACACTTGAACTTTTACATACTTTCCATGTAACTAATCTAATGACTCGAATTAAGATAATCAAAACACTTGGAGTACTTTAAAATGTTTTGCACATATGGGGGTAATAATTGATGTTCTTCCCCATTACTCCATATCATTAGTACTTTACCCATGAGTCCCAATCGTCCCAAAACAATATGTACAAGATATGACTCGACTTAGCAACCATGTAATCAATTAGACAATTAACTAAGGGTTTACACAAATGTTGTAACAATAATGCACTAAAGATAAGTGAATAGAAGGAAGGCTAAGGCGATTTGGGTGTACATTTGGGGTGGATTGTAAACAAATTCTTCCTTTAAGTAATATGCTTAAAGTTAGAAACGAAAAAGATAGGCTCTGAGGGGTGTACTAGGGGTATCGTGTACTAAAAATGAGTACATCGCAAAGGTGTAGGAAGATTACTTGACTCTATTAGTCAAGTAGCTTGGCTTCATTGGTCAAGTAATTTTAAAACAGGTTTAAAACGAGGGTTATCCTAGGTCCTCTTATCATATAGTAAATCTAACTACACGAATGTAGCCTCACTTGTATTCTCGGAATGAATCACTAACGCAAGTTATAGAATCTAGGTGCTACCGGTACACTCATAAGCACCAAGGCTTTTCCTAACAAGTCTAGGGGCGAACCTCACCTGTATAAATTCAGTAGATCACTGGCACGAGTCTTCGACGCTTCAACTAACGGATGGTCACTAGTGCACTTCTTGGATAGCTGGTGTGTTATTTGCATAACGGATGGTCACCAAGTCATACACTAGATTGCTGGCACGTTAGTCAATTAATCTAATACTCGGATGGTCACTACCTTATTCATAAAATTTTTTGAGTGGTACGGTTTTTGTGCTAGTCATATAACTCCTATCCATGAGACGCTTATTAAGACTAAAGTTTCACTTCTATATGTCGCAAAAAATTTTAAAGTTGGTTTTAAAATTGCCCTAACAAATATTTTTCTTAGTTTTATTACGCATCTACTATTAAACAAACAAAAATCAAGTGTCATGGTATTCTCTAAGGTATCTTCATTTACCCCCCTTACACTTAAGTTGAACATTGTCCCCAATGTTTAATTAAAAGATGTAAAAGTAAAGAAAATGAAAGAATGAGACAAATACTCCCCTGATTCGTTCGGTGTGGATAATGTGGTAACATGGTTAAATCCTCCTCCAAGAGAATGTAACAACTTCAAGATTAAAGCAACGCCAAAAACTTGAAACTTTCATGCTCAAAGACTTGACCATCCATGTACATTTTCTTGTCCAATATAACCTGTTAAACCTAAGAAAATAAACAAGAAAACCTAGCGTAACATCGGCGGTGAAATCTATATAAAATAAAAACCTAGCGTAACATTACCATATGTTGTGTTTAGTGCTCAGCACTTCCAAATAGTGAAATTTTTTGAAATTTGGCCTATTTTGGGGAAAAAGGGCATACAAGGGTACATAATTGATCAAATTCGCCAGAATTTCCCCCCACACTTAGAAATGAATATTGTCCTCAATATTCAAAGTCCCGGCTATTATGCCGAATCCTTGAACGTAAAAAGATAATATTTAAAGCTAAGTAGGGTAACACAACAATTATTTTATTTTTATGTATTTACAATTTTTTATTTCATTTTCAAGATATATACAACATGTGGGTATTCTACCCCACACTAAAGTAGTAGAAAGGGGTTAGAAAATAGAAATGATTGGGTGAGAAATTGGAGTGGGGTCCACTCACAGAATTATGAATGATAAGGTAGGGAGAATCTTTTTGGATTTTTGATATAATAGAAATGAAGAATGTTTTTGTATTTTTAAGTTTATATATATATATATATATATATATATATATATATATATACAAAGAAAAGGAAAACCCTAACAACCGCCCCTCGAAAGGGAATCTGGGTTTGACAGAGCTCAGCAACTGGAATCAGACAACCGAACGATCAAACGTTCTCAATAGAGGAGTTAACAAATCGCTCGTTTCCGCCCCTTAAAAGGGAATCTAGGCTTGTAACGTCTACTAAATTGTGTTCAAACAGCCAACAACCAAATGTTGTAACTGAGTGATTTATCAAACTGGGCAAGTTGTGTTACAAAAAGGAAAATATTTTTGTATTTTATATGTTTTTGGAAATTGAAATAAGATATTATATATGGTATATACAATGGATAGATATTCAACAAAACTGATACTACAAATGCGTTCTACGCAGCACACCTCCCCGGCAACGGCGCCAAAATTTGATTCCTCCCGAACCACCTAACTTTATTTCTCAACCGCTTGTGAACGGTCAATACTTAAAAGTCAAACAGGCCGGAAGGAAATGCAATTTTAATCCGTGGGAGTTAAGTACAGAAAAAGTACGTGAGTACAGAAAAGTACATCCCCGGGTCGCTATGTCCCAACGAGGTGTGAAATCTGTAATATAACGAATCTGTGATCTGTTGAAGTTAAAATATAAAAACAGGAATCTGACTGACTAACACTGGGAATGTGAATAGTAAATAGCTCTTGTCACAGCTATTTCAGTAAAAACGTGCAATCAGAAACCCTAAAATGTAAAAGGATTTACAAACGTACGTTTAGGTTCAAATAAACGTAAACGTACAAAACAAAACAACAAATATAACTACAGTATGTATTTGCATGCCTTAGGGGCTTAAATGCAAATTAAATAAACTTAAAATATTTACTTTATGATTACAAACATATTTAAAAATTAAGAAAACCTAAAAACCTAAAACGCGTACATAAACGTTTAAATAAACGTCTACGTACAAAATAAAAAATGAATACCGTCCAATATAAGTCCCACAAATGTGAAAATTACATTTTTGGAATCCTAAAAGAATAAGAAAATTATTAGAATATTAAAACTTATTTTTATACTATGTACTTAATTATTATTAATTAAAACCTATTATTTACTATTTAATAATTACCTAAAAATAAGAAAATCTAAATATTTCTTAGAAAAATAAAATTAAAACTTAGAAAAGTTTAAAATACTATAAAAGAAATTTTGAAACTAAAAATATATTTATTATACAAGTATTTTATTTATTATTAATAATTTACTATTATTTATTTATTAATACTATTATTAAATTATTATATATACTAAATAAGCAAACAAAAATCTAAAACTTTTTACATAATTCTAAAATAAGTGTAAGAAGCTAAGAAAAATATAAAAACTAAATTTTATTAACAAAAATAAGAAAACTTAATTTAAAACTATTATTACTTAATTAAACTAATTAAATTAAATTAATTATTATACATACTAAACTTATTTATAAAATTATAAAACTTTTTATAAAACTTCCTAAGTATCTCAGGAATACATAAAAAATATAAAAAATTTGTAAAAATTATAAATAAGCAGTTTTAAAAATAATTTACTTATTATTTCCTAAAAGGTAGTTAAATTATATTAATTATTATATATATTATATGAACAGTAAAAAATCTAAAAAAATTATGGAAAGTAAATAATAGTATGAAGATGCTAGGAAAAATAAGCATGGGCCACCAGCTTATCCCAATAAGCTGTTATAAGCTCATCAGTCCAAATAAGCCAAAGGGTTAAAAGTGGGTTAAATACATTGTTGTTGCAAATACTTTCGGAACTGGTGCCCCAGAGCAAGTGGAAGGGGTGTGGGGCTTATGCATGCTACTAGCCAAGAGGTCCTGAGTTCAAATCCACCCACACCCATTTTTGCAATTTATTTTATTTTTTTGTTTTTCTTTTTGCAAAACTGTAAAATAAGGTAAAATATTAAACTTTAATAAATGAAAACTTTTTATAATCTACAAATAAGCTTTGAGTGAGCTTATTTGTGGCTCAGTTTCATCAAAATAGGCAAATAAGCCATAAGCCATCTAAATAGAGGCTATCACTTAGAAGCAAAATGTGAATCTTTTTGTGTTTTCTGATTTCTGGTCTATACATACACTAGTATAATACATATTTAAGGAAGATGGAGCTGTATAAACAAGGAAATAAGCAGTCCCAAGCTTATGAGATCAAACAGTGAGCTTTTGGGCTCACAGTTTGGCCACAAGTTTGGAATAAGCTTGAAAAAGGCTTTAGAAAAGAAAATAAAGGAAAAGAAATATGTAAATAAGTTTTATATACAAGTATACACAAGCATGTGCACTGGTTTTAACTCATAAGCTTGGATAAGCTAAATAAGCAATTCCAATTCACAGCAGTCCCAAATACCTTTGCAAGCTTTTAGAAAGGCAATTTAAGCTCAGCAAACAAGCTTGAAAAGCCAAATTAAGAGTTGAAGTAGCAAGGTATGTTGGTTGGCTTTTCAAAAAGCCCAAGTTCACTCTGTGGGGTCCACAAATGAGCTTGTGATAAGCTTGTGAAAAACCTCCCAAATAACTTAGTATACTGAGTGACCAGTACAGGAATTCAAATGGGACAAACTAAAAGCTAGTTGCAGCCTAAGTGTTCAAGCTACAATTAGAAATTGAAGAGCTGGACCTTGGAGTTTGGTGGCTTGGCTTCTCAAAAAGCCAATTCACACAATGTAGGGTCCACTAGATAGCTTTTAAAGTTGCTATGAAAAAGCTAATTAACACTGGTTATCCAGTGTTCAATTTGAAATGGACCAAGTTACAAGCTCCTAGCAAGCTTATGTAATAAGCTTGTAAATGAGAATTAAACTTGAAAACTTGTTAACTGGTTGTATAGCTTTCCAAAGAGCCAAAAATCACATAATGAGGTTCATGAATGAACCTTATAAGAGCTTATGAATAAGCCACTGGAATATTGATTGCTCAGTACATGGTGAGATTTTGAACAAAATGTAGGCTAAAATTAGCTTATCACATAAGCTGTTAAAGCTTAGGATAAGACTAATCCAGTGAAATGGACACAAAAGCTTCCTAGAAAACTAATTGTTACATATTCAAGTCCATTAATTAGCTTTTAACAAGCTTATGAAATTTATCAAAAGTACACTGGATTCCAGTGTGCTTGGTGAAAAGTTGGAATTAATGGAACAAATTAAGTACTAAGAAAAGCTGTAAATGTAAAATTAAGCACATGCATAAGTACTCTGCATGGAAAACTACTCACAACCATAATTACTTTACACTAACATGCACTGATTATCTAATTTAAAGCTAATGAAAATTACAACTACTCTGTGCACAGGACATATTTGAGAAAAAATGCTAAATAGATAAGCAGATTTAAGCACTTTATAAGCTAAACCAAAAATTAACAAAAATAACATAGCAAGATAAGCAGCAAAACTCTAAAAGCATAAAAGCTCAAATCTCATTACTCAATATTAAGCCCAGAATTAAATTGTCAATTAAATTCAAAAACCTTACATCAAGAAATTTGACTTTTGCAATAAACCTAAAAGTTGACTTACACTAATTTATACCTTAATCTCTGGGTTAATTATGTTATATTAAGCTATAATGATGTGAGATTAAGCTAGGTTATCTACTTATGAACTAATATCTAGATTATGGACAAATAAATTATAACAGGTTAGAAGCTAAGAAAGATTAAACATTATTTTGACTTTACAACTAACAAGACCTATGTAATATGACTGAAATGAGTTTAAATGACCTATACTAACATAAAGTAACAGATATCAGTAATAAATACATGCATAAAC
Organism: Artemisia argyi; assembly: GCA_030686995.1. Lineage (NCBI taxonomy): Eukaryota > Viridiplantae > Streptophyta > Magnoliopsida > Asterales > Asteraceae > Artemisia > Artemisia argyi. The sequence continues at coordinate 33,401,098 of CM060683.1, forward strand.
TTATGAAAGCAGCTTGATCCAAACACCCTTGCAAGATGCTTGTTTTGTGATTAGTGTTGCATAACACAGAATTAAAGCATAACATTGGTTCATAACTGTCTAATGATTGTATAAGGTCAAATAAGCACAATAACAATGGTTCTAACAATAATAACCTAAGTATCCAAAATATGCTAATTTGACTGATAAAAAGATATATCTAGCAACTAAATAATTCAACACATAACAACCTGATTTCTTAACTGATTATCACTAAATAACATCTAAGAAACATGAAAACATAATAATAATAATAATAGCAGATTAACTATAAGAACAGTAAATTGACAAAAAGGATAAAAAGGGACTTACAAATGATACATGTTGAAATTATGGAACCAAGGGACTAAATTACAACCTATAGCTTCCCATGAAGCTCTACAACCCATTACACTCCAGAATTTACCATGCTCTTGCAGTTTCCTTCTAGAACACTTATTTTTTATTTTATTTTCTATTTTCCACTTTTATATCTAATTTCCATTTTCAATGACCAAAGTGAGTTATAAAGTTCAATTGGCTTGCATAAACTGACAGAGAGCTATGTAGTGTCTATTAGAAACTTATTAACAACCATAATCAATGAAAATGAAACTGACTTGAAGTTTAAAATGACAATAAAGTAAACTTGATTTTTAAGATTTTTCTATTTTTAAAACTAATGACTGAATTAAAGGTTCAATAAGCTTGCATAAACTGACAGAGAGCTATGTAGTGTTTAAAAGAACCATGAAACTACCTTGATAAACTAAATGACTTGAAAATTGAAGGACAAATAAGTAAGACTAAAATTTAAAGTGAACTTGACATAAAACTAAAATAGATGTTCCATTACACTAATTTAGGGTCTAATACAATATTTAAACTGTAAATGACTTGTAATTTAAGAAATACAATAAACTAAGTTATGCTACGTGACAATGGCTCAAGGCCAAAGTACCCTGCTTCATCCTTCTTCTTTGCCTTTTATAGACCCAATTTGATCTCTGTGTCATAAGGATGAAATCCCACTACTCCAATTGATTTCCACGTGTCCAATTGATCAACACCTGTTCAAAGATATTTTGGCGCCAAAATTGCTTTTTGCAATTGGGGGACTGTGAGGTGTTTAATTGGTGGGTTTGGAGGTTGATATGATCAATTGGTTGAGAATGGTAGGCAGGGGAGGTGAGGTGATAGTAGCAGGGTGATATACATGGTAGGGGTGTGGTGGCAGGGTGTTGGTGTAATAGGTGTCACCTCCTAGGGAAAACCTAGGAGGTGGGTTTGTTGTGGGAATGACAGGGGGTATATAGGTGGAAAGGGTGAGCAAGTGGTGGAGATGGAGGTGGCAAGGAGGTTGCAGGGTCATGAGGTAGGGGATGACATACGGGTCAAACTTGGTCAACTCCATAACCTGGTTATTTAAAGTGTTGGGTTTTTTTGTTGGTTGGGCCTTTTGTTGTGTTGGGCTGGATTGAAAAGGCTGGGGTTTATGTTTGTGTTTATTGGATTTGGTAGTGTTATTTTTATTTTGGATATTTATAAGCCCAAGGACCAATTTGTAAAAATCTGAAATTTAAGGGCTAAAAATGTAATTATTCCAAATTATGCAAAAGGTACCATTTTTGATATTTTGAAATAATATAAGTATTTATTTAATATTTTCCAAAATTAAAAATAACCGGGGACCATTTTTGCCAATTTTCAAAGTTTGAGGGGTAAAAAATGTAATTTTCCAAAAGTTAATAAAAAATGACTTGATTTGTTAATTATGAATAGTACAAGGGTATATTTTGATAATTTTCCATTTTTAAATACCCAGGGACTATTTTTGCCATTTTTAAAACTTCAGGGACCAATTATGTAATTTTCTCAAACTTTTCATCCAGGGATTAATAATGATACTTTGTGAATTCCCAAGGACTAAAATTGACTTTTCTTTCCAAAATAAACTTCCAGGGACTAAAACTGTCAAGTTTTAAAACTTGGAGGACCTGTTTTGCCATTTGTGCAAATTTTGAACTTCAAGGGTAAAATTTATCATTTCTTGATTCCTGGGGGACTGTTGTTGACTTTTCTTCAAAATAATTTTCCCAGGGACCATTTCTGACATTTCTTGAAAGTTCAGGGACTGATTTTTCCAATTGTGTAAACTTTGTCCGTTTTCCTCTGTTTTCAGTCCTTTTGCACCTGAAACGTATAAAAACACAATCCAAATATATTTATAGTATTTATGTGGTATTTCTATGTGTTTTTAACTGTTTTCGTATTTAAAATGGAACAGAAATGATGAGTTTTTAGGAACTCATCAGTAAGTCACGGGCAGTGTGTGTGCCTCAAATGATGGTAAGACTTGTGGGGTACTTTGTGGGCTTGGATTGTCTACCTCATCCTCCATTGTATCTAGATTGCCAATGTGTTTGTTTTGTACTATGATATTAGGCGACATCCACTTAGGTATCCCTGAGTAATCATCCCAGACAAACTTCCTGTTTGCTCCTTCAAACTTGTTATTAACTGATCTGTGATGTTGTTTGTTGGGTTGTCTACTCTATAATAATATTAGGCACAATCTTCTATGGCATCCAATGCTTCTTTAGCATTTAATTCCCTAAGGCCCCTATTGGCAAAATCGTCAATGTACCTTTGGTCATATCGGTTGACACGATTGTAAAAGATTTTAGCTAGTGACCATAAATCGAAACTATAATGAGGGACTATTCGGAGTAAAATTTTAAAACGAGTCAATGCATCATATATGGGTTCATCTCGATATTGTATGAACATCAAGATGTCATTACGGGTGAATGGATTTCGTGGTCGGTAGTATAGTGAATTCGCGTTCTCCATAATGGTGAACGGAAGAGTCAATGGAAAGGTTTTTACGAACAAAGACATAAAGAAAAGATAGACTACGTGAAAGCTAATAAAAGGAAAACTAAAAATCTCACTTGATAAGAATCTAATGAGTAGACCTAATCAAAATAAATCTCAACCTAAGCAATAACTATTCCCCGGTAATGGCACCAAAAACTTTGATGCGATTTGGATTGTCGCACAAAAGTTTTACTTCTCAGGGGATCGTGAGAAGCTTACAATCCCCACCAGGCAAGTGTACCTGACCGATGTAGTATTGTGTAGTGGTAAGAACCAGGGAATTGAACGTTCTCCACAGGGAATAGTGTTCGTTAGGATTGAAAATGATCTAAACTAGGTCTAGAGGTGAAGGATGATTCTTTTTTATTTTTTTATTTAATGGAAAGCAAGTAAAATTCTTAGGTTTTGGAAGAGTGGGCAGAATTAGTTGCTAGTCAACTAACCCAAATACTACAAATGCAAATAAAAATAAAATAATAGGAAAATAGATGTGTGTAAAACTAATATGGAGAAAAACGTGTTTACTTAGGTTTCACTACTCCCTAGCTATCTTTAATTTATTGATTAGTTTGTTACAATTGTGTGGATGACGGGTTGTATTCCTTAATACCATTCGTGGGGGCGTGTACGTCCTTCCCCAACTCTATAAGATCCTATCTCTTCCTATGACGACACGTTTAGCATCCTATCATGGCCTCATTAATATTCTCTTATGCATTAAACACAACCAATTAATCGTAGTACACATCCGATTCATGTTTCTTAAGACAACAAGGAAGTTACCAATAGGAGATTAGCCAGTTTTCTTAAGCCTAACATTGATATCATTCATCCAACAACAATTAATAACAAACCATCAATCTATAATCAATAGCTAGGTTTCATTACATCTAAGCAAACACAAACAAACCTAGCCTAGCATGTTAAAAGAAAGACAAGCGTAAGATAGAATCAAACAACACATAGATATATTGAATGATTGATAGAATACTTATCTTCAATTAATCATGGAAGGAAAAAGGTTTAGAAACCTCAAAATAGCTGCAAAAGTCGACTAGGGTTCGTACCCTAAGTTTCTCGAAAGTTCCACATATAATGAATGAAAATTAGAAAAGTATATAGATTTTACACCTTGACGGCGTCACCTTATGGGATGTGACGCCGTCACTTGGCCATATTTAGGGTTCCTTGATGGCCTAGTATAACAACCCACAAACACCCATTACTATCATTCCCATTACAAATACCTATAGTAGGTATTTCACAGGTAAATTTTTGCTTTTTATATGAATTATTACTTGCATGACTCACTAGACCTGCTCACGTATCCACACAAGCCAAATAACTCAACACTCACATCCTATAAACCCCAGGTATGTCAAGCATAAAATCATAACAAAACCATAATAAGTAATTCACCAATTTAAAACACTAAACATAACACAAAACCCTAATAAACACTAAACTAAAACTTAAGTAGGATTATGTGCTTATTTGATCCTATATGCTTAGTTTAACTAATATGAATGTGTCCAAGGCTTAAGTATGAGTTTCCTTAGGAATATTAGGATATATTAGAACCATTAGGCTATAGAATAAACCCTTTAGAACTTAGATACAAACCCCATAAGCCCTAAACCATAACTAGGTCATAGATAACTAGAATTAGGTCTAAACCATCCCAAAACTTCCCCATAGGTCACTACCACTTAGTATAAGCCTGGAATAGTTATTAGACACTCATAGGACACTAGTCTAGGACTAAACCATAGGATAAACCTTAGTCTCTCACTAAATACACTTAGGTCATTTAGGTTACAAAACTAGGTCAAACCTTCCCAAACCTTTCCCATAAGTTACCTTCACTTAGAATAAACCCTTTAGGACTTAGGATTAGTCACTAGACACCCTTAGGAACTTAACTTAGGCACTAAACCTTAGGTAAAACCTTAAACACTTAATAAGTAAAACTAGGTCTAAACTTAACTAAAACAAGTAAAACCTAAACATAAGCACCTCAACCTAGCACCCTAACACCTTAGTCATACCCAAGCACACACCCTAACACTTCTATGCACCCACACAAGTAGGTGCATCACCTATTTGACTAATCCACCACTAATCCACCCTAAACCACCACTAATCCGCCTCTCTCGGCTTCACCACCACCACAACCGTCCTACCCCACCCCCTAGCTACTGCCATAGCCTCTCCTTGTCACCACTAAACCTGCCACAAACCCCCTAGCCTTTCTTGCTCACCCCTTCCCTTGCTCGACACCTAAACACCCCGTTTCACCCCAAACCGCCATTACGCGGGTATAAATACCCCCTCCTCCCATCCATTCTTCTTCACACCATTTATTCTCTTCACCTTACATTATAAAAGTAGTAATAAGCCCTTAGGAGACCTTGGAGTCGAGTAGCTAGGCCTTGGTTGAGTTGTGTTGTGGTTTGAAGTCGAACGAGCCCTAGAAAGCCCTAAAACCCACATAAACCCTCCCCTAGCCAAGTAAGTCTTATATATTAGTCTATTTAGCTTTAGTTTAGTCTTAGGATAGATTTAGGATGCCTTAGATACTCTAGGAACCCTTGCACGAGCCTTGAACCCTTTCATTTGCTAGTTTAAGTTTTAAAACCCTAGATTGAGTCATATACTTGCATGCATGCTATAAGTTATTACTTTAGGTCATACACTAGTTATACATAACCTAGATAAGTTAAAATAAGTAAAACATAGGCTAGAAAACTTAGTTACTAGATAAACTATAAGTTACATGCATATTAGAACTAGTTTTGCAAAACTTTACATGCATAAGGGTATATATCGTAAATTCCTGAAATTATAAAGTCTAGGGACTGTTTTTGACATTTCCTAGAAGTTATAAGTGTAAGGACTAGTTTTGCATAATATTAAAACCCTAGGATAGATATTAAAATAAGTATAAACTAAAAAGGACTAAAAACATAAATATTATAAAGTTAAAGGTCTAAAATGGTAAATATATAAAACTTAAGAGTCTTAGGTTAGTTACTTAAAATATAGAAGTCTAGGGACTAGTTGTGTCAAGTATAGATAGTTATTAGTATAAGTAATATAAGTAATATAAATTTAGGGTAGAAAACATAAATATATAAACTATAAGGGTAAAAAGTGAAAATATCATATAAGTATAAAACCTAAATAAAGTTAGAAGCATAACACAATACTAGGGAGCTTCATGCGAGGAGTACTATGTGGATATTTCGTTTTTGACGAGTTTGTTGGGTTTACGAATTAAAGTGCCCTGACTCCTCGAACGATTATTGCATATACTTCTGAGATATGATGGCCCGAACGGTGATATGATTATAACTAAACCCTAATAACAACATAACTCAATAATAGGGAGCTTTGTGTGAGGAGTATTAACTTATGAATTATGATGGCCCGAACGGTATTATGTTGATAACATAATACAATAGTAGGAAGCTTCATGTGAGGAGTTATATACTTCTGAATTACAATGGCCTGAACAGTGTTATGTTATATATAAAATATTAACAACCTAAAAACAATAACTTAAGAAACATAAACATGATAACTAAAGCTTGACATACATACAAAACCAACAACACACTAGGATACGTGAGTAAGGCGGTCTAGTTTCCGAGTCACTATTTGCATCACTTATATTACTCTAAACCCAGGTGAGTTTTTGTAGCCTCACATCTTTTTAAACTTTCACTTTAAATGCTTTATAAACCATGTGAGGGGGATACATGCAAAATGCTTTACTTAAAACCGGATACAAGTCTTTTTCTTTGGTTGTTTGCACGAGTAAACTAACAGCCACCACTAAATAACCAAAATTCATGAATCTAATCATTTGGGATATTTTACCCACGCGAACGCGAATATAGTTGATAGATCTATTGGAGTTTGACAACTCCCGTTGGTATTAACACCCCACTAGGTGGTACCAATAAGTACTACATTTGAATCCACTCAAGGTATAACTTTGGAAAGTTATCCTTCTATCCCCTCATGTTGGGTCTGCAGCCCACATGACCTGGATCGTTAAGGTGTGATTCATGAGCTTAGTGCAACATACTAAACTCCTGATAATTGTGCATGCATCACAATTATCACAAAACTTCAATTTTCCCAGATGGGTGTAACAACTGAACCCAGGGAACTTGTATTCACTAACCCCTAAACTTATGATTCTCACTCAACACCTAGTGTTGACTTTTTAAGCATGTATTCTAGGTATAGTACTTCTATGGATCCATGGAAAAAGGAGGTACTGAACTCGGAGGACTTTTCATGGTTATCATTCAAACACAACCAACCTAACTCTTAGATTTTTGGGACCTCATCAAAAATAAAAAGTATATCATTTATAATTAAAACTTTGATAATTATGAATGATAACTAAATTTCCAAAATGTCTCTTTTCGAGTCGTTTTCTATTACTGTATCTGTGATTCTATGAAGTAATACCCCAAACACTTTATCCGTTGCGATCAGTGAAAAATGGGGGTGTTACTCTTAGATCCACTCTTGACGCCGTCACCTTGTAAAGTTTTCTGGGCCGTCTCCTTTTACTCCAATACGTGATGGCCTTGGTGAATTATAACGTGTCGCCGTCACTCTTTAACTTCCAAATTCCTTTCTGGCCCGTCAAGTGTAAAATAATTATCCACCTCTTTGTCAACACATGATGTCGTCACCTAGTAAGGCATGACGCCGTCAGGTACTGTTTCGAGCATAATTCGAGACTTTGTCGTATTCTTCACTTTTTCGCTCCAAAATGCTTCTTTTTCCAGAATTCCTCTCAAAAGTACCTAAAATGACAAAAGGAATGATTTAAGGCAAGATCTGATCATATAATCACGATTTAAGGCTTAAATGACCCCTTAAAAGCGTAACAGTTTTCGTCACATCACAAAGAACCAAGAACAAGCATACATAGCGATATGTGAAAAAAATAATTTATAATCCATAACGAGAATAATAAAACCACACAACGATACTTTCATTAATTAATGTGATTATGTAAATCACATAATCATTACTACAACACTTTGAAACACATAACAATTCTAAATTGCCAATGAGAGCCATGAGACTTGCTTGCAACACAAAAGCTTGGTTGGTTTTATTGAAAAGCGAAAAGTATAAGCATATAGTATGCTTAGAGGGTTGACGGTGAAATGGTAGAAAATAGAATGGTTAATGGTATGGATGTTGGAATAGTAGAGGTATGTTTTTGTGTGCATGGTGGTTGGAGAGTTAGGAGTGTTTGGTGGTGGTGAGTTTGGAGCGGAAGGGTTTGATTGAGGGTTGGAGTGTTGTGTTAGTGATTGTGTTGGAAAAGACCTTGTGAGGAGATACTCAATCCAAGTGAAGTGTCCATTGAGTGCAATGGTTTGTTTTTGGAGAAAGATGCAACAAGGATAATTGTTGACATGATTTTCAATTTGGATCAAATTGTTAGATGGTGAGGAGAAGGTAGAGGAAGGTTGTTGATCCAAATTGCGTTGAGCAAGGTGCAAAGCAAGAAGAGCACTAAGCTCATGAGCTTTCTTGAGTTCTTCAACGAACTTCAAATGTTCAGAAGAAGGTGATAGTGGAGGAGTTGGATTGTCATTGGTAATGGATGTTTGGATATGAGTGGTGTGTGGGTTTGTAGTAGATGATGGTGATGCTTTTGGTGGTGGAGATATTTTTGAGATTGGGTAATCATTTATGGATAAGGATGGAGGTATGAAGGAGTATGATGTTTTATGAGTGGAGGGTGTTTTGGATGGTGTGTTATTGGATGGAACAAGATGTGATGAATTGGTGATGAGATTAGGATTGTTGTTTTGAGATTGAGTATTTTCCTCGAAAGGATCATTTGATGGAAGTGAGAGAGAGGAATGTGGAATTTTGGTAGTAAGGGTGATTGTGAGGTTGTCTTGATAAGGTAAATGAGAGGTTTCATTAGGATAAGTTTGAGGTTTAGGTGTTGGTTGGTTGGAGACAACATCATTAATTGAGGTGGATTTTTGACAAGTGTTGAGCTTTCTTCTCCAAACGGGTTTTATGGAGATCTTTGCAACCCTTGAAGGTTTGGATCTGGGAGGTTAGGAGAAGACATGATGGGATGATTTTAGATTTTTAATGGGAAGTGGTATTTATAGTGAAGAGATTATGTGATTAAGGAAGGTAAATTTTGTTGAAAGATTTAGGACAAAATATGTTTGTGAATTTTGGGAAGTGTAAGATGAAATAGGCTAAAAAGCAGAAAAGATTCTGTAAACCCGATCATCAGATGGCCGGTCCCCTTTAATATTAAGGGGGCTGCCTAAGGAATTAAGGGGGCTGCCCATCTGCTTGGTTCCCAAGTTTCCAGAATTGGGTTTTTGACAAAAATTTGTAGAAAGGGTTATGTTTTCATGTTTAGTTTCAAGCAAGTCCCATTCTTTGAGGTAATTTATCATGTAATAAACTAATAGAAATGTATGCAAAGAATTTAACTTAAAGGGATTTAAGCAAACAAGTAATTTGATCTAGCATGCAACATATATTAACAAAGTAAGGGCAAAGGATGTTGATAATCATGCAAAGTATTTTACTCAAAGAGATTAAGCGAGCAAGTAATTTTATCTAGCATGCAATATGTATATCAAAAAGATTAAGCAAGCAAGTATTTTCAACTCAAGCAAATAAGTAATTTAATAGAGTGAGAAAACATATAAATCAAGTTAACAAATAATATCAAGATTTAAGCAATATAATCATTTAAGCAAAGTTATAGAGCAAGGGCAAGAAAACATAACAATTATTTTCTTGATAAAATGTATGAGTGCACTAGGGATAAAATAGTTTATAAGATCCTAGTGAGTGCCTATATGTAATAAATGTGGTGTTGTGATTGTTTCGACCTCTAGATACAAAAGAAAAAGAAATTAAACTAACAAACAATCCAAGGCATCCTTGATTTGATTATGCTAAATCTATGAGTGTCACAAGTATATATATTGAGGTATATATTTTGACAACTCTTGTGAGATTTCATGCATGATTTTTAAAATATGTTTTTAGCATTATTCAACAATGCAAGCAAGTTGATTAAATGGTTTTCTAGATGCGAGAAAAGTTTAAAAAAAAATTAGGGTTTTGCTTAAAAATATGTTTATGCAAAAGAAAAATGTAATGGAGAACAAAAATGAACTTAACCCAATCTTTGGTTTGATGCAAAAGAAAATCCTAGACATAGAGTGAGAGTGATTATTCGCAAATCATGATTTTTCTTTTTTTTTTTTTTTTTTGCTTATTAAGAAAATTTTAAATTTTTAGGCAATATAAGTGCCATTTATTTTAGACCCAACACAATGATGGTTTATGATTTCATGCTTAATATATATATATATATATATATATATATATATATATATATATATATATATATATATATATATATATGCAATGTTAGTGTCTGATGTGACTTATCTAAGTAGATGTATCACTATTGACATAAACGAAGTGGCGACTACTATCTATATGTATTTATATGAGTGTGTTGAAAATGATACGAGAGAGCATCTATAATACCTATGTTAATGCACATGACCTACCATAATAAATAGGAGATTATTACATTTATAGGTCTCTTAATTATGGAAGATTTATTTCTACTTCTATGTTGACAGTTAATTTTCTTAACTTATTTTACAATATTTCCTTGAGTTTTGCAAAAAGGGGTCACAGAAGATTTTCATTTAAATTCCTAGGAAGGCCAACTAAGATGGGTTCATATAAGCATGAGCATGTACGCATTACTAGCTATACAATTAACCATATCACAACAACGATTTATAATAAATAATTATGGGAGTTTGAGCTATAAATTTAAAAAGAAAACGTACCTTGTGTCTTTAATTGATTTACATCAATAAGACTTACAAGCTCATGGAGTGGAGGAATGATGAATTCCCAAGTACATCGTAGAGAGATAATATAACAATTTGATCCCCATTGTCTTGTTGCCCTAAAACTTTTTGACCCGAATGTAATGTGTAGTCAACTTAATGGATTACATACTCATCTTCATTATTGTCCCTCCACGCTTCTTCAATGAATGCTTTTAGATTACAAGATGACCTTGTACCAATCATAGAAGAGTCGATTAGAACATTTCATATTGACGCATCGTTTTCCGCCCATTCATTCATCATTTTCCACCGTATTGATTTTGTCACTTCGTAGATGTTAAAGTTGCCGATCAATTCGTCAAGAAGTGGAGATGAAATTAACATTGACTCCTTAATCCCCATAACCAAAATACACCATAATACCGCTAACGAGTTCTTGAAGCATAATGACGTGAAATGTATTGTGTAGGATGCATGTCTTAATTGTTCGTCAATCTTCACGTATATGCAAGTGTGCCAACATATGTTCGAGTTTCTTTTCTTCGTGATTTTAACACCTAACATGTAAGACAACTTGGTACTTAAAATCTCATTGGTCCTAGATGGTTAGTCACAACATCCATTGCATTTAAATGCATGTGGTATGGATGTCGACAGCAAGTGCAAGAATTCCCTATCAATATATTTTCACACATGGATAATGATTTTCTTGACTCATGAAGCAAATTATTATTATAGCTAGAGTAATCTCTAAATTTCTCTACTAGGTTTTACAAATTTTATTTACTTTGATTTACTTGTTGATGGATCATTTGAATTAAATCCTAAGCCGGTTTTTATCTTCAAATAACTTTTGACTATTTAGTAAGTATTTTAGAGATTTGGAACTATTTTCAAATTTAGCTAATATTTTTGCTTTTTAATTTTCCTTTTTAATTCTTGTTTGTAGTCTTGACATTTTTTATATTCAAGATCAATTTCAATAATACTTTCAAGTCTCGACATTTTATCTTCTAAAAATATTTCTTTTTTCAAAATTACTTTCAACGGATGTTGAAGATTCATTTTTAGAAATGATTTTGAGTCTATGTTGCAAAAATGTTTGAAGTTGTTTTCTAATTTTGAAAATTCTAAAATGAATTGATCATAGCAAAAATGTTTGGTTTTGGATTGTACCTCATTTGTAGCATTTTTTGCTTATCAATCTTCACATACCATATGATGATCCTCTTCATCGTCCATGTCGCTCCATGATTCATTAATGAATTCACTTTGGTCTTGACACATGTAGTCCTCGCCATCAACACTTGTAGTTTTATCTATTTGAACGTCTTCACATGCCATATTGTGATCATCTTCTTCGTTCGTGTCGCTCCATGATTCATTAACAATCTCTCTTCGGATTTGGCTCATGAACTCTTCATCATTGATACCTTCAATGACCACATTTGAACTAGTAGCACTTGCATTTATTTCAACTAAATGTCTTGTTGGACCCTTTTACTTGGTTAATATTAACTACAAAGTTAATCTAACCAAGTTCCATGGTTTAACGATGTAATGATTAATAACCAAAAGTAAATAAACGTGAAAGATAGGAAACAATGTTTTTCAACGTTTAACTCTTTATTAGAAATTAATCAAAAGAATTATACCCAAGTGTTTGCGGAATAACACTTGGGATTGAAATGACAAGTATGGTAAAACTCCTAACTAAACCCAAACTAAGTTTGAGTGACAACTAAAGATCCAACTAAGCTATCTCAGGGATTGTGTTGTTAGAAATTAATCAAAAGAATTATACCCAAGTGATTGCGGAACAACACTTGGGATTGAAATGACAAGTATGGTAAAACTCCTCACTAAACCCAAACTAAGTTTGAGTGACAACTAAAGATCCAGCTAAGCTATCTCAGGGATTGTGTTGTTCTTTGGAGAGAGTAAAGATTTGGTTTGTGAATGTCTAAGCATTAAGTGCACAAACGTAATCTTTACTTCTCTTTTATTCTCTATTTATACACAAGTAGATTCTAACAGATACCTAGGAGACAAAGGCTATAAGGCAAAGATTACATCAGCCTACATTGGACAAAATACATAAGTTTTTTGCCCCTGTTACAAATGGCTATAAGTAGTAAAGAGTAGGGATGCTTTCTGATATTCAGTGTTGACACACCTTTTGGTTTTATACCCTTTCAAGTAAAGTTGACCTTTGCTTGATAAGGACCCTTCCTTATCCATTCAAAATTATCCCGCCTAATTCCGCCTTTTCTCCAGTCTTTGTATCTTCAGTCTTTGTTCACCCAGTCTTCTTAGTTGGTGAGGAGTCATGGGGATTCAGTGAGCTATTGTCATCACTCACTGAATCCATCATTTTCTTCTTTGGCTCAGGTATCATTCACTAAGAACCGCCTCACTGAATGGTGAACCTTTCATCATAGATTTGTCCTGAGCTTCTCGAGGATGACTCACTGAAAGACTATGCATTCAGTGACTTGCTGAGTGTTTACAGTTATCAAACACTTAGGATATTTTATGTTCAAATCCTAGATTAAGGATTTTAGGTTTTGACAGACCCAACATGTATATCTATTAATTTTTCAAGAACGACTAATACATGTACAAGATCAAGTTTATCATCTTTTGCTTGACATTTCCCTTGGTGAAAGTTTAAAAGACATTTTCAAATATCATTTGCCATTTTATAAAAGAATACTCTTTCGTATTCAACTCTTGGTAGGGTTTTATAAATCATTAATTTAGCTTTAGTATTTTTATCAATCTTTATTTGAAGATGATTATATTGATTTTCAAAATCCGTTTTTGCTGGTTGAAGATCACCAATTGAAAGGATATGCCAAAGATCTTGATCTATTGATTTCACATAATTTTCAAATTTATTTTTCCATTCATGAAAACTATCATTTTCAAATAGTGGTGGTTTTTGCGTAGATTCCCTTCTAAAAAATTTTCGGATTCCATAGATCTATTCAAGTTTTAAAATACAATATATTTTAAAATTCTTGTTTGACGTGGCTGTGGTACCAATTGTAGAAAACTAGAAGGGGGGGGGGTGAATAGATTTACCTCTTTTTATTTTTATAGAACGTTTATTTCAAAACCTTTAATTGTAGTTTTGTATGAAAACTACCTTGATCGAAATGATCAATTATATGTGTGTTATCTTTTAGTTTGATTGTAAAAACTTTGTTTTGTGAACAGAACTTTTGTTTGATCTTTATGTGAAATCAACACTAGCAATATATGAGAAACTATATATGAATATATGTACGTCTATATCTACGAAAGAAATAACGATATAATTAAGATAATAAGTAAGAGATGGAAAGATCAAACCGAGACGCAGAGGATTTATAGTGGTTCGGCTACAAGGACACCTTCCTTGCCCTACTCTACTCCCAGAGCTCCGAACTTGAGAGTTTTCATCAATAAGTTAATGAGCTCCCTTATGGCGGAGAAAACCTTACACACTTTCGCTTACACCAATTTAACGACAAAAAGCTAAATGTCGAGTTCTAATCGTAGCTAGAACCAATCTCACGACTTCAATCACAACACGAATCTTTCATGACTTTCTCACGACTTCTTCACTACTTTACGACTTCTTAGCTACTTCACGACTTCTTCTTCTTTCCTACTTCACGACTTCTCCGCTACTTCACGACTACTTCTTATTTACTTCTTCACGACTTTACTAGTTCGTCTCGCAACAACTGAGTAACACTACTAGTTTACACCACAACTATTTTACACCTATACACACCTTGTTCTATGCTAACCACTACTTCTTTACACTTCTTCTTCTAAGCACCTATGCTTTCACACCTTTACTACTTCACATACACTAACCTAATCTAATCACTTACGTTCAAACTTATACACAACTTATACACAAAATGAATGAATGAACTACAAAGAATGATATGCCAACAACTTGTGTGAAAGGTTCATACAAAGTTGTAATACTTCTAGTCTTGGAGGGTATAAGTATTCTCCTCTTGCACTTGAGTGAGTGAAGCTTGGATCACTTGGAAACAAAAGCTTATGATAATATGATCAAAGGATTTAAGAAGATAGGAGATTTAGATCAGAAAGTTTATAATGCAAAAGGTGAGGAAAAATTCCAGTAATAGTACTGTATTTATAGGCAAAGCTGGGGGCTGGAGAAGCGTGGCCGGCCCCCTTAAATAGGGGTCGATCCCCTTATAATAGGGGGCCGCCTAGCAATTTAATGGGGCCGCCCATTATATCCGTTGCCCATCTTTTTGTTTTTGTGGGGAAGGTTTTTCTGGAATATTTTTGCCATTCTTGGTTGAAAATTTGAATTCATATATTTATTTTAGATTAAACATATTTCTTTATTTCCAAAAATGATTTTGTAAAAGATATAAAATGTTTTATGACATTTTAAAAAAAGTCTAGTTTTTAAGAAAATGTTCATTTGATCATAAAATGCATTAAGCATTTTGTTTATTGATACCTTAAGTGATTGAGTTGCTGAAATGGATATTAAAGACTAAATACTTGTTTACGTACTAATCTTTGCGTTTAATGATTTTACTTTTTGTGATAATCAAAACGTAGAGATATCAAAAAGTTTTAATAATGTTTTTAGGCATTATTTATATCAACAACGTCTGAGAAATCAACAGGGACAATCACCTTGTTTAAGTCTGCAGTACTGTTATCAATACCCATATTTAATATTAGAGGCCCAATAAGTATCGTAAAATTAATAAAAACAGTTTACAACATGTTACCTCATTTCGACTTTAAGCTCTTTTAATGCTAGAATTGCAGGATCATCGAAAATCAAGGTGGAGGAACTGCTTGAGAGATAAAGCTTATCTGCAAGGTATTAACATACATTACCCAATCTTGATAACAATCTAAACTGTTTATAAAATTTATAATACATATATTCTTACTGTTATAATGCTTGCAATTAAAAGAAGTCACAACAACTAGACATAGGCCGATATATATATATATATATATATATATATATATATATATATATATATATATATATATATATATATATATATATATATATATATATATATATATATATATATATATATATTTAAATCAAAGTATCACCCAATCCTCCCCATAGAGTCACTCTAATTGACTGCCCTCTATTTTACAAAATAACACAAAAAAGTAGGATGTTGCTCATGTTTGAAATAGATGTTGATAAATGGTAATTAATATTTCAATCACATGCACCCAAATAACCTCTTATTAGCAAGATAGAAATCCAATGTCCTCGAGCCCGATTTCTGATACGTTGTTCTCCCTACATTTGTTACATACCCTGCAACATCTGTAAGGCAAACCATTAATAATCAGAATAATGAGATTGCAAATGCAATTAATGATTAGAATAATGGAATTTCAAACTTGTCATAGGATAGCATATGTGTAAAACATTGCAAATCAAGTGTCATTTGTTTGTAACCTAAATTTTCAGAAATTCTTACCAATCAAATACTTGCCATTTGTAGGTTGAATGTCCTCAATCTCTTGCAGCTCAAAAGGGTAGCGGTCAAAACCATCAAGCTTCACTGAAGCTTTTCGGATCGTTGTGGACCCGTCAAATTCAAGCATGAGTGCATCCTCTATTCTGATGCGGTACTCTTCCTTATTTGGCTTCACATCAAATTTTTTAATGGAGTACACAACACCTTCTTTCAACTTTACAAAGTTGTGAGATACGTTACTTCTTGCCGTACAATGCATAGCATTACCCTGCAAAGTAATCAATTAGGATTATAAGTGAAACCATTATATTTGTGATGATAAATGAAAGCCTGTGATACCTTTCCATCAGACACAATGAAATCGGTACTCAAATATCTGCCAGTGGTAGAATTCACATCCCAAAGTCTACAAAGCATTACAACAATGGTGCCAGTAATACCTACATCAAGTTGGTCCAGGTAGAAAAAACTGTTTTGCTGGGCAACCTCCATTGCAAGGCTATTCGCTCGAAGATCAACCACTATGGTTTGGGTAATGCAAAATAAATGAGGCCGTATTTCTTTTATACTGATCGATATGATCCCATTGTAAATGCACATTAATTGTATCCTGAATCACTTGACATTCTTGCAATAACTAAGATGCAACTCTTTGCATCTCGCATTAAGATTCATTATAACTCCATAAACATTTAGCATGGTCGCAATAACTCAGGTGCAACCCTTTGCATCTCGCAATTACTCAAGTCCAACTCTTTGCATGCTATCAATTACTCAGGTCAAAGCATGAAGCACTCCAAAAAACACGATATTGCTCTACAAATTGGTGTCATAAATACTACACACTAAATGCAAGGACTGAATCTTATAATATAATGGATAGATACATGAATTAAAGCATCATAGATATCAAGATTGTTATATATTTATAATAATTAAAGTATGTTTACAATAAAAGCGTATATTACTGCCAATAAGTTGATAAATAAGAAAAATAATTTACTGAAGTAATTTTTTTTAGTTATAATCTATCCTACTATAAGGTTCAATCGTAGATTAAATGTGGAGTAATCATGATAGAGTTTTTATAGTTAAAATCGTGTATTAGGAGCCTTTATTGTTCGACGTGGGTAATTACGTGCATACAAAGAGTCATGTCATTACATTCATGTTTGCTTTATGGAGTACTAATTTCAGCCTCTTCCATTTCCTACCACACCATTAATGGCAGTTTATACTATGCAATAAAAACGTTTTTACATCCCTTCGTTTCCTTTGCCATTAACCTACACTCAATTTAGCCTATAAATAACACATGTAAACAAACTAAAAAAAACACGAAGCCACCAAAATATATATGCAATTATTAGTTTAAATTTGATATATACCCAATTTTAAGCTTTAGAAATGACATATACCTTCCCATACAATATACAATGATTTCACTTTCATCTTTTGTAAGACTTAAATCCACAACCTTAACGATCTCACTTTCATCTTTTGTAAGACTTAAATCCACAACCTTTTCATTTCAGAGATATATGATCATCTCACAAAAATCATTAAGCCAAAAGCCCATTGGTTTTTACTCTTTAATTAGTGAACTAAGTAGAAATATTATCATCAAAACGATTTACTCCTTCCGCCCCATATTAAATGTCCACTGTTGACTTTTGGAGTTTTTTTTCTTCAACTTTGACCGTAAATATTTTTGTTTCTATTATATAATACTTGATAAAAATTATATTTAACAAAAATACATTTAAAACTCAATTTATTCATATATTTTGCATCAAGTATTCTATAACACACATAAAAATATTTAAAATCAAAGTTTATAAAAAAAGATTTTGAAAAGTGAAAGTGGACATTTAATATGGAACGGATGGAGTATTTGTTACTCCATATCACTAACAATCCAAATGAACCTTGACCAAATCAGACACATACTTGCGTCATATGTGACCAAAGTTTTTTTTTTTTTTTTTTTTTTTTTTTATTGACATATATGATTCACATTAATTATTAAGAACATCCGCAAACACAGAATAACTTGCTATATTACAAACAAGTCAATCGAAAATAGAATTTACATAGGTATCTAGAGCTTAATTAGATATAGTATGAGCAAACACATTTACTACGCTTGACGGAGATCCACTTCAATGAGTAAACCTGATGGCTTATATTGACAATATCGCACCACAAACTATTACCTTTTTTTTTTTTGGTGTAAAGGTAAATTTATATTAACACAACCAAAACTGTACATCATAAGAATAACTGATAAAGACATACCCATTATCAGATGTTCAATACAAAAGACTATAACAAACTATTCAACCTATATCTGATTATAAGAAACTCTATTTACAAACCACACTCTGTTTTGATGAAAAAACAGAGCACTTCATCCTTCTATACCAATCCAGGATTTCATCATTTACCTTTATGCACCAATATACCATCTAGATACATTTCCTTCCATCTCCACTCCGTGATCACTCAACCTACATCCACAGTAATCAAAGAATGGAGACAAAAGGCATCACTAGGCACCCATAACCCTTCCAGTCAAGAGCTCTTCCTAGAAACCTACATTTCCTTCTCTTAAAAAAGGCTTCAGCTTCTTGGAAACACATACCTTGAGGGAAGACCAACCATTACCTCCTATAGCAGTGTATTGGGTGGACCAATCAGGTTCATCTTTCACTCCTCGCTATTCCACCATCATACACTACTCACTCAAACCATATACCCTTCACAATGCTTATCTTATATTCTGGTATATTCTTATGAATTAGACCTCTCACTGGATCCATCAAAGCCTACACAGTTTCCTCTCAAAGCCAAACAGTGATAGGAGAATGAGGATCCAATGACTACAGTCTTACCATTAGAACTCCAAGCACTAAGACAAGACATTGTTATGGTTTACAATATAAAACAGTTTGCAATTTCCAGGTGAAAAAGCAAAACTATGAAGTTTGCAGGCAAGAGTACCTTACTGCCAAACAATCCTTAGTGAATCTGGAACCTCAAAATCTGACATGTATTACCTCAATTCAAAGACTAAAGTTCTTCAATCATCAGAATAGGGCCTTGATCCATTTCAAGATAAAGCCCTTTTGCACACAAACTATTACTTTGAAGATGTCTATTTTTACGAAGTTATTGATGTAGAATTAAAAAGTCAATTTCCACTTCAATTGTTGAGAAGTGTCTATCTCGAGTAATTTGAATGACCCACAATATCGACTGACTCACTATATTGACCGAGCTTCTGTTGGTAAAACTGAAGTGGTAAATTAACATTTTTTACATCTCAAGAAAGCCAACCCTCTTTTACCATTACTAAGCATTTGTACAACATCACAATTAAATTTAATTACTCTTGAAGTGGGAGGATGCCAATTATCACGTACAACATGGTCTGGTATGCTATTTGTTGAAATATATAGTGTCATTACATTACTGTATTCTTGTCGTAACTGACTAATTTGTTACCACCATACACTTAAAGGATTACTCCTAGGCCCGTCATGCGTGACATGATTAATTTCTCTCTATCTAGAGAACCCAACAACCCATTAGAAACAAATTTTCAGTTATAACTTTCTTGACCCAACACCTAGTCTAGTAAAGATTCATCACTATTAAACGGCCAGCTAGTTGAAAAGTTTATACAAGGCCACAAGGATTGAGCTCAACAACAATAAAAGATTACATTTCTTATATTCTTAGAAGTAGGTCGACAATGCACACATACTAGACTTGTTAAAGTAAGATTTTTGTTTTGAAGATTAACCAATTGTTGATAAGATTTTTGAACAAGGTAAGAATCTATACTACTATATATAATGTATTTGAGACTATTCTATAATTAGAAAGGCTTAAAAATTCAGACTTTTACTTACTAATTATGGAAACAAACACCCCTAACAATCACCCCCAACAATTTATAACCACCTCAACAACCACCCCCAACAATTTATAACCACCTCAACAACCACTTTCCACCACCCCACCTCCCTCCTCTTCACCCCCAACAATCCGCCCCCGCATCGCGCGGGCACCTTTCTAGTATTATTAAAAGTGTCTAGCAAGAAACTTGAGCCAAAAAGGCGAATTACAATTGATTCTTACAAGCATTTATACAAGCGAGTTTAGGATCCTCAATCATACGGATATCGATCTCCGATGGAGTCAATCCACGTGAGCTTTCAATTGAAGCACCAAGTCGAAATCCATGTCCAAAGAAGATACGATAGATAAGTAGGGTTTATGTACATGAATTTTATGGATGTGATATATTCTTTTTAGCATTGGAGATGTAAATTAAAATTAGGAACATAGTACTTTGTAGAAAGCTGATTTGGTATGATTATCACTGTAAATTTTGTAAAATTCACAACATTGAAGATGAAGATGCTCTGAAGGTTTGATTAACCAG
The DNA here is from genome assembly GCA_030686995.1 of Artemisia argyi. NCBI lineage: Eukaryota > Viridiplantae > Streptophyta > Magnoliopsida > Asterales > Asteraceae > Artemisia > Artemisia argyi. The sequence continues at coordinate 33,421,860 of CM060683.1, forward strand.
ATGTGGATGTAGTAGGTCCACAACAACAAAATTGACTGAATCACCTAAATCATTTGTTGCATACTTTTGTTATGCACATTTTTGGCATTTAGCCTAACAGTAGAACTTATGTATGTAATGGTGAGGTAATTATTATCGTCACCTTCTCATCATTATAGTTACGGGCCACTAACTTAGCATATGTTTAGAGAGAGAAAAAGAGAATAGCTAAAGAAAATAGTCATAAATACATGTTCCACTACATAACAAGGAACCAACATGGTGTTTCCTTCAAAAAAACGACACTTGTATGTTAGGTTTCTCTCCTCACGAAAAAGATCTCTTTTTTCATGACTGGAGATAAATAAAGAACCCACCCACGTAGTACTAGTTTTTTGTTCTTCTTACACACAATTTCAACAACAATTTAAGCATGCCCATGTCAAAAGGCTAGAAAAATAATAAGGAAAATGAAAGAAAGAAGAAAAACACCCCACACCAAACGAACAAACCAAGACTTGAGCCGAAGATCTTGAGGAAAAAAAGCCCTAAGATTAGCTAGCTAGTGACTTTGAATCACTTGCATATGGTTAAAGAGACCTATGATGCTCCAAAATGTTAATGTTGTTTGTTCTTTGTCTCTTTACACTCCCTGAATCATCACCATTTGTTTTTTCCATCACTTGTTTAAGTGCTTCTTGGATCGTGTTTATCGAGTAATTTACCATTTGCTGATCATCATTTCCATTTAAATGATCTTCGTCGGCCGTGATAAACAAAACATTCTTTACACGTCCACCAAGGGTTGTGATCTCAGCTTTTAGGGTTTTTAGTCGAAGTGCCTTTAATGTCTTGATGAGGTCCGGCAAGAGATCTGAACGGTCCTCACAACATAATGAGGCTTTGATCAGAAGTTTACCATCTTTGTCAGAAGCGTTGTCCACAGTTAACTCGTCGATCTCTGTGGGGACTGGGCATTGTTCAGCTATTATCGAAGTTTGACGCTTTAACTCTTTAACATGTTGTATTACTTCGGCTAGCAATGAAGCCTTGTCAGTCTAGAAGTATAAGCAAATCGTTAGTTAGATACAACCAAATAAATTACTTAGACTAAATTTAAAATAAAATTTAGGACATGGCAACTAGCTAACAAAAAAGGAGCCTAGAGCAACCGAAAACTGAAATGCAATGTATACTCAGATAATTAGTAAAAAAATGTAAATGTTGACTCATCTAGTTTGAAGATAACTAGACATTGATTTTTTTTTTTTTTTCTTTCAGTTAGCAAATACATGTACAATATACTTTGCTTTATTCAGTTATCATACTCAAAACTCACAGGTTGTTATGTTATACACTGTTTATTCAACGATGAACAGTAGAAAACCTTCATACCTAAATGAGCTTTTGTAAGCCTTGAAAAAATAAAAAACCATGTAGGTTATCATGAGAGCTACTAGATAGTGAACATAGAAAGTTGTATAATGATATCCAATAGCAATTGAAACTTCAAATCAGATCAAAGTTGATCCATTTTAACCATAGTTGACACAATAATATATCTTGTATACGAAAATTATCACATTAAAGAAATAAGCATATGCATTTTATATTGTAACTACAATTTTTGAATCAAATGACCCCTCTTCGAAGGTCTGTGTGGACAAATCAATTGGCATACTCGTTATTTGATCGGTAGCAAAGTCGAAGACACACGGAAAAACAACTCATCTTCAAAAGAAAAGTATGAAATGATCGTCTTGAGGCCAGTTTCTTTAGTTCATGCATGATGCATCATTACATAATTTCTTTTAATTAACGGCCTATCTAAATTGTTAGCATTCAAATATATGATCATGTAATGTATATAACTCATAACATGCATTGCATTGTGTGATATATAAATGCTGAATCCATTTGAGTGTGAATAAATGTGGAACGATCATCATTATGTGAAAAAAGAAAACAAAAGATGGTGGGTTCTTATGCTTAAAAAGAAGAAGATAGTTGAGGATTTCAAAACACTAGTAGCTAGCAAGTTATCATGAGTGTATTAGTAATGATGGGGTTTAAACTTTAAAGCCTGGGCGTGGGTATAAACACACATATAAAGTGTGTGTTTGTGTGATGACTGACACAAGAATGCTTAGTTTGTCTGGTGTTGTTATTAGTAGAAAAGTGTGGTTTCTTTTCATAATTTCTTGGACTTCAAAAACCCCGGCAACAAAATTTTCATAGCAACCTTTTATAGCTACTTGCTGTTCATTGGTTCCTCTTTATCTTATCAAATTGGTCACATTTTTTCTCACTAGATTTTCAAGAAATCTTTTAAGGATTTGCACCAAAAAAGCATAAATCTTTCATACAATTCAAGTGCTTCTTTAAACACACTTGATCTTCCTTTATCTATATTTTTTCTCACGTTTACTTAATAGTTAATACTAATACATAGACTGACCAAATGATCACACCTAAAAGGTTGCGAGTTCAATTATAGTCATAAACAAATGTTGTGTATTTGTGAGATTGTAATATTTTGTCTTCTAAAGCACTAATACCTATACTATATATATAGTTTATGTAAAATTAATATTTTGTAATATCATTAAAAACTTGTGTTTAAATATACCGACCACGTGAAATATTCTAGCTTGCTTCTGATTTGGTGGGTCCAATAGTATGATAGAGAAAAACGTTCTGAGATAAAGAAAGAACAATAGATTAAACTTACTTTGGTTGTGCTAGGAAGTAAGCTTCGAAGCTTGGCAAGATGATTGTTGATACGTTCCCTACGACGTCTTTCAGCTTCACTATGGCTTTTGGAAGCTGCTAAAGCTTTAGCATCCATGATCTCTTGAGCAGTCATCTTACTCATTTCAGCTTGGAGACCAAACGGTCCGGATCCAGGTTGAACCACATGCCCAAGTGTCTCCGACAAAAGTCTTAAGTGATGATCAGCTGAGGGATTACCTTCATAAGCAAATTGTAAGCCACCAGGTACCCTTCGGTTAAACAAGCCACCATAGCATGATAAAGGTGGAGGAGGTGGTGGCTGTGGGATGAGAAACTGATCGTTGTCTCGGGTCGGGTAGTTAAGAAGTGGGTTGAGGTTGTTTTGGTGGAAAACTTGAGGTAAGGTACTCCATGATGATGCTTGTTGATGATGTTGATGCATGATTGGAATATTTTCTGAGGATGATGATGATGGAAACATTAACCTAGTGTTACTATATGAATAATCATTAATACTACCCATGTTTTGTTGTTGTTGTTGTTGGATTTCTTGAAGCACTAATTGTTGTTGTTCTTGAAACCTTTGAATATTTTGTTGTTGTTGATGATGATCACCTCCTTCTATTACTACCTCTTCTTCTCTTTTAGCACACATAATAGTTTAACTCACCACCCCATGTATAGACATGGTTAGAATCTTCATATAATAATTTAATGATTTGAGAACAGAAGTGTCCTAAGAAAACCCTAATTCTCACAAGAAGTTAAAAATCAAAAAATCTTAAAATAAGAAGAAAATAATGGATTTTTGATGGTTTATTGAATACTCACCTTATGTTGAAATTCTCTTCCAATAAATACTTGTTCTTGATGTGTTTTATCTCTCTAGAAATGGTAGGTTTTGGAATGTGAGATGTATGTGGGAAGAGGAAGAGGTGGGAGGGTGGTGACCCTTTTTATTCTAGTAAACAATAAAGTTAAAAAGGCTTAAGCTTTTGTTCCTTGTGTTAAAAAATTATTTTATCTTTTTTGTTTTTTTCTCATATTGGTCCCTCACAATCCTCTATCTCTCACACTACATATCTCTAGAGAGAGAGAAAGAGAGAGGAGACATTACCTTTCCTTTCGTCTTACGGCATTAATTTCTACCACTTTTCTCTCACACTATCAACTAGGTAGCTATCACACTTGTGCTTTTTTGTTTTGAAAATTTACACAATTTAACAATATTATTTATTTGTAAACTTCCTACCTACATATAGATAGATATGAATATGATGATGATGATTCATATATAGTAAGTATCTATTTAATGGTATGTATATGTTGCTTTATGATTGGTTCAAAGAGCATTATTAGACTGTGTGAAATGTGGTGCCGGCATGAGAGAGAGAGAAGCTAAGGATGGTCTGGGGGGAAACACGAGTAGAACACAGTGAACACAAAATACACAGTTTGTCGACCGACCAAAGACAATAACGAAGATTAAAGCACACACATATTCACTCACTCACTATGTGTGTGTGAGAGAGAGAAAGAGAGAAAGAGAGAATAATGATGGAAAGGGGAGCTATGAGCATGTAGCTTTTCTTTGGTCTGTGGCATATGTTGTTGATGCCTCGATCGGTCAAACACATTTTCCATACTAAGATAATTATAAAAGCTATTGCGGTCTATAGTATATGCTTTTTATACTTCATATATTGGAAGAAAGAATCTCATCTTGAAGTACGTACGTTTAATATACGGTAAAGTAGCAAGTGCGAGTATAAAATAGTTATAATTATCGGTTATTATTCAAGATATGAAACTTGGAAATATTACTTGAGCGTGCATTTGAAGACATTGTTCAACTATATTAACGTATCATTTCATGAATATAATATGATAAATCATATATGCAGTAGAAGAGTAGAACCATCAACCATCATTATATTTGACATCAACATGACTTTTTTCTTTTAACGACATTTTTTCCCCTCAGAATTCTAGCAAGAAGCTAGACTAGAGCCAAAAAGAGAGAATTACGGTTACATTACAAACTTTGATTGGATTAAAAATCCAATCAACCAATGCGGTCGGAATAACTTAATTCTACTTCAAATCAAGAGTGAGACGAGGAATGTATATCATCCCATATATAACGTGTCTCTCTTTGGATGTTTTGGATCAATGCTATTCCAATCAAAAACGTCAAATAGTGTAGATGGTGGTTAAAACAGCCACATCGAGACATGGTTTTGTAGAATTCGTAATGGTGGTGTGATCGTAACACATAGCTTATCTATGATCGAAGTATATATCCTAGTACTTGTGTAGTTAAATGTCACGTTAAGTGGACGTGAACTATTTATTGAGTTTTTGTTCATTCATAGATGTTTTTCCGAGTTTTACATAGGCTACTTGTTACGTGATTTGTGTTTCACATAGGGTTTTCTTTTGAGCGGTGTTTCACATAGATTACTTGAAAGTTCTTTTGATACACACATTTTTTCAATGGTATTGTGAACAACATTCTCATATCTTTTTTGGAAAGTGAACAATATTTTTTTTTAGGTACAGCGTTTCCTCGATAAAATATATTACTCCAAGTGACATATATAAGTATACCAAATAATTATCATGAAATAGAAAAATTCATACTATTTTTTACGAAATACTTATAAACTCACCCGCTTCACGTTATTTCATGTCCAACGAACTTTAATCCGCAATTTGTTGTTTTAAACGGCATGGATATATTAGCCACCTAACAAGATGCTAGGAGTGAAACAAAAAAAATAGTAAAAATGTCCTTCGATTTTAGCCGGGCCGAGTTACGCTTGCAAAGCTAATCTAATTCAATCTTCTGCGCCTATTATAAATCCAGAGAGAAATAAGTTATGCACATGGACGGAGCCAGAAGGTTCCCGCTGGCCGCGGGTGCCAGTGCACCTTATGGATTTTTTCGATATAGTGTTAATTTTTGAATAAAACATCAATTTTTCCTAAAGTTATCTTAAATTCACCCGGTTCATCGAGATGTGTTTCTAGTATAACTGTTCAATTTTTTGTGTGGACCCGGTCATATTTGGTTCTAGCTCCGTCCCTGGTTATGCATCTTCTCCTTTGTTGGTTAATCAATCTAAAAATGTTTGGTTCGAATATCTCATAACACATGAATTCCCAAAAGGTTGATATAATTTGATATAATATTTTGTGGACATGGGAAGTAAATATTTTTTTTTGGTGCAAAATGTGAAAACTTATATTAAACTTCCAAAATATGTACATCTTAGAAATATGAAAAGAAGATTTGGACAAACCCAAAATCTTATGCAAGCATAGAACAATACATCAACCGACAAAAATAGAAACAAATACCATTCATCAGGATAATTGATAAAGCATATCAAGTTATCTACAATACTACCTCAGATAAACCAATGGACCAGATCATATACCAAACGTGCTTATACCATATCATTCATCAGCATCAATTCATCTTTTATTGCACCTTAACCATCTAGCTACATTTCCATCTTATCTCAGAAATATGGGAAGTAAATATTTTGCTTTTACATATAATCTTTATTAATATATAAATTTACGCATTAATTTCCTTAGGCCGTATATAATCGTGATCTTCAAATTAGTTTTATTTATTTTATTTATTTATTTATTTATTTATTCATATTTGGAAAATGAAGCATACAAAATTCTTTCAACTATCATCCGCTTAGAATTTTATTTGAAACATTGTTCAATATCCACCATCTTACAACTTTTGGAGGATCATTGTTCATCTTGCAAATATATAATAACTGTTAAAAAAAATGAGAATGAATGTAAATGAAAATCATATTATTATTATTATTATTATTATTATTATTATTATTATTATTATTATTATTATTATTATTATTATTATTATTATTATTATTATTATTTTGAAGTTTTCGTGATAGACTAATAATAAAATTTATGAAAAATAAGATACACAAACTTTATTATATTTATAATTAATTATAATTCTAATATTATACAATCATAAAAAAATTTATGTGCCTATTATGAACAGCAACAAAACAATAATATAAGATTAAACTAAATTAATTCATTTATATTCCAAAATTAAAATGACAAAATATAACAACACAGTACAAAGATAAAATGTCCTCCAGTTTCGACAATGGCTTTTCTTGTTGTACTTGCTAGAACACAGTCCTTGCATTTTGGTCTGGCATTCAGAGCATTCGCTAAATATTTCATTTTCAAATACGGGTATCGTGTCATTTGTTCACAGGTAAGATGATTTTACTTTCACCGTAAGAGTCATGTAAACATGCATAGAGAGTTAGTTACTTTTTCTTACTGGTTTGTCTTTTTTACTAGTTTAGAAATTTTAATTGTATCTAAAGAGAGCTAAACAATTACATTTATAACACTGTAATGAAATGAATTGAGTTAAGACTTAAGACGGAAGAGGAAGTGTTTTAAAGGGAATGGGGAAGAGGAGTAGCAGAATCCACGCCCAAACTCCTTTGTGTTTCCTGTCAAGAGTTTTGTAATGATTGTCTTGGAACAAAAAACAAAACAACTACACTCTTTTACTATTTATTTATTTATTTAATATCTCGAGTAGATAGATCCTATTCTTATTCCCCACCTCGGTTTCAGTTCCTCACATTCCTATCATTTTTTATTTTTATTTATTTTGGTTTTATTAGTTTCCTTGATTCTAGTCTTACTTTATTTCAAGTTGTGTTTGATTTGCACAAGGACATACGGGTCTAAAAGGTTAAATATAGTGGGAATGAGTTGAAACTTTGGATATCTAGCGTTTAGTTTATAAAAAGGAGAGGACCGAGGAGCCTCAATAGCGACCCTCTTGGTAAGTATTCTGTGGATAAAAAAAGTTTCGGATATCTCGTTTATATTTTAAAAATATACTACTTTTTAAACTAAACCCTATTTAGTATATACTTTATTTTATTTCCGAAAAAGCACGGCAGAGCTAGAAAGAAAATACCAGAAGGAGGCAACGCGAACTTAAAGAGTCCGATTTGGGTTCACAAAGCCCGTATGTGCAAGATTCTCGTGTTGTTGTTTTCGACTAAATGTTAAATAAATAAATAAATAAGTGAAAGTGATCGAGAATCCAGGTTTCAATTTAAAATAATCGAAACATTTCAAATTAAACCAAACGAAGGAAAGTAATAAAATTGTTGTTTTCGACTAAATGTGAAAAAAAAAAAAAAAAAAAAAAAAAAAAAAAAAAAAAAAAACGTGTGTCGTAAACACCAGTTTACTATTGAAACATAATATTGTAGTGTTTATTGTGTTATTGTTGTACTAGCATGCATGACATTAACATAGAGTGTCATCACGTCTTTATGTTGTTAGTAATTTATTATTAGTTCTCGATCTATATATCTTGTTACATCTTACGTGACCTATTGTTCAATCTCATTTACCAAATCATTAATTTACAACAGAATAATAGCGAGAGCCTTATGATTAAGCATTGGGGTTACGGTCGTTAAGTGTTTGTGATTTTATATGTTGCGAATGTTTATTTGTTATCATTAAAACAAAATGAGACCATATTAATGTTGTCCATTGGCGGAGGATAGTGAGGGCAGAGAGGGGTGGTGGCCCCCCCAAGATTCTCATTTGCAGTAGCTAGCAGTAACCATATCTAGTGAAAATGGAATTTTGAGAACATGGTTTACATAATATCCCCTCAAAATATGATAACAAAACATAAAAGCCCTTAAGAATTTTGTCTTTTTTTTTCGAAAAGCAGAAATTTATTGCCAAGAACCAAGAACCAGAACTTACAAGGAAAACAAACAAGCCAATAAGTCACAAAGATTGGGACATGGCTGCAAACATACATGAATACATGGAACAAAACTAAAACCCAAAAGGGATATGACAACTATCCCACTGAAATTTGCAGTAGAACCAAAGTGCAGAATATAGGAAAACCACAACACCCAAACATAACGCATAAGAGGCCCACGAACAAACTAACATCAACCCGATCATTTGTGGCAACGAATTGGACCCATACACCAATCAGCCCAGTTCAAATTTAGAGTCTTAACTCGGTGTTTAATCCAGAAGAATGAAATAAGTTGTATCTCGAACACTAAATCCACCTCACTGTTTTGAGGGCCCTGAAACACAATTTTGTTTCTGAATTTCCATAAAAAGTAGAAAACCGACCAAACCACAGCTAGCCACACAGGTTTCAAATTATTGGGAAAGAAACCGGATCCATCCACGTTTAATATATCTGCTATACTCGATCCATCCAAACTGTCCAAGCTCCACCAGTCGAACACTTTGTTCCAAACTGATTTAGCTTTACAGCATGAAATGAAACAATGATCCAAGGTCTCGACCACCTCATTACAAACTGGGCATAAAGTGGTGTCCAAGTCCATCCCATATCGATCAAGAATTGCTCTAACAGGAAGACGACCATGTTTCAATCGCCACATAAAAACACTAACCTTGTTTGGAATGTATTTGCACCATTTAGTTTCGTCCATATCAGCTTCCTCGCCAAGAATCTTCAAACTCACCATCTGCTTTAAAGCTTTTACCGAAAATTCTCCGTTTCCACCCATCGCCCAAGACCAAGTATCCATAGAGTTCCAACCCGGAGAAGATTCGCTTAACATATTCTTAAGGTCATCTAATTCACCTAAAGATCTCCCTCTAGGATTCCCCCTCCAATCCCAAACCCACACCCAAGCACCATTTCTCCATTCACCTCTTTCCTTTACCGTAGCACTTTTTTCACCCTCGAGATTAAACAACCTAGGAAATCTATCGCAAAGCCTAAATTCACCAACCCATCTATCCAACCAAAATCTAGTGTCTTCCCCATTCCCAACTCTTCTTCTAAAAGAACTCGTAAAATTTAGGCCTACTTTGTCCATTTCACTACCCACCTTGATTATGTTTCCCCAACCACCCCTCGCCCTCACACTACCATCACCCTCCCCACCTAAACCGCCATCCTCACCATACACGCTTTTGATGACTCTTACCCACCAAGCATCCCTCTCTACCCTAAACCTCCACCACCATTTACCCAAAAGACCCCAGTTAGAAGCTTTAAGGCTCCCAACGTTTAAACCCCCCAACCCGTATGATTTAAGAATACAATCCCATTTTACCCAAGCCATTTTACGGCTTTCATCCCCCCCACCCCAAAAGAAATTTTTCCTCACTCTCTCAAGTGTTTGAATCACACACACCGGGGCACGAAACAATGAGAAATAATACAAGGATAAGCTTCCGAGGACCGACCGAACCAAAGTTAATCTTCCACCAAAAGATATCGATTTAGCTCTCCATTCTGATAATCTATTTTTAAAAACGAATGATATATAACATTTCTTGAATTCTCAATGACAATATCTAAGAAAATGTTTGCTTGAAATAAACTATACAATGTAATCTTTTTTATATAAAAATATACATGTTACGCTAGAATGTCTCGGCCCCCCTAATAGATATGCTCAAGCTCCGCCACTGATGTTGTCCCGACAAAGTTTTATAGTTGAATTTTTTTTAAGACACCTAAATAGAAGTGTTATTTAGTTGAGTTTAGTTTTTTACTGGAACAAATATATAAGTGGATTTTTGTTCACAAAATATGAAAAAATGATCGCTACCGCAAACAGTAGGGATTCTTCGCTGCTAGGTGTAAATTGAGGACCAATTGTGTACATCAGAGATATTATCCCCACAAATATATAACAAGTATATTAGTTGCTTGCATGCTAATTCATTTATGGAGAATTGAGCTTATGTTATAACCCGATAATCTAAATCTGAATCGCTCGACCTGAATCTAACCGGTCCCCAATAAAATGATTCCTTATCAGATGAAGTTGTGGGTCATTTTCTAAAAATTCAAAACCCGAAAAACCCGACCCGATAACCCCACAACATGAACCGATAACACCCCTAGTCACAGTGTTAAAACCGATGGATGAAAGTGGGTCCCATTTGTTTGTCACGTGACCCCCACTTCGCAACTGGATCGCAACATCTTCGACATGATTTTGATCGAAATCCGGTGTGCATGAAAATGGACGAGACGGGTGTCATCATGATCGGAATGAGATGGCAGATGGTGTAATTTTCGAGAAGAATGGAGGTGCGTGATAGGAGATATGGCCGGTTATGTGATGTTTGAGAGTAGTAGGCTATTAAATAAAATGATAAATATTTGAGAAATAGGTGTACAGTCAGTGCAGAAGGGTAAAATGGCAAAACGTGATTTAATGTCCTAGTTTTAGCAAAATAATATAAAGTTAAGACAAGTTGAAAATAAGTTAGGGAGTACCGAGGGGGTTCCCCAGGGTACACAGAAACCTCATAGATTTTTCATGCATTGTGTAAAAGTTTGTCAAATATACAGATTTTTCTAAAATAAACATGTCTCTAAATTTGGGTTACGGTTTTTGGTATTTTTTATAAAATGAATATGATAAATTTTGGTCCCGGGTCTCCCACTGACCGTTATCTTGGGTCAGAGTTTGCAAATTTCCCTTTCCAATTTGGCTCCTCTTTGGCTCTTTTCTACTAGAAACAGTAACTTCATTTTTACCAAATTTTGTTTTTGAAACATGAAAACTAAAAACTTAATTATATCAGAATGGATAATTTGGCGTGCAAGAAATAAAATGATCTAGGAAGGTGAATCTTTATGCAGGAATCCACTTTTCAGTTAGTGAATCAGATATCAAAGTGTTCTCGGTTAATTGATTGTCCTTCTCTGCTTGCCATCATGTATAAGGATTAATGCAAAGTTAATGTCTCTGCTCCTGATCACTAGATGTATGCAACTTTGATAGTTTGATACTCTTGCTTCTTTCTTTAGGGTTCATTTTCAAGCAATATTTTTGAGCATTTATACAGTGCCTGATTTTGTCTATCAACATCTCATGCGTTATCGTATACGTAGTATTATATTCCCTTGATACCGTATCACTATATTTCAACATTTTTTTCTTAAAAAATAAATAGTCAGTTTTCATCTGTCTTAACAAGTACATTTGTGTAAACAAGTTTGAACTTTTAATGTAAATCATACTCCGTATATGAAGCAATTATGTATTAGAATTCAAAACTTGCCCAAACAAACATGGCTAGTTTTGACAGTTTAGTTTACGACATATCTTTTCGAAAATGAGCGTTTGATGTATATATGACATTTAAATGTGTAAATTAGTATACAGTATTAAAAAGATAATAATTAACCTTTTCAGACATGTGTTTACTAAAGTGCCCTCAAAGAGAGCTCCCAAGAAAAACCTTTTTTCTTGTTTGGTTGAATTGTATTTGCACTTTCTAAGCAATTCCTTTGTAGAAACAGGAAATGGCAAAAAAAAAGTAAAATGAGTTTGGTTAGTCACTTTGTCCTTCAGTTTTATAATTTCTTCTGACATCTTTGCACACATTGCTGCTGCCATTTGTTGGGTTGTTGGCCTAAAGATGTCTGTAAACCTCTTCTTACTGTTTGCTTTATTTTCCATACCTTTTTTAATGAAACAAATTAATTATTACAACCTCATTTCTTGCTAGGTTGGTTGCCTAAATAGTATTAACACATCATCGAATTACAATGTTACACATGTTTTAACATAGAATTGCTTGTACAAATTTATGGTTGAGACTTGAGACTAACTAAAATAATATCAATTGTCAGCATGTCAAACATTATCTTGTATCGACTGATAAGATTCACATAACTTGTTCCTACATAGGTTAGCAAAATGTATAATAACATATCAAATATCAAAGATATGATGTATTTCATTTTATTGCAATGCGTAAGGGGGTGCCAATGTTGCCTAAGCATACCTCAATGTAAAATTTAATTAGCCAATAAAATGATGCCAACACATTTCATACATAACCATGCCTCAATATTTATTTTTAGTGGCAATGTGATGTCTAACCATGCCTCAACATTGTAACACAATTTATGGGGCTAACGGTCAAAAACATTTATTGCCTCTTGTTTTACTGATTCGGTAAAACATACCGAATGGTATGCCGAATCCTCCATGCCGAACCCATGGCAATGGGGATGCCGATTCATGCCATGTGATGCCGAGCCTTTACCGAGTACGTTGCCACCCCCTAAACAAGGAAAACCTTTGAAAGATAGTTCTACCGGTTCTACCACGTACTCTAGGAGTCTAGGTTTCCAACTCTTGTAAAACGATGCATGCCGGCCTAGATTATTTGCCATATTATCTTCATTGAATTCAAAACTTTGTGATCACTGAATTTCATATACGACAATATAATGGTCTGGTTTTCTATAAGGGACTGGCAACGTATTCGGCAATAGGTCGGTGTGAATCGGTATGGATCGGCAACACATTGCCAGTTGATCGGCATCATGAAATCGGCATGCAATCCGGCATGGTTTACCGATTCGGTGTGGATCATTGCTTTTAATTTTTAGACCGTTGCAAGCATTGAATATAATTATAAGGTCATCGGTTAATACACGGAGATCATGTTTCCTATGCTTGTTTTAGTTTAAATCTAGCTAGTGTTTGTTTTAAATTCGAAGTCTACTTGTATGTATTGTGGATACATTATTAAAATAAATAAATAAAATAAAAAATAAAAACCTGCTAAATTTCACCCATATACATGCATTCTATATATATACATACAATAAGTTTGTCAGGGTGTTAAAGGAGACCATGTTGCTTGGTAAAATAGAGTACAAAGACATGAAAAGGGGGAAAAGAAGTGTCATAATAAGCTATCTCATGCTTAAACCCTTTGACAAGCAAGCATTTGGGTAATTATACAGTTAATAGCATGCATTGATGTTATATAAGTTTAGTCATAATAAATTACTACTATATTTTTACAAGTTCTAGACTTACATGTGGAAAAATCATTAGGTGCTACTCAAGTTGTGCACGTGATTAAGTAAGAGCTAGAAACATTGTCAAAACATGCATTACTGATCTTTGGCACCAATATAAGATGTTGTGGCGAATACCTTAAAGTCTTAAACCGACAGCAACTTTACCACCAGCCTTCAAACGTAAAGCTCAATTGATACATGATGAAAGGACTTCATGAGAAAACACTACAAGAAAAACCACCTTACTAAATTTGTTAGTGACCAAAACTAGAGTCGTCACCAGTCGTCACTATAGCTCCGTCACTAGATCAGTTAGTGACCAGAATAGAATTCGTGACAGATTAGTGACCAAAATAATGACTATAAATTGTACAGTCACTATTTTCATCTAAACAGTGACCAAAAATACTTCTCGTCACAATGATGTGCTTTTGTCTTATGTAAACATATTATTTAGGTCTTTTTTCTAAAAAAAATTGTAAAGATAAAATCATTTTCGTTCAAGAAAAGTACAATCCTTAATTTAGTACTCGTATTATAACATGATCCATGTTTTGATTATCCCGTGTGGAGAAATTAACCGCTCTTCCTTTGCATGCAACATCACCTTCATTGTAATTTTTTCTCATTAAAGTAGAACACCCGATCTAAAATATATAGTAAGATTGTTGATAATAAATAATTAAATGCATCACGTTGTCGTGATATTTTTAGGAGTATCATAAGTTTAATAATGGAACTACTAGAAAATAGGAAAATGCATCAAGATAATCAGGTTTATCTTGACGCCACTAACTTTCTTGTTTAATTAAAAAATTTACTTTATGCACATTTATTAGATTGATTTACTATATTTAATCATAATTTTCACTTTAATGATGTTAAAATCTTATTTATTTACTTATTTATTTATTATTTTTTTTATTTACACAAAAACATATAACTAATGACACATGTTAGCAAAACTCTTTTTACTACTTACATGTCACTTTTTAACTTAATCGATGATATTAATACAAATATCGCCTAAAAGCGTTATTTATATTTTACGATCTTTGCTAAGTTTTGTTAATGACAAAGTATGAACTTTAGCTAATAGTAAATCATCACTTTAGTGTTTAAGTCTTGTTTAAACTAAGGTTTACATTTCCTTTTAAAGAAAACGTTGTTTTTATTTCTTTAATTAAAAAGTGTCTTGTCACATCATTCATTTATGGCAAGCTTGTGTATTTGACTTGCCATAACATCTTACACACTTTTGTAAGCTTTCCAAATTGGATTTAATGTGTTTGACTAGTTGTTGTTGATGTGACTTTGGTTGGTTTGTGTCATTTATTGTAAAACCTACTTCAAGCCTGGCGGAACCCTGGGGGTACACGGGCGGAACCCATCTGAGGGTTCCGTCGTATCCGCCAGACCTGCTGTTTGTTTTATTATAAATATCAAGTCACTTGTTTGTTTTGAGCTATCACTTAGGACATATATTTTTATATACTCTCTCAACTAACTCAGTAATATTTGACTTGTGTGATCCTCTTATGTAGCAAGGGAATTCACAAGATCATTCAAGAAGTTACAAGCTTCAACTCTAAAGTTGCAAGACTTGTTAGCTTTGTTATGTATAAGCTTTGGTAGTTTATACTTCATTTGTATCATGTGTGTAGAAGTGATCGGTTAGTATTTTAGGCCTCAAAATACATAGTGTGTCGGGAGTTGTTGTACCCTTGTAAAAGAACTAACGGGAGTGGTTGTACCCTTGGTAAAGAACTCGACATGTAGCTTAGTGTCGGTAAAAGTATAAGCGACGATGGGAGTGGTTGTACCCGTGTAAAAGAACTCGACATCTAGCTTAGTGTCGGTAAAAGTGTAAGCGACGTTGTAAAGGTTTCTCCACCGGGAAAGGAGCTTGTTGATTAATGCTTATAACTCTCGAGTTGGAAACTCGGGGCGTGGATGTAGGGCAAGGAAAAAGAGTCCTTGTAGCCGAACCACGATAAACTATCGTGTTGTGGTTTGATCGTTTCTTTCTTTGTCTTTGCTTATTACATATTGTCTTTAGTTAGAATTGTTATTCACACGCTAAGCTTTTCAAAGAATTAAACATGTAAAGTTGTAGTTAGAATTGTTATTCACACATAAAGCTTTTCAAAGAATTAAACAAGTAAAGTTGTGTTTATATCTTTAAACAAACATAAAGTTTTTAAAGGATAATCAAGTTAAAAAGCGGTAAACTATTCAACCCCCCTTCTAGTTTTCCACAATTGGTATCAGAGCTACGTTACTCAAGATCTTTAAAATATAGTGTATTTTAAAACTTGGATCGATCCATGGATTTTGAAAATCTCAAAGAAGGGCAACCTATTCAAAACCCACCGCCATTTGAAAAAGAAAACTTTCTTGAATGGAAAAGTAATTTTGAAAACTATGTGAAATCAATTGATCAAGATCTTTGGCATATTATTTCTATTGGTAATTTCAAACCAACGAAAACAAGTTTTGAAAACCAAGATGACTATCATAAACTTGATAAAAATACTAAAGCTAAGATAATGATTTATAAAGCTTTATCAAGTATCGAATATGAAAGAGTGTATTTTTGTTAAACGGCTAATGATACTTGGAAAAATATGTTATACTTTCATCAAGAAATATGTCAAGTCAAAGATGATCAACTTGATCTCGCATATGAATTAGAAGTCTTTGAAAAATTAATAGATAGACATTTAGTTGAGATAAATACATGTGCTACTAGTTTAAATGTTTTAAATGAAGGTGTAAGTGAAGATGATTACTCATGTCGTGCTCTTAGTGGACTTGCTTACGAATCATGGAATAACATGGATGAAGATGATGTCAACCATCCGGCTTGTGATTCTCAACTAGTTAAAACATCAAGCAAGGTACATTTTGAAACCAAACACTTTTGTTTTGACACATTTATCCTAGAGTTTTCTAAACTAGAAAATGAGTCTAAACTTTTATGCAACATGGACCTAAAAACTATGTTTAACGATGAACTTTCAAAATCTCTTGTGAATAATTTTGAAAATGAAATCATATTAGAAGATAAAATGTCTAGACTTGAGAGTCATGTCGAAATTGATCTAGAATGCAAATTATGTCTAGTTTACAAACATGAAATTCAAAAACAAAATGAAAAAGGAAGAATCCTTGCTAAATTTGAAGAAAGTTCAAAAGCTCTTGAAAGCTTTTTGAAAAGTCAAAAGTCATTTAGTAATAAAACCGGATTAGGATTTAACAAAAATGCACCATCAACAAGTAAAACAAAACAAGTTGTGTTTGTGAAACCTAGAAGAAAATTGTAGGAGTAATTCTATCTCTAGTAGGAGCTCATGATAAAAGGATAAACATATCATGTTCAATACTTTTATGTATTTGTCTAACCTCCTTGGATTCATAAGTATTTGAGTTTAGCTCTTCTACGAGTCAAGATAATTTGCTTAATGATTATCTTCTTGGTGGCTAATCTATGGAGCTTAAAAGGTACACGTCTCTTCAACTTACCTTTCAGTGTTTCATGTTGATTAGCATTAAGATCTGTCATGGGTGATATTAGTAGTTTTTACTCTAAGGTGGTTATGTTGTGTAAGTAACAATAAGGATTAGATCCTTCGTGATTAAAGGATTTAGACACTACTTCTAGTAGGAGATATAAGGTGTTTTACCTCTTTAAACTTTCGGGAAAAGACACAAGTAACTCTTGAGTGAGTCTCACTTAATACTTGTCTACAAGTGAGCTAACTAAGAATCTCCTAAGTGATAAGACAACCAACACTTTTGTGATGCTTGCAAATCTAGCAAAACCACAACATTTCATTGATACTTGTAGTACAACGTCTTTTGACATTATACCTCACATTTTCAACTGTGTCTTAAATTCAACCATTATTTTGTTAAAGTTTCATATAAGACACACAAAGAAAAATAAATCATTTGAATTCATTAGGATGATTGGGAGAAAATGATTTATAAACATCTAAGATTTGCACATCAAATTTGACTCATAGTCTTATGATGTTGCATCTCTTGGACATTTACACTCATAGTGTTTTAAGTAAATGAACCCAAAGAGTCGAGGAGTCATTGAATTTAACATTCGATGAAAGACCACCTCCTTCTAAGATATCATCTTTGGTAGATGATGACTTAGTCGAAAGTCCAATATTGATAAGACAAGTAAGTCAAGATCAATAACAAGGAAGATGAACTATTAAAATTGAAAAACAACATCTTTTCGTCTTGTGTCAAACATTGAGTCAAGTAATATTGACAAGGTCATAAAAACTTGAATCATGGGTCATAGTTGTGATTAAAACAAATTTGATAAAAATTGTTTTTGGACATTAGAGTAAAGTAACAATTAAAACAAAATTGATCTTTCAAAATAGAAAATAATGAAAATCTATGAAAGACTTTTTAACAACCTAAGCAAGCTCCAAAAGCAAGGAATAATCACTCAAAGACATTCCTAGTTATTCACAAGTTCACAATGATTAAGTTCTTTATGACTTATCAAGAATGAGATTAGTGAATGCGTAGGTAAAACTAAATATAGAGAAATGTTTGGAAGTTTACTTGTTCTCACAACAAATAGATCCAACATTATGTTTAGTGTTTGTCTATGTGCTCATTTTAGAAAAGATCCTAATACAACTCTTTAGGAAGAGCTTGTTTGGATACATCAAAAGGTACTACACAACTAGGATTATGGTCTCCTAAAAGAACGGGAATAGAAACCATAGTGTATGCCAAATGGAATTATGTCAGTAATAAGTTGATAAGAAAAGCCCAAGTGGTACTTGCACTTTTATACTTACTTACCCAATGATTCTCCAAAACACGTAAGGTTCTCAAATTAGTATCGGATGGAGAAGCACATCAACAAGCTCCGCTTGAACAAGCAAATTCGTGTCAACAACGGAATTCTTTTTATCAACATTGTTATCCCTTCAACAAAGGAAGCATCAACTTCAGCGACAATTAAATCCATTATGTTCTTAATTGACATATGGTGATCCATCATCATCGCCTTGGTAAAAATGTTCATTGAGAACATCTTAACTAAGAAAGTCTTATACGTTAACCATTTTGTCAATGTTTTCACAAAACCTCTTGAATGAGAAGCATTCATCATCCCTAGGCTTAGTCAAACTCATAAGACCTAAAACCTTAGTTTTGAACATTAGGATAAAACCACAAAAATCATTACAATCCCTTTTGAATTTTTCCTGCAGTACCCACGGAACCCTCAGACCATACGGGCGGAACCCTCCCTTTGGTTCCGCCTGGTCCGCCAAATCTGCAGCATGTTTTATTTTTAATTTCAAAACCAAACACCCTCTTAACTCAATCATTCACTTTTCAAACAGCCATCACCCTCTCAAAAACACATAACCATACGAAATTTAGGGCTTTCAATCTAACCTCTTCAAATCCAATCAACTTTGTAAGTGTTATAATCATAATTGCATTTTTGATTCAAGTATAACATTCTCATTTACATTCATTAACTAGAATCTTAGGATTTATGCATAGAACTTTTTGATTCATGAAAAACTTGGTTGCTAACCAATCATGTCTTCCATTAGTTAAGAATTGTATCCTTTTTGTTGTTATTTTGATTTGCCAAACACACCAAGTGCATTGTCTTTCAAAAATTACAATCCACAACTAGAACATAACTCTTCACCACATTGTTAAAACAAATGAAAAAAGTTATTGAAACATCACGTGCATATTGTCTCTTGAATGCTAAAGGGGATACGTAACTAATATGTATTTTCGGGTACATTCAATCGAAGACACATTCAATTAGGAGAGTCTTGGTTATCTTTTGTTTTTAAAACAAAATTTGCATAACAAAACAATTTAGGCATCAAAATGAGTCAAGATAACTAAGTCTCCACATTGTTTGCATATAGGAACACATTAGAACATCCACATTGTTAAAAGTCATTAACATAAAATTTTGTATTTTCTAGGAATCAACATGCCTCCCGCAAATTTCTCCGATCACAAGGAAACCCTTAAGTACTTACCCAAACACCATAGGACCAAAGGTCTTACTAAAGATCAAGTTGAAACCTTTAAGAGTCTAGAAAAACGCTATGTTCATGAAGGAAGAACCATTGATCCATCCTTCCTAGAGGGAACATCCATTCGCCAAAACTTTGCCGCAATCAACTTTGATTGCCTTCTAGACATCGATGAGCAAATTTGCCCTAGGTTCATCTTAGAATTCTATGCAACCTTAACCCTTTACTTCAATGACGATGGTGAATTCTCACTAACCTTTAAAACAAATCAAATACCAAACATCATATCCTTGAAAGATTTTGCAACAATTCTTGGTGTCCCTAATGTTGGTACATGTCTCTACACGGATAAGTGGCCTCTTTCTAGTCTTGACTCCATTGAGCGTTTTCATCCATACGACACTCCTCTTGCGAATAAGGAAGCAATTCGTGAGCATCTATTTGTTAGAACCTTAACAACTAGGAAGAATCGTTCGGGTAAAGAAGTAGATAAGGACCCTTTTGGTATGGAAATCAATGAGCTCAAACCACAATTTAAGAAATGGGAAGAAATTCTTAGAGCCAACGTTATAAGTTCCATAGGAAATAGAGATCATGTCAACACATGTCTTACCTACATGCTCTATAGCATTTCCACCGGTCAACCTTTTAACTTAGCCTATTACCTCGCCAAAAGAATGGCCGACATACTCTTGGTAGGAACAATCGCTCTTCCTTACGGAATGCTTCTCACCCACCTCTTTAGAGCAATCTCACCCATTCCTCCTAATGATAATGGAATGTGCCTTGACTATTCTCTCGTTCCTCACATCTTCGTCCCTCTAAGTGATAAACGAGTTTTCAAAGCTAAGGGCTAACGTACTCGCTCACCTTCACCATCATCATCATCATCCGACATGAGCGAGGACGATAAACTTCCTAACTCTAAGTTACCTCCTTTAGACTACCTTCAAGAACTCCCCGTCATTGACAATGCATCCGAAGAGTTCAAGCAAACCAAAGGAATTTTCAAGTGCTTCGGAAGGTACCTAAGCAAGCTCAATAAGAAGATAGACCGGTTGTAAGAAGCGTGATTAAGGAGTGTTTGGCTTATGAAGGTTTTAGAACCTTGTATGTGTTAAACTATGTGATTTGTATTGTTTTTCACGTTCATGCTTTATTACGTTTATCGGATTATGTTTTGTATGAGATTTTATGCATAATCACAATATTTGAGTTGTTTGTCAATTTTTATGCTTATAGTAAATTTCACTAAGTTTAGTGAAAATCGCTAACCCCCGGTTAAAGTCCTATGACATGAATGTCTACATGCCAAATTTTTGCATTTCCTAATCAGACATATAATAAATTTTCATTTTTAAGAGTTTTCGAAAAATTTGAAAATTGTCTCGCGGGTCAAATTAGTGGACTATCTGATTTTTCAGACCTGGCGGATCTGGCGGCACCCTCAAATGGGTTCCGCCAGTGTAATTTCTGGGCAACCCAGAAATGGCCCAACGGACCAGACGGAACCCAAAACAGGGTTTCGCCTGTGTATCGCGAGGGTTCCGCCAGTCACCTGCAGAAAATTTTTGTCATTTTTCTTAAGTTCAAAACTTGTAAAGTGTCAAACCATTATCTTTAGTGAGAAACATCTTCCCTTAACTCCAATAACCATATTAGGACAACTCTCACTCACTAAAACAATTAGGAAGTTACTTCCTGCCAAAAATTCAAATTCAAACATAACTAACCCAAGGAACCCTTTTAAAGGATCCTTCAAACCATTAAAACATTTTCAACCAAATCACTTCCCATGATCACAAAAGCATTGAGTGCATATGTTGGTCTTTCACTCCACCCTATTCCATTGGATTGACATCCAATGATTTGACATGTTCATGAAAATTTTCTAAATCATTTGAAACCTCAATCTTTGAATGGTAGAACATCAAATCCAAACACCCATTTCAACATCTCTTCCACTATATAAATTTGAAAGTGTTGCAATAACTCAAATCACACCATCACCATCAAAATTTCTTCTCTCAAAACCTCAAAACCACACATTTGAAATGACTAAATCCAACACCTCATCCGAGTCATCAAAATCTTTGGCAAAAACCACTAGGATTAGTGTTAAACCTTGTTGCTTCAACAAAACCGTCAAGTCAAGCTCATCATCTTCAAGTGATGTTTTACTTAACGTTTCTTCACCTATCCAAGATTTCCTTAACCTTACTACCTCAACACCATCTTCAATACCTTGCAACACCAACGTGACCACTGTTCAAGATTTCCTCAATCTTGCTACTCCAACATCCTCTCCCAAACATGGCAATACAAACATACACACTTTTCTACCATCAACCAAAACATCAAGTGCTTCAACATTGTAACAAACTCAACCATCAAAAACTCCATCACCTCAATCACCAACACTTACACCAATGGAACTTCTCCATACACCACCAACCTCACCACATCCACTACTTGAAAACTTTAGAAGACCTATCACCTAAATCATAAAGCCCTCCATCTTTGTCACTCTTTGACACCATTGCTCAAATGGAAACCCAACAACAACCAAGTGAGCAATTAGACGATGAAGCCCATCAACCATCATTGGTAGAACGGTTGGCTTGCCGTTATGCTAGACCCTCAATTTTTCCAAATGATCAAGGTCATACACACCTACAATCATTTGTGTTTCTCCCCATGGTAATCCTTCCGGAGAACCAAGCTTCCTTCACTTTGTTCAACAACAACAACCACAACAACAACTACCACCACCACAAGAACCTTCCTAACACTTTGAATCTCTATTTTCTTCGTATAAGAAAATAGAAGCATCTCAATGATCTTCCACCAAGACCAACAAAACCACCACCTTTCACAAATGAAAAACCAAGGTCATTGCTTGACCAAAATGAGTCTTTTGACCACAACAAACCACCACAACAAGAGTATCACCACCCAAAACTATTGTTGTTTCACCCTATCTACAAAGACATCCATGGTCCTATAACCAATGAAATGAAGTTTATCCTAAACCACATTTTGGATCGTCTCAAGTTTAGAGTCTCCAAAATGAAACAAAACCGTTTCTTTTGGAAAATGATTCTCATTAAAACCAACAAACCAAGTTTAGAGCACCAACACCATCTCAAGTTTAGAGTCTCCAAAATGAAACAAAATTGTTTCGTTTGGAAAATGTTTCTCATTAAAACCAACAAACCAAGTTTGGAGCACCAAAACCACCTCAAGTTTAGAGCACCGACATCAAAACCAACAAACCAAAACCATTTCACCTCCACAACATTCAAAACGAAACCCGCTACACCCTCCAACACACATTTTTATCCTTAAACAACCTTAGCCTTGTTTTTAGAAAATGTTTCTCATTAAGGAAAATGATGGTTTCCTATTATCTTTGGAGGATTTTATGTTCTTAGTTTCTTTTTATTTTCCTTTTATTTTTTGAAGTATGATGTTTTCTTCCTAACTTCTTGTCTTTGACTTTCTAAAAGTCAAATTTTACATGAAATGAATTTCATTCTACTACAAGGTTTGCATTGTTTGTTGACCATTTAGGTATAATGAGTAAACTATACCTCGCTATGGTAGCATACATATATCTTGTGTTTTAGAAACTAACCTTTCTTTTTGTAGGATCATTATCCATGTTTTCTTTCCTTGATACTCCATTTAGGGGAGTAATATTCAAGGGGGAGCATGAGTATTGCATTATTCCGCTTCACAACTCTTAGTTGTGTTTTAGACATGAAATGCTTTCATGACTTATATTGTGCGGCAACTAACATTTTTTTGTAGGTTCAAAATCCATGTCTCCTCTCTTGGCACTCCATTTAGGGGGAGTATCGTCCATGGGGGAGCAAGTCCATACTTCCGCTTCGCTACTATTCTTTTTGTTTTGACAAAAAGGGGGAGAATTTATATATAAACTTGTTTCTTTTTTTCTCCTAACTTTTGCATGTCACATCATCTTAGCAAAAACAAGTTTTAATACTAACTTTATAAGACTTAACACTAAAACTAGTGGCTTACTTATAAATAAAGTTTATGTTTTGTCATCAACAAAAAGGGGGAGATTGTTAATACAAATATCGCCTAAAAACATTATTTATATTTTACGATCTTTGCTAAGTTTTGTTAATGACAAAGTATGAACTTTAGCTAATAGTAAATCATCACTTTAGTGTTTAAGTCTTGTTTAAACTAAGGTTTACATTTCCTTTTAAACAAAACATTATTTTTATTTCTTTAATTAGAAAGTGTCTTGTCACATCATTCATTTATGGCAAGCTTGTGTATTTGACTTGCCATAACATTTTACACAGTTTTGGAAGCTTTCTAAATTGGATTTAATGTGTTTGACTAGTTGTTGTTGATGTGACTTTGGTTGGTTTATGTTATTTATTGTAAAACCTACTGCAAGCCTGGCGGAACCCTGGGGGTACACGGGCGGAACCCTCATCCGCCAGACCTGCTGTTTGTTTTACTATAAATATCAAGTCACTTGTTTGTTTTGAGCTATCACTTAGGACATATATTTTTATATACTCTCTCAACTAACTCATTAATATTTGACTTGTGTGATCCTCTTATGTAGCAAGGGAATTCACAAGATCATTCAAGAAGTTACAAGCTTCAACTCTAAAGTTGCAAGACTTGTTAGCTTTGTTATGTATAAGCTTTGGTAGTTTATACTTCATTTTTATCATGTGTGTAGAAGTGATCGGTTAGTATTTTAGGCCTCAAAATACATAGTGTGTCGGGAGTTGTTGTACCCTTGTAAAAGAACTAACGAGAGTGGTTGTACCCTTGGTAAAGAACTCGACATGTAGCTTAGTGTCGGTAAAAGTATAAGCGACGATGGGAGTGGTTGTACCCGTGTAAAAGAACTCGACATCTAGCTTAGTGTCGGTAAAAGTGTAAGCGACGTTGTAAAGGTTTCTCCACCGGGAAAGGAGCTTGTTAATTAGTGCTTATAACTCTCGAGTTGGAAACTCGGGGCGTGGATGTAAGGCAAAGAAAAAGAGTCCTTGTAGCCGAACCACGATAAACTATCGAGTTGTGGTTTGATCGTTTCTTTCTTTGTCTTTGCTTATTACATATTGTCTTTAGTTAGAATTGTTATTCATACGCTAAGCTTTTCAAAGAATTAAACATGTAAAGTTGTAGTTAGAATTGTTATTCACACATAAAGCTTTTCAAAGAATTAAACAAGTAAAGTTGTGTTTATATCTTTAAACAAACATAAAGTTTTTAAAGGATAATCAAGTTAAAAAGCGGTAAACTATTCAACCCCCCTTCTAGTTTTCCACAGATGATTTACTTTTTCACCAGTCTTGCTATTAATTCATCAAAATTTTCTTAACGGTAATCACAAAATCAAATCATTAATTAAGTAAAAAAAATAAGATGTAATGAAAAATATCTGAAGACTTCTTAAAGTTAGAAAGATATCACAAATTTTTAGATTGACCTAAATTAGATTGTATCATGGGAAGAATTCTTACATCTTTTAATAGACCTAAAGAACACTTTGGAACTCTTTCATGAGTATTAGAAGAAACGAAAATGGTCATTGGTCATGTTGGTGATTTTAGCATCGTCTAGGAATATTCATATATAACGCAAAGGCATATATTTCAACCCAAGAATTTCCAAGGCGTTCAATCAATTTACCGTTGATTCCAAGCTAACTAAAGTCCCACTTAGAGGTAGAAGTTCTACTCGTATTACTAAAGACATAAAAAGATGAGTAACTTAGGCTGAAGTACATTCAATTCATTGGACAAGTTTGTGTTTTTAATGTTCCTTTACCACATTAACTTTCAGATATTTTCACTAAAGGATTACCTTCGTAGTTGTTCTTCAAGTTTAGGTGACCATTCAGGTGCCTCCATGTTCGTACTTCGAGGGGTATGTTAAACATTATATCTTTAATGTAGTGTTTATTACTTTTATATGGATGCAATATGTAACATTATACCTTTTGATTGTTTATTTATTCAATGAGAAGACATAGCCAAACCCTAACGGGTATTCTTTAATTCACTATCAGTAAAAGGAGCACATTCTAATTTCTCCCAAATATCTTGAATTTTGGGCAAGGACTTTGCCAAGCAGATATTTCATATTCAGAACATTATCCTCTTTTGCTAGAAACTAATTCGAAAGATTTTGGCCCCGTTATCTTTGATTTTTATGATGTTTGGCTCGAAATTGACCGTTAAATCAAGTTGTAGTTTTGACTTTGAACAAAGTACTCATTCATTCTCACCTAAACGTTTCTTTTTTGCAGAAAACTTAGGGTGCATTTGATATGCTTTTATTAATCACAATCGGTATGACTTTGAGTATAAAGTGGGTCTTACTGACATCGAAATAAAAAAAAAAAAAAACCCTAATATTTTCTCTCTCAAACGGCGGCAAAGGAGAAAACTTATATCCCTATATCACTATTGATCTGATCAAGTTTTCTACCTTTATATATTATATGAGCTTTGCTCGTGATTGGTCTAATTGTTCTCTATAACAATTATCTATTATATGATCTAGGGCCCTACTGATTTGATCTATTGTTAGTGGCTTTTGTTCTTTAACCAACCGTATTTATTTTATTGTGGTTTCTTGTGCATACACCTTAACGATTTTATTATCGTTTATTAATTATCTGAACCAAACTGCTGTTGGTTTGTGCATCTGGTTTTGGTCGTTGGTTGTTGCTGTTAAAGATTATTAATCTTACCTGTTACGATCAGTATGATGAGAGGTTAGTCATTGGTGCTTCATGCGTTAAAACCCTAACACTGTGTTAGGGTTTTCTTTCTTTGTTATTGGTTATTGCTGCATGCTGTTTGCGTTTTTTTGTGAGTGGTTTTGGTATTGTACGTGGGGTTTGAGAGATGGAGAAAGGTTTTCTGAATAGTAATAGTGCGTCCAAATCTAATAAAAGTTGTGGTAAATTGCCGGGTGGTAGTGATACTACGGGTAAGGGTCCTTTATCTAGTGTGGCCGATCATACTAGAATGTTGAACGAAGACCGTATGAGTAAACCATTGGGTGGAAGTGGTGCAACGAGTATGGGTGGGAATGGTGAAAAGGGTCATGAGCCTATTATTACCGATTGGACAGTTGATGATGGCGATGTTAATTTGTCTACACTGGTGGACCGGAATGTGCATGTTACACCCATGCATAGGGTTGATGTCGAGAGTATTGATGTGACGTGTGTTGGTACGGGTAACACGGATCCAATGGTTGCTTCTACTTCGACGAATGATAAGGCTACTAATGATGGTAGTGTTAAGTCTAATGAGCATGTGGGTTCCGGATCGGTTCCAAAGGTAGATTATCCTATTTCTTATGCAAATATCATTAATGCTACTCGTATGGTTCCAAAAGTGAATTTTAGAGCATTGGTCAATGAGGATCGTGCGGATAATCATGACACAATGTTGCCTATGACTGCTATGACGAAGGTCTTAAGTCGGTATGATAACACACTTGTTGGTTACTTTCTTGGTAAGACCATTGCTTTTCCTTTAGTTAAGAATTATGTTACTAATACATGGGAAAAATTTGGATTGCAAAAGCTGATGAAGAATGGTGATGGTGTGTTTCTTTTTAAGTTTACTACCAAGGAAGGTGTGGATCGTGTTCTGGATTGAGGTCCTTGGATTATTCGTAACTCGCCTATTATTCTAAATAAATGGACTCCCAGTTTATCCCTTAATAGGAATGAGGTAAACAAGGTACCGGTATGGATTAAAATGCATAAGGTTCCTTTGGTTGCTTATTCTGAGGATGGTTTGAGCTTGATTGCTACGCAAGTAGGGAAACCTATTATGTTGGATGCTTTTACAAGCTCTATGTGTGTCGAGTCTTGGGGCCGTATTAGTTTTGCTCGTGCTTTAGTTGAATTAAGCGCAAATTCAGAACTAAAAAGCAAGGTTACAATGGCAATTCCAAATTTAGAAGGTAATGGTTTTACTACTAAAATTATTAATGCCGAATATGAATGGAAACCTCCTCATTGCGATAAATGTAAATTTTTTGGACATGGTTTAATTGAATGCCCAAATCGTGCTAAGGAGGTTGTTCGTAGTAATACTAATGTGGCAGCAAAGGCTTCTGAAGCTTCTACTACTTTGGAAAAGACGGACGATGGTTTCATTGAGGCAACGAATCGTAAGAGTAAGGGGAAGAATGTGGCTGCTCCTTCTAGGCCTATTGGGGGAGTTCAACTTAATAAGCCTAAACCAAAATTTTGGAGACCTGTCTCAAAGAAACCAGTTGCTACAAAAGAGAAACTCACCAATGAGGCAAGTACGAGTAGGAAGGTTATTGCTACATCGAACCCATTTGATGCTCTTAATATGGCCGATACTGATGATAATGGTATTCCTTTTGCAACAAATATTTCTCCAAATGATGGGGCTGATTTGGAGGTTTGTAGTACAAAGGATACTAAAGTGGCTGAAGAAGATAGTGATGATGAGGTTCTTGATTGCCAAAATGATATGGCTAGTTTTTTAGCATCTGATATACCTGCTGTTGCTAGTTCTTCTAAGGGTGGGAATGGAAGTACTACTCCTATTGTTGAAAAAATTAAGAAGTTTGAAAAGCTAATTATTGAAGGTAAAGTTACTCTTGTAGATGATGATGGTAAACCTCTTAAAAAGGTTGTTTCTTCAACTAAGGTGGGTAACCCATTCTTTAAGGTGGGCAATGTGGTAGTTTCTGATAGTGACGATGATGAAGTTTTTGATGATCATATTGGGACGTTGTATTCTGAAAGTGGAGGTAAGGAGCAGAGTCTATATGATCAATGGAAAGCGGATACGGGTGACGACAACAATTATGATGATGATGATTTTGGCCTCTCTCCTGCACATTTAAAGGCTGCTGGAATTCAAGATTTTTGTCTTACCTAGTGTTTTTTTTTTTTTTTTTTTTTTTTTTTTTTTTTTTTTTTATGCATAAAATTTCTGGTGTATCTTATTTTATGCTGGTTTTGGTTTGGTGGTCTTGTTGGTGTAGCTAGTTGTCATTTATGGCCTGTCATAAATGATTTAGTGGTTGTGTCAAGCGCTTGCTTGCTGTTAATGTTGTACTTCAGCCACATTCTATTATACTTAAACGTTTTTTGGAGTAATATATTTTACCGGGTGAAATGCCCTTTACCCAAAAGTGGGTTTTACAGGTATGATAGTCTATAGGAGGCAAGCGAGTGGGGTATGGAGTATGCTTTATATTTGAGTATCATAACATTTTTTTTGATTCAAAGTAGTAAAACAAACATGTTATTTCAGAATGAAAGTATACCCTCATTCCGATTACCATATACCAAACGCACCCTTAAAGCAATAAAAGTAGCATTAAGGAATTGGGAATCATTGTCAAGTGCAAAATCCAATTTTGTGAAACAACACGAGGAACTTGATTAGAAAGCTCATCGTGATTAGGGGTGTAAACGAGTCGAGTCGAGCCGAGTATTGACATGCTCGAGCTCGGCTCGTTTAAAATCTAGTCGAGTCGAGTATTTTTCGAGTCGATCTCGAGTTGTTCACGAGTTGTCTCGGCTCAATTACACCCCTATTTATATATATATATATATATATATATATATATATATATATATATATATATATATATATATATATATATATATATATATATATTGGGGTGTAAATGTGTAATCGAGTCGAGTCGAGTAGCTCGCGAGTTGTCTCGGCTTATTTAAAATCGAGTCGAATCGAGTATTTTTCGAGTCGATCTCGAGTTGCTCGCGAGTTGTCTTAGCTCGTTTACACCCCTAATCGTGATTCAAATGAAAACGCCTACTAAACGGCCAAACGGGTCACAAGAATACCCCCTATTTTTTTACTTGTGGCAAAATTAGCCTTTGTCTTTACTTCTTTATGCATATATATGGTCTAGTCTTGGTATTTTTAACGAAGTTTTGCTTAGTTGTTGTCCATGTATGATCTTTTTGTCTTCATATGCATTATCCTGCGTATGGATGAAGAGCCTTTTAAGAATGGCTAGAAACGTCATTATAGCGTGTTAGTGATGTCATAATAAGCCCCACGAGTTTATGGGTAGTGCCGTAGTGATGGTGTAGCTATCACCAAATCCTTGTTAGGGAATTATAGAAACCAGAACATGCTAAATTAATTTTAAAAACAGAAAGTCCTAAAAAGGTTAAATAAAGTGTGTTATGGGGACCTAAGTTGCCATGCGTGTGAGCACTATATACATCCAAAAAACTTAAAATAAATAAAAAAAAAAGGTGACAAAAAAATATTTTTAAGTTAGAACATACATGGTCAATTTGGGAAGACAATAGCAGCCATCGAAGTGACCTCACGACGAGAAAAGTGAACTTTGTTTACTCAGTTTTTATAATCATTAGATTCACGAACTTATACCAGTATGGTCGACATTTAATTTATTTTCAAAAATTAACTGTTTCAAAGGAAGTATATATTAAGAGAAATGCTGATTTATTATTAGTAGTATTAGCATGTTATATTTATTATGCATGATTCAAGTGAACCCCTTTTACTACTTTGAAGCAGGTTATTTGTTATGTTCGAAGTACTTTTCATCAGTGTTGAAAAACAAGAGTTACAACACCTAGTAATCCTTTTGTGGTGGACAACACCTCGTAATCGGCGATTATGATTACTCGCTACAAGATCAATTACTAATTACTAGCTGATTAAATATAATCGGTTATAGATTTATGAACAATTCTACGGTACTAACATGTGACACATATAATTTCAAAATTTATATTATAAAAGTTCTGATCGTATCAATCCCTGATTACTCCTTATATAGACAGATTAAAAAAATTAAAGTAAAGTAACTCCCAATACTGTTTTTCATGAGTTATGGGTTTCAATACTGTCTTTCACTGTGTATGGGGGAGGTTGAGACATAGACAACCTTACCTATACGTAAAATAGAAAGGCTGCTTCCGGTTCTACCAAAGATAAAAAAGGATCTCCGGCCTAGCAAGGATTGAGTATTGAACCATTGACCTCTGTTTCAAGAGGCAAAAGTGTTAACCACTTTATCTAACCTTGCTCTTCCTTATCTAGGCAGATTACAACCTTAATTTTGATTATGGTCTACCTTTATTTGCTTATTATATGTCAACTCACAGTTTATTCGGCTGCCGACTTGTCGAGTGTCCCACTACTCTTAGCTAGGTTTACATTGGGTCGTTTGTTCCTTGGCGACAACCTCTTGTCTTAGTACCCTAAGCGCGTCAAGCCGCCAACACACTATTTCATGGATCAGTGCGGAAGCTGAGTACTTTAGTCTATTGTGAGAACATGAGTGTTGTCCACTTCCTAACCAACAAATCAACCACATTTTAAGGACAAGGCGGCTACCAAGTTCGACTCTTTCATGTCCATTTTGGAAACTAGCACGTAATCTTCTCCAAAAGACTTTTTTGTCTTCTATGTGTTGATTTTTGTTTCAATTTGAATATTTAGAGCTCTCCAGTTTTACGTGCGTATGTTTATTAGCGGTTATAATTACTAATATGTACTATGGTTTAGCCCAATATGATATTTGTGAGGAAGGCAACTAACACTCTATGTCTCATACTAAAAATCCTTAAACCAAAATAAACTTAATAAGACTGAAATAAAGCAATAATTTATTGGTTAGTGTCATCCAAAAAGTTTCCTACATAATTATAATTCTTTTAAATTGTGCCATTTTTGCCTATAAACGATTATTTTGGGACAAATGGGAGTATTAAGGTTTTCCTTATATACATACATTTGTAATACATAAGTTATGGTTCAAATTTCAAACCACAACCTTTGTTATACACTCATATTGCTTAAGTTTAACTGAATTGAGAGAGACAAGCTCATCTTTCTTTAATAGTCATTGCAAAAAAGTGATGGGCACTACTGCACTTAGTCGTAGAAAAAATTCTGTAAAGTCTTATCTCGATTCTTTTTTTAATATAGAGGAAAGGTTTTTATCTTTAAAAAAGTGTTACAAATTTAGAAAACGTGTTTAAATTACATTTTTTAGAAAATTGAAAAGAGCAAGAGAGTGTTTAAGGGAAAGAAAAACATAGAAAAGAGTAAATAGCTCTTTTCAAAGTTTGTTTTTATTTGGGTATGGCGAGTCTCAAAAGTGAGGTTTTGCCTTAAGTGACTAGTGAGCAGGTTTTTTGGTGTGTGCGTGATAAGGAAGTAAAAGGGAAAAATGATGATGTGTCATGACGTGCATCACTTTTTGGATTTTACTTGGATGACTACACCCAATGCTCTAAGTTTTTATTTTTTTAACACGCTCAGAAATCAACATAAGCCACATTGCGTTTTGTGGGGTGATTTGGATACTCATATTTTTTTATTAGGACACTCAACTGTATAAGCAGTTAGAACACACTGTCAACATTGTATAAGTATGTAATACACATAATAAAATATCTTAATCAAAAGTATAAGTGTGCAAATTAATTCTTTTATATTTTATAGAAACAATATATATTGTCACAATATCAATTGTAAAAATACTTTTAGTAATCTGTTTAACTAGAAAGCTATTGGGTAGTTAAAATTATTCTATATGATCAACTTTTTCTTGAACGATATATGGGCTATGTTTGGCAAAAGTAGTTGTGAGCAGTAGCAGTGAACAGTAGCAGTGAGTTGTGAGCAGTAGCTGTAAGCAGTTGCCAAAAAAGCTCACAGCTTCATAAATAAGCATTAGGAAAATGAGCTTTCCTAAAAAATAGCAAAGCCCACAGCTCTCATGACAAACGAACACTAAAAATAAAAAAGCTCATTGTTCACCGCTCTTTGCCTAAAAAAGCTCCAAAAAGCTTTGTGCCAAACATAGCAATGATCAACTAATAAAATAGTAAATGCAACTAGTAAAAGATGGAACTGGGCCCACTTATTATTAGAGCATCTTTGAGGGGCTTTGTTAGGCTAGCCAATGGTGGTTACAATAAAATTCAGCGACGGAATTTGAATATTTAGTTTAATGATGAATTTATTTTGGAGGGACCAAATTATATATTTGTTTGTATTATCAACTAAATTACCCTTAAAATTTATAAAATTTACACTAGTCGTCGCAACTTTTGTTGGGGCCGGGACCCTCCCATGCCCCTTAAAAGATCTGCCCTTGATAGGATTGAATACATCAGTTGCACATCAACTTTTTTTCTTTACAATAATTTCATCGCCAACTTAGTGTAATAAGAAGACCGAAGACACTATCAAAGACATACCCCACTAATTATTTAATAAAAACACCACACACATGTATATTTCACACGACTCGATCTTATTTTCAATCGAGTTCTTGCAAAATAGCAGGTTGGACGCGTCGAGTGGGGAGGTTGTAATGGGGTAGACGAGTTCTTTTTGTTGGTCAACTGAATGTCACGACCATCCATTACGGATGGTCTTAGATAGCATAAGGAACATCATGTATGTGATTGTCATATCTTTTGTTCTGCTTTGGTCAACAAAATCCAAAGTTCCAAACACCACTTCATATAACGAGAGGACAACCAAAGCCCCCAGTCAAAGACAAATTTTGAAGTCCATGATACTTTTAATTCTTAATGAAACAAAAACAAACTCTCTTACTAAAGTTAGAAAGTAGAAGTTGGGCTAAGTGGCTAAATGGTCCTAAAATCAACCAATTGAACGGTCTTAATCGACTAAAAACATATCCCTCAAGATTTTAGTGGTCCTCTATTCACATTTTCATCTCATTGCACATCATATTTTACACAAATATTTATTCTTACGCTGAAGCTAGGTATCATAACAGACATCCAGGACAAGGCTAACATATGTTGCTTGTATTGTTACAGTTTGGAGCGTAATATAGCACATGAGGTCCGAACCTCTCAACTCTCAACAATGATACAGTTCATTGTTGCGACTAAAGAAAAAGTCAAATGGTATATTTGGTAAAATGGGTTGGATATGGATCATACATTTTTATAAAGCTGTTTGTCGAATTATTAGGAGCAGAAACTTATTAATGTAAAATCGCATGAAAATACATCAAATTTAATTTAGATATATTTCCAACTTTTATGTGATAATTCACTATATTTTGAAGGGTAGTTAAGTAATTTGATTAACTATAAGCCTTTATAAACCCGTTTCAACTGACTAGACTTATATAGACTTATTTTAAAATCTCAAGCGTCTATAAACCCCGCATCATAATCTTTTGATATGATTTATAAAAGCTTTATAATCTTTTGTGATAAACAAGCTTATTTTAAAATCTCAAGCGTCTATAAACCCCGCATCAAACAAAAAATTAACATCACAAAGTTACTCATTATTTATCTTAGATACTTCGACTAAGATGTAATTACAAACTATATTATCAATATCAATAAATAAATAAAAAAAAAAAAAAAAAAAAAAAAAAAAAAAGAGAAATACAAATTGCATTATGCTATTGTTTATGATGTGCTGAAAATTAAAAAAAATAAATAAATAAAAAATAAAAGGAAAAAACTCAA
This sequence comes from Artemisia argyi, assembly GCA_030686995.1. Classification (NCBI taxonomy): domain Eukaryota; kingdom Viridiplantae; phylum Streptophyta; class Magnoliopsida; order Asterales; family Asteraceae; genus Artemisia; species Artemisia argyi. The sequence continues at coordinate 33,456,088 of CM060683.1, forward strand.
TTTATCCATTTGATGAAAGCCCACACTGATGGGCTGAGGAAAGAAAAAGGGTGGAGAATCCGATCTTAGGGCTTAGGCGGGCGCATACGTGAACAGGGCTTCAATTAAAGGTTTAAGCTTGGTTATTTAAACTGATCTTAGGCGGGCACCCTTTTTAAGCGGGCCATAAACTTTCTTGAGTCTTGAAATTGCTTACCTGCCGGCCTTTCAATAATGAACCGATTCAAATCTCGGTCTATTTGGTTGTTAGCTATATCTTTTATATAATAAACAAAATCGTTAGTGGGTACTTCGGAAAAAAGAATATTCCTTATTAAGTAATATTTTAATTATTATTTTTTAATTTAAAATTTTAAAAATTTGTTTTGTTGATATACTACATAAGTAGAAGATAATTACAAAAAATATAAATAAGATGCAATACTATATATATAAAAAAATATAGATAAGATGCAACTAACAACAGGATTAAATTTTTTAAATTATTATCTTTAGTAATAAACAAATATAATTAAAAATCATAAATCAAACAAAAAAAAGATTAAATTATTTGTTTTTTAAGAAATAAAAAAAACCCCGCGCGTGCGCGGATATTATAACTAGTATAACTATATTTAAGATGGGTTGAAAAGTAAAACAAGCTTCTTTAATAATAAACAAATATAATTCAAAATCATAAATCAAATAAAAATTGGGATATTGCTTAAGAAAATGTATTTAACTGAAAAGTAAAACAAGCTTCTTTTAACACTTCAATCTTATGTTAAACCTTAGGCAAAGACAAAATTGGGATATTGCAAAATTTTATAAGAAAATAAGAAGTATGAAAATCTTTTAGTTCTCGCTTCATTATATTTAAACATATTCAAGTAGAAACAAATTACAAGATGATATATTTTTAAAAGTTATTTGTTTGAGTTACGGGGTATTCAATTTTTGCCTCTAATTAGCGAACTAAGTGGATATACGATCGTAAAACACTGGATATGTTATCATATAACAATACAAATGGATCTTACCCAAGGCAGACGTTTGCAGAGAACGTGACCGAATGTTTTGAAACAACAAAATTATATTAAAGGAATCTACAGGAAGCTAGAGCAAAAAGATGAATAACAATAAAACTTAAATTTCAATTTTTTTACTGGTATGATGTTGTTATCATCTCGGATGATGATGAAGACTTGCCAACGTCAATTGTTAAACGTTACACAAAACACTTGAACCGCAATATCTCAACTATAACTATTTGCCACTATAAAATTCATTCATTATGTACGGGTACACGTTTAGTTAAAATAAAATATATTATGGATTGTGAAAAGGTGATTTGATACTGTAAAAAGCTTATTGTTATTCATCAAGATCCTAAATGGGTTCGCTATATGTGTTGACTGTATTTATCCAACACAATGGATTGAAATTATCTTTTGTTGCTTGTAGTTAACATCTCAATCAGTTAACTTCAAAATATTCTTTCTTCTAGTGCCTCATGACATTCATTGTTAAAAAAAAATGGTGTATCGTATTTCTATCATATATGTTCTTGCCTTCTTGGATGTTAATAAAATCGGTCCCGGTTGACCAAAATTGCATTACGGAGTACGACTTTATATTAGCAGTGATAGAAAAGGATAGGAAAATTCATACCTACTATAGTGAAGACCATAAAGTCATCCTGGATAGCTTTGAAGAGATTCCTTATGTTGTTCCATGGCAAAATCGAATTTACAAAGGGACATCATAAATTTAGAAACTATTTTTTCAACAAAAAAGATGTTGCATAAATCTTTTTGTACTAATGTACATCTTAGAAGTTTCAAAACTAGTTATAATACCCGCGCACGCGCGGATTTTTTTTTAATTTTTTGAATCATATTTTTTATTTACTAAAAATAAATAATTTAATCTTTGTTTTGTTTGATTTATGATGTTTAATTATAGTTTTTTAATATTAAAGATAATTATTTAAAAATTTTAATCCTATTATTAATTGTATCTTATCAATATTTTTTGTATTTATCTTCTACTTGTTTTATGGATAAATATAAAATGTTGCCTAATAAGAAAATAATTTTTTTTAAATACAATTATTACTAAATAAGGTATGAATTAATTTTTTTGAAATGAAAAATTTTCAATAAAGGTTTTGTTTTATTATATAAAAGATTATAAGGTTTTTAGTATAAGTTTTACATAATACGGAAAAGGGGCCTCAATCCACATTATAAAATGGGTTTAAAAAACGAGTAGCCCACACAGCCCTGATTATTGGTATCAGTCATGGATCAAACGTTAAATCTTGGGCCTTAAAGTAATGGAATCGTTTGCCAAATATGTAGCAAACTATAACTTCTTGAAAGAAGTAACAAAAACGAATGTGCAAAAACTCTATTAATCAAAAAATAGTTAGAGATTTTCTTAAGTTATTATGAACATTACGCAGTAATATTCTTTTACAAACAAAACTATAGCGTATACTATAGGAATCAATATTTTTTTTGTTTGTTTTTTAAGACTAGTTATATTCATACTAACTTTAGAGAATAAAAAATTATAAATAGTCATTATTTCACTACAATAGATGTCCAACTTAATATTTTAATTTATCCCGATATAAATGTTATTTTTTATTACAACCAATAAGATAACAAATCTAAAATAAAATTAAGATAACTTGTTTTGAATCTCACTATTTTTTAAAACTGTGTTTCATTAGCAAAGTATACATTTATTTTATATAAGGGAAAAATGGTTACTATGTAAGAGAGTTTATATAATTATCATCACATGAACATTCAGGTAATACGTAAACAAAATATTATCATTATAATTTTACATAACGACAGAAGAAATTAAAATAAAAATAATTTATAAACACAAGTGCATCAAATTGAAATGCATAAAATTCACATTTGGGTGTAAATGTCACACAAGCACGATTGATCTAACAAAATTCAAGCCCTGTAATGCCTGAAGACATCGTACAACGATATCCAACAAACACAAAACAAGGAAAAATCATTATCTCACACGATCTAACAAAATAAAACAAATGTCGATACTTCACATTTGGCAACGTCACCTTCTGTCATTGTTACTGACATTGAATATGTTATACGTTGCAATAAAAGAATATTAAATACAAAACCAACAACCTCATGTGAAAGTGTCAATGCAGTTTTGAAAACTATGGGTTCTCTGATCATTTATAGTGTATGGATGGCAAAGATAATGAAGTTAACGCCATTATTGGCAGTTCTGGTGTTATCATCCAATGATCATTGCTTCTCTAAACATCATTGGAGTTGGCACCGGTCCAAACAAAAAATTGGTGTGAGAGCTTCAATATGAAAACAAATTTAACTTCGTTGGGTTACAAGAGCCAAAATCCTCTTTAGACCAATAACAACTTTATCTACTCCATGCAAGGAGATCAAAATTGTGACTTTGCTATAAAGAAAGCAGACGGAGCATAAGGTGGGACTATTGCCATTTGGTATGTTTTTAAAACACAAGGTTATGAAGAATATAGACGGCAAGAATAATTGTATAATGTTTGCTTTATTGCTTGATGATCACAATTACAATGAGAGAACCAATATTTATGGATTATACAAAGAGCTTATTTAGGGTAAATACTAATTACCCATTACAATATGATAAGACCAAATCTCCAGCTAATGATAAGACCAAACTGTTACAATATCAATCATAGTAAATATTCGGATAGGACCAAATCAATTACATAAGAATGTACAACTAACACTCTCTCGCAGTTCGAGCGATGAAATCACGAAAGCTCGAACTGGAGTAGTAAAACTAGAAAAGAAAAGCAAAACATTAACATAATAAAAGCATAACTTTAGTCGACTCGTAACAAAACCGTACCAACGGTCGACTTTAATCGACTGGTACCAACGGTCGGCTAAGTCAACTGGTAACAAAACAGTACCAATGGTCGACATTAGGGACTGGTACCAACGGTTAACTTTAGTCGACTAGTAACAAAGCCGTACGAACAATCGACTACCAAACAAAAAACATTTTTTTTACACAACAGAAATGTGAGAATACGAAAGTTGGTTCTAAAACTTAAACCCCCAAAGAACCTTCCAAACAAACGGGGCGTGTTTTTCCCTATAAAAACATAAAGATCCACATAGCACTTACAGAGGTTAAGGTTTAAAGGGAGCCCTCCGAACCTCCGTCATGTAGCCGGTGACCGGAGGCGACGGCGGAAGAGTTTAGGTTTTGTGAATCTTAATGGCCTGATAACATGAAGAATATACACGACAAGAATAATTGTATAATGTTTCCTTTATTGCTTGATGATCATAATTACAATGAGAGGACCAATATATATCGATTATACAAGAGCTTATTTAGGGTAAATACTAATTACCCATTACAATATGATAAGACCAAATCTCCAGCTAATGATAAGACCAAATTGATTACAATATCAATCATAATTCGGATAGGACCAAATCAATCACATAAGAATGTACAGCTAACAAGTTATAGACAGGGTGGACGGGTTTCTAGCTATTTATGGTGATTGGATTAGCTTGTGTATTAGTTCCTTGATGATTATTGTCTATGATTCACAAGACCTAAACAAAAAGAAGGCCTTTTGGAATATAATCCATGATCTAATCTCCATCTTTGGAGGTATGTCTATTATTCTTGGTGATTTAAATGAAGCAAGAAAAGAAGACGAAAGAAAAGGAAAAATCTTTTGTAAAAAAGGTGCAACATTGTTCAACAATTACGAACTCATCGACCTAACTATGGGTGGAAATAAATTCACAAGAATGAACAAATATGGTATAAACTTGAGTAAAATAAACAGAATTATCTTTTCTAGCCATTTGACTTCTAAATGACCAAATGCTCAACTTACTGCATTACCTCGTAAGCTTTCAAATCATTGGCCCTTGATCCTCTAAACCCACTCTGCCGATTATGGTCCTATCCCTTTCAATTCTTCAATTCTTGGCTCCTTAGTAGTGAATCCCCAATGATTATTACTCAAACTTGGTCAGTGACACTTGAAAACCGAGGCACCTTCAACTATACCATCACCTTGAAGCGAAAACTTCAGAACCTAAAATACCACATTAAGGAATGGCGTCTACTTGAACATGAAAGAAATGGGAACAAAATGGTTGATCTAAAAAAAAAAAAAAAAAAAAAAAAAAAAAAAAAAAAATCCAATCTTTTGATTCAAATGCAAAAAATGTGGGCCTGTTGGATCATGAAATTCAAGAACGCCTCTCTTTGGATAGAATTAGAAGACTTGGAGCATCTTAAAAGGATATAATCCAAAAGGAAAAAGTAAAGTGGGCAATAGAAGGAGATGAAAACACAAAATTCATTAATGGAATGTTAAACAACAAATTTAGAAGATCGAGAATTAATGGTCTCTTCATTATTGATTTTTGGATCTCGGATTCTCCTACAATCACTAACCATGTATTCCATTCCCAAAAAGCTAAATTTGAAAACACCTCCATGTGCCGACCAATTTTTACTAGCAACCTCTTCAAAACCTTATCCGATATTGAAGTCTCGATCCTTGATGCTCCAATTTCTAACAGTGAAATAAAAGAAGCGATATGGGTTGTGGTGGAAGTAAGGCACCCAGTCTCGATAGATTTACTTTTGAATTCATCAAACAATATTGGGACACAATTAGGTTGATTTCACAGATATGGTGAAACGATTCAAAATTGATGAAACCATTCCAAAAGGTTGCAACTCATCTTTCATTTCGCTCATACCCAAGATAAAAGACCCTCTTAATATCAAGGCTTATAGACCCATTAGCCTCGCCGGTTGTCAATACAAAGTCATTGCAAATGTTCTTGTTAATATACTTTCTCTACATGTTAGTGAGGTTCAAACAAATTTTATAAAAGATATACAAATTTTGGATAGTCCTCTTATGGTTAATGAAATAATCTCATGGACCTAAAAAAAAGTCTATTTCTTTTAAAAGTTGATTTAGGAAAAGCATTTGATTCCCTTCATTGGAAATTTTTGGATAACATAATGGGAAAAATGGGGTTTAGCCAAAAGTTAATTAAATGGATCAATGTGTGTCTTGATTCAAGGTATGCTTTGGTTATTGTTAATGGGTCACCAACAAAAGAATTCAAGATTCAAAAGGGTCTGTGACAAGGTGATCCTTTGTTACCTTTTTTCTTAATCAATGCGGTGGAAGTACTTCATATTTCACTACTTGATACAAAGAAAAGGGTATATGTGAAGGCATTGGAGTGGGTTGTAACGACATAGACATTTCCCATCAACAATTTGCAGACGACGCCCTTATAATGGGAAAGTAATGTATTGAAAATGCATATATATATATATATATATATATATATATATATATATATATATATATATATATATATATATATTTATATATATTATTTTTATTTATTTATTTATTTTTTAATTTTTAGATGCTTTAACTTGGCTTTCGGGTTAAAGGTTATCTTTCTCAAGAGCCAAATTTTTGGCATTGGGGCATCTAATATTAAACTAATCGACTTGCATCAACCCTTTGTTGTCAGTCTTCATCACTTCCTTGCACATACCTTGGCATTCTAATTTGAAGAACATGAACAAAGTTTGCAATTAAAACCCATCATTGACAAGTTTCACAAGCGTCTAACATGTTGGAAGGCAAAGACTCTCTCATATGAAGGAATACTCACACTCCTTAAAATCGGTTCTTAGTGCTCTTTGAAATTACTTCTTTTCTCTTTTCATTGCCCTTAAATGTGTCATAAACTACCTCGAATACCATACATGTAGTTTCATTTTGGGAGGGAGTTTAGATAAAAACATAATGGTTTGGATTGCTTGGAAAAAAGTTTGTGCCCCTAAAGCCTTTGGCTATTTAGAAATTTGTAGCCTACCCACCTTAAATTTAGCCATGGTTACAAAGTGGTGGTGGCGTTTTAACGTGGTGGAAACTCACTTTGGAAGAAAGTTGTCACTTTCATCTTGATAATAATGTTGCTTTTGACTTTGATATTATTGATATTAAATGTCTTCCTCAAAGCCCTTGGTATATCGTTATAAGGGTAGGACATGATGTTTCCAAATGTAACATTGATTTAGATCATATTTTCATAGGTAATTAGGAGATAGATCAAAATTTAATTTTTGGATTGATAAGTTGCATGGGGATGTTATTTTAAAAGATGTTTTTCTAAGAATTCACCTGCCAAAATCTAATAAGGAGTGTAAATTCTTAGATAGATATAAGAAAGACAATGGTCAAACTTCTTTTTCATTGGCTTTGCGTTGACCAATCAGACCCGGTATTGAATCAACCCAACTTCAATCCCTATTGGACTCTCTGGATTGCCTAATGCTTAGAGACTCCCTTGACTCGTGGGATTATCCCTCTAACTCCTCCAAATCATATATTATGGCATCCATGAGGATGGAAATTGAACAAGAAATCCTCATATCGGGACGGGATTGAACCATTTCTTTATGGGAGAGAAAGTATCAATAACTTATTTTAGGTGAGCAAATGATCAAAATTATTATTTGCTGAACTAGTTCCATAATTAATTACACTAAAAACAAAATCTTTTGGATGGGCCAAGGCCCACCCCTGCCCATGGATCCTCCGCCCCTGCTCATATCGATAGGTAATAAAATTTGATGGAACAAATTGCTTTCGATATGAATGACTGTATTCCCATCAGATGGAATTTGGATCATCATGGAATAGACTAGATTCAACTCGATGTCCGGTATGCAATGATGCAATTGAAACATCCAATCATAGTTTTCTTGATTGTTTGATTGTATGTGATCTCTAGTCAATGATAAAGCAATATGTGACTAACATCCTCTCAAGGGCTAAAAACACAACACTTTAAAAACCTCTAATTCCTTGTTTTGATTCGGTTGTACAAACGACGTGTTGGATCATATGTCGCTATAGAAACAAGATTTGCTTCGACCTCAAACCACCTCGTGAAAGACTTGTTGGCCGAAGAAATCAAGACTCTTTCATTCTCTTGGAGCAGTCAAGGAATTGTAAATTACTGCTTACTAGTCCTTATGACTGGATCTTGAATCCAAAAAAAATATGTAACAACATTATGTACTTCTTTCTTGGTTCTAGTCTCTTGCTAGAATTCTTTATATAAAAATTCACCATTGAACAAAAAAATTGGAGAAAATACATATGGATACATGCATTGAAAATCTATACATATAAAAAGAATTAGTTTTGCAATATAAAATACATATGAAAACATGCATTGAAAATCAACATGTTTTTATTTCTTTCCCGTTTGATACTTTTGATAACCTTGCACCTGAGGCAGTAGAGCTCCTCAACAGAGTCCAACGAGTTATTTATAATAATGTTATGTCACTTAGACCCACAAATGTCGTTTTCAAAAGAATTAATTTTGCAATCTAAAAAAGGCTAGCGGCGCAACTTTCTTCTCGTTTGACTTTCATCTTTGTTTTAATAATAATAATTCTCTTAAGTTGTTAAAATATTACATATAAAAATACAATGCAATCAATTAATTATCTAAATAATTAATAATTTAAACATTAACTTTATTCGGTCTCTCTTTACGCCACACTTATATATACATAAAAAATACACAAACTAATGTTACTTTACGCAATTGCCGCTATGCGCGGATAATCGTCTATTTCAATTAAAAAAAGAATAATTAGCAATTCCTAACATACTTTAGTCATTTATATTTGTGTCAAATAGTTTTCTTTGTCTTACTCTAGTAAAAATAAACAAATGAAATTAATTCAATTCTTCTCAAACCTTAAAGTGTTATTTTAGGTAACCCAAAGTAACTACTGAGATGTCCCAGTTACTGAATAATATTGACCAGGCATGGTGAAATGTCTTGTTCAGAGCATCCTTATGTTGATTTTAGTATGACACAGTTAATGTTAGAGTAAGTGATGAATGTCTAAATACTCATCGTTTTATACCAATCTGAGCTGCCAAAACATCCAAAAACACTCAAATATGCATCAAAATACTTAAAATATCTTAAAAGTGTGTTTTATATGTTTCAAATGCAAAATATGCAAAAACAGATGAAAAATGTACAAAGTTTGCATAATTGGCAGTTTCAGTCCCTCAAGTTTCATAAATTGGCAAAACTAGTCCCTGGAAATTCTAAAAACATGAAAAAGTCACCAAAGGTCCTTTTTAATCATAAAGTTACATATTTAGTCCTTTGGTGCAAAGTTTCACAAAATTACAAGTTTAGTCCCTATACTTTGGAAATTGACAGAAATGGTCCCTGGGATGTAAAAACTTTGAGAAAAGCAATTTTGGTCCTTGTATTATTAATCTTTTGCAGGAATGGTCCTTGGTGTGAAGTTTGGAGAAATTACATGATTGGTCCCTCAAGTTTGGCAGTTTGTCAATTTTAGTCCCCGGGTATTTAAAAAATGAAAAATATCAAAAATACCTTTGTACTATTTAATCTTGGCAAGTTTAGTCCTTATTTGAACTTTAGGAAAATACCAATTCAGACCCTCAACTTTGAATAAATTACAAATTTGGTCCTTGTGATTTGTTACTAAAAAACCAAACGGATCCTTATTTATTAAAACCCAAAACCAAAAACAAAACCAATCCATTATCCTAGCCTAGCCCACCCTTTTGTTTTTCTCTGGCCCAAGTTCCACAGCCCAATCCCCCTAATAAATAAAACAGGGTCAAACCGGTCAACCCAACCAAACCACCCCAGTCACCCCTTTTCCCTCCCAATACCACCACCGCTGCTACCAATACCACCCACCACCTGGCCTTCCACCTCAACCCCCAGCTGTCCTACCCACTCCCCTTGCCCTCCACGCCTCACCAAAGGTGCAATTAATGCCTTGAAAACCTCTCCACGCAAATACTGACACCCAAGACTATTTTGGCGCCAATAATATTTTTAAACGGCTAGGATGAATGCAGCCTTATCAACGGCTAAGGACTGGTGGGAAATGCCTCTGTGGGTCCCACAAACTCAGAAAATCTCTACAAAAGGGAAAAGAAGCAGAGGAGATGAAGTATTAGTGTAGTCTTAGTTTAAATTAATCGTAGGTAGTGAAAACTTCTAATTCAGTTGTAATTTCAATTAAAACAAGTTTGTACCAGTTAATCTCATGTATTTCAATCCTTAATTAAAGTTAATTTCAAGTTTCAGTTGGATATCTCAGTTATGCAATTTTTCTTTATTTCAAAAATCACAAAAAGCTCAACTGTTGTTGTTAGTTGTAGTTAAGTAAATTCATAAGCTTATATAAGCTTTGAAAAAGCCTTATTAAGTTTTAGAAAACCTTAAGTATCTGTTTAGTTTATAAAAGAAGAAAATACTAAAAAATCAAATAAAATAGTGAAAAATAAAAATCAGTGTTCAAGCTAGTGGAAGTAAGAAGCAGGGTGTGATTTTGGAATTTCATGGTATTAGAGCCTTATGGGAGGCTATAGGAAGTGATTTTGTTCCTTGGTTCATCATATCTCAGTTTGTATCATTTGTAAGCAATATTTCCTTTTTATGCTTTTTACTTGGATAATGCTTTTTACTGCTTAATTAGTATTCTTACATGTTTATTTTATACTTGTTATTGATAATATAGCTTAATCTCATCAGCTTGTTCTTTGGAATTCATTTATGCTTATAATTGAAATAATTTAGTATAAAATGCTTATTTGACAAATCAGTGTTTTATGCTTGTATTGTGGATGTTCTATGCTTATTTGATCTTCTATAATCATTAGATAGTCTTATGAAACAGTGTAGTGGTTTAAATATGCCATCTGTGTTGAAAATCTCTTTTTCATAGTCCTAAGGTAGTGTTTGGATCAGCTGACTTCAAGGACTCAGAGGCTGTGTTTGTTGTTGATTGTTGTTGAAACTAGTTCCATTAGACTCTAATAACTCAGTTAAACCTTAAAATTCATAGGTCCTTAAGACAAAAGTCAAAATACTAGTGCAAGTTCCCTTACAGTCAACTGTGAGGGATTTGAGATCCACAAACCCTCAAAATAGGTTGTTAGTTGTAGGTTTATATTAATATTAGCTTTATCTTAGCTTAATACAGCTTATTAAATCAGTAATAGTGATTAGAACTTCATAAAAGTCAAAGTTGGTGTTTAATAGAAAAAGTCAAATTTGCTCATCTCAGTTATTTTCCAAAAATTCAAGTATTTGTTGTGATTTATGTGTTTGGATTGGGACCCTAAAACTTGTTCCTAGTTAAAGCCTACCACCTCAACTTTGATTCCACACAATCATTTCATTTTTTCTAATTTTCTACTGGGCCCCACACACCCTCAAAGACACTTGCAGGGAAGAAAGCTCCCCTGCTGCAGTCACCACAGTTCCACACCACCAACTTTGGTGGTGGTTTGTGACCACCTCAGTGGGCCCCACTTGTCAACCTTAGTACCTTTGAACCCTCCTCCTAGTAGGCTCTTAGGATTGACCATAGTTTTGACCTAAAACCCCCTGGGTCCCACCTGAATCAGACCAAAAACTCTGTCCCCATTCTATGTTCAAATTGAGTTTTGGAATTGCTTATTTTTGCTTATCAGCTTATCTACTGAGCTTATTTGGCAAATTTGAGCTTAGACAAGTCCAATATACTTATTAGAATCAGAAAATACCATAGTGGGACCCACACCAGCTCATTTGAGCTTATTTGCTTGTTTGGTAAAACAAAGTCAACTGTGGAAGTAATAAGCTTCCACAGTGCTTATTATTAGCTTATAAAATAGTTGTTTTTACAAAAGTTGTTTATTTTTAGATATAATATAGTTTTGAAAAAGAAAATTCCAGAAAAAAGAAATATAAAATTAAGTGATAGTTTCTATTTAATATAATTTAATTTTAATTTTCATTTTTAGATTTTTATTAAGTAATCTATATTTTTATATTTTTATTAAATTCCTTTTATATTAAAGTACTTTTAATAATTTTCTCAGATTTTTATTCTGTCTTTTAGTATTTATTATAATTAAAATTAGTTTTATTAATAATTAATTAATAAGTAAGTTTTAAATAGCATAACTAATTTTTATAAAGCAACACCTAGTTTTTATATTTTTTATAGCTTTTATAAGTCATAAAATAGTTTTATAAATTTTTCCATAATTTTCTAAGTTGATTTAGTATTATTTGTAATTTAAAATAGTTTAATTAGTATAATTAAGATAAATAGTTTTTAATTAATAAAAAGCTCATAAAAAGACAAAAATATTTATTTTTATTTTTTATACTTTCTTCAAGTTCATTTTAAGTTTTAGAAATTATTTTTATAAATTTTTAGTTTAATTTGTAGTGTTTATTATTTTTAGTTTGATTTAAATTAGTTTTAATTAAATAGTTAAATAGTTTTTAATTAAATAATTAATAATAAATAATAAAATAATCTAAAAAATAGTTTTCTTTTTAATTTAATTTTATTTTAAGTTTAAGTTTGTAGAATTTTCATTTTTAACTCCTGTAGTTTATTTTTCTTTAAACTCACATTTTTCTCAGTACGCAGTCGCGTCTGATTTTAATTTGGTGTACGTTTAAAATGTTTTTAGATATCTAGTTTTCACGTAATCATTCCATTAGTTTATCTAAGTTATTTTGTGTTATAAAACCCTAGTATAATCACACACACACACACACTTATACCCTTTCCTGTTCACATTCACTCGATCACAGATTCGTTTTTAATAAAACATTGCACACCTCGTTGGGACATAACACTGTATTTCACGGAAGCATTTGCCTTAGACGTTTGACTTTTACGGTTGACCATTCACAAGTGGTTGACTAATAATCGTCTGACCGTTTGAGACGAATCAAAATTTGGCGCCGCTGCCGGGGAAGTTGTGCGCTTATTTTAAACGATTTTGCGTATTAGTGAACCTGAATACACGCTCATTGTATATTTACCCATCCTTATTCATACTATTATCATATAAAAACAAAAACAGTTCCCGAAAATATTATAAAATCAGTTTTCAACGAACACAAAAAACCAAAAATATTTTCCTTATTATTATTACTACAAAATTTTTCAAAAATACCAAAAATATTCATCCCTTTACCCTCTATCCTTTTGATTCTACCTCCTTCCACTTGTCCCATAATTGATTCTAATGGCATCTCTCGATGACGATTTCTTTGAACAAAGGGCCTATGAGAGCAACATCGAAAAACTTATTGCCTTGTCAAAAATATCGAGATGTCGTGTTGATTATGATGGACCATCGATTCATATTCCCTCTCCAGTGAGGGAAATGGAACGACAAACCGGGGTGACAAAGGACCCTGTACTTTCCTCTGACAATGAAAGTGCTAAATACGTCCAACCTACGGTTGTCCAAGAATCTAAGCTCACAATTGATCCTAACCTTTCACGGTTTACGGTTAAAAGTTTGTCAAGCAAACGTACAGAGCTTAGGGCAGTGACTGAAAAGAACGATTTGCCTAATCTTCACATTTATCAAAAACAAAAACCAGAGACCATAACGGAAGTGGTGGAAATTCCTAGCTCTCAGAGCACACCACTTGTCCCACCTCCAGATTTTGTTCCTTGTGTAGGTTGTGGTGAGCCGCTTTTCGGTTTTTCATGTCGTTGGTGTACATGTGAACAATGTGGTAATGATATTCGAGACGGGAGTTATTTGTTTTGTGGATCGAGTAATTCATTTGCTTATGATCCTAATCAAGACTTATTCAACGACTCCCCAAATTTTTCCAACTACCCATCACATTCATACGAGCAAGAATCATATTATCCAAATTTCAATGATGCTTCGTATCAAAATACACCAAGCCAGACTCAACAGTTTTACTGTTGTGAGTACTGTGGAGGTCCACACTTTAGCTCTAATTATCAAACAAGGAATCCATTTCCTTGTAACAATTATGACTATCCGTTTCAAGACCCACCTCCACAGTACCAAATAATTCAAGCAACTCCTCATATCCAGCAAGACCCTTATATAGAGGTTCTTGAGAAACTCAAAGATCTTAAGGAGGAGTTGGCTAATATTTCGCTTCGCCATGATCCAAGTTCTTCTTGTGTATATTGTGGGGGTCCTCATAATGATGATCAATGTCAACCTCCCGGTTTTGACACATCCACACCCCCACAATTTCCACTCATTCAAAATTCTCGTGATAAATCTATCGCAGAATTACTTGCTGAAGAACGAGATTCTGGGAAAAGCATGGAAGATTTAATTGCTGAGCAAAGAGCAGCCAAAATACGTGCCAATATTCGCTATGCTGCTTTTTATGATGACGATGATGACAATGATGATGATGATAACATTGTTATCATTCAAAAAGATTCATTAAGTTCATCTGTTGTGATTCCTTCCATGGAAAATCAGGGAGAAAAGACTATAACTGAATCACCAGCAGTTGAAAAAATGGAACTTGTAGAATCCATTACTGCTAGTCCTTCTCAACTCCCTGAGTCTGCTGTTATCACACCCGAGGTTCCCACTCACTCTCTGAGCATGGGGGACGAGCATCTTGACACAATTCCTGCAAAGGAATCTGACGAATTCATAAAGTCTAGTGTTGAGAACCTTGTTCCAATCCCAAGTGAGTCACAGGGAATTCTTGATCCTATGTATGATATCCCTACCCCCCCCCCCCTGATAATCCAAATGATCAAATTGAGAATGTCTCTAATTCCAGTGATGATTGTAAATCTTATGGAGACATTGAGTATATTGAGGCATCACTGCCTCAGTCTGATGTTGATCCTCTTCTTGAGGATTTCACAGAAGAACTCACTCACATCATTCCACTTCTATCTGGAAGTAATGATGATAATCTTGATTTTGAAGCCGATATGGGAGAAACTGAAAATCTTTTAAACTCTAATCCCAACATCGAGCTTAGTACTTCACATGCTGATGAAAATTCTTTATCTTCTGGAGACATCAGTCATGTGAAAGGATTACCTTCTGAGCTAGTTAGCTTAGAAGAAGAGAATGATAATCACTTTGTTCCCGAAGCAGTCAAGACTACTCTCACCAATCCTCTATATGAATTCGAATCCGAATTCACTTTGATTTCTGATAATCCACTCTTTGATATTCAAAATAAGGATTGTGATGAGTCCACAACGGAACATGAGTTCACGGATTTACATCTTGTGAATGATTCTCTTTACGAGGAGTTCTCCTTTGAACTTACTTATATCATATCTCCACCAGAGTATGATAACTTCTATTTTGATCTAGACATACCCATAATATGTCTTGATCAAACGAGCTTAAAAGAGGAGATTCATGAAACAATGAATTCTCCTATTGAAGATGAGGAGTTAATCATGATTTTCATCATGACTTTCTTTCTTTTCTTCATATATCCCGTGGCTTATCCTGTTCTTCACTCTTTCGGGAGTGAGGATATAATCTTTGACCCCGGCATTCTCATTTATAAATTATGAGCCGGGTACTTATCTCATCGGTGTGGAACTTTCACGTACATCAAATGTTTATCCAAACGTCTTGAATGAAAGTTCGATGCAGATTGTCTCTTCCACATCATGCTTCCCCATGGACAAATGAATTCGGGGTCGAGTCAAGTTAGCGACTCGGTAATCAAAAACAGTAGCATGTATATAGGGTTTTCACCCGTGTGTACCACCCTAGTGTGGGGGAGATACCCCACATGTTATATATATATATATATATATATATATATATATATATATATATATATATATATATATATATATATATATATATATATATATATATATATATATATATATATCCTCTAAAAAAATGTGTGTACATAAATTTAAATAAAGGCTATAGAGTATTTTCTTCTTACGTTCTAAGTGTTGGTTTAACACCCAGTACTTTGAATATTGAAGACAATATTCAGTTCTAAGTGTGGGGGGAGATTCGTTATTCTAACGAATTTAAACACATGTTCCATCAAGAACCCCCATTTTAGCCAAAATTTTAAATTTTTTTCTCACTTAGAACGCAATAAATGGTTATCAGTCCACCATGTCTAACCCACATAAGGATTGGCTAATCCAGGAGCAAACGGTTCTTGGTAAAGATAACTCAAACCCGTTTATGGCTTGCAATTTGCCCAAAATTGTATGGTACCTCAACTCGCCATATCCTAAAAAGCGAATGAGTTAGCTAGCCCGCAAGATTATGGCTTGTGGTAAAGGCAGTGGAAAATCCATAATTGGTAATCAGCTCACCAAGATGTTGACTATTCCATCAAGAGTTGGCTAGTCCAGAAGCAAACGGCTTTTGGTAAAGACTAATCAAATCCGTTGACAGCTGGTGATTTGCTCAAAATCACACGGTTATCAGGTGTACCACAGTTCTTACACCTGGCTACTCCAGAAGTGATGGCTTTTGGTAAAGAGTTTTTCAAATCCATTAAGTTTTTCTCATAAGATTGCTAGGGACTAGCAATAGTTTAGTGTGGGGGATTGATGAGTGTCTAAATACTCATCATTTTATACCAATCTGAGCTGCCAAAACATCAAAAAACACTCAAATATGCATCAAAATACTTAAAATATCTTAAAAGTGTGTTTTATATGTTTCAAATGCAAAATATGCAAAAACAGATGAAAAACGTATAAAGTTTGCATAATTGGCAGTTTCAGTCCCTCAAGTTTCATAAATTGGCAAAACTAGTCCCTGGAAATTCTAAAAACATGAAAAAGTCACCAAAGGTCCTTTTTAATCATAAAGTTACATATTTAGTCCTTTGGTGCAAAGTTTCACAAAATTACAAGTTTAGTCCCTATACTTTGGAAATTGACAGAAATGGTCCCTGGGATGTAAAAACTTTGAGAAAAGCAATTTTGGTCCTTGTATTATTAATCTTTTGCAGGAATGGTCCTTGGTGTGAAGTTTGGAGAAATTACATGATTAGTCCCTCAAGTTTGGCAGTTTGTCAATTTTAGTCCCCAGGTATTTAAAAAATGAAAAATATCAAAAATACCTTTGTACTATTTAATCTTGGCAAGTTTAGTCCTTATTTGAACTTTAGGAAAATACCAATTCAGACCCTCAACTTTGAATAAATTACAAATTTGGTCCTTGTGATTTGTTACTAAAAAACCAAACGGATCCTTATTTATTAAAACCCAAAACCAAAAACAAAACCAATCCATTATCCTAGCCTAGCCTACCCTTTTGTTTTTCTCTGGCCCAAGTTCCACAGCCCAATCCCCCTAATAAATAAAACGGGGTCAAACCGGTCAACCCAACCAAACCACCCCAGTCACCCCTTTTCCCTCCCAATACCACCACCGCTGCTACCAATACCACCCACCACCTGGCCTTCCACCTCAACCCCCAGCTGTCCTACCCACTCCCCTTGCCCTCCACGCCTCACCAAAGGTGCAATTAATGCCTTGAAAACCTCTCCACGCAAATACTGACACCCAAGACTATTTTGGCGCCAATAATATTTTTAAACGGCTAGGATGAATGCAGCCTTATCAACGGCTAGGGACTGGTGGGAAATGCCTCTGTGGGTCCCACAAACTCAGAAAATCTCTACAAAAGTGAAAAGAAGCAGAGGAGATGAAGTATTAGTGTAGTCTTAGTTTAAATTAATCGTAGGTAGTGAAAACTTCTAATTCAGTTGTAATTTCAATTAAAACAAGTTTGTACCAGTTAATCTCGTGTATTTCAATCCTTAATTAAAGTTAATTTCAAGTTTCAGTTGGATATCTCAGTTATGCAATTTTTCTTTATTTCAAAAATCACAAAAAGCTCAACTGTTGTTGTTAGTTGTAGTTAAGTCAATTCATAAGCTTATATAAGCTTTGACAATGCCTTATTAAGGCTTAGAAAACCTTAAGTATCTGTTTAGTTTATAAAAGAAGAAAATACTAAAAAATCAAATAAAACAGTGAAAAATAAAAATCAGTGTTCAAGCTAGTGGAAGTAAGAAGCAGGGTGTGATTTTGGAATTTCATGGTATTAGAGCCTTATGGGAGGCTATAGAAGTGATTTTGTTCCTTGGTTCATCATATCTCAGTTTGTATCATTTGTAAGCAATATTTCCTTTTTATGCTTTTTACTTGGATAATGCTTTTTACTGCTTAATTAGTATTCTTACATGTTTATTTTATACTTGTTATTGATAATATAGCTTAATCTCATCAGCTTGTTCTTTGGAATTCATTTATGCTTATAATTGAAATAATTTAGTATAAAATGCTTATTTGACAAATCAGTGTTTTATGCATGTATTGTGGATGTTCTATGCTTATTTGATCTTGTATAATCATTAGATAGTCTTATGAAACAGTGTAGTGGTTTAAATATGCCATCTGTGTTGAAAATCTCTTTTTCATAGTCCTAAGGTAGTGTTTGGATCAGCTGACTTCAAGGACTCAGAGGCTGTGTTTGTTGTTGATTGTTGTTGAAACTAGTTCCATTAGACTCTAATAACTCAGTTAAACCTTAAAATTCATAGGTCCTTAAGACAAAAGTCAAAATACCAGTGTAAGTTCTCTCACAGTCAACTGTGAGGGATTTGAGATCCACAAACCCTCAAAATAGGTTGTTAGTTGTAGGTTTATATTAATATTAGCTTTATCTTAGCTTAATACAGCTTATTAAATCAGTAATAGTGATTAGAACTTCATAAAAGTCAAAGTTGGTGTTTAATAGAAAAAGTCAAATTTGCTCATCTCAGTTTTCTTCCAAAAATTCAAGTATTTGTTGTGATTTATGTGTTTGGATTGGGACCCTAAAACTTGTTCCTAGTTAAAGCCTACCACCTCAACTTTGATTCCACACCATCATTTCATTTTTGCTAATTTTCTACTGGGCCCCACACACCCTCAAAGACACTTGCAGGGAAGAAAGCTCCCCTGCTGCAGTCACCACAGTTCCACACCACCAACTTTGGTGGTGGTTTGTGACCACCTCAGTGGGCCCCACTAGTCAACTTTAGTACCTTTGAACCCCCCGTCCTAGTAGGCTCTTAGGATTGACCATTGTTTTGACCTGAAACCCCCTGGGTCCCACCTGAATCAGACCAAAAACTCTGTCCCCATTCTGTGTTCAAATTGAGTTTTGGAATTGCTTATTTTAGCTTATCAACTTATCTACTGAGCTTATTTGGAAAATTTGAGCTTAGACAAGTCCAATATACTTATTAGAATCAGAAAATACCATAGTGGGACCCACATCAGCTCATTTGAGCTTATTTGCTTGTGTGGTCAAACAAAGTCAACTGTGGAAGTAATAAGCTTCCACAGTGCTTATTATTAGCTTATAAAATAGTTGTTTTTACAAAAGTTGTTTATTTTTAGATATAATATAGTTTTGAAAAAGAAAATTCCAGAAAAAACAAATATAAAATTAAGTGATAGTTTCTATTTAAAATAATTTAATTTTAATTTTCATTTTTAGATTTTTATTAAGTAATCTATATTTTTATTAAATTCCTTTTATATTAAGGTACTTTTAATAATTTTCTCAGATTTTTATTCTGTCTTTTAGTATTTATTATAATTAAAATTAGTTTTATTAATAATTAATTAATAAGTAAGTTTTAAATCGCATAACTAATTTTTATAAAGCAACACCTAGTTTTTATATTTTTTATAGCTTTTATAAGTCATAAAATAGTTTTATAAATTTTTCCATAATTTTCTAAGTTGATTTAGTATTATTTGTAATTTAAAATAGTTTAATTAGTATAATTAAGATAAATAGTTTTTAATTAATAAAAAGCTCATAAAAAGACAAAAATATTTATTTTTATTTTTTATACTTTCTTCAAGTTCATTTTAAGTTTTAGAAATTATTTTTATAAATTTTTAGTTTAATTTGTAGTGTTTATTATTTTTAGTTTGATTTAAATTAGTTTTAATTAAATAGTTAAATAGTTTTTAATTAAATAATTAATAATAAATAATAAAATAATCTAAAAAAAAGTTTTCTTTTTAATTTAATTTTATTTTAAGTTTAAGTTTATAGAATTTTCATTTTTAACTCATGTAGTTTATTTTTCTTTAAACTCACCTTTTTCTCATTACGCAGTCGCGTCTGATTTTAATTTGGTGTACGTTTAAAACGTTTTTAGATATCTAGTTTTCACGTAATCATTCCATTAGTTTATCTAAGTTATTTTGTGTTATAAAACCCTAGTATAATCACACACACACACACACTTATACCCTTTCCCGTTCACATTCACTTGATCACAGATTCGTTTTTAGTAAAACATCGCACACCTCGTTGGGACATTACGACCCGGGAAAACACTGTATTTCACGGAAGCATTTGCCTTAGATGTTTGACTTTTACGGTTGACCATTCACAAGTGGTTAACTAATAATCGTCTGACCGTTTGAGGCGAATCAGTAAGTAAAGCTACTTTTTAAACTGCTCCTTGAGAATAACGCACATGTACATATAACATATTTGATATCCATTAATAATACGGTTTATCATTTAGCTATACATGACATGCTAATGTAGTATGCTATCTGGTCTCATTTTTTCATTTGTTCAATTGAATCTCCTTTAGTAGTTTTCCCAAGAAATTATGGCAATATATTTGGATATTCTTGTGAATAAATTTAAACTAATACTACAATGTGGATATAAGATAATGTTGGACAATTTCAGCGCCAAACAGTCTCTGAATAGATTTGAATATAAAATAGCGTAAGTGTAACTTAATTGCTGAGAATTATTCAACATAACTCTTTTTGAGTTCTTGAAGACAAAGAGTCTTCGCTTCACTATTTATGTGCTTCGACTATTGAAGTACAAGATATAAAGAAGAAGTCCAGTTTAGTGAGAATGACAATGCATCACTGGACAATGTTTGATCTTCTCATTCACCAAGACAGTGAGCAAAGAATCTCAATTATCTATAAGGTAAAGGCAGGAAGATCTACTAAAGCTAAAAGGGATAACACAAAGTCTTCATAGGAATCAACACTTTTCTAGAGTTGGCATAAAAGTGCAACAGTTGTCAACGATATTCTCTAAAAAAGAGTTTATCCCTTACATAAAGTAGAAACATTTAACACATATCTTACTAACCCATTAATTGTGTGAAAAACTAGAAGGGGGGTTGAGTAGTTTACCGCTTTTTAACTTGATTTTCTTTGTTTACTTTACGTGTAATCAACAATCAAAACTAATAAGCAATAAGTAATGTGCAAGGGTAAAGTGAGAAACGATCAAACCACAACACAAATATTTATCGTGGTTCGGCTGCAAGGACTCTTTTTTCTTGCCCTACTCCACGCCCCTAGTATCCAACTCGAGAGTATCCTTCATTAGTTAACAAGATCCTTTCACCGGTGGAGAAAATCTTACAATCTTAGCTTACACTTTATCTGGTACAAAACTAAATACCGGGTTCAAGTTCAAGGTAGAACCAACCTAACGTCGCCTATACAATATTTTCGATACTAAGCTAGATGTCGAGTTCTTTTACAAGGGTACAACTACTCCTAGCACTCTATGTATTTTGAGGACTAAAATATTAACCGATCACTATAGACAATATACAAACAAATTATGTATAAACTATAAGAGTTTACACAATGCAAAGCTACCAAGACTTGCAACGTTGTTTTGAAGCTTGTAGTCTTTTCGGATGAACTCATGGACTTCTTTGCTACAAAAGGGAATCGCACAAATGAGATGCTACTGAGTTAAATGATAGAAATGAGAGTGTATGTGTATAGTATAGCTAAAAGTGATGAAGGATTTCTTGGATGTGGCTTGCTATTTATAGAAAAAACAAAACAGCTAGGCCACGGATCAGGCAGAACCAAATCAAGGGTTCCGCCCTTGTATTCCCAAGGTTCCGCCAGAACTGACAGAGTTCCTTTCAAGAAATTTTTTCATATCTATGACAAGTCTAATCAAGAACATTCAAAGTCAACTTGCAAGACATGTTCAGTGAGAATATAAATAAGATATACATGAGATCTTTACAAAGATTTACAAAAAGCTTTGACAAGACATGTATGATACAATGCATGATGTAGATGTATATTTCTAATTTTAGACTTTTACTAATATGAAAGTGAGCTTGTAAAAGTATTTTTGTAGCAACATGTACTAATGTTTGTATGATGTGTTTTTACTAAGTAATTGAGTTATAAAGATGTTTGAAGACATGTAACTTAATAAGACACATTATTTAGTACAACTTACTAAATATGTTTTGACACTTAATATGCTATCAACATTGTTAGGTAAACAATGAATCATGTAGCAAATGTAATGTTTACTTAGAAATAAAGTTTCTATATGTGAGACTTATACTATAGTTATACTTTTCTAGAAAATAAAGTTTATACTTTGTCTACAACAAAATATTAGCAAAGATCGTAAAATATAAATAACGTTTTTAGACGATGTTTGTATTAACAAATTGCTCAACACGTGTAAAGTAGATGACTATGAAAACCTTAATTTTCTGCTATAAAAGAGAATATTTGTAAAGGGTTAAATGCATATATTGCAATTAATGTGATACATATTCAAGAGCACTTACTTCTCGAATAGAACTTAGGTCGCTGAAAAATTCAGTGAGTAAGTATAAGTTCTTAATTAAACAATAACTTAACTTAGATCACTACAATTGTCATTTAACTAGGATTGATATTCCGTAAACTATTTTTGTCAAATTCTTTGATTGATTTCTAATAAGAATTTTAAACGTTAACAAAGCTTGTTGTGTATTTAGTGTTTAAACTGCTTTATATAGCACTCCTATAAATTGTTTAAACAACACATGAGATTACATAAAGAGTGATTTAAATTAGTTATTTTAAGTTGTAATCATTCTAAATGGAACAAAAAAAAAAATACCAAACTTCTTATGAAATGAATTTATGTTTATATAATGATACAATAGTTTTTATCAAAACTCAATTAATAT
Organism: Artemisia argyi; assembly: GCA_030686995.1. NCBI lineage: Eukaryota > Viridiplantae > Streptophyta > Magnoliopsida > Asterales > Asteraceae > Artemisia > Artemisia argyi. The sequence goes on from CM060683.1 coordinate 33,479,055, forward strand.
CGATTATATTAGATATCACTTTTAATTGCTGAAATAGCAAGTGTGTCATAAAAATTAATAAATATGTAGCATGTGTTAATATTGAAAGATCATTAATTCATGGGTCACTACTTAATAGAGGCCTAAACATATCATGGATTCAAGTTCAACAGAAGATTCTATACTAGGATTTTTTATGTTCCCAGTCCTATTTGAAATTTTGCCCTAGTTCTTCTTCTTCCTTCACCTCAACATACCGTAATTACCCAAGCATATAACCACGGACGGAGCTACATAGAGTCGAGCATGTCAACTAAACCCACTTAAAAGTAACTTTTATAATCTTAGTGCAAATTAATTTATTACGACTTAGCGTTATTATTATTATTATTGTTTTTTAACCAACTGACATTGCATACATGCATTATCAAATTTAGTTTTAAACACACTCGATGAAAAGTATGACTTCGCCGCTGCATATAACTATCAACGCCGTCTTTAAGGGAGTGCAGGTGGTGCGATAGCACAGGACAACCGCTTGACGGGAGCCACAAAATTCCATGCATTTCTATTACATATATACATAATACGATGCTCGAGTTTAATTGATTCATGCACTATTAAGTATTGATACATATGTGCGTGTTTAAAGGCCTCTTTGTTGTAGTGGCATGGGGCCACCAAAATCTACGAGACGCCCACTCGTATATAAAGGGCCTCTTTTATAATTTTGATTATCGACGATGACGATCATCATCATCTGTTACTGAATTTGAGAAGAGCTACGGAGCATTGAACCTAATTCGCACTTAAATGTGTGGTTGCGTGTTTATGTAAAAAAAAGAAGGTTAACGTCTCATGGTCTTATATAATTATTTCTATTCATAGTTTTTTTTTTTTTTTTTTTTTTTTTTTTTTTTTTTTTTTTTTTTTTTTCATATGCATTGACCGTATTTTTCGTATAAACTTTGTTAAATGTATGATTGATTATTTTCACGATGTCAGTAGAACACATCTTAGAGTTACTTGTATGAGAAATCTATGCCGGAAATCATCTTTTTTCAAAAAAAATTCATCCAAATTGTTATCAGTGAGAAAAGATGAAGGTGACATGACCCCTCCTAAAGTGAATGATAACGTTATTAATATGATAAGTTCATATAGAGATTGTTCCAGATACGTACACAACTAGGGATGGCAATGGGCGAGAAAAAACCCACAACCCGTGGGTACTCGTCATAAATAGGTGGGTAAACGCGTCAATCTTCACCCACGGGTGGGTTGTGGGTGAAAATCTTTACCCATCAGTGGGTGGCGGGTGGGTGACGGGTGAGCCATACCCATCGCGGGTAAATCCATGATACCCATTTAAAATACCCACGGGTATACACGTCAAAATACCCGTAGGTGTACCCATAAACCCATGTTAAAATTAATTATACTAATTAAAATATTTATGATGTTGCAGGTATATATTTAACAGTTACTACCAAGTCTAAAAAAACACATTAACCTAAAAGTTTGTTTGAGTTTCAAGACTAAAAAGAGAGTATGAAAGATCAAATAATCAAAGTTGTATTTGGCAAATTGATTGGTGTCTTATTACGCAATTTTGTAGTTAGTTTTCATATCATCGTTTTGTAATTTTGTTGCATAACACTAACTCATGGGTTTACCTATGGGCAACAAATACCCACGGGCAAGGGCATGGGTAAAAATTTGTACCTATTGGTGGGTGACGGGTGAGTGATGGGTGAGAAAAAAACTACATGGGCGGGTGACGGGTTAAAGGTACCCGTGCCCATTACCCACGGGTGCCATCCCTATACACAACCACACTATTAATGACTAAATGTTTCATATATTAGTTGATAACATTATCACAATTATGTTGGACAATTTGAAATTTTACTAGAACACGAGATACCATTTAAGGGAACATAAGCAAAAGGCGGTATATAAGCCAAATAACCTTACAACCAACTTAAAACTAAAGACCTACAACGATATATAACTTAATAATAGACTGTTAGAGAAGACTATGATAATCGGCTTAGCATCTAAGTGAATAATATAATGCTTATAAGCTTCATCGCCAGTTAATATTAAGGATTGTTTAGACCTCCGTTTGAAATAATTGCTGCCACTATTTATCGCCATTGCATATTACTCATGCTATTAAAAGTTAGTGAGAATTTTTGGGTATGGCAGCGGTTACCGTAAAGGTATGCAATGTGTGCTACCATACTAGGCTTTAAAATTTTAAAAGCCTCAAAATATATATCTCTTTATATATTTTAGGGTTTCAAAACTTACTTTTAAGTTCAAAATGTTAACGATATATGAAATCATGTTCAAAATATTTGTTAAACTCATCTTAAAGTAGTCTATAGTGAGTTAGTGACAAAGAACTCATTAAAAATTAAAGCTAGATGGTTACAATAAATCTTTGTCGTAATGTTTTGGAATCAAGAAAATTTGTGCACAGAGACTCCGCTAACTCAGCTACGACACTGTCCTCCAACGTGACAAACGACATGAATGAGTGGATTTAAGTGATTGCCCTATGACAAAAAACTGAAATCGATTTGGTTCTAGCATTACATGCATGCGTATACATAACGATATAAGTTGAATTCAATAATCTGAACAATGCATGAAAGACATACTATACATAACTGATATAACAAACCAATAATCTACTGTTCTTACAAGTACCACTTGATAGAGGGTGTTAACATTTATTAAAAGAAAGACAGGTGAATAATACAAATTAAATGAATTAGAGATAGATGCTTTTTGGGTCATTCATTTAGTCAAAGAACCATGATAAATTGGCATTCTCATAAACACATTAAAGCAAATTGATTGTCTTTGAATGGGCTATAAATAATTGTACTCATCTTACCTTTCCTAGACTTAGCCACATCTCTACACCTATCAACTTAATGCCATCTTTAAACTCTTTCACTATACACCAATTAATATCAAGCACATGAACTATTACAATATTGGTTGGTTAAATCTATCTATTTTTACTTTTTACCGGTAACTTTTTCATGAATATATATGAAGATAATACATACATAGATAGTTTCTCCTTATTCAATCACAATCATGCAATTACTCTCCAACATCTTCCTTTAATCATATGCAAAAAAGTAAAAGAAGCACACCTCTCTTTCTCTCTCTCTCTCTCTCTCTCTCTCTCTACCTTTGATCATGGATTACGTATTTTCTTCCAGCAACAACATCGAGACCTTGGTCTCTTCAAATAAGGAATCGAATCGTGAAAATCTTGATTCAAACCATCAAGAAGAGGTATCTATCTTCGGGCAGTTTCCTTCGCCATTCCTTGATGACATACTGCAAAACCACCACCAGCAGCATCAACTTAGCAGCCCTGTAAATGAGGCTCCACCATCGCCTTCTAAACCGAAACCACGTGCAAGGAAGAAAAGAAGTGCTGGAAAGAAAGACAGGCATAGCAAGATTCATACAGCTCAAGGCCTTAGAGACAGAAGAATGAGGTTGTCTCTCCATATTGCTCGAAAGTTTTTTGGTCTTCAAGATATGTTAGGGTTTGATAAAGCAAGTAAAACTATTGAGTGGCTATTTTCCAAGTCCAAGAAGGCAATCGAAGAAGTTACTGAAAACCATAAATCACAAAACACTACTCGAAGTGTAAGTAGAGAGAATATTGACAGGTGTGAATCGTTTTTGTCTGACTGTGAACTAGATTCGGGGAGCGAGTTGAATGATGCTTCCAACAAAGGTAAACAGATGAAGGTTCAAGATGAGATCGATGATAGCGGTAACTCATCAAGAAAGCCAACAGAAAGTGATCTTTTGGCAAGAGAGTCAAGGTACAAGGCAAGAGCAAGAGCAAGAGAAAGAACAAGAGAGAAAATGATGATCAACAATCTTGAAAGAGCGAAGCATGTTTTTGGAGAAAACCGTAATGATAATTTTGATCAAGTTCAATTAGGGTTTCATACAAACCCTAATAATAACTATATCGAAGAATCGTCAAGTTCTCCCCTTGAATACACAAGTACACATCATTTCTTTGATCATACACCATTGGAAAATAGCTCACAAAAAACTGAAGATTATTTGGGGACTACTTCTGCAAGTTCATCAACATATCTTTCTGGTTATGGTTACAACAAAAATTTTGCTAATCCACCTGCTGGTTGGTTAAATTCTAGCAATACATTCTTGGGTTTTCTTGGAGGTTGGGATTCTGGGAATTTCACGGAAAACTATGGACTTTTGCCTAATATCTCTTCATCGACAGGTGATATTCATGAACAAAACCTTAGCTCGGTTTTTATTCCTCCCTCTAGTCTTTTTCATTTCCAATCTCAAAACCAAAGAGATTAAACACATTATGTTGGATTAGTTGTCGTAGATCGAGTATCTTGATAAGTTATCATTTGTTGTTTTTGGAGTATCTGTCTTTTTTTGTTAAAATACTCTATTCATGAGCCATCGGAGAATAAATAATTTTATAGACAAAATAGTTATTAAGGTGACCAGTAACATGCTTCCATTTCTTCTCTTGATGCATTTCCTGGTTGAATGTGATTCGAACAATGTGTCAATGAATCATCAAGCTCATACATTTTGTTTGGAAGACACTAGATTATGACTAGATTTCTATTTATTACTTCATATATGCTTTAGAAGTTCAGGCATACAACATGAATATAGATAAATCGGTGATGCAAATTGCACCGACTGTAGCCAAAGGATTTGCAAAGCTTGTTAGCTAGTTCAGTTCTTCCATAGCAGTTTAGTTCTTAATTCAGTTTAAGGTGCTCGTTTTAGGTTTTTGGGTGCACGTTTCAGGTTTGATGCTTTCATTCGTTTTCCTTTGGCGCTTTGTAACTCTTAGCGCTAATTTTCTTTTGTGAATTTAACTGCCGGTCCAAAAAAATAGTTCTTCCATGGCAGTACGTGTAATCAAAATCATTGATTAGCATTATTTGAACCAATTACTCCTGCAGTACAATGACTCGGGTTCATTAATTATTGGGACAATCATGGTGGAACTTTAATGTTCATAACTGATAAATATTGGTTAGGGTTCTTGTTGTATTCTGGTTTTTCTACAGTAAATTATAAATAGATTATTGTTCTTTATATCATTGTATCCAAAATCAAATAAAAGTATGTGTACAACTAAACATCTTTCAATTTTGCAGTTTGTTGCAGTTTGACTAAAACTTAACAATGTACAACAATTGTTTGTGCGCCGAAGTGAAATTTCTATAAATGAAATAAATTCACAACTAATTAAGTAAAGTAAGTTACGTAATGTATGCTAAAATAAGCTATTTTTAAGGAATGTAAATGTATATCTAAAATTTGTGCCATCGGGTTGCTTTGATGAATTTACGGAAGATTTGAATTTATATTCATATTCAGATTTTGGAACAAATACAAGTAGATGATAAAAGGGTTTAGAAGGATTATGTTTGAGCATATTTTCAAGCAGTTTTGAAGAGTTTCTCGGGTGTTTAGCCGGTGGCGTTTCTTTCAGTATTTTTTAGCGGTTGCATGTCTTTGGTGTTATATCAGATAATTTTGGTGCTTGATTTTAGGTCTGATGTTTTGGTATCGTTTTTTATCTAAGCTTTGTAATTTCTAACTTGTTGCAAGATCTTCAGTGAAATATTTTTGACCATCCTTTCTAAAAAAGAAGATAGAACACATTTTTACAAGGGTTAAGTGAAGTAAGAATCAATTAACCACCAATCCTGTCACACATACACATGTGGTAACTGGATTTATCACCATTCAGTGTGTATAGTATAAGAGCCTAATAAAAGTCAAGGTTTCAAATACCTGGCTGAAAGAGATTGATTACCACCCATTTTTACAAGTGATCTAACGACTTAAAATAACTTTTGTGCGTGTTTATTTTTTGCAGGCCAGTCACTAGAACAAAAGTATGAACAGGAGGGGGAAAGTGGATCCCTTTAACGGTTGTAAACTTTCCCCTCAGAAACTCATTAGTGCATATTAAAATCGAAGCAAATCCTCAGTCTCGTTGAAAGGATAATCAGGCATCGATACATGGTCAATCTGGTTAAGGTCAAATGGGAGAACCTTTAAAAGAATATATGCATGAAAGTAAATAACATATACAAGTTATGTGGATCTATCAACAAATGTTGTTGCTTATTAGCATATGTTTTTATACTAGAAAACCATAAATCAATGCTACATTATAATTCACAATGCAAAACATATGCATAATAGGCATATCTATACTCCCGGGGCCTGGGCCCTCGATGTCTGCATCCATAGCGTGCGCTCAACCATCACGAAACAATCACCCTACACGACTTAACAATACATACACACACATCACCTCTTTTTCTCCATTTCGAACCAAACAACAACCTTTGCAGTAAAAGTCCTTGCTTCAAAAGGTATGTTGTCAAAAGTGTTTTCAAAGTTGATTTAATTTATGCAAAATCCATCTACCATTTGACAAGAGGGGCATCGAAAATATGTCTTCTATAGAATCTTTTACCCTTTTATATAAAACCTTATCAAATGTACAAGTTACTATGAAATCACATGCACGACTGTTTGATCATAGGAAAAAAAATTAAATACGTCATAGATAAAACCATTAATTTCTTCTTACAAATAACTTTTAGTGATTTTGGCATTAGAAAAAAAAACAACAGACACAAGAACAATTTTATGTAAAGAAATATGATAAATGTTTCTAACTTTTGTTCTTGAGTAACTTCCTAATAGTATGAATACGTTAATCATATAAGTAAGGCGCGCAAGTGAAATCTTTTCATCAATAATTTCAAATATACCCATATTACAACCATTGAATGCTTTATGTACAATGCTTTTAAAGCATGGTTTGGGTATATATGAAATTTACATGTTTTTGGAGGGGAGATATGAAATTGCCCCTAGATTTTCATATACACACATATACAATGGTGATTATTATTTATGTTAAAAAGTTTTGGTTTGTATATGCAAGTATGAACTATTTTTTTAGATTTGTGTTTCTTAGTTTAATTGTGTGAAACTAATAGTTTCTCTCTTAAACAAGAAAGTGTTAGGAATAATATTACAACAATATCTAGGATTACAGTAAACGTGATTGAGGCCTGCAAATCACAGTATTCTAAAACAAAATTTCGTCTTTACAAAGTCTGTTTTGAGAATACAACAATCAATTTCAGAAAACCTTGAATCCTTCTAATCTGGTATGGTTTCATGATGGAGTTTTGGTGAGTATTTTTATGTGTTTTTAATAATTTCTTCCAGAGATAAATATCCTTTATACAGTCATCAACGAACCATCACAACTCTTCAATTACCGATATGTTGTTATAACTACAAAAAGGAAACGTTGTATCAGTTGTTGAATTGTTATAACGAGAAAAACCTAAACCTGGATTAATAAAAGCTAATTACAAAAGATAGGCCTTGGGGCTTTTAGGCTAAAAGCCCCAAGGCCTATCTTTTGACCACTAATAGCCAAAACAAGCATAAAAAATCAACTACTAAGTCCAATGCTAAGGACTTGAACTATTTGTAGCCATGTGTGGAAATGCATTAAGAAGAGATAAAGGTTTCATTGTTCTAGCAATGTAAGATAACTCTTTACATGTTCCAACCGAAATGTTGTTAGTTGAAACTCCTATTTCCAATCATGTAGCACATAGGAGCATAGCACACCAGTTCAACAAAATTCATGTTCTTTCTATTTTATATTGAAGCTGCTAAAAATCACATGCAATAATTACTTAAGAGTTAAGACTAAGAGATCACGGCCTAGAACATGTTGGTCATAAACTCAAAATTTACAACAAACCTGTCGATTTAACATCCTCTCGTTGAACGATTGGTTGAACCAGTCAACCGATATATCTGTTTGCAAAACATTGGAAGAGATTACAATATATTAGTACAAGATACTATGGCCAGATGATAATCCAAAGTCCAAACAAATCATTTATTTAAAATTTCTCCGACTTAGAGATCATACTGAAAGATTTATAAAATGGTTTATAAAGTTTGAAATGGATTATAAATTAAGTCACCATAGTAGGAAAAGGTTTAAGATTACATGAAATGAAATAGGTCCAAGGTTATGAACCTTTTTGTTTCAATAAAATACATGTAACTCATCTCTTTATTCATAAAGCTTTACAAAGCTCAAGCATAGTGACTATAGATTTTAAAAATGTAAACTTTATAAATTAATATTTCCAAATGAAATGAAAATTGTATAAAGCTTTTCAAAGTGTATACCAACGGAAATGCTCTTAGAAATCTTTTCTTGTTAGTCATGTAGTCCCTAGGAAAGGCACATCGACTTGAGATCACTTTCGCCTTTAACTACCTTGTCCCAACTAGATGGGATATGATGCAAAAGAGAATATAAAATGGATAGATATCCAGAAGCAAACAAGTATGTAAACCCCTTGGAATTCCTGGACATTTATGATTTGTTTCTACACATGCCTCACATATACCTCTCTTAGTAACCTTTTCTTGATACAAGTTGTGTTTTCTGACTAATGAATTCAAAGTTCTATGTTGGAGGCCAACTCTTAAAACTCTAGTTTTGTAAATTTTCGTTACAAACTTTGGTAAGGTTTTTCCTCGTAATAAGGAAAACAATGAAAATATGCATTAACTATGTATGCTCAATCATTACCAAAATTAATTGTACACTACTGAATACTTCAACTTCAAGCGTCACTGCACATATGATACGACTAAATTATTGAGCAATTATCGACTTTTGATATAATACAATTTATATGACAATTGCGATTTCGTGCATCCTACACTACTACCAGGGCTATCTACTAGGAGTACCACCTATCTATCATGTACGTGCATTATAGTTACAATTATTAATGATATATTGGTAGGAAAAGATATCGATAGGTAACTTGTCATTGCGTAAAATGTTAATGTTGATGTCGCATTCTTTACTTGTAAAAATAAAAATAAGGTAAATTGCAAATTTTGTTGCTAATGTTTTCGAAAAATGCAAGAAAACCACCGAAAAATTTTCCAATTAGTCACTGAAGCTGATGTCGCATTCCAAACATGCCACTAAAAGCTAACAATCGTTAGTACTCCCGTTAAGTGGCCTCACGTGCTTTGCACGTGAGGGTATTATTGGCTTTATCTTTTCTCGCCAATTTACTGATCATCTGGCAAACGTCGATTCCCAAGGCTAGACTTTCTTTCAAGGACTAAATTTGCAATCTACAACTTCACTTCCCAAATACTCTTCCTTTTTGTTATGACTACACTCACTACAAACACACACACACTTAAGAACAAATCCACCATTTCCTTAACCGATAATATGTCTTGGTGTCTTGACCTCGTGATTGCCTGTAACTCATTTTTGATATCGAATATTATGATTTGCCATTACAAGAGAGAGATTGCACAAGACATGCAGCAAGCACAACAGATTTGATGAATCTATGCCAAAATCTTAGTGATATGGTCAGTAGTAGGGGAAGCTGATTGTTGAGCTCCAAAACTTAAGACAATCGAGAATAGCAAGGGCCAATGTGACCTAGCTTAGAAGACTTGAGACCGCTGATTTGTATAAGGCGTTGGTGTTGATGAGGATGGTTAGGGAAACTAACAACAAGATTGTTGACAAGATTAAGTTTGTTATGACGCAGAGGATGATGTGAGGGGGTTGGTTTATGGAGGCTGGGAAGCTTATTTTGTTGTGGTTTCTTTTGTTGTTTATGATAGACTAGCAGGGTACCCGCGCGATGCAGCTGCGGGAACCCTGTAATTTAATTTTTTCGATTAATAATTTATTTTATTTGTACGTTTTTTGGCAATAGCTTTACTGATTAGTTTTTTATGGCAAAAGTTTGATGAAATTTTGCTTTGTTTGTATTATTTTATTTATTATTTATTTTATGTTTTTGTTTAGTAGTTTGTTTCGTTTGTACAATATGTGAACATATTTTAGATTATTATATTCTTTTTGACAATAAATTTACAGATATCAAAAATTTTATTTAGCTCGTGTCCGTTCGGGCTCGAGCCCGTTTGACCCGTGCCCATTCTGGCTTGAGCCCATTTGGCCCATTGCCCGTTCGGGCTTAAAAATTTGTATAATATGCTTTATTATTTGTATTAGTGACATTTAATGCAAGAATTATGTTTAAATTTGTTGTACAATATGCTTGATAATTTGTATTTCTTATGTAAGGGGTGTTTTAATAAGTGTCTTAATTGTATTTATTGACTATTTAATTAATTATATTTAATATAGATAATGATAAATTTTAAGTCATTAATTTTCAATTTTAAGTCATTAATTTTAAACTTTAATGGCAAAAAATGTCTAATTATGTTGAATCACTTGTACTTTTAGCATTGAAATGTGTAATGCTTAATTTTAAGTATTCTATTAATAGTAGACATTCATGCTTTATAATATATAGTATGATGTAGATAGGAGTTGGGGTTATTTTGTTGTGGTTTCCCCTAGTTTTAGGTTGATGGTTGTAGATAGAGGTTGTGGTTTCCCCTATCTTAATATTGTACACTAATGAATAAATGGGTTCCTTGATTCCGATTTTCATTGTAGAATGTGTTCAAATATGGTTTTACCTTTTAAAATCTTTGAGTCGTATCACAAACATAAACATTTTCCAGAAGTATTACTAATCAAAAACATAAACTTGAAAATGACATTAATCCAACCATAAAATACAAACTAAAACATGAAAATGACATTAATCCAACCATAAAACACAAAAACTAAAACATGAAAGTGGTGATCAAGGATTTTTTTTTTGGTAAAGGGGAGTAATCCTGCACCCTGGTAAAGTATATTAACCAAAAAACATTGAAGTACAACGGATGAGAGTGAGTCCCTCATCTAAGTCCCTTAGGACACTTACAGACTCTTATATAAGAATGACAAACCATTCCTATAACTTACCAATAACCCTTATAAGAGTGACAAACCACTCTTATAACAAATATATGAACATAAAATTACAACGACTATAAGATTACAAATTAATCAATTAAATACTTGAATCTTCTCACGTTGTCATAGAAGTCCATAACCTTCAACGATGCAGCCGAAACCATGGTAGGAAAGAACAATCCACACCATCGATCCTAAAAACTACAACGATCCCCATTGATCCAAACAGGACCAAACCAGCACTACAACTGGATCCAATACATCTTCTACTACAAGTCTCAAAGTGGTGAGACTCTAGCTTAGAATGAAACCCATATGTATCTTGATCAGTCATAGACGAAAATAGTGTTTACGGACCCTAGCTTACATCAAATAGAGCACCATCGATCACATGACCAAATAATAACCTGATAGAATTAATGCCAAGTCCAAGAACGATGATCATAAGGGTTTTGAATAAGACCCATCAACTTAACTTCAAGCAAATACGAACCTAAGAACACATAAAGAATAAGCAAACATGTCCATGATGGTTCGAATAGCACTTGACATAACATCTTCAACCCTACGACCAGATACTAGACATCATAATGACCAGTAAGTCCAATAACCAGGTCGTTGCATAGGGTTATCAAAACCCTAACATCCAATATGACCACCACTCTCCCATAACGCACGTCCATAACCACAGCCTCCTAATGGAACTTGCACAGGATCAACCCAAGAACGTACCAACAGAGATACAAACCCTAACGAGGGTATACTTCCAGCATAATACACCAAACACGACAGAATGTAAAAACCAAAAGGTTTTATAATCATTCAGCATAGATCCAGCCAATTCCAAACAGAATGAAAATAACCGAACCCTAAAAAAGGATTAAGTATACACCCCAAAGACGATCAAGAGAAAAAACAATAAAGCTCAGGCCACAAACCGACTTTAAATATGCGTAATAAGTCAGTTTGGAAGAAAGAACCCAATAAAAATCCAACGAAACCCTAAATCTGAATAACAACCGATTAGAATCCTAAGTTGGTTTAGGAATAAAAAGCTTAACCCTAAACGAGATCTTTAATGGTTTTCTATGGAACAAAAAAGACCTTTAAATAGGGAAAGCCAAAGTGTCTTGTAAGGATATATGTCATCCTAAACATAATGGTGGATTAGGACTTAAGCCTCTAAAACAATGGAATAATGCACTTTTAGTTATGCATTTATAGAACATTGTTGCTAAGAATCTGTTAGTTCTAAGGGATGATGTCATAAAACATATGAAGTATAAGATAGGAGATGCAAAAACAAAGTAGTGGTAGTAGTGAACCCTCCTTTATACAATATGATGATACATTGTGTTCGGTCTGTTAAAAACCCAAACTCCTTAATATAGGATTTGAACATAAAACACCCTAAGTGTTTAATATCCGTGAACACTCAACAAGTCACTGAATGCATAGTATTTCAGTGAGTCATCCTTAAGATTCTCAAGGCGAATATATGAAGAAAGATTCACTATTCAGTGAGGTGGTTCTTAGTGAATGATACCTGAGCCAAAGAAGTAGATGATGGACTCAGTGAGTGATGACAAGAGCTCACTGAGTCCCCATGACTCCTCACCAACTAAGAACACTGAGTGAACAAAGACTGAAGATACACAGACTGAAGTAAAGGCGGGATTAGGCAATATAAGTTTGAATGGATAAGGGAGGGTCCTTATCAAGCAAAGGTCAACTTTCCCTAAAAGGGTATAAAACCAAGACGTGTGTCAACACTGAAGACCATAAAGCATCCCTGCTCTTTACTACTTATAGTCATTTATAACAAGGACAAAATGTCACACCCCCAAAATCGGGTCCAACGGAAGCATACGTGTAGCTGGGGTGTAACTCAATCGGTAACACAACACAAGTACAAAAATGGTTTTCACTTTAATTATTTAGAATAAAATCGTTTAACCAAAAATATTGAATTTACATCGTTAAAAGTAGTGCGGAAGTAGTCCCTTAAAATAGTTTAAAACGGTCCCCAAATGAATAATCAGAGTCTTCTATGACCATACCATGCCTTGCCAAAACCTCCTGTAGCGTGCCATAGGTTAAAACCTGAAAATACATGCTAAAGTGTCAACACGAGGTTGGTGAGTTCATAGAGTTTGTTTAACAAGTAAAGTATATAGAAAATGATCACACAGCAAAGGCATCATAAATCCACTCAGTTGCAAGTCCCGCCATAAGAGACTTGCAACCTGTGTGTTTACAACCCACTACTAAAATAGTTTATGTCTGGTAGTCAAGTACATAAGGTCAATAATAAGTCACAATATAAGCACCACATATAAAATAAGTCAAGGCCGCTCCGAACAAGGGAGACTTTATAATGTTGCTCCGAACATGGGAGACTTGAAGTCACTCCGCCACCTAGGCAAAGAATTATTAGTCACTCCACCGACTTGGCGAAGAATTATTAGTCACTCCACCATGGAGAGAATTATTAAGGATGCTCTGAACAGGAGAGACTTAGCACGCTCCACCAATAAGGCGAGACTTTAGGTCAAGAACGCTCCACCAAAAATGGCGAAACTTTAGGTCATAGCACGTACAATACATTAAGTTCAAAAGTTCAAGTCAAGTTCAAAAGTCAAGTCAAGTTCAAAAGTCAAGTCAAGTTCAAAAGCCAAGTCAAGTTCAAAAGTTCAAAACAAGTTATAAGGTCAAGTAGTAATTTAAGTTCAATTAAGAGTAAACAGTTTAAGCATGTATCTCCCCCAAAGAGTTTAAAACAAGTAATAAAGAGTAAAAGTGGGGCTATGACTCACCTGGTACGATAGTTACGAAGACAAAAGTGGTTATGATGGAAATGAGGCTCGGTCACTAACCGCGACCTATAATGAACGAATGATACGATCTACTTAAATTATGAGGGGATGCGATGAATGTACATGCACATGAAGCCAATACCACTCGTAGTTTGAAAATAAGTGTTGGCGTTGATTTATAGTGTTTCCATAACTTAAGAGAATATGTGCTATTAGAGGTTGTCAAATATATATATAGTTCGCCTAGTTTCAAAAGTGTATATCTTGGTCGTTTTAAGCTCGTTTTCTACGTTCTTTACATCCACGGATTCGTTTTAGTATATACTAATATATTTTCGATAGCTCGGCCCCACTAGGTTACGTCTAACGTCTCTATTTGCCCGTCGAAAACTGTCAAACAGCATGCAGTTTTTCAGAAAATGGTTTTCGTCGTTAAATTTACAAAAATCATATCTCCTTCGTTATTAACTCGTTTTAATCCGTTCTTTCGCCAAAAATTTCGTTTTTAAAAGTATTTTCTAAATCTTTGATAAAAAATTACCCATCATCCACTGATTTTCCCACGTTTCAAAAATAGGGACAGTAGGTCAATATGTAGTTTCAAAAGTCATTTTCCTAGTTTCAAACTTCTTTCATCTTCAACCAAACCACTTTCAATCACCACAAATCTAGTCTAATCTTACCATACACCTTCTTAGGGTGTCATGGGTTCCTAAACATTATAAATCAAGTGGATCTAACAAGGATCTAACTATAATCCATTTCTAGGGTTCAAAAGTTAGATACATATATAAATGAGTGGTATAACTAACATATGCATGTAGATCTTGAATAGAAATTATATGACCATAAAAATAACATGAAGAAATTATGAACAAGAGTTTGACAACTTACTTAGAAAGATTATATAGCTTGGATGAGTAAAACTTAAGAAACCTTGAGTTTTTATCACAAAACTCAAACAAGAACAACTAAAGGGACAAGATTAACACTTGATCTTGGAAAAGTGATGCTTTCTTCTTGTTGTTCTCTTCTTGGCCGATCACCACACCAAAGGAAAGAAAAGAGAGAGTTTTTGCTAGTTTAATTTGATGTGTAAATGAATAATGGTGTTGAAAAAAAGTATATATTTATTTTAGAGGGACAAGATCCACTTTTTAAGGAGGATTAGGTGGGGGGGGGGGCTGCATTTAGGGAAAGGGTGGAAGAAATTTGGTGATTTTGTGTAAGAAATCTTGACTTTGAGGTAGAATTGGGTAGATATTATTAGTTTTAGGTGATACCGGGTACCGAGTTAACTAAAAATAAATTGTAATGAGATAAAATAAAATATAAAGAAGTTGTAAAAATTGTAAAATAATATTCCAGATGAGAATCGGAAGTTAAAATAATGATCGGGTTGAAATATCGCAAACCGACGGAGTTATAAGCTTCGACCGGAAAACGTAACAGTTGATTTGAAAACACCGGGTAAATTAATAATATAATTTTTATATTATTATTATGAGTATAAAAATGTGTTAGGACCATAGTTGGGATTGTCGGATCAATTATTCAAAATAATAGCTCGTAAGATAACGTTTATTAGATAGATAACCGTACGTATACAGAAATGAAGCAACTCACGCATAAATGACAAATTTTCTCCGGAGGTGAATAGTGTTTTATGAATAGTAAAATTTTAAAACGCTTCTCAGAATATCAAACTGACCTCAAAAATGATGAATAGTAAAATGATGAATAGTGATCGATGAATAGTAACCGATGAATAGTAAATGTGAAAGTTCGGGAAAAGACCAGAATTTACGAGTTGTGACAGTCTCTACCCCTTAAGGGAACTTCGTCCCGAAGTTCAGTTAACGTAGGTCTCTGAAGTGTTATAAAGGTGAAGATTCATGAGATGAAATGACCAGTTGACGTGCTTCCAGGCGGCGGTTCACGAGGTGATGAAAAGTAAAAGCGTTCTAACAACGAGGGTATACACACACATAAATGAAACATTTGGATATTGAGTAGAGGATTCAATCCAGACAAAATTTTATTATAACCATTCTCAGTGTTGCAAAATTCATTTCTGAGTCGGATATAGGTAGTCAGCCTATGTCCCACTATCCCGGGTTGAATATAGGTGACTAGTCTATATTCCACCGAGGTTCCATGAATTTTGAAATACTCAGCTCAGTTATACTAATACTATGTCCTTCACAAATACCAAGACGTTCATAAAGACTAAGGCAGGTGACCAAACTCGAGGTCAAATGATGAAACTATGCAAGGAGAAACATAACAGGGTGACATATATGATACGTGAACATGCTTATATGAAAGACAATGATAGAAATCAACTAGAATAAATGAACATAATATACCAGATAATGAGACACAAATCTCATCACCTAAGTCAGCAACAAACCACAAGTGAGGCTTCAGCTTGGCAGGCAGGCACGTGACGGTCATAGGGTTAAGTTTTTCGTAAAAGTAGCTATAGTCTAGGTTTTAAAAACACTTAGTTCGCTATAGCCAAAGCTCTGATACCAATCTGTCACACCCCCAAAATCGGGTCCAGCGGAAGCATACGTGTAGCTGGGGTGTAACTCAATCGGTAACACAACACAAGTACAAAAATGGTTTTCACTTTAATTATTTAGAATAAAATCGTTTAACCAAAAATATTGAATTTACATCGTTAAAAGTAGTGCGGAAGTAGGCCCTTAAAATAGTTTAAAACGGTCCCCAAATGAATAATCAGAGTCTTCTATGACCATACCATGCCTTGCCAAAACCTCCTGTAGCGTGCCATAGGTTAAAACCTGAAAATACATGCTAAAGTGTCAACACGAGGTTGGTGAGTTCATAGAGTTTGTTTAACAAGTAAAGTATATAGAAAATGATCACACAGCAAAGGCATCATAAATCCACTCAGTTGCAAGTCCCGCCATAAGAGACTTGCAACCTGTGTGTTTACAACCCACTGCTAAAATAGTTTATGTCTGGTAGTCAAGCACATGAGGTCAATAATAAGTCACAATATAAGCACCACATATAAAATAAGTCAAGGCCGCTCCGAACAAGGGAGACTTTATAATGTTGCTCCGAACATGGGAGACTTGAAGTCACTCCGCCACCTAGGCAAAGAATTATTAGTCACTCCACCGACTTGGCGAAGAATTATTAGTCACTCCACCATGGCGAGAATTATTAAGGATGCTCTGAACAGGAGAGACTTAGCACGCTCCACCAATAAGGCGAGACTTTAGGTCAAGAACGCTCCACCAAAAATGGCGAGACTTTAGGTCATAGCACGTACAATACATTAAGTTCAAAAGTTCAAGTCAAGTTCAAAAGTCAAGTCAAGTTCAAAAGCCAAGTCAAGTTCAAAAGTTCAAAACAAGTTATAAGGTCAAGTAGTAATTTAAGTTCAATTAAGAGTAAACAGTTTAAGCATGTATCTCCCCCAAAGAGTTTAAAACAAGTACTAAAGAGTAAAAGTGGGGCTATGACTCACCTGGTACGATAGTTACGAAGACAAAAGTGGTTATGATGGAAATGAGGCTCGGTCACTAACCGCGACCTATAATGAACAAATGATACGATCTACTTAAATTATGAGGGGATGCGATGAATGTACATGCACATGAAGCCAATACCACTCGTAGTTTGAAAATAAGTGTTGGCGTTGATTTATAGTGTTTCCATAACTTAAGAGAATATGTGCTATTAGAGGTTGTCAAATATATATATAGTTCGCCTAGTTTCAAAAGTGTATATCTTGGTCGTTTTAAGCTCGTTTTCTACGTTCTTTACATCCACGGATTCGTTTTAGTATATACTAATATATTTTCGATAGCTCGGCCCCACTAGGTTATGTCTAACGTCTCTATTTGCCCGTCGAAAACTGTCAAACAGCATGCAGTTTTTCAGAAAATGGTTTTCGTCGTTAAATTTACAAAAATCATATCTCCTTCGTTATTAACTCGTTTTAATCCGTTCTTTCGCCAAAAATTTCGTTTTTAAAAGTATTTTCTAAATCTTTGATAAAAAATTACCCATCATCCACTGATTTTCCCACGTTTCAAAAATAGGGACAGTAGGTCAATATGTAGTTTCAAAAGTCATTTTCCTAGTTTCAAACTTCTTTCATCTTCAACCAAACCACTTTAAATCACCACAAATCTAGTCTAATCTTACCATACACCTTCTTAGGGTGTCATGGGTTCCTAAACATTATAAATCAAGTGGATCTAACAAGGATCTAACTATAATCCATTTCTAGGGTTCAAAAGTTAGATATATATATAAATGAGTGGTATAACTAACATATGCATGTAGATCTTGAATAGAAATTATATGACCATAAAAATAACATGAAGAAATTATGAACAAGAGTTTGACAACTTACTTAGAAAGATTATATAGCTTGGATGAGTAAAACTTAAGAAACCTTGAGTTTTTATCACAAAACTCAAACAAGAACAACTAAAGGGACAAGATTAACACTTGATCTTGGAAAAGTGATGCTTTCTTCTTGTTGTTCTCTTCTTGGCCGATCACCACACCAAAGGAAAGAAAAGAGAGAGTTTTTGCTAGTTTAATTTGATGTGTAAATGAATAATGGTGTTGAAAAAAAGTATATATTTATTTTAGAGGGACAAGATCCACTTTTTAAGGAGGATTAGGGGGGGGGGGGGCTGCATTTAGGGAAAGGGTGGAAGAAATTTGGTGATTTTGTGTAAGAAATCTTGACTTTGAGGTAGAATTGGGTAGATATTATTAGTTTTAGGTGATACCGGGTACCGAGTTAACTAAAAATAAATTGTAATGAGATAAAATAAAATATAAAGAAGTTGTAAAAATTGTAAAATAATATTCCAGATGAGAATCGGAAGTTAAAATAATGATCGGGTTGAAATATCGCAAACCGACGGAGTTATAAGCTTCGACCGGAAAACGTAACAGTTGATTTGAAAACACCGGGTAAATTAATAATATAATTTTTATATTATTATTATGAGTATAAAAATGTGTTAGGACCATAGTTGGGATTGTCGGATCAATTATTCAAAATAATAGCTCGTAAGATAACGTTTATTAGATAGATAACCGTACGTATACAGAAATGACGCAACTTACGCATAAATGACAAATTTTCTCCGGAGGTGAATAGTGTTTTATGAATAGTAAAATTTTAAAACGCTTCTCAGAATATCAAACTGACCTCAAAAATGATGAATAGTAAAATGATGAATAGTGATCGATGAATAGTAACCGATGAATAGTAAATGTGAAAGTTCGGGAAAAGACCAGAATTTACGAGTTGTGACACAAAATACCTATGTATTTTGTCCAATATAGGCTGATGTAATCCTTGTCTTGTATTCTTTGTCTCCTAGGCATTTTTAAGAATCTACTTGTGTATAAATAGAGAATAAGTGGGAGAGATAAAGATTAAGTTTGTGCACTAAATGCTTAGACATTCACAAACCAAATCTTTACTCTCTCCAAAGAACAACACAATCACTGAGATAGCTCAGTTGGATCTTAGTTGTCACTCAAACTTAGTTTGAGTTTCGTGAAGAGTTTATACCATACTTGTCATTTCAATCCCAAGTGTTGTTCCGCAAACACTTGAGTATAATTCTTTTGATTAATTTCTAATAAAGGATTAAACGTTGAGAAAACCTTGTATCTTATCTTTCATATTTATTTGCTTTTGTTATTAATCAATACATCGCTAATTCATGGAACTTGGTTAGATTAACTATGTAGTTAAGATTATCCAAGTGAAATGGTCCAACAAGTGGTATCCGAGCCTCTGATTTGTAAAACTTTTCAAACAAAAAGAGTGCTCAAAGTTTTAAAAATCAGGATCCCGCCATGGCTGATAGCGATGTACCCCAACTTGTTGACAAAAAAGGAGGTAGCTATTCAGTTGTAGCTCCTAAACTAGAAGCTAGTAAATTTAGTAAGTGGAAAAAGCGTATGCTTTGCTACTTGACTAGTATGGAACCATACTACATAACATGCATCAATGAAGGTCCCTTTGTCCCTAAGACTGCTCAATGTTTGCCTAAACCTGAAGCACAATGGACTCCTGATGAGAGGAGGGTGGTAATCAGGACCAACGCCTGAAAAACATCATTATATCGTGTCTTCCTAACGATACAATGAAATCAGTCATTAACTGTCCTACAACCAAACAAACTTGGCTTGACTTGGTTCATAGCTTTTAAGGTCCCTCGGATACCAAGGAAAACAGGATTATGAACCTGAAACTTGAGTATAACACTTTCAGGGCCAAAGACTCTAAAAGTCTCTCTCAGATTTATACCCGATACAAAACCTTACTCAATGAGCTGTCAAATGATGGTGTAGTCCTGTCTAAACATGAAATCAATATGTTGGCTTTGTCAACAGTCTCCCTGAGAAAAGGTTAAACTTCTCTCAGGGTCTTAGGAATGCTAATCACATACAGAACCTTGAGCTCCCTGATATATATGGGAAGTTTGTCTATGAAGACAACTTAATCACCAGGAGATACCCTGGGAAAGCTCAAGAGACCAAAAAGACCTTGACCGTCTCACCCATATCCACTGCCTTCTACTCTAACATTCTGATGATGAGGTTTATGTAAGAACCAGTGAAGAGTATCTCAATGATCTTCAGGTTGAATTTCAAGAAAGAGCTCTTTTAGCAAACTCAAAAAGTTTTATCAAAAGAAACAAGTCCAATTTTCAAAAAGCTAAGGCTAATGGATCCACTGAATGTTTCAACTATGGCAAAAAGGGTCACTTTGCTAAAGACTGTTTTTCAAAAACAACCTCAGTCCCTTCATACAAATTTTCTAGTAGTAGTTCTTCTTCAGGAACTAGCAAGTTTCAACCAAAAATGCTTCAGTCCACTCAACATTTTCAAAATTAGCATTCAAAAAGACCTTGAAGCTAAGTATAGAAAAGCTAAAGCTAAACTTGCTCTCCTTGAGACCACACCCTCAGTACCTCAGGCTGCACCCTCCAAACCTATTTAGGCCAAGAACAAGGTGTTAGTTGCTGAAGCCTTTGACTGGGACGAGGAAGATGTCTCCTCTGATAAAGAAATTAGGGTCAGTGCACTAATGGCACTCTCAGATGATAACAAGCTGGCTATTGGAAAAAGTCATGCTAGAAATGGAGAATGGGTCAACATCACCATGAAAAAGGTAAACATTTTACTGTCTATGGATGATGATGCTGATTGGCAATCCTATTTAAATTATTTAAATGTGGATCTTAAGTTCGTTGAGAGCAAAGACAAATTTGTTTTCAAAATTCAATAAGTTAATTTTTGAGTTAATTAAGTGTAGAGATGAATTACTTGTTTTAAAACAAGCAAAGATTAAGACTGTTACACTTCAAATTCAAAACACTGAACTAGTAAAACAAAATCAAGCTCTTCAGGATAAACTTAAGAAAGAAAAGGCTGTCATATATAAGTGGACTCAGAAAAACCCGAGGGTTTTTGACTCTGTAAGTCTCACACCAAGCAATAAGAAAGTTGTTATTAGTAAGGATCAAAATACTGAGTCCTCAAGTGAGAATCATGGTGAAAAGGCTTTTTTGGCTTCAGGCATATCCTTTAACAAGGAGATAGCACCAAAACCCAGTGACTGGATTGGAAGAGTCAACCCAGACAGTAAATTACTAAATTTCAACACTGGAAATATATTGGAAGCTGAAAGTCAGGCCATCTATGGAAAACTAGAAGGGGGGGTTGAATAGTTTTATGTCTTTTTAATTTTATTATGAAAACTTAGTTTAGTTTTAAAACCTTGTTTGCTTTTAAAACTTTGATTCAATCTTATGTGAACTCAAATCTTGAACAATATGAACAACTATATCTAAGTATGAACAATAATAATATAAGCTAAGTATGTGAAATCAACACATGCACAATATAAACAATTATAGCTATATACGAGAGATAAGTAAGTAATCGTTTATTTTATAATCCTTAGTTATATTTTGTATGAAAACTTTACTTGATCGAAATGATCAATTATATGTATGTTACCTTTTTAGGTTGATTGTAAAAACTTTGTTTTGTGAATGAAACTTTCGTTTGATCTTTAAGTAAAATCAATACTAGCACTATATGAGCAAATATATATATATACGTCTACGTCTACAAAAGTAATAACGATATAAGCAAGATAATAAGTAAGATATGGAAAGATCTAACCGCGAGACAAAGGATTTATAGTGGTTCGGCTACAAGGACACCTTCCTTGCCCTACTCCACTCCTTGAGTCACCTACTCGAGAGTTTTCTTCACTATGTCAACAAGCTCCCTTATGGCGGAGAAAACCTTACACACCAATATACACACCACAACTTCGTCACAATTTATTCACACCTTCTACACAACTTCTTCACACCTAGTCACTACTTAATCACAACACTACTTCTTCACACCTATCTATCTTCACAACTATCTACTTCACAACAATCTTCTTCACAACTATCTACTTCCCAACTTCTCTACTTCACAACTATCTACTACACACTCACTCTATCTACACACCTTGTTAATCTATCTTCTATCAAATATTCACAACTAGTTACACAAAGAAATAGATATAATGGATGATGCTCTAACAACTTGGATGTGGAGGTCACAACAAGTTGTAATACTTCTTCTCTTGAAGGATTGAAGTATTCTTCTCTTGCACTTGAAAGGTAGAGGTTTGGATCACTTTGAAACAAAGATTTATGTATGTATGATCAAAGGATTTTAGAGAATAGAAATGAGATCTAGAATAGAAAGTTTTGGGGTGCAAAAGGTAAGAAAAATCTGTGGAATGAACCAGTATTTATAAGGGGAAAAATACTGTTTGGGAGCGTGGCCGGTCCCCTTAATTGGGTGCCGGTCCCCTTAATAATTAAGGGGACCGCCTAGTATAATTAAGGGGGCCGCCTAATAAAAAATATTTTTTCTTCAGATTTTTTGTCTTTTTGTCGGGGAGGTTTTTTCTGAAGAATGTAGCCGTTTTTTTTTTTGTTGAAATTTGAATTCAAACTATTTATTTAGAATAAAACATTTCTTATAAATACAAAATTATTTTGTATAAGTTTAAAAATGTTTGTCCCACTTTAATAAAATGTAAGGTTTGTAAAAATAAAAATTTCTTTGATCATAAAATGCATTAGACACTTTGTTTATTCATACCTTAAGTGATATGGATGCTAAAGCAAATATTTATGACTAAATACTTGTTTACGTCATAATTTGTAGTTCAATGAGTTTACGTTTTGTGATTATCAAAACATAGAGATATCGATATATGTTAATAATGTTTTTAGGCATTATTTATATATGAAGTTAGACGGGATGAAAGCTCCCCCTTGATGTGTGCTCCCCCTCGTTCGATGGCACCAAGGGATCGAGATATGGAATGCTCGCAAGAAAAATATTAGAAGCACAAACATATATAGAAGAATATGCAATATACAAATAACAAGCATAGCAAACAAATATTAAGGATACATAACAATTAATTCAAAGAAATTATGTTAAAGATCCTAATTTGCCAAAGAGAGCCATCGGACTTGTTTGTAACAAAATGTTGGTTGATTCGTATTTGAAAGTGAAAATCATAAGCATATAGTATGCTTAGATGGTTGATGATGGAGTGTATGGAATGAAGATGGTTGAGTTAGGGTAAGGTTGTTGGATTAATGGAGGTATATGTTTGGGTCATGAATGTTGGAGAGTTTGGTTGTGGAGAGTTTGTAGTGGAAGAGGTTGATTAAGGTTTTGGATGTTGTTCAAGTGAGGGTATTGGATGTGATCTAGTGAGAAGATATTCAATCCAAGTGAAGTGTTCATTGAATGCAATGGTTTTTAGGAGAAAGATGCAACAAGGTCAATTGTTGACATGCTTCTCAAGTTGATTCATGTTGTGTGGTGATGAGGGTGATCTAGATGAAGGTGGATCCAAATTGCGTTGAGCAAGATGTAAGGCTAAAAGAGCACTAAGCTCATGGGATTCTTTTAGCGCCTCAACGAACATTAAGTGTTCGGAGAAAGGTGATGGTGGTGGAGCATGATAGTTGTCTTGGGTGATGGTTTGAACATGCAACATAGGAATGTCATGTGAAGTTATAGGATGTGGTGGTGATACTCTTGGTGGTGGAGACATGTTTGAGCTTAGGTAATCATGAAAACATGATATGGGTGGAAGAGATGCTTCATGAGTGGATGGTGTTTTTGTTGAATGAGCAATATGTAAAGTGTTGGTAATGAGGTTGGGATTATTGTTTTGGGATTGTGCATGCTCATCATAAGAAGGAGCATTAGTGGAAGCACGAATGGATGATTTGTTGTTAAATAGATCATTTGTGTAAGAGTGAGCTTTAGGTGTTGGTTGATTATGAACAACATCGCTTGAGTTGTGAAAAGATTATGAGGTTTAAGTGTAATGTAGAAGGATATGGGTGAGTAAAGGTTTTTGATATGTAATGTTGGTGAGAAGGAGAGTGAGGTGTTAGGTATATAATGTTGAAGACATAGGAGGAATTTGGTGTTGGATGTTTGACAACATCATTTGGTTTGACGGGCTTTTAATGGAAGTTAGGCTTTCTTCTCCAAACGGGTTATTTGGTGGTTTTGGTTTAATGGGAGAGGTCATGAAGAGATGAGTATAGATTGAGAGGAATGACAGTGTTTATAATGTAGGATTGGTGGGATTAAGGATGTACAAATTTTGATAGAAGGTTTAGGATAAAATAGGTTTATGAATTTTGGGAAGTGTAGAATGAAATGGGCTAAAAAGTAGAAAAAGGAAACAACACCTTCGACCATCAGATGGCCGGTCCCCTTAATTGGAGGCCGGTCCCCTTAATAATTAAGGGGGCCGCCTTATGATTTAAGGGGGCCGCCCATCTGGTGATTCCCAGATTGCCAGAAAAGGGTTTTTGGTAGTGAATTGCAGAAAGGTTGTGTTTTTGGTTTCAAACAAGTCCAACTCTTTGAGGCAATTAAGCATATACTAATTATGTAGGCAATTATGTAGCCAAAACATGTTAATCAAAGAGATTAAGTAAACAAGCAATTTCATCTAGCATGCAAACATACTCATCAAGCAAGTAAAATATAAGTGCTAGGAAACAATAAGCAACATCAAGTATTTCATAACTACATAACTAGGAGGATTAATCCTAATGTGTATCAATGTGCAATAAGTGGGTAGTTATGATAGCATGGATTTCTAGACTTGTTACAAACAAAGTCTTAATGAACAAACCATGGTCCTCTTGATTTGATTTAGTTCACTTATAAGTGTCATTTATATAAATATAGATGACAAATATGAGATCACCATGCATGATTTTAAAAGAGACGTTTTTAGCATTATTCAACAATGTTTAAAACTAAGTTTTCACTTAGATGTGAGAGTTATTTGAATAAAATAGATTGGGTTTTTACTTCAAAATGTGTGAATGAACGGTAAAGAATATTTTCCAATCTTTAGTTTTGATCAAAACAAAATAGTGGATATTGACAGCGAAAACATGTTATTTAAAACTGGGATAGTTATTTGAAAAACTATTTTCCAAAATGTGAGGTTTTTGCATATTTTTAGAGATATTAGATTTTTGACAACAAATATCATAAATCAAATATTTAAAAAAAATGTTTATTAAAGATCTCATGCTCAAGAGGATTGGTTAAGCCTATTATTATCTCATGCTATCGTTTATACATATCCTATGATCCTAAAGGAAATGAAGACGATAATTTATGTGTTAGATGCGAGAGTGTTGAATGGGGTATAATCTAACATCTACAGTTCATTTGTTTTCGCACGCTTATCTAACTTAATGCCATAGTCTACGAGAGCTTGTTTCATCCATAGTTTTCTTATGCGAGGGATCTAATCCTACTTCTATATTAACGATCGATCCACTTAACTCATTTCACTTCATCACCATGAGTTTGCTAATAGTGGATATAGAAGATTTCCATTTTCTATTTCATTCGGCAATGAACAATTTTATCTTATTCCTAGGAGAGTCAACCAATGATGTTTCTAGGTTATAAGAATATAAGCTATTATATACACATATATGTATAACTAAGCATTAATCTAACTAATCATATATCTAAGCATGCAAATTATAGCGATGAACTTAAAAGAAACACTTACCTTTTAGTCTTCAATGGAATATCTTCAAGCACTTCAAGTGACCATGTTGACTTATAGAAGTCATTTGTAGATGATATTCCAACTTCTTCCAAGATTGACAGCTTAGCCACTTGGTTCCCATTTTCTCATTGGTCCAAAGTTGTTTGGTCCAAACATATTCAACATTTGGCTAGGATGCATGTATGGTGGTAGTATTCCCCAAGGATTGTAACTTGGTTGTGTTGGGATATGAAATATCAAAGTACTTCTGGATGTCAAAGTACTGCTGCATGAAGAATAAAGTCAAAGTACTGCTGAAGGAAAAAGTCAAAGTGCTGCTGTTATTGAAGAATGTTTAAAGTACTTCGAAGGAAACAAGGACTGATATGCAATATTAGATAAGGATTAATATGTAATATTAAACGAATATTCTAGAATTAGTTAGGGATAATTACTTGTCGTTCAAGGATTACATGTTGTAAACCGACTTAAGGTTATCTATATAAAGAGCCTTAAGAGGTATTGGTCGATATAAGTTTTACAAGTTAGATACGTTTAGAAGTTGATCAAAGTTAAATAGTTAGGAATTGTTAGTGAATCTGTGTAACAAAGCAGGTTCTAAGTTTGGTTAATATAAAAGTTCTTCTTAAGCTTTGTGTTAAGTAGATTCCGCATACTTTACAAGGTCAAACAGTGTTTCAATATTAATAGTGTTGAGTTTACTCAATATTGTTAAACCTTTACAAGCTACAAAGTAGTTTGGTCAGAGTATATCGATCCAACAAGTGGTATCAGAGCCAGGTTGGAAACTCTGATTAAGAAGACAAACCTTTAAAACCGATTTCACTACAAACCCTTCAAGATGTCGACAGATGCTGCACCTGCTCCCTCAATCACTGCTGTAAGAATCCCTATTGTTAAGAAGGGAGAATACAACCTATGGGCCATGAAGATGAGGCAGTACATTGCCATCACAGACCATGCTTTGTGGGATGTGATTGTCAATGGTAACATGCAAATCGAAGAACCAGTAGAGGTACCTGGACAACCAACACCACCAAAAATAACTGTACCTGCTGCTACGAAAAGAAATCAAGACAAAGCTCTCAACATACTGCTTTCTGCTATTCCTGATGGTCATCTATTAAAGTTTCATGATGCCAAAGATGCCAAACAACTATGGGCTGCAATAAAGAAGAAGTTTGGGGGTAATGATGCTTCCAAAAAGATGCATAGGAATTTGCTGAAGCAACAATTTGAAACTTTCACTGTTGGTGAAAGAGAAGGTCTTGATTCTGCTTATGAAAGATTTCAACATCTTTTGAGTATGCTAGAACTATATGATGCTAAGGCATCAGTTGAAGATGCTAATTTAAAGTTTCTAAGGAGTTTACCATCAACATGGCATGTAGTTGCTACTATGATCAGAGGACAATCAGGGCTGGATACTATGGACTTTGATGATCTTTACAACAATCTGAAGGTGTATGAGCATGAGATGAATGGTACTACAGGTTCAAGCACACAACAGAATATTGCTTTTGTCTCTTCTGAAAAGAGAAGCAGTACTTCCAACAAAGGTACTGCTTACCCTACTCAAAGTACTGTGACTGAAACACAGGTTCCATGCACAACAATGGTCACCACCAATTCATCACAATCAGTTACCCCCACCTCAGATGATGTTCTATGTTCATTCTTTGCTCAACAAGCATCTATGCCAGTCACCTATCAAGAAGATGTATTGCAAATAGATGATGATGCCTTGGAAGAAATCGATATCAGATGGCAAGTTGCTATGCTCACTGCAAGGATCAAGAAGTATGTGAACAAGACAGGAAAAGGCATCAACTTCAGAGCTAAACAAGGAATAAATTTGACAAGTCCAAAATTGAGTGTTTCAACTGTCAAAGGACTGGTCACTTTGCAAGAGAGTGTAAGTTTGCAAAGTATCAAGCAAACAAGATGATTGAACCACCCAAGCCTGAAAGAAAAGAGATTCCAATTACTGAACCAAAACCAAAAGCTTTGGTTGCTCAAGAGAATCTGTCAGAGATTGATTGGTCCAATGAGTTTGATGATGAACCTGTAACCTATTCAATGGTTGCATTGGAAGATTGGAGTACAACATTTGATGAAGAGCCTGGATATGCTGCTTTGGAGTCAAGAGATGAGTTAGGAAGTTTTGATTGGAGCATGGAGTTTGAAGAAGCACCTGTTCAGCTTACTATGGTAGCTGCTTCACCAAGTTCATCCACTAACTCTGAGGTATGCTCTAAGTGTAATGATATGTATCAAAAGTTACTTACTGAGTATGTAGCTGAAAGAGATAAATTTCAAAAAGCTAGGGCTGAGATAATGGGTTATCAAATAACTTTAGAGTCAATGGAAGCCAAAATTCTTACACATGAAAACAATGAAGTAGCATGGCTTGAAACATATAAACAACAGGATTACCTAGTTAAGTTGAATGAATGGAAACTAGGTTACAAGGTGTCTGAACTAGAAAAAGTGACTGCTGAAAGGGATAAGTTGTTAGAAAAACTTGCTGTATGGAATGAGGCAGGTGTGTCACATGTTCAATTTGTTGAAAAGCAAAGAACATCTAATATTAAGACAGGCCTAGGTTATGATAGTAATGAAGGTATTCCATTTAAGAGCAAGGAACTAAATCTTACTGTTGATACCTCCACTAGTGATGAAGAGTTCATAAGTCTAGATGAAAACACTTCTAGTGATGAGGAATCCCTTAGTCCAACACCTCCTGTATTTCAGAAAGAAAAAGGTTATAATGCAGTTCCACATCCACCAGGTAGCTTTCAACCACCTAGAAAAGATGTTGATTGTTATGGTGTAGATAATCTAGAGTTTAGGAAAAAGCTTAAAAGTAAATTTAATCCTGAAACTTTAGAAAGATCTGTTGAAGCTCCTAAGGTAGAAGAGACCAAGTTTTCAAAACAAGCAGTACCTTCAAACTCTTTTCGAAGTACTGCTGATCACTCAGCAGTACCTCAAAGAAAACTTTTTCAAAATACTGCTAATTTTAGAAACACTCATGGAAGGGGATTTAGGGATATTGGTCCAAAAGTCTATTATGTTTGTTACAGTCCTCATCATTTAATTAAAGACTGTGATTATCATTCAGACTACTTAAGTAAATATCCAAAGACCAGAACTGCACAACCAAGTTATAGGGAGAATAAGCCAAGGGATAACAAACCAGTTTGGAACTATACAAATAGGGTCAACCATAGTAATTTCTCAAAAAACTATAGGTACTCTCATCAGAAAAGGCCATACTCCAAACCCTCAGTACCTTCACAAAGTACTGACAGAAAGATCCCTAATGTTTCTAGCAAACAGTCTAATGTAAGATCTAGGAGGCATAATTATTATAACCCTAGACAGCCTTACAACACAAGAAAAGATGCTAGGACACAGAACCCAACTCCTAAAGTTACAACTAAATGGGTTAAGAAAGAAAGTACTGCTGGGGAAAAACCAGTACTTTCAGAAGTTAAGGGTGAAAAGGGGACAAGTGATCTTGAAAAAACAACAGTTTTGGAATCAAAAACCTTAATTCTTGATCATGCTTTCAAAGACAGTGGTGATTACATACTCAAAAATTTTGAGTATGTCACTCCACAAGGGGAACACAAGTCAGTAATGGCTTGGGTTCCTAAAAATAACTAACCTTTTCATGTAAATGCAGGGCAACCCAGAGGAGGAGCTTAAAGATCATCTTATTGTAGATAGTGGTTGCTCTGGCAGTATGACAGGAGAAAAGGAGCTCTTGTCAGATTTTAAAGCTTATTATGGAGGAAAAGTTGCATTTGGGAATGATCCTGATGGAGGAAGAATAACTGGCAAAGGAACTATCAAGGCAGGAAACATTGATTTTGAAGATGTTAGATATGTAAAGGAGCTCAAATTCAATCTTTTGTCAGTCTCTCAGATCTGTGATAAGAAGTACCCTGTGTTATTCTTTGACACAGAATGTCTTATACTTTCTCCTGATTTCAAGTTAGAAGACAGAAACTTGGTGTTACTGAGAGCACCAAGAACTAATGATGTGTACAGCATAGACTTGAAGAATGTAAATTTTGCTGAAAGAGCAACATGTTTGATTGCAAGAGCATCTATGGAGGAAGCACATCAATGGCACAGAAGACTGGGACATGTTAATTTCAAGAATATCAATAAGCTGGTCAGAGGTAACTTAGTTAGAGGTTTACCTTCTAAGACATTCAAGAATGATCACACATGTCTTGCTTGTAAGAAGGGTAAACAGCACAAGGCCTCTTGTAAAAAGATTGATGAGAAGACTATTAGAGAGCCTTTGGAATTGTTGCACATGGATTTGTTTGGACCTGTTTCAGTTGTTAGTCTGAACAAGAAGAATAACTATTTGGTTATAACAGATGACTGTAGCAGATTTAGTTGGGTCTTTTTCTTATGCTTTAAAGATGAAACTTTTGATGCTATTCATGATCTAATTATAGCACTTGAAAATCAGTTAAGACTCAAGGTTAGAGGAATTAGATGTGATAATGGGACTGAGTTTAAGAATCAGCTTATGGATGAATTTTGTGCCAAGAAGGGAATTAAAAGAGAGTTCAGTATTGCTAGAACTCCTCAACAGAATGGAGTTGCAGAAAGAAAGAATAGAACTCTTATAGAAGCAGCAAGAACAATGCTTGCAGATTCTCAACTACCTGTTCCATTCTGGGCTGAAGCTGTAAGTGCTGCTTACTTTATATTGAATAGAGTATCAGTGACTAAACCTCAAATGAAGACACCTTATGAGTTACTCATGGGAAAGAAGCCAAGTACCAATTTTATGAAACCTTTTGGATGTCCTCTCACCATCTTAAATACTGCTGATAATTTGGGCAAATTTGATGGGAAGTCAGATGAAGGATATTTATTGGGATATTGTACAAATAGCAAAGGATTCAGAGTGTACAATAGGGCTACCAAGAAGGTTCAAGAATGTCTTCATGTTGATTTTTTGGAAGAACAAGAGAATTCTAAAGGTAAAGGTCCTGATTGGATGTTTGATCTTGATTTAATGTCTTCATCAATGAATTATGTGCCTGTAAGGGAAGAAAATTAAGTTACTCCCACTGAAGAAGAAGCACAGTACATTGTTCATGATGTTAATTTAAGATCTGAAGATGAGCCAAAAGATATTGCCAATGATGAGAAGAAAGATACGTCTCAACCTAACAGTACTATTGATCCTCAAAGTACTGTTTCACCACAAATACCAGTATCTGCAGAAGATCAAGCTATTCAAGATGAACTTTCTAGGATGCTTTTTCAAGACACAATGGCTAAGTTGTATGATGATGAACAAAGGAGAGCTTATGAAGCAGAAAAGAAGAAGGCAAAAGAAATAGCCAGTACTTTACCCCAAAGTACTGTCAACCCTTTTGAAAGTACTTTTCAGCCATTGAATACTTCAAATTGGATAAATACTGATGCTGTTCATAATCCTAATATGCCTGACTTAGAAGATACTACTGATCCAAACACAATTACTTTAGAAGATACTGATGATGAATTGGATCAAGAAGGCATTTTCTTAGATTCTAATGAAGATCCAGATATAACTAACTTGGAAGATAATCTTGAAGTTCCACCAACTCCAACTCTCAGAATTCATAAAACTCATCCTGCTACCAATATTATTGGACCCTCATCATCAGGGGTGCTCACAAGGACTAAGGCTAAGAATGTGTCTCAACAACATACTTCTTTACTTAGTTTTATCTACAAGCAAAACAGGGTAAATCACAAGGATCAGAAGTTGTGTTTATTTGCTTGTTTTCTATCTCAGGAAGAGCCCAAGAATATCAAACAAGCATTAGCCAAGGAAAGTTGGGTGGAAGCTATGCAAGAAGAACTTCTACAGTTTAAACTTCAAGAAGTTTGGGTATTATGTGATTTACCTGATGGAAAGAAACTTATTGGAACTAAATGGGTTTTCAGAGTAAAAAGAGATGAAAGAGGGAATGTTATTAAGAACAAGGCAAGATTAGTGGCTCAAGGATATAGACAGGAAGAAGGAGTAGACTATGATGAAGTTTTTGCTCCTGTGGCAAGGCTTGAAGCCATCAGGCTATTTTTGGCTTTTGCATCTTATATGGGATTCCCTGTATATCAGATGGATGTTAAAAGTGCTTTTCTTTATGGCAAAATCACAGAAGAAGTTTATATCAAACAGCCTCCTGGTTTTGAAGATCCTGCACACCCAAACAAAGTTTACAAGGTAATAAAAGCTCTTTATGGTCTTCATCAAGCTCCAAGAGCTTGGTATGAAAGGCTTTCCAACCTTCTATTGCAACATGGTTATAGAAGATGAGCTATTGACAAAACTTTGTTTATCAAGAGAGATAAGAAGGATATTATGCTTGTTCAAGTATATGTAGATGATATTATTTTTGGTGCTACCAAGCAATCTATGGTGAAGGAATTTGAAGATCTTATGCAGAAAGAGTTTCAGATGAGTTCCATGGGAGAATTAACATTCTTCTTAGGCCTTCAAGTACAACAGTCAAGCAGTAGAATTTATATTTGTCAAGATAAGTATGTTGCAGATATTCTTAAGAGATTCACTTTTACAACTGTTAGGCCTACATCTACACCAGTGGATACTAACAAACCTTTGGGAAAAGATGAAGATGGAGAAGATGTTGATGTCACATTATACAGGTCTATGATTGGATGTCTTATGTATTTAACTGCATCAAGACCTGATATTACTTTTGCTGTGAGCTTATGTGCAAGACATCAGGTTAATCCAAAAGTATCTCATTTGAATGCTGTCAAGAGGATTTTCAGGTATCTTAGGCAACAACCTAAGCTAGGATTATGGTATCCTAGGGATTCACCTTTCCATCTCCATGCCTTCTCAGATAGTGATTATGCTGGAGATAACTATGACAGAAGGTCCACAAATGGAGGATGCCAGTACCTTGGAAGCAGATTAGTGTCATGGCAATGTAAGAAGCAAACAATTGCAGCAACTTCTTCCACAGAAGCAGAGTATGTAGCTGCTGCAAGTTGTTGTGCACAAGTACTTTGGTTGCAGAATCAGCTTTTGGATTATGGGTTCAATTTCAAGAATACTCCTATCAACATTGATAATGAGAGTACCATCTGTATTGTTAAGAATCCAGTCTATCATTCCAAGACCAAGCACATTCAGATTAGACATCACTTCATAAGAGATTGCTATGAACAAAGGCTTATCAATGTGGTTAAAGTTCATACTGATGATAATGTAGCAGATCTACTCACTAAGGGCTTTGATGTTTCAAGATTTACTTTCTTAGTTGTGAGTATTGGCATGATTAATATGTAAGCTATTTTTGAGGGGAGGCATAAGTAGTTATTAGTTAGTCATTATTTGAGGGGAGGCTACATGTATCATTCCAAAGAAAGAATTTTATTCATGATTCTTCCAATTACCATTCAGAAGTACAACCACATTCTTACTTTCAAGTACAAGACACAGACACCACAAACACAACAAACACAAACAATACACAAGACTCCATCAACCTACTACCAAGCTCCACAATTTACTCCATTGGCCTTTTACCTTTGCCCTCATAGCTTTGCTTTCCCTTTTGAGCAGTCCTTCTCTTGTCATCAAAAGAAGTCTGTTTTCTTGGGCAAGCCAGGCCAAGAACCTGTTTGGAAGGTCTTTCTTTTCTTGGATCAGTCCACTTCATATTCTGGATAGCTGTTTCCAGGGCCTGAGTCAATGCATGTGGAAGCTCTTTAGCCAAAGTTGAACCAGAACCAACTCTCTTTTTGGGCTTTTTGATGGTAGTACTGCCTGCATCAGTTATGGTAGAGTTGGCTGCACTCATTGTTGGTGAAGCTTCTTGGTGTCCCATCCATTGCACATGAGGAGGAAAATAGTCTGTCCATCCTGGATCTTCAAACTCATAATCAGAGTAGTACCTTATCTCTGAGTCTGTGGTACCTTCTGAGTCTGAAGAGATGTTCACAATGGGTATGTCACTCATTCTGCTTACCTGTTTGTGTTTAGAGAAAATTTTGTGTTTGGAAAGTATTGGTGAAGTTGCTTTTATAAGCAAGATGAAGGTTAATGGGCATTTAATGAAGTGTATTGAAGTTCACTTACCCTGGTTGTTTTGGAATTTAATTTGGTACTAGTCTTTAATGAAGTGTTGACTTTCTAAGATATTTTGGTCAAATGGTCAATCTTCGAGATTTTTAGTGGGAAAGTACTTTGGTTTGAGTTTATGGTGGAAAGTACTTCTCCATTCTTTATGGAAAGTACTGCTTGGTGTTATTAAAAGGGTTCGCTGACGTGTCAAAGACTGTTCCAACGGTCAGATTTGCGGCTAACAACCTTTCGAAAGATATGGGATATTTACTTCCAAAAATAACGGTAAAGTCATTAATTCACCGTGATTTTTTGTAATTTTATCCGTATATAACCCTCATATATTTTCTTTTTATTCACCTTACTCGTTCATATAAACTCATACCTACTTTCAATCGATCATCACTTTTCGTACTCTAACCCTAATCATCGTGGCTAATCGACTTACCAACACCAAACACAACATGATTGCAAATCTTGTGAAAACCCAAGCAAACCTTGATTTTCATGGAATCATTGATTTTCTCACTGGTACCAACATCTGTTACACCATCCTTGTCAACCCTGAGATTATTGGACCCTGGATTCAAGCTTTTTGGGATACAGCTCAGTCACATGTTGAAGATGGAGAGGATATCATTACTGCTACAGTTGCTGGGAGAGCTATACGTGTTACAGAAGCTTCAATTAGGGAGGTTTTGCTATTTGATGATGAAGGAGGCTCTGTTTTATTTGGGAAACAAGAAGTTTGGAATACACTCAGAGATATTGGGTATGAAGGTTCTTTGACTAAGCTTACTTTTCAGAAGGCTATGGTTAGTCCTCATTGGAAATTTCTTATTCATGTTTTGCTACATTGTTTGAGTCCAAAGAGTACTGCTTGGGATCAATTCAGTCATTCTATAGCTTCTGCTTTTGTTGGTCTAATTACCAATCAACCTTTTAACTTTTCATACATGATTCTTGAGGGTATGGTTACTCATATTAAGGCTGGCAAACCTTTTCTAATGTATCCTAGGTTTGTTCAATTGCTTTTAGAAAATCCACTAGATGGTGTACCCAAACCTCAGGATTATGTACCTACCATTAGGATGCCATCTAAAGTTTTCACTTTTATGTCTCATAAGGGAGTTAATTTTTCGGGTAGGAATACACCTCTTAATGCTTATATATTAGAGGTAGCTCAAGCTGTTAGGAATGAAGAAGACAATAGTGGTTCTGCACATTCTGATAATGCTGCTCAATCTGTTTCTACTGAGCATTCTGCTTCAGTACATACACCTACACCACCTATTGTTTTTCCTCAGCATGTTGTTTCAGGTGAAAGGACTCCCTCCGTTACAGCCTCTTTGGATAAACATGTTTCTGCTCAAGGTACTTCTCCACAAAGTACTGATTCACAAGGTACTACTTCAGAGGATTCTCCAGTACCTAATCCCAATGATTATACTTTCACAGGTGGGTTTCAAACACCTGGAGAAGATGAGGGAATTAAAGGTACTGAGAGTAATTCTGATTTGGCTAAGGAATTAGAGAAGCTGAAGTCAACTGTTACTTCTCAAGCTGCAGAAATCAAAAGGTTAAGAAAGAAGTTCAGAAGATTGAAGAAATTTGTCTGGCCTCTTGTTCAGAATTTTAGGCTTTTTGTGAAAGAAAAGAAGCAGTCTCAGAAGCTAAAATCTAAACAGAAAAAGTCTAAGTCTAAGAGGAAGCATAGGAAATCATCATCTATCAAATTGGGGAGGAATCAGGATGATAATTTGGATAGATTTGATGATATGGATAGATTTGATGATATGGTTCAATTTTCAGATAACAAGAAAGATCAAGATGAAAATGTTGCTCAAAATAGTACTGAAAGAAAAAGTGGTGAGACAGAGCAAATTGATCTTGAAGTTGAGCATGAGAATGTAAAAAGTGGGGATACAGAGCAAATTGATTTAGAAGGAAATAATGCTCAAAGTACTTTTGTTGAAAATACTGTTATGCAAGGTACTGATGAACAAGATATTGCTGGTCCTTCTACAAAGTATCATGAAGATGAAGCTGGTCCTTCCACTTTTATACAACAAGAAGAAGAAAGAGTGCATACTGTTAGTGATGATGCAACAATTGCTCAGGTTATGATGAATTTAAGAAGACCTACTGGAGGAATACATATATCTGAGCCTGCACAAAAAGATGATGAAAGTACTTCTGAATCAGAGAAACTAGATCCAAAAGATAAAGGGAAAGGTATAATGGTTCAGAAAGATACTAAGAAGAAGAAGAAGAAATTTTCAATTGCTCAGATTAGAGAATTAGTGACTGCAGATGATTTAGAGCTTGCTAGAAAGCAACAAGCTGAATATGATGCTGAGTATTTGGAAGAAGTTAGCAGGCCAATTACAAAGAAGCCAATGACCAAAGCTCAGGAAAGGAATTGGATGATGCAATTCTTAAGAAAGAAGGGAGACAAGAATTTACATAAACAAAGGTATCCAGAAATAAAAGCTTTATGGGACAAAGTACAAGAAGATATCAGAAGAGAGATAGAAAGTTTTGTACCCATGGAAGTTGATAGAAAGAAGAATTTAGAAGATGTCAGAAAGGAAGAAGCTGAGCAAAGGAGATTGAAAAGGAAGAAATTAGCTGAAGATGATCAACTGACAAAAAGGCTGAAGTTAGTTCATGATAATACAGTTTATGAACTCAGAAATTATTTAAGAGTTGTTGATTTTGAGAACAAAAGGATTGATGATTCTGGAAAGAAGTCCAAGATAATCTCATTTTCTGTGGTTGAATCTAAAGAGGGAAATTATTTTATGATCCACAGAGAAGATGAAAGCTTCACAACATTTTATATGTTATGGGATTTGTTGCACTGTATCACAAGGGAAGATCTTTATGACTTATATGTGCAAGTGCAGACTTATTATACAGAGAATGAAGCTTCAGAAGTGGGATTAGTTTTACTTGGAGACTTATTTACCATCTAGGATACTGAAGAAACAAGTGTTGATCCTCTCTGGAATGATCAAGAGAATTGGGAAATAACAAGATGGAGATTCTTTGAGTCATCAGGAGTTCATACACTAGAGATGGAAGATGGTACCATGATTCACATGTTGGCTGAGAGGAGATATCCATTGATCAGAGAAATAATGCTCAGAATGCTGGATCATGGAATGGAACTTGAAGATAAATCTGAAGTAGCTTTGGATGTTATCAAGCTATTTATTAGATGGGTCAAGTCTGAAGAGTAATATTGCATAATACTGGTATGATTTATTTTGTAAAATAAAAGTATTTTTCTAAGTGATGTAAAAACAAACAGTACTTTATCAAAGTACTGCTTGCTGATATAAACCAGTATAAGTTCTTTAAAATAAAAAATAAATGTTTTTGATGTTTAAAAGAAAAGGAAAAAGGATTTGAAAAGAAACACATGGTGTTAGTATTTATACTACACAACAAATGGTAATCAACTCACCATGTTTAACAAACAAGAAAGAGTTTGACTCATCATGAGGGTACGGCTCTGATGTGATAATCAAATCCGTTGATGGTTGATAGTTTACCAAAAACTAGGTTCTCAACTCACCATACATCCAAGTGATCAAGAGTTGGCTAGTCCATAGCAAACGGCTTATGGTAAAGACATATAAAATCCGTTGATAGCTGATGATTTGCTAAAAATCATAATTATTCAATGATTCACCTCTCACAGGAGTTAACACACCTAGAAGTGATGAGAATAGTATGAAACTTTTAAGATTTGATGATCTTTGTACCTAAATGTTGCTGAGTTGCTGAAAAGATGTTGTGGAAGATATGATGCTGATGAAAAGTACTTTGACAGATGACAGATAGAAGAAAAAGAATAAAGAAACAACCTCAATGCATGATTAAAGATTTGAAGATTAAAGATAACAAAAAAACTTGAAATCAAGCAAGTAGAGTTCAAGTTAGGGGAGGATTGTTGGGATATGAAATATCAAAGTACTTCTGGATGTCAAAGTACTGCTGCATGAAGAATAAAGTCAAAGTACTGCTGAAGGAAAAAGTCAAAGTGCTGCTGTTATTGAAGAATGTTTAAAGTACTTCGAAGGAAACAAGGACTGATATGCAATATTAGATAAGGATTAATGTGTAATATTAAACGAATATTCTAGAATTAGTTAGGGATAATTACTTGTCGTTCAAGGATTACATGTTGTAAACCGACTTAAGGTTATCTATATAAAGAGCCTTAAGAGGTATTGGTCGATATAAGTTTTACAAGTTAGATACGTTTAGAAGTTGATCAAAGTTAAATAGTTAGGGATTGTTAGTGAATCTGTGTAACAAAGCAGGTTCTAAGTTTGGTTAATATAAAAGTTCTTCTTAAGCTTTGTGTTAAGTAGATTCCGCATACTTTACAAGGTCAAACAGTGTTTCAATATTAATAGTGTTGAGTTTACTCAATATTGTTAAACCTTTACAAGCTACAAAGTAGTTTGGTCAGAGTATATCGATCCAACAGGTTGATAATTCCACATTTGATGACTAGTATTATTGTAGTTTTGTCTATTTTGGTTTCTTCTAGGTTGAGGTGTTTTAGATTGAGTATGAAGATTATTTGGTTTTCTCGGTGGTGGAGTTTTAGATCTTAATTTAAATTTAGAGGATCCTACTTCGGTCTTTAAGGATGGTTTATAAAAAAATTTTACGTTTTCATCATTCGCAATGGGTATTTTTCTATCTTTTGTAAGTATATACTTAGGTTTTGATTCTAATGATTTTTGTTTACTAGATTCACATTCAAACTTTATACTTTTATTTTCACTAGTTGAAACATTAGTTGAGGTTAATCCTAGACCGGTTTTATCTCCCGAAGTTTCTTGAACACTTATTATTTTCTTAAGTGGGTTACTACTATTTGTAAACTTGTCAAGTTTGAAAATTTCATCTTTAAGTTTTTCGTTTTCATTATTAACCTCTATGCATGTTTTACATTCTATAAAAACTTCTTTTCCTTTTTCCAAATGTTGCAGTCTAATTTTTAATTCGAGTACTTCATTTTCTAATAGATTATTAATATGTTTTAGTGACTTATTTTTAGCTATAACCTTTTGACCTAATTTGCATAACCTATTATATTCACTATCTAGGTCTTTTTCGTCTAATGAAAAAATTTTGTCACTAAAGTATTCGGTTTCGGAACGTACCTCGCTTGATGTCTTAGCCATAAGACATTTCTCCTCATTTGTAATTTATTTCTCATCGTCATCGCTATCACTCCAAGCTCCTCCAACAAACGCCTTTTGATTTTGATTTCTTGACATCATTGGACATTTTCCGATGAGATGATTTGGATCACCACATTTGAAGCACTTCCTATCACTTTTGCCATTTTTGTCATCTTTATTTCTTTGGTTTGCTTTCCTTTCATCATGCGGTTGTCTAACGAATCTTCCTCGCCTTTTGAAGAATTTCTTGAAGTCGCTTACGGCCATCGCATATTCTTCGTCATCACTTTCGGAGGTTGAGCTATCCTCGTTACTAGATTCCTTCCTAGCTTTCAACGCAATTGACTTGCTTTGCTCTCTTTTTCCATTGACCATCTCGGAGTCTTTCTTTATTATTGCTTCGTAGACTTTTAGGTTGTCGATCAACTCATCAAGTTGAAGAGTTGACAAGTTCTTCGATTCTTCAATTGCCAAAACTTTAGCTCGCCATTTTGGATGAAGAGCCCTAAAAAATTTCCTAACAAAATTCTTACTAGAAAAATTCTCATCAAGTGCTTTTAAACTTGTGATGATAGTGTTAAACCTAGCAAAAGCATTATCTATTGATTCCTCCTCCGAAATCGTAAATTGTTCATATTGTTGAACAAGAAGATCTATTTTGTTATCTTTAACTTGACTATTACCTTGGTGAGTGATTAGTAAAGACTCCCAAATTTCTTTTGCGGTTTTACATATAAAAATTCTTTCATATTCTTTGCGTGGTAACGCATTATAAACAACCATTTTAGCCTCATTATTTTTTGCTAGTTTCTTTTTCAAATCATCATGTTGTTTTTTAAAAGATACAATTTCATCTATTTTAGTGGTGGTCTTTGCATAGATTGCCCTTCTAAATATTTTTCCGATTCCATATATCGATACAAGTTTTAAAATACAGTATATTTTAAAAATCTTGTTTAACCTGGCTCTGATACCAATTGTGGAAAACTAGAAGGGGGGGTTGAATAGTTTTACGTCTTTTTAATTTTATTATGAAAACTTAGTTTAGTTTTAAAACCTTGTTTGCTTTTAAAACTTTGATTCAATCTTATGTGAACTCAAATCTTGAACAATATGAACAACTATATCTAAGTATGAACAATAATAATATAAGCTAAGTATGTGAAATCAACACATGCACAATATAAACAATTATAGCTATATACGAGAGATAAGTAAGTAATCGTTTATTTTATAATCCTTAGTTATATTTTGTATGAAAACTTTACTTGATCGAAATGATCAATTATATGTATGTTACCTTTTTAGTTTGATTGTAAAAACTTTGTTTTGTGAATGAAACTTTCGTTTGATCTTTAAGTAAAATCAATACTAGCACTATATGAGCAAATATATATATATATATATATATATATATATATATATATATATATATATATATATATATATATATATACGTCTACGTCTACAAAAGTAATAACGATATAAGCAAGATAATAAGTAAGATATGGAAAGATCTAACCGCGAGAGAAAGGATTTATAGTGGTTCGGCTACAAGGACACCTTCCTTGCCCTACTCCACTCCTCGAGTCACCTACTCGAGAGTTTTCTTCACTATGTCAACAAGCTCCCTTATTGCGGAGAAAACCTTACACACCAATATACACACCACAACTTCGTCACAACTTATTCACACCTTCTACACAACTTCTTCACACCTAGTCACTACTTAATCACAACACTACTTCTTCACACCTAGTCACTACTTAATCACAACACTACTTCTTCACACCTATCTATCTTCACAACTATCTACTTCACAACAATCTTCTTCACAACTATCTACTTCCCAACTTCTCTACTTCACAACTATCTACTACACACTCACTCTATCTACACACCTTGCTAATCTATCTTCTATCAAATATTCGCAACTAGTTACACAAAGAAATAGATATAATGGATGATGCTCTAACAACTTGGATGTGGAGGTCACAACAAGTTATAATACTTCTTCTCTTGAAGGATTGAAGTATTCTTCTCTTGCACTTGAAAGGTAGAGGTTTGGATCACTTTGAAACAAAAATTTATGTATGTATGATCAAAGGATTTTAGAGAATAGAAATAAGATCTAGAACAGAAAGTTTTGGGGGTGCAAAAGGTAAGAAAAATCTGTGGAATGAACCAGTATTTATAAGGGGAAAAATACTGTTTGGGAGCATAGCCGGTCCCCTTAATTGGGTGCCGGTCCCCTTAATAATTAAGGGGACCGCCTAGTATCATTAAGGGGGCCGCCTAATAAAAAATATTTTTTCTTCAGATTTTTTGTCTTTTTGTGGGGGAGGTTTTTCCTGAAGAATGTAGCCGTTTTTTTGGGTTGAAATTTGAATTCAAACTATTTATTTTGAATAAAACATTTCTTATAAATACAAAATTGTTTTGTATAAGTTTAAAAATGTTTGTCCCACTTTAATAAAATGTAAGGTTTGTAAAAATAAAAATTCCTTTGATCATAAAATGCATTAGACACTTTGTTTATTCATACCTTAAGTGATATGGATGCTAAAGCAAATATTTACGACTAAATACTTGTTTACGTCATAATTTGTAATTCAATGAGTTTACATTATGTGATTATCAAAACATAGAGATATCGATATATGTTAATAATGTTTTTAGGCATTATTTATATCAACACCATCAAAAATATGCTTGGAGTCACTAATGAACCTTGTCCTCCTGAGTCCATTAATGAGTTTGAATCTGTTTCACATAACCCATTCCCACCACTGAAAGTTCTTCAGGAAGCTGAACCTAGCTCAGAGTTAACACCTCTGGTGTACACTCAACACTCTCCAAGAGAGAAGGCTTGTTTAGGAAGAACAATCTTAAAAAGACCAATCACTAAAGTCTCAGCTCACACTGATGACTCAACAACTTCAGTCTCCACTGAGGCTGTCACCACCAGCACTGATTCTAAATATGATCAGTTGGTTGAACTAGTTAGGAAGTTGAGTGAAATGATTGAATCATCTGAGAAAACTCCTCAACCCATGGTTAAGGAAATTAAACCAGCTTCCTTAAGTTCCACCAAATCAAAAGCTACATCTAAGCGAAAGCTGAGATGTGAACTGTGTAACTATACCACTCATACCACTGATGACTGTTATAGAATCCTTTTCTGCATGATATGTAAGAAGGAAGATCACAGAACCTCTTATCATTTATCTTACACAGTCTCATCTGGTGTAGTACCCTACTACAATGCTCAGTCCCTTGAGTATGCCTCAGGCTCCAAACAGATAAGGTAAAAGGCAAAACCTTTTTCACCTTGCACTCACTGTGGATTTAATGATCATCTCCCTGATGATTGTTTGATGTATCCATGTTGTGATACCTATGGAGATCCTACTCATGACAATTCAGGACATGAATAGGTCATTCAGACCAGAAGAGGCAACATCAAACCAACCCAACAATCTACCTCTTCTCCCAGATGTAAAGTTTGTGGCAGCACTGTTCACACCACCACTGATCATGGATCAATTTCTTAGTTCAAAAAGGCCATTAAAGCCAAACCCACCAGGAAGTGGGTTCACAAGAAAAACTAACTCAGTTTACATTTGTGCAGAGACATGTCAGGGAGCCTGTTTGGCATCTTGATAGTGGATGTTCAAGAAGCATGACTGGCGTGAAGGAATATCTGGACAAATACATAAAGGAACCAGGACCTAAGGTGGTATTTGCTAATAACTCATCTTGTCTCACTGAAGGTTATGGTTCAGTAAACTGTAGTGGAATAGTTTTTACTAGAATAGCTTATGTTAATGGTCTCAAATATAACTTGATCAGTGCCAGTCAACTATGTGATGCTAAATACATAGTTCAGTTTGATGATAAGCAAGGCACCATCTTTAATGCAAATAAAGAAGTTGTTCTTATTGAACCAAGAAGGCAGGATGTCTATCTTTTAGATATGTCCTCACTCACTCAGAATGGAACATGTCTTTTCGCTAAAGCCATTGAAACCCTCAACTGGCTTTGGCATAAAAGACTTTCCCATCTGAACTTCAAAAACATAAACAACCTTGCCAAACAAAACAAAGTCCTTGTCTTACCATCTCTTGTTTTCTCAAAGGATAAACCCTGCCCTGCCTGTAAAAAAGGTAAACATCACAGGACATCCTTTAAAACCAAACAAAATTCCTCTATCACCGGCTGCCTGCACCTACTTCACATGGATCTTTTTGGACCCGTCATTCCAATGTCAATCCACCATGAGAAGTACACTCTGGTCATTTTGGATGAATACTCAAGATACACTTGGGGTCTATTTCTTGACCAAAAAGAGTCAGGCTGCTGAAACAGTCATGTCCTTTATCAGGAAGATTGAAAACTAAAATGACATCAGGGTCAAACAAATCAGGACTAATAATTGGACTGAATTCAAAAATAATGACCTTGAATGTTTTTGTGATGAGAAGGGTATCTGATGAAGCGAAAAGTGGTTCGCTTTAGGGGGGTCATTTAAGGCCAAAGTTGAGATTATTTGATCAAATATTGCCCTAAATCGTTTCTTTTGTCATTTTAGGTACTTTTGAGAGGAATTTTACAAAAGGAAGCATTTTGGACATTTTTGGAGCAAAAAAGTGAAGAAAACGACAAAGTCTCAAAATCATGCTGTAAATTGCACTTGACGGCGTCACATGGTGCTAGTGATGGCATCATGAGTTGAAAAAGGGGTTGATAAATCAATTACACGT
The DNA here is from genome assembly GCA_030686995.1 of Artemisia argyi. Lineage (NCBI taxonomy): Eukaryota > Viridiplantae > Streptophyta > Magnoliopsida > Asterales > Asteraceae > Artemisia > Artemisia argyi. Next base: position 33,523,113 of record CM060683.1, read on the forward strand.
GACACGCAAAATGTTTTGTGAAGGGGTCATGACGGCGTCACGTATTAAGTTGTCAAGGCCATCAAGAGTAAATGCAAATAGTGACGGCCCAGAACCCATAAAGAGTGACGGCGTTAGAAGTGGATCTAGGCAATACGAGTTTATTTTGGTGGCGAGTTGACGGCGTCACACGTTACTCTTGACGCCGTCAGAAGACAAAATCTATATATAGTTTTCTAGTTTTCATCCATTGTGTGCAACTTTGAAAGGAGTAAACCCTAGACAAATTTTACAACTTTTTTAAGGGTTTCAACCCTTTGTTTCTTCTATGCTTAATTAAAGATAAGTCCTTTACAAAATCATTCAATATGTCTATGTGTTGTTTGATTATATCTTATGCTTGTTTTCTCTTTAACATGCTAAGGCTAGGTTTTCTTTGTGTTTGCTTAGATGTAATGAAACTTAGATATTGATTATGGGTTTGTTGTTTGTTTATAATTTTTGTGGATGAATAAATTCGATGTTAGGCTTAAGAAAACTGGCAGACTTACAATTGGTAACTTGCTTGAACGTCTTAAGAAACTTGATCGGATGTGTACTACGGTATATTGGTTGTATTTAATGCGTAGGTAACTACTAATGATGCCATGTTATGAGCTAGTAGTCGGCTCGACATAGGAAGAGGTAGAAGCTTATAGAGTTAGGGAAGATCGTACACGGCCCTACGAATGGTATTAAGGAATATAACCCGTCATCCATTCAATTGTAACAAACTAATCAACCTGTAAAAGATAGCTAAGGAGTAGTGAAATCTAAGTAAACATAATTTTCTCTCATTATTGTTTACACCACAAATTAGTTTAAGTTTAGTTTATTTTGATTGCATCTTTAGTTAATTGGGTTAGTTGATTAGCAACTAATTCCACCCACTCCTTCTAAAAACCGAGATTTTACTTGCTTTCCTTAAAATATAAAAATACAAAAAGAATCATCCCTCATCTCTAGACCTGGTTTTAGTGAGTTTTAACCCTAGCGAACACTATTCTTTGAGTTGAATGATCAATCCCCCGGTACTTGTCACTATACTATACTACAATGAACAGGTACGCTGCCTGGTGGGGATTGCAAGCTTTTAAAGATCCCTTGAGAGGTAAAACCTTTTGCGAAGGCGCAATTCCACGCATCAAGTTTTTGGCGCCGTTGCCGAGGATTGTCTATCTTTACATTTATTCCTCAACTTTCGCAAGAGAGTGTGGCGCCATCAAGTTTTTGGCGCCGCAGCCCGGGGAATAATTATTGTCTAGGTTAAAATTTCTTTTTATTAGGTCTACTTGCTAGATTCCTTTCAAGTAAGATTTTTATTTTATTTTTATAGGTTTCTTTAGTGTATCTTTTTTTTTTCGTTCCTTTGTTCGTAACCTTTGCCATCCGCCATCATGGAAGGTGGTAATCTCTTTGATCCCATCAACCAACCACAACAAAACCAACCTCCTAGACTCTGAACTTTAGGAGAGTACTCCCGTCCTAGCCACCAAGGCTATCGAAACACCATTGAGCTCACTCAAGGAGCCAATGTGTCTCCCTTGCGATCCGACACCATCCGGTTGGTGCGAAGCGGATGTGCATTCCATGGACTTCATTCCGAAGATCCTAATCAACATCTCAAGGATTTTCTAAAAATCGTAGATTCAATAGACCTTGATGTTGGAACTTGAGAGACGACCCGATTGCATATCTTCCAATTCTCTTTACGTGACCAAGCTAGTCAATGGCTTGAGCATTTACCCGCGGGATCCATCAACTCTTTGGATGATCTCACCACTCGTTTCCTTGCTCAATTTTTCCCACCGGGGAGAACTACTAAGCTTAGAAATGACATCTTGATGTTCCAACAATGTCAAGGTGAAACTCTCTATGAACCATGGACTCGTTTCAAGGACTTACTCCAAAGAGTCCCTCATCATGGCATAGATCTTTAGCTCCAAGTCTAAATTTTCTATGACCATATCGATCTCTCCACAAGGCGAACCATCGACCAATCGGCTGGTGGCAAGCTTCGTGATCTAAGTGCAGAAGAATCATGGGAACTCATAGAAGATCTTGCTCTCTATGACAACGAAAGTTGGAATGATCCCCGTGATTTGAACAAAACGGTCAAGGCAATATCTTTGCCTTCAAACAATTCAAGCACTCCCGACCGTAGAATCATGGAACTTAAAGACCAAGTCAAGTTTCTCATGAAATCCTACGAAGCTCCTAAACCTTCAAGCCAAGTGAACAAAATCACTTCTTCATGCGAATTATGTAGTGGTCCCCACGACACTCGTGATTGCATGGAACTCCCCGAACAAGCTTTCGCGGATTACGCATCCTCGCGTACCGACGGAGCGGAAGACAAGTGGTACACTTTCAAACCCGAGCAAGACCCTTACGGTGATTCATACAACCCCTCTTGGAAAAATCACCCGAACCTTAGGTGGAAACAAAACCAAAACATGCCCCAAAACAATTCTTCTATTCCACCTAATCGTTATCAACCGAACGGTCTATCCTCTAACCATACTTTCAACAACAATCCTTCCAACAACTATGGTAGTACCAATAATTTTGAAGGATTGATGTCCAAATTTATGGCATCTCAAGAAACTCGTTTAGTAAAGTTTGAAGCCGATTTCAAACAAAAGCAAAGTGAGATGACCAATAAGATTGACACATTGTTGAAAGTTCTCAATGACCGAGAAATGGGAGCACTCCCAAGTAACACAGTCAAGAATCCAAAACTAAACATTAACGCTATATCATCTGTTTCGTCTCCTACTTCTTGTCCACAATACTATCCGGTTAATGCCATGAGCACATGTTTCAAACAAACCCAAATCTTTCAAAAGAACCAATTGAATTTAACACCCAACATCAATTCGGTCAATAGCATAGTTGAAACACTTCCTACACAAGACCTTGGTGAAGAATTCAAGGAACTTCACCTTGAGCGTCCTGTCATTGATGTCTTAGCCCATGCTCCCTATTACAATGCCCTTTTAGAAAAATATGAAGAGAAACTTAAGTTGGATAAAAACGAGACCGCCTTCGTTCAAAACAAGTTGCCTAAGAAATTAGATGATCCGGGCATATTTGTGTTACCTTGTAAGATCGAAAAGTCTGAGGCTTTTAACACACTAGCCAATCTTAGGTCAAGCCTAAATTTGCTTCCATTATCTCTATACACCACTCTTAACCCAGGAAAATTAGATGAAACAGAGGTAATCATAGGGCTTGCGGATGGAAGTGTAGCGTATCCGGTTGGGGTAGTGAAGGATATGTTAGTGCATATAGGAAGATTGACAATGTTAGCCAATTTCCACGTCCTTGATACGGTTAGTGACACTGCATGCCCGTTATTAGTAGGAAGAGGATTCTTAGCTACCGTAAGTGCGATGATTGATTGTAATGAATCTAGAATAGCGGTAGGAGAAGGAGAAACTTAGTCGGTCTATGATGTTAAGAAACACGCCTATAATACTAATGAGGAACCAACGCCCCATTGGGTAAATGTGAGTAGGAGACCATCTAGATACGGACCTTGGGTAAATAGAGATTTCATAGGACCTCAACGTCCATTTTATTTAGAGGAGGAGTTTATAAACAAAACGCATTCGGTAGAGCAACTCATAGCTAGGGATGAAGAAATAGACCCCATTGAGGATCCCTTAGTCTTTAGGAAAATGATTTAATTCCTGGGAGTGATGCCTATCAACTTAGGAATGAACAAGTGGAAAAGGGAACGTGATAAATGTAAATGGAATTAGGACAAGCCACTTAAGGAAGGTGACAGATCATGGCATATGAAGATGATTCTATATGATTTGGATGGAGAAAAATTTGAGAAGTCACACCGCACCAAGAGAACTGATAGGAAATTGAAACCTAAATTTGATCCCAAAGATGTCCTCAATGAGGAACTCACTCATATAGGATAGCCCATGACCTTGAGTCTAGCTACAAGACTCGTAAATAAAGAAAAGCGCTTCTTGGGAGGCAACCCAAGTTTTATTTGTTTGATTGTTTGTTTGTTTGATTTTATGTGTTTCTGTATGCATGCTTTATTTTTATTATTTGTGGATCATGCTTCATACTAAATTATGAAAATGCTTTACCTTGTAGTTTGTCTTAACTTCATAAAAAGGTATTTCGCAAAAGATAAGTGTAAGGGAAATCTAAATTTGTTTTTAAGAACGGAATTGAACATGACCCACAACAATATTAAATGAACATGTATACTAGTATTTGTTTGAGTCAAATGCTTGTATCGAGTCATAATGATGTTTTGCAGGAAATTCCAGGAATTAAGGCGTAAGTTTTTCCAGAAATTTTCCAGAAACTTAACATGAGATTTCTGTCAGAACACTCTGACGACGTCAGAATCATAACCTGACGGCGTTAGGTGTAAAATTTTGGAAATTTTGCAAGTTTTGTTTTTCTAACGGAGTCTTAAAGTTTTTGTCAATTCTTTCGTTTTATAAATTCCAGGAAATCTATAAACAATCATTCCACAAGCATTATATTCATATATATATATATATATATATATATATATATATATATATATATATATATATATATATATATATATATATATATAGATTGCCGCCGATTTTACGCGAGGTTTCCATGATTGTTTTCTCAGGTATAATAGGTTATATTGGACAAGAAGATGATTTATTATTTCGGAAGGGAAGCTTTCAACGTTCATTTTCTTGGAGGAGGATTTAACCATGTTAACGGTTTATCCACAACAAACGAGTCAGGGGAGTATTTTTTTTCATTCTTTTACCTTATTTACTTTTACATCTTTTTATTCAACATTGGGGACAATGTTCAGCCTAAGTGTAAAGGGAGGGTAAATGATGATACTTTAGAGAATGCAATTGCACTTGAGTTTGTTTGTGCAAAAGTAGGTGTGTAATAAAACAAAGAGAAATACTTGTTAGGGAAATTTTAGCACCAAATTTAAATTTTTTTACAACATTTAGGAATGAAGCTTTAGCCTTAATGAGCGTCTCATGGATAGGAGTTGTATGACTAGAACAAAAACCGTACCACTCAAAAAAAATTTCCACCCAAATATGTGAGGTTCGCCTTTAGATTTGTTAGGAAAAGCATTCATTATTAGTGCTTATGAGTGTACCGGTAGTACTTAGATTCTAGAACTTGCGTTAGTGATGCATCCCGAGACCGCTAGTGAGACTACATTCATGTAGTTAGGATTTACTACATGATAAGAGGCATTAGGATCGCCCTTGTGTTAAACCCGTATCATAATTACTTGACAAATAGAGTCAAAACTACTTGACTAGTAAAGTCAATTAATTTTTCCCACACCTTTGCGTTGTACTCATTTTTAGTACACGA